>OZ025291.1:429354127-430005198 GCA_964019185.1 Maratus speculifer
ACTGTCATACAGAAATTTAATGTGTAATTAAATTTAACAATTATGTGAACACTGAGACTGTTTATAATTAATTAATATAAATTATTGCTCTCTCGGTTTTCTCTGTAACAAAGAGAAATAAGTCATTCATAATAATTTTACATCACTTAAAATAATGTATCTTCTTCTAATTCAAATCTTTTATCTGGAAAAAAAAGACTTCCAAAGTTTTAAAACTGTAAAACATAGTCAAAAACAGGAAGATTAACTTTTTATCACTAACTTTGAATTATCAGCATGAAGTAAAAATATATCTTAAGATCATCCAGTCAGATAGATTCTACTTCTCTTTTAGAAGTTCTGGCGCCAAGCCCGAAATACTTTCGTAAATCACTAAAAAGTAAATGTTATTGAAGTAAACTTAAAACAAGTTACCTTTAGAAAAATAACACAAATGAGTTTCTTGGCCCAAATTCGTCAGATCTAAAAGACGGAAACTTAAGTTTTGATTTATGAAAGCATTTAAATTAACGGATTCTTAACAATATTCACTTGAAAATATTTTATTTAAAATAACTTAGACATTTTGTTTTTGTATAGAAGAGGGAAGGTAAATTTTTATATTCACATTTATTATATTGATATTTTAACACTTAACTTTTCATTATCAAATAGTAGAAAAAAATATCGTAAAATGAAATAATTCTTTTTCTAAGCAAATAAATTGACGAATATAAAATGTGAAATAAAATATAGCTTGTGAATTTTATTTAATTTTATATTTCAAATTGAATATTGTTAAAAATCGTTTCAATAAATCTCATTTTTATTTAAAATAATTATAATTCAGAGATTTCTTTAAATACAAATTTAAACTATATCATTTTCCGGTATACAATTTTTACATTGTGCTTTATTAACACCTTGAACAGTACGTCAGTTACCGTTGACTGACATTGAACAATCTGTTTAAACTGCGTTTTTTACTGTTGAGTGACAGTGTAAACTGTCATGTAAAATTGAAAATATATATCTTGTTTTTAGTAAATTCTAAAAAAAAATAATTAAAATTAATTTTCTTTTACATAAGAATTTTACCTTAATATTTATGTAAAACATTATCAATGTGTTACCATCATTGCCAATAGCTATGACACTCAACGTGCCATGGTATTTAAGGGTTACAATTATCAACTGTATTTAAGGGTCACAATTTAAAGTTTAATATACATGATTTAGATGTAATATATATATATATATTTTTTTTTAAGGAAACTGAAATGCAACTTTTTTTACGTAATCGGTATAAACGTACTATACATTTTGGATTATATTTTTAAAATAATTTACATACTAAAATATTATTGAGGTATATTTAAAAAAAAACTATGTAAACATAGTATTATGTTGTAAGGCTATTTTAGAAGATAATGACATTTATATACAGGGAGTTTCAAAATAACGTGGCTAAAAATGAAGCGCAAAATAGGCATACAAAACAAATATTAATGTAAAAAAATAACAGAAATAGAAATAGCTAAATAGGAATAAAAAACAACATATGAATATGGGATCTTGGCGTCTTCCGGTGCCTTAGACGGGATTATAAATTACATGCAATACAAGAATTATAAACAAACATCAATAATATTAACATTGTACACAAAATTAAAAAAAATAAATAAAAAAAGTCATGTTCGTTTACGACATTTGCAGATAGTTTTCCGCTAATAATACTGTTACAAAAGAAACATTTTCTAAGTCTAATTTTCAAATTTCGGACCCAATATTTGTTTTTTGAAACAATCATTCTTATTAAAGATTTAAAATGTCACTTAAATAGCTATAAAACACAATTATTAATAATGTTATAGACACTGATTTTAATTTAGAATTTTGCGCAAGTTTTATTACTTTTGTACTATTACAGTTTTGAATAATTTTAATGATTACATGATACGTAAATTACATATTTGCGGAGATTACTGATGGCGTTGCGATCCCATGTTCCTGCGTGCTTTTTTTATGACTTACGTATGCCTTCTCTCGTTCTTCATATTGGCCACGATATTTTGAATCACCCTGTTTATCAATTTCATTATATTAATCTAAATATTTTAAAAATTTCATTCTATCTACAAGTATACTATTGAATCATACATATTATGAAACATTATTGGTATGCAACTTTTCGGATCATCTGGAATAGCATATGATAACAGAGAAATATTCATCGTATATGGAAAATAAGAATATCTTTAGAAATTCGTTTGTGGGAGCGGATAGTACAGTTTTAGTTTCTCAACAGAATAAATTTATTAAAATGTTCATTCTTTCAAATTTGAAATCCTTCTAAATTGTACTAAACACACGTTTAATATTTATAATGCAAAATATATTCTATATTCGAAACTTGTAAAAGTATGGTGCTTATTTTATAACATATGTTTAATGTATTACTAATCAAAGTACATGCTTTTTCTTAATTTTGTATCCCTAGATATACCATTAATTTACGTTGTTATATTTTTACATAGTAGAATGGGAATTTATTTAAATATCTTATTTATATCTAAACGTATTTAGTTTTTTCTTGTGCATTTAAATTTTATAGTTTTAGATGCCGAATTGATCATCTTATCTTTGTGCTTTTGTTTTTAAAATGGAAAAACTTGCACAATCATCTATACTCGTTACATATTTAATACCATTTTAAATGGATTAATTATGTATGTACAGTTATAAAATTTTAAAGTTTAAGGTATTTCCATATTTCGCACATCATAACTAAAACTCTGCCATTAAAAGTTAATTCTCATCTTCTGTCCAGAATTCAATAAACAATTTGTATTAACTTCTGTATTCGAAGATAAAAGCAAAAAAATGAATAACTTGTTTCTGTATCGAATTCAGGTAAATAATAAAAAAAATACGATATCGATTCACACTACACATGAAAATCATATTGGCGAATAGCTGGAGAACCTTTCTGTTGTATGTACGATTCATTGATCTAATGCATCTCAACACTTGTTAAAAACACATAAGACTAATACACTATCTACCAAAAAGTATTTGTACACTTTCAGTTTTTGACATTTTGTCAAATATTTAAAAATATACTGGTCGGATTCTTCTGGAACTTCAGAAATCTAAAGATTATGTTTCACTTTATATTTATTTACATTCATTTGTTAAGCGGGTAATTAGGGGGCCGGCAAAAAAACAAAGAATAATAGAAATATTTGGGATCGCCCTGTACATGAAAATGCACGAAACGACTTATCGCTTTAGAATACAAATATATGAATACAGTAGAATATGTACACTAATTTTTGTGAGAATAGCATGTATATTTATGGCGATAGAGCGATTTTTTTGAAAAATTCAAAAAATTCTGGTATGTTTTTTGTTTATATCATAGAGGGTTTTTGACCAAATTTAACGCAAATTTCAGAAAAATTGGCAAAATGCAGTAGAAAAAATGTAGCGCAATTGGAATATAAATATTTTAAATATTTTATGAAATATGAGTAGTTTTATGAAATAATTTTTATCTGCGCATGCGCGAACGATAAAAACAATTCTTTTACATCATTTAATAGTCAATTCTATGGAGTAACTTATAAAAAAAATCCAATCAAATATCGTGAAAATTCAAAAAGATATCATTATTATAAGTAAGCTGTTTTTACATTGCTCTCTAAAAACGGCTGAATGATAAGGGATTCTCCACAAATTGACATTTTTTATTAACTGACTTTTAGGAAAAAATTAGTACTATTTAATGAATACAATATTGCTGCTAATAAGTATCTTGACACCTGTGATAGAAAAGGAAAAGGGCTTTTATTCTTTTCCATCACAGATGTCAAGATACTTATTAACAGAAATATTGTATTAGGTATTGTATACATTAAATACTAATTTTTTTCCTAAAAGTCAGTCAATAAAAAATGTCAATTTGTGGAGAATCCCTTATCATTCAGCCGTTTTTAGAGAACAATGTAAAAACAGCTTACTTATAATAATGATATCTTTTTGAATTTTCACGATATTTCATTGGATTTTTTTTACAAGTTACTCCATAGAATTGACTATTAAATGATGTAAAAGAATTGTTTTTATCGTTCGCGCATGCGCAGATAAAAATTATTTCATAAAACTACTCATATTTCATAAAATATTTAATATATTTATATTCCAATTGCGCTACATTTTTTCTACTGCATTTTGCCAATTTTTCTGAAATTTGCTTTAAATTTGGTCAAAAACCCAGCATGATATAAACAAAAAACATACCAGAATTTTTTGAATTTTTCAAAAAAATCGCTCTATCGCCATAAATATACATGCTATTCTCACAAAAATTAGTGTACATATTCTACTGTATTCATATATTTGTATTCTAAAGCGATAAGTCGTTTCGTGCATTTTCATGTACAGGGCGATCCCAAATATTTCTATTATTCTTTGTTTTTTTGCCGGCCCCCTAATTACCCGCTTAACAAATGAATGTAAATAAATATAAAGTGAAACATAATCTTTATATTTCTGAAGTTCCAGAAGAATCCGACCAGTATATTTTTAAATATTTGACAAAATGTCAAAAACTGAAAGTGTACAAATACTTTTTGGTAGATAGTGTATCACTTATAAAGTTTATTACGATCATTTTAGCAATAATTGTACAAAACTATTTAAAAAATAAATACAAGCGATTCTACATTGAAAGATTCTAACAAAGATTCTACATTCTGAAAATTATAACAGAAATAGAAAAAAACAACAGTTTTGTAATTAACTGTCACATTCAGGTCTGGAAATGCTTGAGAAAAACGCTGCAGAATTTATCATTTACACTCTGTCATAGTTCACTCGTCATTTTAAATATTATTTTGAAATAACCTTTAGCCAATTGCCTACTCAATTAAACATTGTTATAAATAACTGTTACTTTTCATATTATGAAGTGCTAGATACACTGCAAATACGTGAAAAACTTTTATAACACTGACTATAAAAATCAACATTTCTAACTAATTTTTTTATTGTATCGTGAATGGGTTGCGAATGTATTGTACGGAATAAAAAGATTATGCAATTTTTTTTTAATTACAAGAATAGAAAATGTCTTTTTAACACATATTTCAAAACATTCATTTTTAAAATTGTGTAATTTTTATAGACACCACTTTCAAAATATTTTGAAAGTGAATGCGCCTGTATAGTGTTCTAACTTGTGTAGTGTTTAGAATGTGTTCTTAATGTAGAGACAAAGTTTTTACAGAGCAACACTTTTTTAAGAAAATATTTTCATCAACGCTATTTACAACACTATTTCAACACAATAAACAATAAACTATTATAAAAAAAAATTCTAGATAGTAATTCTTTGAAACATATTAAAAACATAATCACAACATAAAAAACATTTAACAAGACATTAATAACTTGTGAATTTGGGGGAAAAAAAGTTTTCCGAAATGTGTTTATTTGTGTGTTTGAGCATTTGAATTGTACGCATAAAAAATTGTTATGAAATCATTACAATTATTACTATTATTATTAACTCAGTTAAAAACAGGATAAAAAATATTACTTAAAGATGTTTTTATTTATTTTAATGAAAATTTAAAACCAAATACGTTCAAGAATATCATGTCTTTCATCAAAGTTAGAATCAAGAAAAAGAGTAAAAGTCAGAAGCTGAGTCCATTTATAGCTGATGGACTGATCCAAATATCAACATGAAAAATGGGAGTAAGCCATGTAATCACCTGTAAATAACTTTAATATTTTGGTTTCAATATCATAATTATAAGGTGAATTGGATTATCGATATGTAGGAAAAGATAAGTAGAAGATTTATATATTATGTAATTTTAAATTTTATGTTATAGACACTTATTTAAATTTAGAATTTTTTGTGACTTTAAAATTTTTCTGTACTATTACAGTTCTGAGTACTTTTAACTATCACGTCACACATAAATTCCGTACTCAATTAAATCCGCGATTGAAATAAATCTCACTCCAATCGATAAATAAATTTCATTGTGTCTATGTCGTAAAGAAATGTCACGACATCGCTTAGAATAAAATAAAATAAAAGAAAAGAAAAAACAAAGAGAGAGAAAGAATAATAATAAATAAATAAATAAATAAATAAATAAATAAATAAATAATCTAGAAAGAGATAGAAAATGAAATAATATTAATGTATATAAAAGTATTAAAATAAATTTTTATTTTAGCTTTCGTAAACAAGAAATGATAACAATAATATATGTTGTTCGTTTGGAAGTTTTATTATACTATAAGTTCCCTTTAGTCAAAGCCTGGGAATAGCAAAATCACATGAACGAAGGGATTTTCTCACCATTAGTTACAAAAGGAACAAATGTTTACGAGAAGCAATAAAACCTAGAGTCGCCATTTGTGACATTAACGTACACAAGCAACAATGAGAGATTTACAATCAAATTTATTACTCTCGTGTGTGGTCCAGTTTGGGGTCGCCGGTTCGGAATCGTAGCTCCGGCAATAAATAATGGAGAAACAATGTCTAAAAATCCAACCCCGTTTCTTTTACCTGACCAATGGACAGTGAAATATATTCAAAGCCAATTGGAGTCCGAATTTTAATACCCAATGGGGTCAAAAGGGGCGTACAGGATCCGGAAAAAAAACCACACACGTGTCAGTCCAGTTTGAGAATTGAAAGTGTGAAGTAAAAAAAGATTTTTTTTCTCTTCTCTCTGCTGTGAGTTTCCCGCTAAGATGAGAGGAAAAAAGGAGGAAATTATGAAGAATGCAACTTCGAAATAATCTGTGTCATTGGGAGATGTGATCTTATGCCTCCCGGATGAAGTGATGAGAAGCGACGCTATGCTCTGCACATAGAGAACGAATCGTCGACTGATTTCCAATTCAAAAAGGAATACCTGAGTATTGCTGAGCGGACTATTTTTCATCGGATGATTTCTAAGTATTGCCGAGTGGACTATTTATTCATTGGATGATTGGAAAGTGCGTGGAATTTAAAAAGTGCTAACTATAGTGCGTGAAACCAGAAAAGTCGCTACTATTTGTGTTAAAAAAAAAATGACTTGTAACTCGGCATTTGGATTTAATTGTGTTGGTGTACTGATGAACTGTATGGACAGCTATAAGCCAACGGTGACCAATACCAGCAACATACTTGTAAGGTGAGAAAATTTCATTGTTCATGTGACTGGCCAATTTATTTTATTGATATAATGTGGTGTTAAAATTTTGGTTTTTGAAATTTGATTATTTAAAATTTGATTATTTTAAAATTTTAAAATTATTATTATCTTTGGAGCTCAAAATTATCAGAATTTAATGCTCAAACTTAATTAATAGTAAAATGAATAAATAAATAAAATAATAATACCAGTAAAATAATACTAATAATAAGAACGGAGGATTCGATTTTATAAAATATGAAATTTTGGGGCTTTGCCTATAAGTGATGTCGTGAACTTTAGTGTTATGAGCTGTGAGGATAGCAGAATAATAGGAAATGAATAAATAAACAAACAACAACAAAAAAAAATGAAATAAAATATTTTGTATATTTCATGATAACCATATTTCAGTAGTTATTGCCTTGCATATTATATTTTTATAGTGTTTGCATGATGCCAATTTATGTGTTTTAATAAAATTTTGTATATATGTACCTATTCTTGTCTTTATTCCAGTTTTCTCCCTTTATGTATTTTAAGGTAATTTCTAGATGCAGATTAGGGAATGTTAACATTTAAATTTGTAGATTAATATCTCAAGATTTTTTATTGACTCCTCAATCCCAATTTTCACAAATTTATACGTTAAATAAGGCGATCCTAATGTTATTGCAAAATGTTAATTTTAAGTATGATATTAACGAATTAATTTCAGTAATTAATAATATCCGATCTTCGTTCACAACGCCGAAGGGATATTATTTTCATTTGTCTTCGTACTAACCACGTCACGATTGCGTACCTAGTAGGAGGTGTTTATTTTCATCACCACACTACTAAAAGTTTAATGGTGCTCATACCAGGTGTATGAATTTGCATTTGGGATTCAAAATTAAAAATTTTCTGCATTTAAATATAAATAAAGATAGCCAGTATTATGATTTTATTCTTAATTACCTATCTTCTCTTAGCTTTTTCTCCTTCTACTAACAAACATTATTTATCCATATTGTGTTTATAAATATTGTGTGTATATCTAAAAATTTACGAAATTGAAATATAATAGTTGAGAAGATGAAACAAAAATATACAGAAGAGTTGGTTTAGTTCACGACACATTAGCTTGTAAGATTGTAAAGAATTTCGTTACTATATATATCCGTATTTCGGAAAATTTACTTTGTCATTATATTTATGTGTATTTATAAAAATATTTAGGGCTATTTCATAATTTCTATTAAATATTATTCTTGAATGAGTATAAATTATAATAATTCATTACAAAACTCATATCTTGAGAGTATATGATATCATAATTTGAGGTGTGAAAGAGTTTAAAAATAAAAATAAAGGAAAAAGTATTAAACATCAGTCGGTGTGAGATTTTCCAAATAGGTAAATAAATATGACAGGTAGAAACAAGGCAAGGCAGTCTTCTCCCGAAAGGGACACATTTAAAATTGGAATAGACACTCTATTGAACTCTTTACAAAATTTTGAGGACAAACCAGACCAAAATATATCATATTTTTTCGAAGAGTTCGAAGAATTAGCGGCAGCGGCACAATTTCCTGATGATTTAAAATTGGTGTTGGCAAAGTCAAAATTTAAAGGCCAAGCGAGAGAGATTCTAAAAAACACAGCTGAATTGCATAAAGCACAAAACTATAACACATTCAAAGAAAATGCGATAACACAATTTAAAAAAGAAAGATCGTTTGCTGACGCTCAGGCGCAATTCATAAACGCAAAACAAACACCCAACCAAACTATTGAAGAATTTACGAAACAATTCAACATTGAGGCACAAAAATACCTTGTCTCGTCAGGACATGAACAAAAGAATGGAGCTAAAGAATTATTAGAAACGATTAAATTAACTAAATACCTTGAAGCACTAAGACCGGACATCTCCTTTGAATTAAAAAAATACCCACCCACAAAGTTTGATGAAGCAGTAAAAAAAGCTAAAAATATCGAAAGTGCTTTGAACAGTAAATGCGCAGGAGAAGTAAACAATTTAACTGAAAATAGCGAAAAGAAATTATTCGAGGCACTTCTTAGCATGTCGCAAGAACAAAAATCGGAAATACACCAATTAAAAGAACAAATAAAAGATTTAAAAATTCAAAAAAATGAAAGAGAACATAACAACGCTGAAGTAAATCAGATAACACATAATTTTTGTCATATCTGTAATAAATCCAACCACCAGACACAAAATTGTTATTTCAATCAAAAAAGTGCGAATTTTTTTCAACCAAGGGGAGCGCAAAACAATGTTCGGCCACGATTTCAAAAAAATTATTATCAAAATAATAATTATAGAGGCTTTCAACGATTTCCACAAAATTATGCACAACATTTTCAAGCGCCACAAACATTGGATTTTGCAAGACCTTATCACAATCAAACAAGATTTAATGATATGCAAATTCAAATGCCAAATTGGCAAAATTTGACCCAATCACAAATAGGACCTAATCAAATGTATCCTGGAAATTACAATATGCAAAATATGATTCCAATGCAAAACTTTGATCCAACACAAGGAAACAACACACAAATTGCATATACAGGGCAGCATCAGGGTTTCGCAAATATGCAAAATAGCCAAAATCCTTTGCCGCAAAATAATGAGGGAAATAGGGAACATCAGCCCACAATTACTTTTCCTAACGAAAACAGAGACAGGCGTGGCAGACACAATAATAATAATAGGAACAGGGGGCAAAGTCATTTAAACCGGTAAGCGGGCCTACAAAATTGAGAGAAATACAAGCCCGTAGGTCCCGTAACATTGAGAAAAAACAGGGTTATAATATAAAAAATAAATCAAACAAGGAATTAAAAATATTGAAACAAAAGCAAACGAAAAATACAATGATAAAAAAAAATGAGGAAGAAAAAAAAAGATATAACACAAAAATTGATCGCAAGTTGTAACTCGGAAAAAAACAATGAATTACCAATATGGGACTTAAAAATAAAGAAAGATTTAATTATACCCAGCCTTATTGACAGCGGGGCGAGTATAAGTTTAATATCTCCAGGGGTCTTTGAAAAAATAAAAGAGACGGATATAAAGATTAAATATTTAGCTAACGCTATAAAAATTACAACTTTATCAAACAAATCCATTCCTTTTAAACACTGTGTAAAATTTAAGTTTAGATTTAACAACACTTTCTTAAATGGCACATTTTATGTAACTAAAGATGAATTTGACCGTAATTACAAAATTATTTTAGGATATGATTTCTTAAAAAGTAATAAAATAATCATGGATTTTGAAAATAATACTTTTAAACTCAATAATTCAATTATACAATTAAACCCCAATGAAAATCAAATTACGGAGGTGAATAAAATTAAGCCCGTACAACAAAATGATGACTTTCAAACAATACCAAAACAAACCAAATCTTATCAACACAATAACATTCCGAAAATTAATACACGAGTATTTGTAAAGAAAAGCATTACTTTGAGACCTAGAGAATCGAAATTAGTAAATTTAATTTTTGATGGGAAATTAAGAAACAAGCAACAATTTTTTTTCCAACCTAAATATAACAACAGGAAATTAGTAATTCAAAATTCAGTTCACGAAAATAAGGAAACAGAAAATAATTCATTCACAATATTAGTACAAAATAAATCGAAAACGTATTTGAGACTTCATAAGGATCAGGAAATGGGAAAAATTACCACTGATTTTTTTATAAAAAAACAAAATAAACCAAATACTGATAATATTTACGAAGTAAGTAACTTAAATATCACACAAATTAGAGAATTACGAAAAAAAGAACTTTCAGAGAATGATTTTAAAATAGATCACTTAACACCGAAGGTACAAAAAGAAGTACTGAAAATTTTAATGAGACATGCTACTGCTTTCAGCAAATCATACAAAACTCTAGGAGAAACGGACGTAATAAAACCGAATTTTAAATTAATGCATGACTTTCCTATACAAACGAAACCATTCAAATTAGCGCATGATGTAAAAAAATTCGCGGAGAAAGAAATTCAAGATTTATTGGATGCAGGTATCATAGAGCCTACGAACTCAAGTTATGCTTTCCCAGTAATTTTCGTAAAAAAAAATTCTACGTCAAAAACCAATGATCAAAACTTAATAAAACTTAGAATGGCTATAGATTTTAGAGCTCTTAACGATATATTAGAAAGCGATCCGTATCCAGTCCCTAATACAAAGGAAATTTTACAAAATATGGCAGGAAAAAAATTATACACCGTCTTAGATTTGCATTCTGCATTTTTTCAAATCAAATTACAAGAGCAGGACAAGCATAAACTAGCATTTATCACGGAGGATAGCCATTTTCAAATAACACGAATGCCATTCGGAACTAAAATCTCAACAAATATATTTGCTCGTCTAATCGATATAGTTTTAGGTGATTTAAAAAAGAAATATAACATTCAATACTTTATTGATGACATTTTACTTGCCGCTGATAATATACAACAAATGCACACATTACTAGAAGAAGTACTAACACAATTAGAAAAATTTAATCTCACAATTGAACCAGCTAAAATAAAACTATACATGCAAGAAATAGACTTTCTGGGATACAAAATTAGTGAAAAAGGATATGCACCCTCAGAAAAAAATATAAAAAAAATAACAAGCTTTGCAGTCCCTACATCTCAGAAAACAGTGCGAGCATTCATTGGATTATGCACGTATTTTAAATCAACTATAAACAATTATGCAGAAATTATAGCGCCACTGACAGATCTCACTAAAGCGAATACAAAATTCAAATGGAATGACAAAGCACAGGAATCATTTGAAAAAATACAAAAAATTATCATGGAACAACCTACCATACATCCCCCAGATTTTAATAAAGATTTCTATATAATTACAGACGGATCAAAAATTGCAACATCAGGTATACTCGCGCAAAAACAAGGAGATAAAATGATACCAATTGAATTTACGGGCAGAAAATTAAAAGAATCGGAAAAGAGATATCCAAGCATGCAGATAGAGCTTTTGGCAATATATGAAACTATAACTTATTTTAGAAACATTTTATTAGGAAGAAAATTTTTTCTCCTAACAGATTCAAAAGCATTAACATACCACTTACACTTCGAAAAACAGCCGGAAATTGTAGCACGATGGTTACTTAAGCTACAGGATTATGATTTTGAAGTATCTCACATTGAAGGTATTCATAACCCAGCAGATTTCTGTAGTAGAGAAACAAATGCCTTAACTATAGCGGACGATTTAAACAAACATCTTTTTGCGGTAAATAAAAATTTGAATGCAGACAATATAAAAAAAGAACAATTAAAAGACCCTAAATTAAACGAAATTATTCAAGCTTTACAACAACAGAAAAAAGCAAAAAAATATGAAAAATACAATTTAAATAAAGAAGGAATATTAATTCTAAGAAAATCACAAAATTCAAATAATGACGATTTATATATTGCGCCACAGAATTTAAAAGAAGATATTATAAAAAGCGCACATGTTCCACACTTCGCTTTTCTAAAAACCTATGGCATAATAAAAGAAAGATTTTTTTGGTATAGAATGTATCAAGAGATAAAACAATTCTGTGCGAAATGTATAACATGCAATACATTTAAACAGCATAAAACGATAAAAATTCCACTGAAAACGATGGATAAAAATTACATACCTGGTCATAAATTAACTATTGACGTAGTAGGAAGTTTGGTTACATCTCTAAATAGGAATAAATTTGTTTTAACTATTGTCGATACAGCATCACGCTTCCTAAAAGCATTTCCACTTAGATCGACAGATACTAAGGTTATAATCAACGCATTAAATGGTTATTTCAGTACTTTTGGATTAGCGAAATATATCTCTACAGACAACGGAGCTTATTTTAAATCGAAGGATTTCAAAGATTATATGAAAAATTTAAATATTGAACTAATACCTTCGTCGGTGTACCACCCGGAATCGCAATCTGTACTTGAACGAATACACCGGGATTTAAAAGCTTCCATAGCCTCTATGTGTAATAAAACTTACGAATGGGATATAAAACTTCCATATTTCGTACTTATGCATAATTCAACTGTACATAGAATAACAAAATTTTCTCCAAGCATGTTATTTTTCGGTAGAGAGATAAAAACGCCATTCACGAATTTTGAAGCGCGTAATATGGATTCTTACAGTACATATGTACAGAATAAGCTCAAACATATGCACGATATAAGATATGAAGTTATGAAGAATCAAGAAAAGGCGGATTTGGAACTGAATAAGAATTCGAAGTTAAAACACAAAGAATTAAAATTGGGTGACGAGGTCTACATGAAAATGCTGAGAAAACCTAAGGCCTTACATCAGAAATTTTCAGGCCCATATTATATTGAGAGAATTTTCAGAAATGATAACTACCTCATAAAGAACAAACATAGGCTAGACCTGAGACCTATTAGAATTCATATTTCTAAATTATTTGCGCCCAATATGGCAAACAGAACAGAAAACAAATAATCATTCCTTAGACAATATAAGTGTAAAAAAAAAAAATATATATATAAAAATAAAATAAAAAAATAAATAAATAAAATTCCGAAGTAAAAAAAAAAAAAAAAAAATTTTAGACTTCAAGAATTCGTTAAAATTGTTTTAAGCGTCTACTGAAACTGTCAAAATCTTTTAAATATACAGTATTTAACATATCAGCCAAACTTAAAAAAATTTTTTTACAATTAAACACAGAAAATTTTAAAAATGTTCGAATCTTGCAAATTACATACAAAATTAACGTAAAAAAAAAAAAAAAAAAAAAAAAAAAAAAAAAAAAAAAAAAAACGGAGCTCTATTATGGTTTCATACGAAATATATTTCGTACTTCCCGGGATGTGAGTACTTATTGCTGGTCGATAACTTGCATGGTATGGAAAATATTTTTTAGGAGACTATACATAGACAAAAAAAATATATAACAGAGACAAATAAATATTAAAAATAGGCATTACATAAATAGTCGTAATATATTACCTAATATAAAAATAAACTAGATTCAAACAAAATATATATACATATATATAAAAATTATATTTACGAATTTTTCATAACACGGTATGTTATACAAAAAAGAAAATGAAGATAGAAAAGGTTTCAGAACAATAATACAATTGGATCGTGAAATAATGTATGATAAAAATAAAAACGGGAATGAAAATGAAGTCATAAACAGTAGCATGAACAGTAGTGAATTCTAGTGAGAATGCGTCTCAGTAGGAAATTCGAGCGAATAATATAGATATCGAGGAGGTGAATATGTTTATATACATATTATATTTGGTACTTTTCAAAGGCCAACACATTGCAATGATAATTTTCTCACATTTAATGTATTTGTGTATGTTATTTCAATTTTGGTATTACTATGTCCATTTGTCATTACATGTATATATTTATAATAATGGTATGGTATTCTTGCACATCTTTTAATTTTAAATGATTATATTATAAATCTGTATATATATTATAGCTTATTTTTGGATAGAATAATTTTTTTTTCTTAAAGTAAGAGGGGATAAGCTTGTCGTAAAGAAATGTCACGACATCGCTTAGAATAAAATAAAATAAAAAAAAAGAAAAAACAAAGAGAGAGAAAGAATAATAATAAATAAATAAATAAATAAATAAATAAATAAATAAATAATCTAGAAAGAGATAGAAAATGAAATAATATTAATGTATATAAAAGTATTAAAATAAATTTTTATTTTAGCTTTCGTAAACAAGAAATGATAACAATAATATATGTTGTTCGTTTGGAAGTTTTATTATACTATAAGCTCCCTTTAGTCAAAGCCTGGGAATAGCAAAATCACATGAACGAAGGGATTTTCTCACCATTAGTTACAAAAGGAACAAATGTTTACGAGAAGCAATAAAACCTAGAGTCGCCATTTGTGACATTAACGTACACAAGCAACAATGAGAGATTTACAATCAAATTTATTACTCTCGTGTGTGGTCCAGTTGGGGTCGCCGGTTCGGAATCGTAGCTCCGGCAATAAATAATGGAGAAACAATGTCTAAAAATCCAACCCCGTTTCTTTTACCTGACCAATGGACAGTGAAATATATTCAAAGCCAATTGGAGTCCGAATTTTAATACCCAATGGGGTCAAAAGGGGCGTACAGGATCCGGAAAAAAAACCACACACGTGTCAGTCCAGTTTGAGAATTGAAAGTGTGAAGTAAAAAAAAAAGATTTTTTTTCTCTTCTCTCTGCTGTGAGTTTCCCGCTAAGATGAGAGGAAAAAAGGAGGAAATTATGAAGAATGCAACTTCGAAATAATCTGTGTCATTGGGAGATGTGATCTTATGCCTCCCGGATGAAGTGATGAGAAGCGACGCTATGCTCTGCACATAGAGAACGAATCGTCGACTGATTTCCAATTCAAAAAGGAATACCTGAGTATTGCTGAGCGGACTATTTTTCATCGGATGATTTCTAAGTATTGCCGAGTGGACTATTTATTCATTGGATGATTGGAAAGTGCGTGGAATTTAAAAAGTGCTAACTATAGTGCGTGAAACCAGAAAAGTCGCTACTATTTGTGTTAAAAAAAAAAATGACTTGTAACTCGGCATTTGGATTTAATTGTGTTGGTGTACTGATGAACTGTATGGACAGCTATAAGCCAACGGTGACCAATACCAGCAACATACTTGTAAGGTGAGAAAATTTCATTGTTCATGTGACTGGCCAATTTATTTTATTGATATAATGTGGTGTTAAAATTTTGGTTTTTGAAATTTGATTATTTAAAATTTGATTATTTTAAAATTTTAAAATTATTATTATCTTTGGAGCTCAAAATTATCAGAATTTAATGCTCAAACTTAATTAATAGTAAAATGAATAAATAAATAAAATAATAATACCAGTAAAATAATACTAATAATAAGAACGGAGGATTCGATTTTATAAAATATGAAATTTTGGGGCTTTGCCTATAAGTGGTGTCGTGAACTTTAGTGTTATGAGCTGTGAGGATAGCAGAATAATAGGAAATGAATAAATAAACAAACAACAACAAAAAAAATGAAATAAAATATTTTGTATATTTCATGATAACCATATTTCAGTAGTTATTGCCTTGCATATTATATTTTTATAGTGTTTGCATGATGCCAATTTATGTGTTTTAATAAAATTTTGTATATATGTACCTATTCTTGTCTTTATTCCAGTTTTCTCCCTTTATGTATTTTAAGGTAATTTCTAGATGCAGATTAGGGAATGTTAACATTTAAATTTGTACATTAATATCTCAAGATTTTTTATTGACTCCTCAATCCCAATTTTCACAAATTTATACGTTAAATAAGGCGATCCTAATGTTATTGCAAAATGTTAATTTTAAGTATGATATTAACGAATTAATTTCAGTAATTAATAATATCCGATCTTCGTTCACAACGCCGAAGGGATATTATTTTCATTTGTCTTCGTACTAACCACGTCACGATTGCGTACCTAGTAGGAGGTGTTTATTTTCAGCACCACAGTCTACTTCTGTCTTTTTGCATGAAACAGATGATTGAAAATTTTTTGCATCAGACGTTTTGCATTCTTTTCAGACTGTACCATACAATTAAGTAACAGTTAAAATGGAATGTGACCAGCATATTGCAACATACAAATATTCATCGTATATGGCAGCATACTATTTTTATTAAAATAATCATTTTTTTTCATATTTGAGCTTAGTGTAACGTTTACTAAATAAACTTTTAATATGTATATTGCATAAACTATTTTATTCCCGATACGACTCTAGTTTTTTTAATTTTAAATTTACTATATTCATTACAATCATCTAAAAACTTCATATTATTGACAACTATATTGTTCCACAGATCATGAAACTATTTTTGCACCTAAAATTTCATATACTTTTGAGAGCATGTTATAGCAGATAAATAGTCATCATACAGGAAAGTTGTAGCATTCTGTGGAAATGCGTGCATGGGAGCTTAAGGTATAGTTATAGTCTCTGAACATAAAATCTTTATTAACCCGTCAGTAGTCGCGTGTCGGTCTTTTCGCCGCCCGTCTAGCTTATCTTCTCCTAACTTGTACCATATTAAAAATACAACGGAGATCTACCATGTAGCTGACTTTGAAAGTTTCTCGACCACTTTAGTGAACTTACAAGCACACCTCTGTTTTTTTTTCAGGTACATTTTTAGAAACAAAGTTTAAATTGGCGAAAAAGTGTACGTAACAATCACTAATGTCAGTTCATTTATACTTTTTCCAATTACTCCAGTTCTCATGAATAGAACGCATGATTTAGGAAAACTGCAAATTTATATCTTCATTGAAACGTTATTTTCATATATTAGATGAAAAACATTTCTTATTTTACATTTTTGGTATGCGGGGGGCCAGCGGCGAAAAGACCGAGCGCGACTAATGACGTTGTGAAAAAAGTCGCGACTACTCGCGGGTTAAAATAATAATTGTTCATATGGTGCACTAATTATATTTATATTATTTCTATTTTATAATATATTTTATATCCGACTCGATTCCACGTGTTTTCATTTTCTAAAATGTCTAAGTTCATTTCAATTGCGCAAAATATTGCATTTTATCTATCCCAGTCCTTTTGAAATACAAAGATCATGAAACATGTTTCTGCTTCCAACATTTAATTTTCTTTTGAGGGTATGTTGTAATAGGCGAATGTTCATTGGATATAGATATATGAAGAATTCTGTGGAAATGCGCGTGTGGGAACTTTTAGTACTGTTATTGTCTCTGAACAAAATAACTGTAATGAAATAGTCATTTCTTCATATTAGAAACCAGTCTAATGTGTGCAAAATATACTTTTAATATTTATATTACATACTATATTTTATATCCTGCACGACTCTACACTGTAAAAAAAATTCAAGAGGTTACTAAAAATTCTTTAGTAAATTTGTATTCCACAGAATTTTTTAGTAACCATTACAAACTTTTTTTTTGCAAGTGAAACAAGCATTTCTTTTGTAAACTGAACAAAATAATTTTTTGCATAACTAACTTAAAAATTTTTAGTATGAGCCACCAAGAAAATTTTAGTAATAGCTCCAAAATTGTTTCTAATAACCTTTACGTGCGTCCGAAGAACAGGAGCTGCATCCAAACTTCTGAAGCGATAGATTTTCGGCAAAACCGCTATAGATGGCAGCACCAAAAATGCTACCTGCTCTGACAGGATTTTTATAATCCCTTTCTTAACGAGTACTTACACTACATACATTCGGGACGTATTTGACTCTGTCCGATATCGAACCCGGGACCTTTTAGCCTGGAATCCGTTACTATAACCACTATGCTATCAAGGCCACACCAAGTGAGTTTTAGTAATAGCTATTAAAAATGTAAAACTATTAACTCTATCCATTGCTAACTTTTTTCTAGTAATTCTTACAGATTTTCTAGTAACCGACTAAGATTACTAAACATTTTTTAGTAATTACAAGGATCACTAAAGTTTTTTTAGTAGATCGACCCTTTTTTTTTTACAGTGTAGTCTTTTTAATTTTACAAAATTTTCTAAGTTCATTTCCACCGCGCCAAAAAATATATTGTATCTACCAGAATGCTTTTGAATTACACACATCATGAAACACGTTCCTGCATCATATATTTCATACCCTTTTGAGAGCATATTGTAGCAGACAAATGTTCATCGTATATGCATATATGAAACAACCTACGGAAATATATGTTTGAGTGCTGATTGTACTGTTATACTCTCTGAATTGAATGATTTTATTAAGGTACTCGACTATGCAATTTATAAATCATTCCGATATTTGCAAAAATATATGTTCAGTAGTTCGAGTGCATAAAACATTTTATATCTGGAACTTGTATGATTTAGTTTATCTTTTTTAGCATGTGTTTCATGTATAACTAATACAGCAACAATCTTATTCTTAAATTTTACATTCTCAAGCATCTGCTACTAAATATAGAATGTTATAGTTTTAGGTAGATTTCGTATGAATCATGACACCTAGACCCATAAACTACCACCAGTAAAAAAGTTTATATATATATATATATATATATATATATATATATATATATATATATATATATATATATATATATATATATATCACTTATTTATGGACACGATAACTTCTGTAATTCTGCACCTATCTCCACCAAACTGATACATGATATCAAAGGGGATAATAGGCAAGTTCGTTATTGGGCAAAATTGGACCAAGGGGGTCGAAATGATTTGTGAAAATAGAAAAAACCCATAACTTCTGAATAAAAATAGATATCGAATCAGTTTAGAGTTTATGTTACTTCTAAATAATGGCCCAAACGTTTATGCATGAAAGATTTTTGACAAAGTTAAAAATAGGTTCACGGGAGGAAAAAAAATAGGGTTTTTTAAAAGGAAAAAAACTGCAACCTTGTCAATTCTCAAGATATTGAATCCAGCTAATTTTTTTATGAATGTTCACAAAATTATCTAAAACTTTTGTATTTACAAGTTTTTGATAGGACTAACTCTTACAGGTAAAAAAAAAAATAACGAAAACAAAAAAAAGGGGGAGGGGGTGGAAAAAGAAAAAAATCATAACATCGTCAATTCTAAAATTATCAAATCCAATTAAATTTATCTTACATCCTGTCAATAATATCTATAACTTATAATTTGACAAGTTTTTCGTAAGACCAATTCTTATAGCAAAATAAATTTAACAATAATATGAGTTGAAGAAAAAATCTCAAATCCAAACTGCTCATACTCTGACTCATTTGCTTTTAAACGCATCCAAATGGCAGATCTTGTTATTTAGAAAATATATAACGCGATGTATTGGCCAGTTTCTTGATAAAGTCAGAATTTATTTTTAAAAATGCTGCCAAAATGAGTCTTTTGAACAGAATTTCCCGAATCGATCCTGATTGAAAGATTGAGGTATTCAAATAACAAAATTGCATTTTTCTACTCATTTTGTGTTTTTCTGTATGAAATTGATTTATAGGGATAGAGCCATATTCTTGGCGTCAACCGTTTCATGTCATTAGGATTTATTTTTATCCTTCACGCAAAACTTTATAACATGGAATTTTTACGGAAAATCAAATATGTACTTTAGATTGAAGACTTCAAGAGTTTTTAATGATGATTTATTAAAAAATATATAAAAATTTTTTTTAGAATTATGATCGATTTAACTTACTATTATGTAACCGTTATCTATTTTTTTTAATATTAAACAGTTTGCAGCGATTGTTCAGCAATAAAATTCCTATAAATATAGTTTCGTAAACAATGTTACAATTTGCAGTTTCTTTAATATTCTATTCAGTCAGAATGGCTTATTTAAATGGAATTTGGAAATAATAATACAATACAAAATGATCTATTTGACAAAATTTCTATCGTAACCGATATTATATGAATATTTAGTAACATATGTCATATTTTTAGATAATGTTCCCGTAAAGTTTAAAATTACAAAAGTATTTTACAATGTCGTTCACTTTTATTTCTTACACTTGTACTTATTGGATATAGGCAGGTTCTGATATCGAATATTCTTACTTGTACTTTTTTGTCTGCATGGCATCTGTTACTATAAAATTGATTTTAGATAAAATATTTCTGTTTCGATCAAACTTTAATTGCAGATTCTATTGATATATATATTTTTTTTATTATCGTTTTTTTTAAATTGGGTCTGATACTTTTATTTATAAATGTGATTTTTTATATTGCTATGTCTTGTATGTACTCTTCCAATAAAATATGTCTAAGATTCACTGAAAATGTCAATATTAACATGTAAAATTAAAAAATAAAAAGATTAAAAGATATAAAATTAAAAGATTTTTTTAAAATCTTAATTGATTTTAAGTAAATTATCTAAAAGAAATAAGTATAGTTTAAAAGACTTTAATAGTGCAGCAAAAATAATCATTAAACGAACAATAAAATTGACACAGTGAAGTTGTTTCGCTTATTTTACTGGTGAATAATATGTGAGGGTTTCTTGCGGAAAAAATATTTGTTATAGTCACATTAGTTTCCATTGGCTGTACGGATCCTGGACTTTCCACACTTGGAAATGATTCAATTTCAGTACTTTCCAATGAAAAATCTTTACTTAAATAAGCCCAAATTTTGCGAGGTTGAACAAGAGATTTTTCTCTATAAATAAATACTCTTTATAAACAAATACAAAGTGAAATTAACTGGAAAATAATCCCTCATAGCAGGCATGGTCACAGTGACGTCACAATGACGTCACTGTGAGTCACTTTGGTCACATCACATCTGTGACCAAAATGCCACCACTCAGTGACGTCACATTGTGACTGAGATGTGATTTTCTTAAAAATTTTTAGAAAATAGTCACAATGTTAATAACAAAGTAGTCACAAATGACACACTTTTCACAAATTCGTCACATTGTGACGTCACAAAGTGGTCACAATGTGATGTCACAAAAAAGCTCTAAAACGGCCATAACGACTTCACATTTTAGTCACTGTGACTTCACATCGACGTCACGTGACGTCACATAGACAATCGCTGGTCACAAAGTTACAATGTGACTTCACAACGACGTTGCAATGACGTCACCATGTCTTACGGGATTAGGTCTATATAAACAATGTTATCTCACATGCAGCATGTGATTTTCCAAACACAATTTATTATTTACTTTATTTTCTAATCCGGAAACAGCTTAAGATACTTGGTAAGACACTCGATAATAGCTGCTTGTAAGCATTTACTTTACATGTTTTAAAATTTATTGTAAGAAAATTAAATTCCATAAGAATATTCATATATATTACGCAATATTGTCGCATTAAAAGTAAGCAGCAAATATAATTTTTTTTAACACATAATCTAAGTACAATGTTGTTCTCTTAATGCATGTGTCTGTAAGGTAACAAGAGAGTGGGTAAATGGTACTTCCGATTGAGATACAATTTCCAAAAAATTTGACAAACCAATGTTACAATAGCCATTAGCCATTAATGTCTGACTAATTTGCCGCAACTTAATTATACTCTGTCACGCTTCATTGGTGTTTTTTTTAATAATATAGTGAAAAATTTTTAGCCAATCATCCAGTCATTCAACCGCTTTTTTTAACTGTTATTTTTTTCATATTTTAATTCATGGTCTGATACAGATAAATGAAGCTTAAATAACTGTCACAATTAATAGTATCACTACGACTCTTTTTACAGTTAAGAATCTTGTAATGACTTTCGTTTTATTACAGTCATAAGTACTTTTAATAAATAAGCGATATGTAAATCCCATTCTATAGTATATAACATCTAAATCGTCACAAAATTTTCAATCTCGGTCCGTAATTTTATAAAAGATCAGTCAGTATTTTTATAAAAGTACACATATTTTTTTTATGTTTAGCCATATGAATATGAAATATTACAATATGTCTGGACATATTTTCTCGACCTTTCAAATTTAAGGCCGATGATATCGTTTTCCATACATTGTTCAAGAATGTGGAAACTGGGACATGCATATGAGGTAACTGGAACATATGGCATTCATTTATCCCAACAGCTATAAGTAATTTTTTTTTTGTTTTCTCCTATTATGGGTAATTAATTTCTGCTGTTTTTTGCTTACAGTAAAGCAGATTATAGAATATACGGGCATTAATTACCGGTGACTTGCAATTTTAGATGTTTTGTTAACTATGTAGAATAATACATGAGGATTTATCCTGCTGAGTAAACATAATAGTACCGGTCATATATTTCCGCAAAGATTTTCTCCCAAAATTCGATAAAGGACTGTTAACAAATTGAAACAATAAAGATGTTTTGATAACCCTGTCAAAACTAAACTAGCAAAATAATTCAAGGTCTGCAAAATTTCTTTCTCGCATTTCGAAGTTACAAAGAGAAGCATGTCATCCATAGTAATTTTACAAAGTATAAATAATTTATCTTTTACTGAATCAAAATCTTTTATTTTGAAAAAAAAATGTCTTCAAAAGTGTCATAAAAGAATTTACTTCAGATGTAAAACATAGACAATAAAAGTAAGTCTAACTCCTTATGTCTAAACCTTTGAATCAGCATTATATCGGAATATTTCTTAAGGTCGTTTAGACATATAGATTTCATTTCTCTTCTTGAAATTCTGGCTCCAAGCCCGAAAACTTTCGCAAAGCATTAAAAATTAAATGTGATAGAAGTAAACTTAAGACAATTTACCTTCAGAAAAATAGCACAAATGAGTTTCTTGACCCATATTTATCAGATCTGAAAGCTAGAAACTTGAGTTTTGATTTATGAAAGCATTTAAATCAACGTCGGATTCTTAACAATATTCATTTGAAAATACTTTATTTTAAATAACTTAAAAATATTGTTTGTGTATAGAAGAGGACGGTAAATATTTTATATTCACATTTATTATATTGATGTTTTAACTCTTACCTTTTCATCATCAAATTATAGAAAAAAAATAAAATGTTGTTAAATGAATAATGAATGCATATTTTTAGGAAAGTAAAATGACCAATATAAAATTGTGAAATAAAACACAGTGAAAACTAACATGTGATTTTTTTTTTGTTTGAATTTAAGTAACATTAAAAATCGATTTATTAAGTTATTTATTTTACAGTTAGCAGCAATTTTTCAGAAATACAAATTCTGTAAATATAGTTTCGTATAGTATGCCGCAATGTTCAGTTTCTTTAATATTCTATTTAGACACAAGACCTTAGCCGACCCAGTGGCGTGGATGGTAGCGGAGGCTGCTCCCATACCGCTGGTCCCTGGTTCGAGTCCATCTAGCGGCTTGGGTGTCTGTGTTGTCCCTGTGAAAATGTATGTACTGATATTCTGTAATAAAGTGTTCTATATGGTTTCTTGTGATCATTGGAGGTTATGCCGGCGAATAGCTGTAGCGCCTACCTCAAAGCAAATAAATACAAATACACAAGACCTTATTTAAATAAAATGTGATAGTAATATAACAAGGAAACATGATCTGTTTGACAAAATTTCTAACGTTTTCAATATTATACGAATATTTAGTAAAATATTTTGTATATTGTAGAAAATGTTTCCGTACTGTTTAAAATTACAAAAGTATTTTATAGTGTCGATACTCTTAAAGCGTTTTTTTCAGTTATTTCATGAAATAACTAACCAAGTCCGTCAAAGTGTCTAAATGTATTGGATTATATGATTTTACTAGTTATTTTATAGAATAACTTTTGTCTAACCGTTAAAGTATAAAATAAACAATTTAAAAACTAAAATAGCTAAAATAAATCACTTTCTTGTAAATTAACTTATGATAAATAGTTAAAGTCATTACAAAAATATATTTCAAATTATTAATATATGAGTCAATAAATAATGAGTCACATACATGAGTCAATACACATGAATCAATAAAAACTGAAAACATAATAGAATGTTTGTATATAATTTAAACAGTAACACAAAATAGCAGAATGCAGTGTGGCAATAAAATTGTCTCATAAAAGTATCGTGAAAAGCTTATTAAACCCTATCGTGGGCAAAACACTTCAGTTGTTAAAATTTGAAATGATTGAATGACACCTGATTTAACCTACAACTAATATGATAGAAAGCTATATAACTTATCTGAAGTGGTCTATGAGACCGCTATGTTGAAAAATAAATAGAAGGCGTAATTAACTCGTATGATGGTGTTTTTATGCTAAACGTTTTGCACAGGACTGTTATTTTTAAAATTACCCTGTTCAAATGTCTTAGGTGATACTACTAAAATGTTAAACGAAAAAAAAATGTTAGTGCATATAGTTAAATTGAAATTTAGAAGTTAATCTGTAAAAAAAAAAAAAAAAAAAAAAAAAAAAAAAAAAAAAGTGGTCTGACAGATTAGCAGTATCAGTTAAAGGTTAATGAATAGATTTTTTTCCTAATAAGTTAAAAAAATCACATACATTATAAATGTAAACTTCAAATTTTCTGATTCCATTGTTACATTTGACTATATAAATTAAAGGGGAATGATTATTTCAAACTGTCCATGAAAGGGATAACAAGGATTACAGCCGTTCTTGTATTAAATATTTCTTATTTACCGATTGATATCTCATTGCAGTAGAACTTGTTGTCCAAAAAAAAAAATTCAAAAATATTAATGTTAAATCCCAATGAAAAACATAAATACACAGATCACAAATTCGTACAAGTTCAATGCACATATCGATAAAATTTCCACTACCAACGACAGTAGTAACGAATAAAAGCTCTAAGAAGTGCAGCAGACACATTGGGAGTGTTCAGCGCAACTTACCAAAGTGACCAATGTTACCGACCAATTGTAGGGAAGTATGAAAGCGAATTGTTACACCAATGAAAACTATCTTTTTAAATTGTAGCTGACGTCACAGTTAACTTGATTTTCATTTAGTACTGCTTTAAAATCGGTCGGTAACATTTCCCATTTCGGTAAGTTGCGCTGAACACGTCCATTGAATGAAAAACAGCGATAGATGATTAAAGGTCCTTTGTTGCTGAGTGGTTAATGCTCGTATTCACCATCATCTTCAACCTAGAAAATCTGGGATGTACACTCAAATGAAATTCACGATAACATTTGATTGGGCATTATCAAGAAGACATCCAATCAGGATTAGATGTGAACACCATCTGAGCGTTTGGCCTAGGTTTTCAATATAACCTGGGGTTGAAGTAGTTGGTGAATAAGAGCATCAGACGCCACTCCGCTAATCGCCTTCGATCATAGGAGGTTGTGGGTACGAATCCCACTGGCTCCATTGTGCACTCTCTTTGTGAGGAGCTCCTGGTTTTACTTCTTTTGTGTTGTAAAATTTCTTTGTGCTATCTCGTCCCTATATATTGACGATGACTTATAAGCAGGCTTTCATGTCAAGCGACCAAATTCAGATGTATGTTATTCAATAAATTAATAAAATATGATTAAAAACTTTGACTAAAACCAAGTATAATTGGTTCAAACGACTTTCGCGTACCTTCTTTAATACTTTTACGGTTAGACAATTCTTATTCTATAAAATAACTAACTAAAACGTAAAATCCAAAAATTTTATACTATTTAATGGACACGCTTAGTTATTTCATGAAATAACAAGGTATTTTATGAAATAACGTATTACGCGCTTTAACGGTAACATTGTCATTCATTTTTATTTCCAAAACTTGTACTTATTGGATGTAGGCAAGTTCCGATATCGAACATTCTTATTTCTGCTTTTTGTCTGCTTGGTATCTGTTGCTATAAAATTGAATTCAGATATAATCTTTCTATTTCGTTCAAATTTTAATTTTCGATTTTATTGATATTTTTTCTATTTTTTTTTTCGAAATTCGTTTTTTTAATCTATAAATATGATTTTTAAATTACTACGTCTTCTATGTATTCTTCCAAAAAAAGTCTAAGATTCACTCGAAATGTCAATATTGTAAGTAAGATTAAAAGATAGTTTTTTCCAAATCTGAAATGATTTTAAGTAATACTATTTAAAAAAATAAGTATGATTTAAAATACCTAAATATTGCGTAAAAAAAATCATTAACGGAACAATAAAATTGACATAGTTCAGTTTCTCTCATTTTACTGGTTAATAATATTTGGGATGTCTTGCGGAAAAAAAATTGTTATATTCACATTAGTTTTCCAGGATCTGTAGAGAATCTAGATCTAAAAACAATTTTTATTTACTTCTTTTATAACAAGAAAACGCGTAAGGTACCCTGTAAGACACTCAATGATAATCGTTTGTGCGCATTTATGTAATATGTTCTACAGTAAAAAATTTAGTTCTTTATAGTGGGTTTTCTAATTACATTCCGTGTGCAATTTTATGATTAAGTATCGTGAGTGGTCTCATTTTTTTCCCTTATGTATTGTAGACTAATAAAAGCGATGGTGGACACCCGGGACTCGCGACTGAGGAGGGGGAGGAGAGAGGAAAGAGTCAAAAGGGTCAATAAAAGAAATTAATTTCACATTAAAAAAGAAAAAATATGCATAAATATTAATGTTTAAACTTTTATAGAATTAGAAAAAAACATTTGTCGACATCCGGGACCCGCGATTGGGGAGAGGAGGAGAGGGAAAAGAGTTGAAAGGGGCAAGAAAAAAATATATTTCACAATAAAAAAGAAAAAAAATATGTATAAATACTAATGTTTTAAACTTTTATTGAATGAGATAAACATTTGTGGGCATCCGGGACCAGCGATTAGGGTGGGGGAGGGGAGGGGAGGAAAAAGTGTCGAAAGAGGCAAGACGAAAATTCAATTTCACAATAAAAAAGAAACAATATGCATAAATATTAACGTTTAAAAAGTTTTTGGAATGAGAAAAACATTTGTGGACATCCTGGACCCGCAGCTGAGGAGGGGAAGGGGAGAGGAGGGGAGTGAAAAGAGTTGAAAGGGGCAAGAAAAAAATATATTTCACAATAAAAAAATATATATGTAAATACTAATGTTTTAAACTTTTATAGAATGAAAAAAACATTTTTGGACATCCGGGACCCGCGAGTGAGGAAGGGGGGTTGAAAGGGTCGAAAGGGTCAAGAAAAAAATTCAATTTCACAATAAAAAAGGCAAAATAGGTATAAATATTAATGTCTAAAACTTTTATAGAAAGAGAAAGTTATTTGTGCACATCGCGGACCCGCCGTTGGGAAGGGGAAGGGATGGGAGGGGAAAGAGTTGAAAGGGGCAAG
Organism: Maratus speculifer; assembly: GCA_964019185.1. Taxonomy (NCBI): domain Eukaryota; kingdom Metazoa; phylum Arthropoda; class Arachnida; order Araneae; family Salticidae; genus Maratus; species Maratus speculifer. The sequence goes on from OZ025291.1 coordinate 429,382,142, forward strand.
AAAAAAATATGTTTCACAATAAAAAAACTATGTATAAATATTAATGTTTTAAACTTTTGTAGAATGAGATATACATTTATGGACATCGGGGATCCGCGACTGGAAAGGGAAAGGGAGGAGGAGGTTTAAAACGGGCGAGAAAAAAAATTCCATTTCACAATAAAAAAGAAAAAATAGGCATAAATATTAAAAATTGAAACTCCTATAGATTGAGTAAAACATTTGGCACATCCAGGACCCACGACAGGGAAAGGGAGGGAAAAGGATTAAATGGGGCAAAGAAAAAAATTTCTATTTAAAAAAATATATACACACATATACAGGAATATTAAAGTTTTAAGCTTTTATAGAATGAGAAAAGCATTGGTGGACGTCTGGAAAATAGAAGGGGAGGGAAAGTGTTAAAAAGGGCAATAAAAAATCCGTTTAACAAATAATTGTGTATAAATGTTAATATTTAAAACTATTATTGAATGAGAAATGCAATAATGGAGATCCGTGACTTAGGAATGGAGAAAAGGAGTGGAGGGGATAGATTGTGAAACTGCTGTTAACTCGTATTTTCCGAAATATTCTTTGAAATTTATATCAGGACGCGAACGGCAAAAAAAGACAAGACGGTTAAACAACTTTTCATCATCCTTCATTTCTATCATATATTCTGCATTTGCAACTTTCACTTTGCAACAACAAAACTTTGCAACTTTACCATTGTTTTACACGGTTTTAATTTTCTTTGTGAAAAATAAATCTCATAAATTCTTTGTTCTATTAATAATACGTACATTAACAAATTTTTTGTATCCTTGTAAACATTATAGCATTCAACAGTATAGCATTCTCGAACCATTAATATTTATGTAAATATTTTCATTCTGAGTTTTCGTGGTTTTCTTCGAACCTTGCGTAAATACGCGTTAGGTTCTCTTAGAAAGACCCCCACAAAGGGCACTCCCCCTGGGCCTATATCCCTAGCGTAGATAATCGACCGACATAAAATAAACCAAACCAAACCAAACCAAACCAAAAAGCACAAAAATCGTAAGTGCGAAAGCAAAAAAAAAAAAACATCCATAAAGTGTTGGCTTTGAAGGGGGGATCTTCAGTCATTCTAGTGATATGCATGTCAGCAGTAGATATGTTTGGGCCTCCAGTCATGATATGCCCGAGAAAAATTTCGAAGAAACATTTAGTTGATGATGCTCCCCTGGGATCGATCGAGCTCTGCTTAAGTCAGGGTGAATTACAGAAGAGCTTTTCGAGAGATGGTTTCGACAATTTTTGTCCATTGTAAAGTCATTAAAAGACGATCCTATTGTGTTAATATTGGATGGTGATTTTTTACATTCCCGAAACTTCACTGCCGTTGATTTTGCACGGGAGAATGTTGTTATAATCATACATTAACCTCCGCATTCAACTGCAAAACTGCAGCTTCTCGATGTTGCTTTTATGCTTCCCTTTAAAATATTCCATGCTCAAGCAGGGAAAAACTGGTCGTCAAACCACCCTGGTAGAAAAGTTAGGAACCTGCAAATTGCACATTACTTTAGTGAATCCTACGTTGTTGTTAAAATTGCTGTCAGTGGTCTTAAAAAGATGGACATTATGCCATTTAACCCCTATATTTAGACAGGAAGATTTTTCAGCGAAACTTCGTTCCTCTCTGCGTGGCAAAAGTTTATTGTATCTGATCAAAAATTGCAAGTGAACAGGTCCATTAAACTGTTGGGATCAGGAAAGTGCCACTGATCACACCAGCAACTTTTGACTAGGGGTTCAGCAACAAAGTGAGAAACAAAATTCCCAGACGAAGAAAAAATGTACATAAAAAAAAATCTGACCATTACCACTCTCAAGAGGAAGGAGAAAATTTCACAGTGCACTGTAAAAAATATGACTATTTTGCTGCATCGTCACTCCACTGCTTGTATAGAAAACGACTACTTCAGACTATCATGGAGCATTCTCATTGGCCAAAAGAGTGATACTCTATAAAAGCGGGGGAGTAACAATGCAGCAAAACAGTCCTATTTTTTACAGTGTGTAAAAAGTACAAATGTGACCTACCTAACATTATTGATGACGAAAGTGATTATTTTCTTGTAGTTCATCATGATGATAATATAAAGCGTAATTTTTTTCCAATCACCTTCGTCGTTCCAAGGCCAAGCTCGCACTCTGATTGGTTGTTGCTCTCGGCACTGTTTTCACGTAACTTGGCGATAATCATACTTGGCGTAGCGATAGACGCTTCCGTCGAATTTGATTTCCTTCCAAACCGAGTACGAAGTAAACCGAGTACAAAGTAAAAAGTTGTGTGTAAAAACTTTTAAAGAGTACAGCTTTCAGTAAGACATGTTCCATCCAATCCAATGCCGCAACAGAAAAGTTACTTTGTACTCGGTTCGGAAGGAAATCAAACTCCTCGACGGAAGCATCTATCGCTACGTCAAGTATGATTATCGCCAAGTAACATGAAAACAGTGCCGAGAGTAACAACCAATCAGAGTGCGAGCTTGGGCTTGGAACGACGAAGGTGGTTGAAAAAAAAATACGCTAATATAAACGATGATGACGACAGTGTTGCAGAGTGCCCTACTTGCTTGAAGCTTTTTTCTCATGATAAACATGGGGAATAATGGGTTCAGTGCCTAAAGTTTTGTACATGATCATACGAAACATTCTCAGAAGCCAAAAAACAATACACAATTTATATGTTTCTCATGCTTGGATGGATAATGTTATTTTAGAGTATAATTGATGCTGATATTTACTATTAGGATTAACAGTAATTTTTTTGTACCATACGTTAAGCTAAATTAATTTAATTATTTATTTTGAAATAAATTTCATTTATTTATAAGTTAATCTATAGCGTTTTGGATTTTTTTTTTCAGGAGGGAGAAATTTTCGTATTGTTTATTTTTTATGTACAACGTTTGCCCATGTGTCCATGTGTGTAAATATTTATTCTATATAAAATCCAAATTTTGTAGATTTTCGCCCTTTAAGAGGCCTAAAACAACTGGGAGATGATAATAGGTCATGTTACTTTACTGTCCTGTGTACCTTTAATGATTGAGTACTTTTAATGGAATACATAAATCCTAATTTTAGTAGATTTTAACCAAATTACCACTAAATGTTTACTATTTCCTGGGCTTTTTATAAAAAAACAGTAAGTTCTATAAATATTATTAGATATCTACACATATTTTCTTCACATTTTAAATTTAAGTACTGTGTTTCTGTTACCGCACTAATTGTTCAAAAATGGGGATAGTGGGGCATGATCAGAGATAACTGGGTCAGATTGGATCCAGTTATCCCAACAGTTTTTTTTTTCTCTTATAATAAGAAAAATTGCATGAAAACTTATTAAAATAACATAATGATATATGGAAAAAGCATGTTGGTGGTTATTAAACCAAATTTCTTATGGTAAAAAAGCTAAATCTGAAATTTTAAGACGCAAGTGAAAATGCGTACATAAGACAAAAAATGGCACTCTTAGAAAATTATAAAATTCATAAATTTATCGTATCTATTGAACTTTAATTAAAGTAAATTAAATATACAATGAGATGTAAGTACTTAAGTACACGTTTGCTCATACATTTACTTTGTTTGTTTTTATTCTTAAATACCCAAGTAATTTTTATAATTAGTATATATACTAAAGTACATAAGTACATATTTAGGCCTAATTTTTTTTTTAAATATATGTAATAATTTCAAATTTGGTGATTGAAACATTAATTCATTTAAACATTATTTTCAGAGTTTCAAGAATCACATTGCAAAGTGATGACTCTCTTTGCCCCTCCCCGTAATCTTAGCCAATAATAAAAATGGAAAATGCTTTTAAAAATTTCGAGTGATATTTAGAATTTCACGGATTTCATTATATTGTTATCGTGTTCCATTCATGATAAATTTTGCGCTTAAGTGAGATATTTAATTCATAGATTTCTGCTGATGTTATTTTTTTTATTTGTCAACTACTTATCCGTTTGAATTTCGTAGAGCATGAGATATTTTTGATACCCAGCATTTCCCATTCTTTTCAGAGGTTATGATAGCAGATAAATATTTATGTGGTATGAAAATATGAAATATCTTGTGGAATAAGGCGTGTTTTTTAAAATGAATGTACAGTTATAGTACTTAAACTGAATAATTTTAGTGTAAAGTTTATTCGTACATATGTCACATAAATTCAGTGTACGTAATGATTTAATTCGCCGAAAAGCAAATAAGATATTATAATAGATAATATATATTATACTAGACACTATGATCATGTCATATCCTTTAAAAACCGTCGATTTATACACACGATAACAGTGATCACAGTAACAGGTTGATTTAATAGTTATACAAAAAAATGTTTTTTATAGTTCATTACAAATCTACTAGTATATGTACACATTGTATATGTATACATTGAATTTATTATTGCAATATTTGTAATAACTACATATATATAAAATCCATTTATTCAAAAAATATTTAGATTTTGTTTCTATATAAATTTAAATAACTTGTGTTTAATGACAAATTTAATAGATTTATCGATGCCTTTTTTGCGACATAAAAACAATCTCTTTAACAATTTAAAAAGCAACTACTTTATTTTTGTGTTAATTATTTATAGACAATTAATATACTATTCCATTTTTACAAGTGCCCCACCAGTGGCCGAGAGGTTCAGACCTCTCAACTGGTAGACGGCAGGTGCTGGGTTCGAACCCAATCGCGGCTGTCGGCCTAACCGTTCGGAGTTTTCGTGGTTTTCTTCGAACCTTGCGTAAATACGGGTTAGGTTCCCTTAGAAAGACCCCCACGAAGGGCATTCCCCCCTGGTCCTATATCCCATTAGTGTAGATAATCGGACGACAAAAATAAACCAAACTAACCATTTTTACAAGTTTATTGCAGCCTAAACAGCATATAAAAATTAAGATACGGATTTCAGATATCTTAAAACAAACTAAAAACATCGTGCTCAACCATTATTAATTACTTTATTAATTTATTAATTAATGTATAATTCATTTAAAATAATTCAGTTCACTAAAAATTCAAATTCAGTTCACTAATATCAAATTTTTTTCGTTTACAATATATAATCGGTTAATATGTGTTTAAAATTCGTGACTGATTTTGTCTGTGTGTTCTATATGGAAATGTTACTCATTCAAATAATACAAAAAGGATAATAAAAAGAGTTTCAAGAAAATCTTATTCACAATTACAAACATATTCCTCGAATGAGAAACATTACATTTAATAATAATTAAATCCTGTCAAAAACATGAATGTGAAAGAATGCCAGGTTCGTTAAAGGTTTCGCTAATAAAAGGAGTGAGATCTAACTGAGTGAGATCAAACCAAGTTCTTTCGGAGCTCCTTAAATCATAGCTCCTGTCATGCATAATATTATTCAATTGCTGAAAATGATTTGTTATGTTACTTGTTATTCAATTGAGCGACTTAGCAAGTTTTCTCTTATTCAGTTTTTTTCTATTCAGTTGATCAGAAATTAAAGTTGATCCCTTCCTTAACTTATCAATACCTTAACTTCAATATACTTATTCGAACACTCGATTGACTAGATCTTTGCCAATCAGATTCTAGATTAAATTATACTCCGACTCAAAGATTAAAGTTGGTAGCTGAAAACTTGCCAAGTCGCTCTATTGAATAACAAGTAACATAACAAATCATTTTAAGCAATTGAGTAATATTATGCATGACAGGAGCTATGATTTAAGGAGCTCCGAAAGAACTTGGTTTGCAGTTAGATCTAACGTCTTTTATTAGCGAAACCTTTAACGAACTTGGCATTCTTTCACATTCATGTTTTTGACATAATATCATTATTTTTTGTTAAATCACTTTTTTTGTGAGCGAAACCTTTAACGAACTTGGCATTTTTTCACATTCATGTTTTTGATAGGATATCAATGCTTTTTGTCAAATAAGAGGGTATTTGTTTGCTTTTTGAAATACATAGCTTAAATTAGTTAAATTAGTTTTATTTAATATTAATTAATCTTTCAGCTTTTTCCTGCATTTATTCACTGTTTTTTTCAGTCAAATTTTAAAATTTTAACATTAGGACTGCTTATGTTCCTTTAAATTCCACTAAAAAGGATGTTTCTTTTATGTGATTCGGTACTACTTGATTATTTCGTCGGCCAAAAACGTTTGTAGCCAACTTGGCGAAATATCGCTGTATTGACGGCAAAAATTACGCACCAAAAGAGATGCTAACATGGCGCTATTTCTGGTATTTTCGCCAAACTCCCATAGATTCCCATTGCAATCTGGTAACTTATCAAATAATTTTGTTAGAGCAAGGACTGTCGCCATCATCTTGTTTTTTTTTTCTTTAAATCGGTTCGCTAACTACCCAAGATTGCTTAAATATTGCTATTTAGAAAGTTTTTAGAACGCTTTTCACGCATTTTTACCCCTTTTAAAATTTGTATTTGTTAACAAATGTTCTTAGTGATCATTTACATCTTATAATTAATGAGCATGCCAAATTTTATGTTTTTAGGTCCTTAACATACAGACATCGCATTTTTAGAACGCCTTTTTGCACTTTTACCTCCTTTGGATTAGTGGAATCGACATAAAATCCCCAGAAGCCAAACAATATTGGACCAATATTGGCTACATCTTGGAGCAATATTGACAGATTGGAGCAATACTGGTATGAAATATTGCTCCAATATTGGGGTGTTTACATTTTTACTTTATTTAGCCAATAATTGCAGTCAACATTATGCCAATATTGGGGTTACATTGGAAATATTGCCAATAAAACGCCAATATTGGTTACATAATGGGGTTTCATTGGAAATATTTCCAACGTAACGCCAACATTTGTACAATATTGGGAATTCATTGGAAATATTTCCAATGTAATGCCAACATTTGTACAATATTGGGAATTCATTGGAAATATTTCCAATGAAATGCCAATATATAATTAATATTCGCGTTTTATTAGCAATATTTCCAATAAATGAAGTATTGGCGCAGCGTTGGACCAATATTGGTTTGCTACTAGGGATATAGCCTATATTGGAGCAAGGACTATCACCATCATTTTGATATCATTACTTTTAAGATAGGTTTGTTGTTTATTGAAATTGCTTAAAAATCCCAATTTAGAACATTTTTAGAACGCTTTTCGCACATTTTCACCCCTTTTGAATTCCGTATTTTTTAGCAAATGCCCTTAGAGATCATTTATATTTTATAAATAATTAACATGCCAAATCTTATATTTCTAGGTCCTTCAGTAACGCAAAAGTTGTATTTTTATAATGTTTTTTGCTTCTTCACCCTCTTTTGGTTAATGTTATACGCATAAAATATAGCCTATGTTTGAACCGAGGCGAATATTATCATTTTGGTATCATTAATTTTGAAATCAGTTCGGTGGTTTCAGAAAATAGCCCCGATACTCGCCTAAAGTGTCCCCAACTTGGCACTATTTCTGATATTTCGCGAAATTCTCATAAACTCTAAAATGCCAAACTTTATCTTTCCAGTCCAGTCCCTTAATGTACAGACATCTCATTTTAGAATGTTTTTTGCTCTTTTACCCCCTTTGGGTTTGTGTAATCGACATAAGATATATCCTATTATGGAGCAAAGGCTGTAATCATCATTTTTGATATCATTACTTTTAAGATCGGTGTGTTGTTTGAGGAGATTGCTTAAAAATCCCAATTTAGAACATGTTTAGAACGCTTTTCGCGCATTTTGACCCCTTTTGAATTCCGTATTTTTTAGCAAATTCCTTTAGAGATCATTTATAATTATAAATAATTAACATGCCAAATCTTATATTTCTAGGACCTTCAGTAACACAAAAGTTGTATTTTCAGAATGTTTTTTGCTTCTTCACCTTCTTTTCATTAGTGGCACAGACATAAGATATAGTCTATGTTTGAACCGGGGCGAATACCATCATTTTGGTACCATTACTTTTGAAATCGGCTCGGTAGTTTCAGAGATTAGTCCTGATACTCGCCAACTTGGCACTATTTCTAGTATTTTGTGAAATTCTCATAAACTTTCATTGTAATCCAATAATTTATCTTCTAATTAACCATTAATGTTTAATTAATGGTGAATTTATGATTTTTTTCCTATTTATAGATCGAATAACCTACATCCACACCAAATTTCAGCTTCCTAAGTCACCTGGAAGTAGTCAAACATTTTGATGAGTAAGTCAGTGGTAAAAACAGTGGTTTTCAGACGTCAATTTCTCGTGAACGGTAAAAGATTTTTTAAAAAAAATTTAGGATTCGGAAATTAGAAGAATTCGGAAATTGGTCTTACGCTACACAAAAAATTGCAAGTGTGTAGGTCAAGTAAAATTTAAGTTATTGAGGGGTCAAAAGTGGCCCGAAATGATTCGGGTAATATAACCCACGGCCGGTGTGTCGCCTTTTTTTTGTGAACTTGCCTGACACACTACCATGTGTCTAGATTAAGGATACATTTTTCATTCTAATATTTAAAAAACGACAAAATATATCTATCTTTAAAAGATATGTTATAAATAAATTCTAAAATTATATTTGTGTTTCGCTGAAGAATGTCTCTGGTAATATACTTCGTGGTAAAATGTGTAGCTTCAACTGCATTTTGTTTTAAGTATCTGTTATATTACATTTTATTTATATTAGTTATTTATAAGATGTATGTAAACACACTCAATGGGAAGTATCAATATATTTAGTAATTAAAAAATATATTTGCAAGAAATTTTAATATAAAAATATTGCTTTTTAATAGGTTTTTAATAGCCACTCAGGTGTCAATAAATTAATTGTAAATTAAATAAATCATTTTATACATTTACCTTTACTCTCATTTTGAATGAAATGTTATAAATTGTTTAAGGAAATAAACATATACGTGCATTTATATGTATTTCATGTATATAAAGTTATATGATACATTATAACGCAAATATTTGAGAGATAAACAAAATGCCTAACTGATTCTCTATAGCGTCTTATAAAAAGTAAGTCTTATAAAAAGTAAATTTTTATGTGATATTATATTTAAGGAACGTCATGAATTATCTATCTTCGAAATTACATTTATATGATTTTTTGGTTTAGAAATGTATATGTTTCACTAACAAAATTCTCTAAAGTTGATCCCAGTGGCAAAACTTACTAAGTCGATTTTTATATGTCTCTAATTACAATACATTTTATTTAAATTACATGACTTGAAGATTTAAGAAATACAATGGCTTATATGTACCCACATTTTAATGATAACTCCCAAAATAATTATAAGAAATTTCAGCATGCAAAAATTAAACATAAAATTAAATTCTTTGTATTTTACAAAATTTATTTTGATCGTTCAAATTTATCGTCAATTTAACAAAAACTGTAAAAGGTGTTTAATACAACTAATGTATAGTTGGATTTATACACATTTAATAATATCAATATTTAAAAAAAATACCAATCGAAGTCTCTTTAACGAAAGCTCCTAAATATTTACATTTTATGTGATGTAACTCATTATAATATATTTAATATTATTTAGTTTAAGAAAATGATTAAGTATAATATATTTAATATTATTTAGTTTAAGAAAATGATTAAGGTATATAGATATGATGTTAACTATAAGAAATATACGAGGGCGAAGAATATTTTTAAAGATAAGTTATTTGTGCAAGCAATATATTTCACATGTGTTTGAATTATGGAGTATATCCAAATATGTAAATTATAAATGTATTTAGACTATGTATCGAAAGATACATATTTCAAAAAAAATTTATTCGAATTTATAAATATGTATAAATACACAATGTTTAGATAATATATATGTCCTTGTAAAATAAATTGAGTAAAATCTTAGTTAAATAGTCCTTCCGGCAGTGCCGGGAGGAGGAGGTAGCTTTCATATACTTTTAATATTTGTTTATTTATTTTAAGTTAAGTTATATTATTCAAAAATACTAAGCTCAAATTAGTGGAACATGATTATGAGCTTGGTCGAAATCTTAATTCAGGTGCATATGCACACTCATATTGAAATCGATTAATATATATGAGTGCTGTCGCGGGCAAATCGATTTTTAAAAAAAATGTTGCCCATGTTAGAAATTTAAACTGATCAGACGTTTTTTTAAGTTAAAGACAAAGCAAAAAATACTCCTGAATTCATTATTAAGATAAATGCTTTAAAAAGAGCCTTTTTTCAATTTCTAATTTTTTGTTTGTACATTATTATACATTTAAAAGATTTTTGACAAACTTAAATATCTTCCATTTTGAAACAAGAGGACGGAAGAAGTTGGACAGTGAACATGGTCAAGGCATTGCTATGTGCTATGCGCACATGAAGTTATATCCAAATAAGTTTATAAATACGCGTGTTATCACGTGACGAAAATCAGATCATTTCAAGATATGAGCAACACTATAAATTAAAAAATGCGACAACTCAGCCATTTTTTTAAATACAGACGAAACGAAAAATGCTCTGGAATCTTTGTATCAAGTTCAAATGCATAAAAGAAAAATCTTTTTCAATTTCTTATTCTTGTACCTAATTTTAAATTTTAAAATTTATAAAAATTTTTAAATGGCTGCCATTTTGAAATAAGATGGCGGATGGAACTGAGTATCAAACTCGATTCAGGCTTCAGTATATACTATGTACACACCAAGTTACATACAAATCGATACATAAATACGCGTGCTATCACGTGACAAAAATCAGATCGTTTCAAAATGTCAGACATAAGAAAAATTAAAAGTGCTATAACTCAATCATTTTTTAAGATATAGACAAAATAAAAAGTGTTCTGGAATCGTTGTTTTAAGTTCTAACACGTAAAAGAAAAATATTTTTCAACTTTTAATTTTTTCAGATTTAATTTCTAATCAATCTTGTTACTCCAAAGTCTAAAGCGCCCTCTATCGGCATTTTTTGAATTTTATCTTTATAAATTATTTTCAAGATAATACTGACATAAAGAATAATTTTAGTGAAAATCGCAAATCAATTGACCAATTTTTCCGTTTTTTAATAATCATTTGAAATTTGAACCTCCCCCCCGCAATTCAGTTTGCGCTACTTAACCACTTCCAACGATTTAGATTTTGAGCTCAAAATTTAAGTTTATGTCTAAGCTTCTAAAAAAATTTAATGAGATGCAAAAAATAATGTTAAAAACTAGTTTATCGTTACTCCAAAGTCTGAAGCGCCCTCTATCGACATTTTTTGAAATTTATCTTTATAATTTATTTTCAAGAAAATACTGACATAAAGAATAGTTTTTGTGAAAACCGCAAACGAATCGACCAATTTTTCTGTTTTTTATAATCTTTTGAATTTTTGGACCCTAAACTTAAATGGCGCATATTTTCTTTGGAAGACGTTTGGGACCCTTAGTTTCCTATTTAATATTGTTCATCATGATATGACAAACCAGCCTGTTAAGTTTGTAAACGACCTTTTGGGACACCCTGTATATGTCAACATTTGAACGGAGGGTGGTTTTGGGGTCTGGGAGTCATGATCGGTGAAAATATACCAACATTTTCTGGAAGTGCTTTCCTCCGGACGGCTGCAATATGTAGCTTTTTAATTTTTGTAATGAAAGCTACCTAAAACATGTGAAACATATGAAGGGGAATAATTATTTTTGAATGCAATACTGCATTTGTTTTCGAAATATTGGATAAATCCAATAATATATAATGAATTTAGAAAATGCATCATAGTCTATATATTCACAAAAACAATATTTATTGGAATTTATTTTTGTGACTCCGTGAAATTTTGTTACCATTTCTAAATATTTACAAAGTTTAAAAAAAATGTATTTTTACTCTGTAAATTTGGTGGCTGCTGCTGCCTGCAATTTTATTTTGTAATATTTTTCACTTATGTAATTGTATAATTTTAATAGATATTACTGGTGTAACATTACAATGTTACACCGGTTAAATCAGTTATGACAGTCCATCAAGTTGGAGGCAGCAAATTTTCCACCAATTTTATGGAGTAACGTTGCACAAATGTTTTATCGTGTAGCACTATTGGTTCTTCCCATATTTTACCCAGAACTACAATTATGCTCTGCCAAGGCAACGAAAGAACATTTTTCTGCATAATTTTTAATCTTAAAATCCTTTAAAGGATTACAATTGATGGTTTAGTATTTTATGTTTCTCATAATATTCATCTACGTTTTCATGTAAACTTGCTTCTCACTTAAGAGAATTGAGAAGCAACCCTAGAGACCTATCTGTAAGAGGAATTTTCTTAAAACATCACATATTTATGATAAATATTAAACTACAGACAACGTTGGTTATTAATTGATAACATCTACCTGAGATTAAAACAATTTTGCAGAAAGCTAAGATATGCATTTGAGAAGTGGAGTAAGCAACCAGGAAAAGTTATGAAAATGAAAGAATAGCAAAACCAATTCTTAGTTTAAACGAAAATTGCAACCATTACACTGTACAGGAACACGAATTGAGAAAAAGATTCTACTCTATTTCTTATAACTTTCTCATTTTTAACGAACACACAAAATGAACAGACAAAGAAATTATTCAATGGTTCTCAAAATTTCAATATCAACAATCATATAAATATTACACATTCTTAAGTAAATAAAAAATAAAATAAAGTGTTATCGATGTGAAAACACCTCATATGTAGCAAATGTATGTCAATTTTTAAATGTTACTTGTAATTTGGGTACAACGGGGCGCCTCAGTAAAGAGTATGGAAGTAAAAAAATTCAAAAACAGAGTAATATTTTAAATACAGTAAATGTATTAACTGTTAGGGATAAAGGATCAAATCCGTTAAAGTTTGCTAATTAATCATTCATTTAATCTAAATACATTTTATATTTTAGGGTTTGTAATTTTACGGCATAAAATTTACTCAATGTTTAATCCACCGTAACAATTCTTTTACCATTTTATCATAAAATTTCCTGCTTTGTTTGATTAAAAGTGAAATTTCACAAAATTGACTTCAATTGATAAAACCTTTATTTTTTAAGTTACTATTTATTGGAAAAATGCAACTTACAGTCATTTTCTACATCGTGTATTATTATTTCGCTTTGTTTCCATGGTATCTTATACAATGATATGGATTTCAGATATAATATTTCTGCTTCCATGAAACTTTCATTGTAGACATTTATTGATTTTATGTTTTTTTTTCAGTTGTTATTTTTATTTACCAATGTGATTGTTATAGTACTATTTTATAAGATAAAAAGTTATAAAATATTAAAAATAAAGAATTTAAACTAAATAAAGAGCTTATTTAAAAATAATTATTATTGAACTCTAAACAATAAATAGTCAAGTTGTATTCAACAAAATTATTCGGAGATTCAATTTATATTAATAGGTATTAATTTTTATTATGATACTATTTTTTGAAGCATTGTACATCCATTTTTAGAATTTTTGCAGCGATTTTTCCAATTTAAGAAAATAAATTTATATTTTGTCTTTTAGCGTTACATACAATATTTTGTTTTCTTTATTTTTATTGCTCTATTTAGCTCCTTTTTGTGATCTATTTTGCGTTGATGAAAGAAATCTGATTAAAATGTTTTTTCACGGAGAAAAAAGCGAGTATTCAGCGAGTTTTTAATTTTTAGTTTTTTTATGACAATTTTATGTTGTGATTATATATATAATATATATGATATATATGCATATATATATATATATATATATATATATATATATATATATATATATATATATATATATATATATATATATATATATTGTATGTTTTTGTTCTTTTAATATTTAATAGCAGTAAAATAAATCTGTAGGAAAAAAGATAATTTTATAACACTGCTTTTAAAATTTAAGACGGATAGTTGTTTTTTCCCAAAACATAGAATGAGCAAGAGAAATAAAATATTTAGGTGAGAAAATACATAGGACTACTCAGAATATAGATCAAAACTTAGTGATTTGTTTTGGTGTTTGTAATAAAACTTAAGATTATTTCACTTAATATGTATTTGCTTAAAGTATGTGTCTTTCTTTAAAACATGACTTTCGATCGAAATTTTAGTTTTCTATTTTTTTAATAATATAAAATTTATTTTAGAAAAAAAAATAATGTAGAAATTACTTTTGATTCGCGTTAGCATTTTGTTTGCATATTTTTTAGATAGTTTTAAATAATTTGAAAGTTTTTTTTTAATTGAAAATTTTTGATTGAGTTTTTGTAAAAAATTATTATCTTACAAAATTGAATTATAAATATTGCTATTACTTTACAAATAATATTTCAATTATCATTTTTTAATTATTCTTAAAATGTACATTCAAAATAAATAAATTATTCGTATGATATATTATTGAGATTTTTATTAGTTAAACAGTTTTAGTTTATGAATTATTGACTTTTTTAATGAATATCAACATTTATATATGTGTATGTAAGTATAAATTTTAAAACATTTATGTTATTGCCATAGAAATATGAGCTTATCGCACAAAATTATTTTATATTTTATGTAATTCATAATACCTATTTATATTAAAGAATTTTAAAAATTAAAACTGTTAAAGAGAATAGCAATTTAATAGTTAAGTGCACACACAAACACACACATTATATATCTATATATATAATTATATTGTTATCTATCTCTATATATATGTGTGCCTGTGTTTAAATTCTTATATGTGCGTTTATGTCACGTATTTATGCCACTTGTAATAATAACTAATAGTTTTAAAACTTATAATTAACCAAATATATAGGTCCTAAGACATACAGTTACATTAAGTACACAGTAAAAAATGATGACCCAAATTGGGTTGAAAGATTTCTGGGTCTAGTAATTTTCCTGAAATGGTACAGTAAGGATTCCAAAATGGTAGAGTATTGTTCCCAAAATAGATAACTCAAAATGGTTCAAAACAGAGCATATCTTTATTAACATTAAATTAATCAAAATTTCTGAGGTATAATGTATATACTATCTAAGATATTTTAATTGTTTTAATGTCATTAAAAATCACACTTATTTAAAACGATTTTGTGCTACAAACTGAACTTTCCAAATTGGAACAATTCTGTACCCAAAAATCTTTCAACCCAATTTGGGTCTTCATTTTTTACTGTGTACACTACTAAAATTTTTAAACATATTTGTATGTATCTGCACATGAATACACAGACTGAAACTAGTCATCACATCATTTTCATTCATTGCATCAATAAACAATGAAGTTACACTTCAGAATTCTCATCTGATGCACCATATACCTTGTGGATGATCGATATCGTAATTCGGTGCAGCTTGACATTTTATTACATTACGATATTACATAGCATACAAACATATATGCCACACAAACGTAGAAATATAATTATTGATATCTAACTAAAAAAATCGTTTTTTCATTGCAGAAATTCTTTTGGAATGTTAAAAAAGGTAAGTTAGGAAAAATGTGGAAGCCAATTCTATAAGCAGATTTATTAGATATTTAATAAAGTATATGTACTGCAAATTTAAACCTACGACTAAATTACAAAAAAAATCTCTAATGGTTTGGCTGATAGGCGGAGGTGGATTTCGAAGAGTGCTCATCTGACCAACAAAAAATAAAATTTGATTACAGATAAACCTAGTTTTACAACTTAATTTGGCGGCTTTTCAATTTTTTTTTTTTTTTTTTTTTTTTTTTTTTTTTTTTTTTTAAGAACTGGTTTTTTGAGAATCATCTTAAGCTAAATTCGGCTGAAATGCCCTATTTGACAACATATTTTGAAATATATTCTGACTGTATAGAAAGGATCGCCCAATAAGGAACATTATATAGTTCCTAAATAACGAAAAACTGTCAATATAATGTATTTGAGAGCAAAATTAAATTTATAAATGAGTTATAAAATAACTCATTTTGCTATTTAAATACAATCTCAATTTTTTAATCATGATCTCTACCGAAGATTTTTTGCGAAGTGCCCACTTTGACAGCATTTTAAAAAAATATATATTTAGCTTTTTTCATGAACACGGCCAATACGGCACATTATGCAGCTCCTTAATAAGAGAACCTGTTAATTGGATGCATTTGAAAGCAAAACTGAACTTAAAAATGAGTGAGAAAAAACGCAACTTGTTATTTGAACACTTCCTCAAATTTTCAATCACGGAAGCTTCGAAATATTATTTTCAAAGTACCCATTTCGGCAACCTTTTTTGAAATATATTCTGCCTTTATCAAAAAACTCACCAATGCATCTCATTATATAGTTCCTAAATAAGAGGACCTGTAAATTGCATGCGTTTGAGAGGAAAATGGATATAAAACTGAGTCAGAAAAAACGTAATTCGTTATTTAAATACTTCTCAAATTTACAATTACGATCACTTCGGGAAATTCTGTTCAAAATACCGTTTTTGGCAGCTTTTTTTCAAATATATACTCTCTTTATAAAAAAACTGACCAATGTCGCATTATATAGTTCCTAAATAAGAGGATCTGCCATTTGGATACGTTTAAAATCAAAAATGAGTTTTAATGAGTCAGAATATAAGCTGCTTGGATTTGAGGTTTTTTTCTTCAACTCCTATTTTTGTTTAATTTATTTTTGCTATACGAATTGGTCCTATGAAAAACTTGTAATTACAAAAGTTTTATATAATGTTAAGAACATTTATACGAAATTTAGTTGGATTTGATATTTTGAGAAATGAAATTTTTGTATGAATTTTTTTCTCCTTAAAACCCTGTTTTTTTTCGCCTCTTGAGCCCATTTCTAAATTTATCAAAAATCGGTCATGTATAAACTTTTAGACCATTTTTAAGAAGTAAAATAAACTTTAAACCGACTCTATATCAATTAAAATTAAGAAGTTATGGCGTTTTTTTTGGTTTTCTCAAAACCCCTTCCTATTTCTATCCCCTTGGACCGATTTTGCCCATTAACGAACTTGACCGACATTTTATACCCCTTGATTTTATATGTCAGTTTGGAAGAGATATGAGCAAAATTAAAGAAGTTATCGTGTCCATAAAAATGTTATGTAGACCGATAGATAGATAGATAAAGATTTTTACTAATGGTAGTTTGGGGGTCTAGAGGTCATGATCGGTGTAGATCTGCAAACATTTTTCAGAAATTCCAACATAGGAGCGACCGCAATAGGTATAACTAAAAATAAGCATTACCATTTTGAAAGCAATGAAATATGAGCATGGAAAATGTTTGAATTGTTTGAAAATAATTATGTGTGGGGAACTGCGCTGATTATTAAAAAAAATTTCAATACCCCGTGATATAATTATGGAAAATGTGTAAAAATAATGTATCGAAATACTTACAATTAAGTGTGTTTTAATTCGTTACAAAAAAATCCGCATTTAATCATTTCTAAAGGTTAACTGTCATATAACATGTTAGATAAATATTTGGCAATTTTTTTAAACGAATTAATATGAAAGCATCAAATAAAATTTTTTGTACGATTCCAATTTTAAAAAAAAATTAGGTATAAAAATAACGTTTTTGTAAATAATTATATTTGAATTTAAACTGAAAAGATAAGGCGTGATCTTTGATAAAATGTTACAGGACGATTGCACGGTACTTAGAAAAACCATAACTCTATCAATTGGCATATAAAAAAAATAATTTCTTACGTTGCTGTCATATTTAAAGTGTGATTTATGCTTCCGACCTATCTATTACTTTTTTAATATCTGAATGCCTATATTTCATGTTTGGCTTCGAGTACAAATGTTGAGGTAACTTCATTAACGGTAAGTACACTGTAAAAAAAATTCAAGAGGTTACTAAAAAAATTTTAGTAAATTTGTATTCCACAGAATTTTTTAGTAACCATTACAAACTTTTTTTTTGCAAGTGAAACAAGCATTTCTTTTGTAAACTAAACAAAAGAATTTTTCGTATAACTAACTTAAAAATTTTTAGTATGAGCCACCAAGCAAATTTTAGTAATAGCTCCAAAATTATTTTTAATAACCATTACCTGCACCCGAAGGGCAGGAGGTTCCTTCGAGCTGCATCCAGACTTCTAAAGCGGAAGATTTTCGGCAAAACTACAATAGATGGCAGCACCACACATTGCTAACTGCTCCGACAGGATTTTCATAATCCCTTTACTAACGAGTACTTACACTACATACGTTCGGGGCGTATTTGGCGGTGGCCAGTATCGAACCCGGGACCTTTTAGTCTGGAGTCCGTTACTATAAACACTATGCTATCAAGGCCACATCAAGTGAGTTTTAGTAATAGCTATTAAAAATATAAAACTATTAACTCTATCCATTGCTAAATTTTTTCTAGTAATTCTTACAGATTTTCTAGTAACCGACTAAGATTACTAAAAATTTTTTAGTAATTACAAGGATCACTAAAGTTTTTTTAGTAGATCGACCCTTTTTTTTTACAGTGTACGTTGTATAAGCATGAATTTAATTTCTCCTTAAGATCTTAAAATCAAACTCGAAGTGTCATATGTTTTATTACACGTATAAAGAAGTTTTGATTTGAATACTTTTACAATATGTTCCTTGATATATATTTGTTATGGACGAATATCTACAGGCCGAGTACTATAGAAATTAGTTCTAACTTTTAAATTAGTAAAAGATAAATAAGAATTAGTTGTGTATTAGCCATTATAAGTGTTATTGCAATAACAAACTGTAAATTTCTTTTAACGTTTCTTGGCCTATTTAGTTACAAAATTCTGGAATCGATGTCTTAAAATTTTTCCATGTTGAAAATTAACAATTTTCTATATCAAAAGATTTTAATTTTAAATTATCGGTTTGAAATTCAGCACCTTTAAAATTCGTTTTAATCTCGTTGAAAATACACTGTTAAAAATTTGAAACTTTTGCTGCATTCTCACTCAATTGCGTTTATAGAATATCTCTATTTTGACCATGAGAATGCTCCATAATACAGAGAAGTAACGTTTTCTATAAAAGGGGTGGAATGATGATGCATCAAAAGTTTTCCATTTTTAACAGTGTATTTATTATTATAATATATTTAATGTAGTAGATGATATTTCATTGAAAGTAGAATTCTAAGCCTTATTGATCACACGGATTCTAAAATTAATAGTTTTCCGGCATGAAATTAGGATTATAATGGCCTTTCAGCACAAGGTATAATCCAAAGCTGTAAATTAGTGTACTTTTTTTCAATTTATCCTCACTATATAAAATATTTTTTGCGTGTTATCTCCATATATGTAAGGTGTTTAATATCGTATTTATAAAAACGTATTGTATGTGTCTTGGTGGGGACAATGTTGTTGACTTGGCCGAAACCGAAAGCTGCAATATTTCGTTCATGACTTATCTTAGCTACTGGTCTTGATGAGCGATGTTCTTCTTGTTCGGCTCTTGAAAACTTCTTGACAGGATGACGAACTTGTTCGTACTTGGCAGGACACCTTGTGGGGGTTAATCTCCTCGAAGCGTAATGCCTTTCGTGAGTGATGCGATACAATTTAGTCTAGAGTGATTGTAGCATCCTGTTCTTAAGTTCTGTGCGCGAGGTACATTAGTGCGGTCTGTCTCGGTACCTGAGAGAGTATTCACATCCCTCGAGCTGACCAATGACTTTTGGTAGATTATTTATTACCACGTAAGCTATCGAAGAGTTGGTGGAGGCAGTCCGAAGATGTCTGTTTTTGATTTGAAGAAAGATGGCAATCGCCTTCCAGCTTGCGTCGCATTGTGCCGCTTTCTTTTTGCAAGCTTTTTCTTAATTATCGCTCTCGGTATAAGAGCAGTATAATATTTCGAAGCGGTATAATATTTCACATCAGGGGTAATTTACGAAACTCTTAGTTGTGGTTTGACCTTGTCTCCCTTCGTCAGCTGTTTTGACAGACGGTTTGCTGTCTTACCGCCTAAACGTCACTTGGTGCATTTGAGAACTAGGGTTCGCTGCGTGACAATTAATATCGCAGCCGATCAACTGGGTCGAGGAACTATTAAATTTTTCAGAATAAATCTATATTATTTAAGAGAATATCAGATGTGATACGATTTGGTCAAGACTGATTGTTCCACCCTGTTCGTAAGTTCTTTACGCGAGGTACCTTAGTGCGGTCTGATTCGGCAGAAAGAGAATAGTCGCATCCCTAGAAGTGGCCAGCGACTTTTGGTAGAGTATATGAATCATGGAAGATATCGATGAGTCGGTGGAGTCAGTTCAATGGTTTACTACGGTCAAGGTAATCAATTAGGTAGCCCACGGACAATATCCAAATAAAAAAGCGCGTGATATATTTAATTTAATTTCAATACTTATTTATTCCAGTTTTTTCAGTTCATTATGTTTGAAATTTTATTTTCTTTTAGTCCGGGAGCCGACCGTCGATTTACCTATGTATCGAGTAAAAGGACCGGACATACATCAAAATGTAGGTCTCAATGTGCACATTAAGAATATCACTGTCTGCCGGGTCCTATCCTGCCGGAACGCAAGGCAGCCGCACTTTTATGACGTCAATTTTGAGTGTTTACCTATGTATCGAGTACAAGGACCAGACATACATCAAAACGTAGGTCTCAATGTGCACATTAAGAAATTAACTGGCTTCCACATACATCAAAATGTAGGTTTCAATGTGCACATTAAGAATATCACTCGCTGCCAGGTCCTATCCTGCCGGAACCCGGTGGCAGCCGCACTTTTATGACGTCAAGTTTGAGTGTTTACCTATGTATCGAGTAAAAGGACCAGACATACATCAAAATGTAGGTTTCAATGTGCACATTAAGAATATCACTGGCTATCAGGTCCTATCTTGCCGGAACCCGGTGGCAGCCACACTTTTATGACGTCAAGTTTGAGTGTTTACCTATGTATCGAGTAAAAGAACCAGACATACATCAAAATGTAGGTTTCAATGTGCACATTAAGAATATCACTGGCTGCCAGGTCCTATCTTGCCGGAACCCGGTGGCAGCCACACTTTTAGGACGTCAAGTTTGAGTGTTTACCTATGTATCGAGTAAAAGAACCAGACATACATCAAAATGTAGGTTTCAATGTGCACATTAAGAATATCACTGGCTGCCAGGTCCTATCTTGCCGGAACCCGGTGGCAGCCGCACTTTTATGACGTCAAGTTTGAGTGTTTACCTATGTATCGAGTAAAAGGACCAGACATACATCAAAATGTAGGTTTCAATGTGCACATTAAGAATATCACTGGCTGCCACAAACATCAAAATGTAGGTTTCAATGTGCACATTAAGAATATCACTGGCTGCCACGTCCTATCTTGCCGGAACCCAGTGGCAACCACACTTTTATGACGTCAATTTTGAGTGTCTGCCTATGTATCGAGTACAAGGCCAAGATATGCATCAAAATGTAGGTCTCAATGTGCACATTAAGAATATCACTGACTTCCAGGCCCAACCATGTAGGAACCCGGTGGCAGCCGCACATTTATGACGTCAATGTTGAGTGTTTGCCTATGTATCGAGTACAAGGACCGGACATACATCAAAATGTAGGTTTCAATGTGCATATTAATAATATCACTGTCTGCCAGGTCCGATACATAGGTAAACACTCAAAATTGACGAAAAAAAAATGAGTCTTCTACCTGGTTCCGGCAGAATTGGACATTTCAGATCATGATATTATTAATGTGCACTTTTAAACCTTCATATTTATTTATATATGGTCTTTAAATTCGATACATAGGTAGACATTCAAAATTGATGTCATAAAAGTGTTGCTGCCACCTGATTCCGGTAAAATCGGACAAAGTAGACCCTTAAGTTTTTAATATGCATTTTCAAATCTACATTTTGATTATGTCTTGGCCTTGTACTCGATACATAGGTAAACACTCAAAATTGACGTCATAAATGTGCGGCTGCCACCGGGTTTCGGCAGAATAGGACCTGGCAGCCAGTGATATTCTTAATGTGCACATTGAGACCTACATTTTGATGTATGTCTTGGCCTTGTACTCGATACATAGGCAGACACTCAAAATTGACGTCATAAAAGTGTGGCTGCCACCGGGTTCCGGCAGGATAGGACCTGGCAGACAGTGATATTCTTAATGTGCACATTGAAACCTACATTTTGATGTTTGTGGCAGCCAGTGATATTCTTAATGTGCACATTGAAACCTACATTTTGATGTATGTCTGGTCCTTTTACTCGATACATAGGTAAATACTCAAACTTGACGTCATAAAAGTGCGGCTGCCACCGGGTTCCGGCAGGATAGGACCTAGCAGCGAGTGATATTTTTAATGTGCACATTGAAACCTACATTTTGATGTATATCTGGTCCTTGTACTCGATACATAGGTAAACACTCAAAATTGACGTCATAAAAGTGCGGCTGCCTTGCGTTCCGGCAGGATAGGACCCGGCAGACAGTGATATTCTTAATGTGCACATTGAGACCTACATTTTGATGTATGTCCGGTCCTTTTACTCGATACATAGGTAAATCGACGGTCGGCTCCCGGACTATTTTGACAATGTGAAGATGATTCGATTAAAAAGAGTTGAAACATGTAAATAAATGCTTCAATGTATTTTAAATTCTTTTATTAATACAACAACATCTTATAAGCAAAATATCTATTTATAATATAAATTTTGACTTTTTGGTTGTGGAATATATATATTTTTTATATTTTTAACAGTCCGACGGTGTCTATTTTTGATTTGGTAGAAAATGGCCTTCGCCTCCCTGCTTAAGTCGCATTGTGAGACTTTCTTTTTGTACTCTTTTTCTTAATTATCGCTATTGATAATACACTGGTGTCCAAAAGTTAAGCATAATTGGTAATTAAGTAATTATTTTTAAGTAATGAAAGAAATATGAATCGGAATGTACTGAAACTCCAGGTGTGTAAACAAAATAGTACGCGTCACATATTTTCGCGAAGAGTTTTCCCCGAAATCGAACAGGGGACCATCAACAAATTGAAAAAGAACGAAGATCTTTTGGATAACCCTGTCAAAACTAATGTAGCAAAAGCGTTCAAACTGCACATTATGATTAATTGCCTTATTGTAATGTACTGTGTTAATTTTTACAAGGATAGCATGTATACTCGTAGAAAAATTAAGGTTTTTATAAAAACAGTCCTAAATTTTTCCAAGTTTTTTGCTTATAATTTGCAGAGTTCTTATTATAAAATAATGTTTTTTTTCTGAAAATATGACAAACATCATTGTACACAATACCCTGTCATCAGAATTTAAAAATAATAAAAATTGTATGAAAAAAGAGTATGTTTAGTAAACATTTTTTCATTGCGCATGCGTCAACGATATCAAAATGTCATTTGCATATTGTGTTAGCTAAATGTATAGAGCAACTTCTTTAAAAGTTTCAAAAACATAGCTTGAAAATTCTGAAAATGGGAGCCTATAGAATCAACTCAAAATCCGTTATTCCTAAATGAAGCAAAAAGATGAGGGGCTGTATCCATATTCCATTGTTTAGTGCCTACACAATATTGCACGTACAACTATATTTAGGTAAAACCCCTGATTTTTTTGCTTCCTTTGGGAATAACGGATTTTGAGTTGATTCTATAGGCTCCCATTTTCAGAATTTTCAAGCTATGTTTTTGAAACTTTTACAGAAGTTGCTCTATACATTTATCTAACACAATATGCAAATGACATTTTGATATCATTGACGCATGCGCAATGAAAAATTATTTACTATACATACTCTTTTTTCATATAATTTTTATTATTTTTGAATTCTGATGACAGGGTATTGTGTACAATGATGTTTGTCATATTTTCAGAAAAGAACATTATTTTATAATAAGAACTCTGCAAATTATAAGCAAAAAACTTGGAAAAATTTAGGACTGTTTTTATAAAAACCTTAATTTTTCTACGAGTATACATGCTATCCTTGTAAAAATTAACACAGTACATTACAATAAGCCAATTAATCATAATGTGCAGTTTGAACGCTTTTGCTACATTAGTTTTGACAGGGTTATCCAAAAGATCTTCGTTATTTTTCAATTTGTTGATGGTCCCCTGTTCGATTTCGGGGAAAACTCTTCGCGAAAATATGTGACGCGTACTATTTTGTTTACCCACCTGGAGTTTCAGCACATTCCGATTCATATTTCCTTCATTACTTAATTACCAATTATGCTTAACTTTTGGACACCAGTGTATATTCTAAGCCCGGTTGCGGTATAAAATTCCTCATCAGGACGCAGCAGGTACTTTACGAAACTCTTTGTTGTGGTTTGACCATATGTCTTCCTTGGTCAGCTATTTTGAATGACGGTTTGTTGTCATAGCGTCACTTGGTACATTTTAGAACTAGGAATCTTTACACTGCAATCAATATCGCAGCCGATCGGCTCTTGATCGGGAAACAATTTAATTTTAGGAATAAATCTATTTTATTTAAAAGAGGCTCAGTTTTTCTAATCTAAGTAGTTTTACATAAGACGTAAGATATTCGTTTATCATATATTCTTAGAAATATTGCAGAAAACAAAATGTTTAACCGTATACTTAATGGTAACTTTTTTATAGCTTTTCTCACATAATAAGTTTTGATTTCATTGTAAAAAAAATATTTTTTTACGATAATCCAAATTAAGTGTGTTACATTTTTCCTTCGATTAAAAATAATATTTTCTCAATATTTTTATTAAACCTACTTTTAATATTTGTACTGAACAACATTCCGCATGTATCAGATTATAAATATATGAGACAGAATTTTTTAGATGCAGAAAGCATCTTGAAATGTCTTTCAAAAATAATATTAGTCAGTCCAAAGTTATGCATAGATAAACACGTGTAAACATATATATTTCAAATTTCATTTCTGAGTATTTTTATACGACCAAACCCTCAAGAATGCTTGTGCATGATATAGAGTATGCTATTTTGAAAAGCACATTTCGAGGGTATTTCGTATGCAAATATTTTGCTTAAGAGCATTGTTAAAACAATATATATGTATCAAAATATGCATTTTAAATATTTTAATATATGATATGATAAATTAAAAAAACTTCGAATATTCAAATAAAGAAAATATGTCATGCAATTCTAAACAAAGTTGTTTAAGTTTCTCTGCTATTGTAATTTCAAATAAAAATATTAATATTTTGTGTAAAATTTTCGATTATGACAGTATCTTTGTATTCTATAAAAACGCAACTTACCCTGACAACGTTGATGACAATGAAGCTTTTTTTTATAAATTTTTTTTAGTAATATTAATAAAACTACAGCATACAAAAAATATGAAAATTAGTCGTATTATGGAGGAATGTATAAGAAACATACTGATGCAAACAGTTTTTATATCAAATAATTATCTTAAGAGATATTTCATGTTTAAGTTGGTCAAAATCGTTCCATTAAAAAAAATTATAAGGGCAAAAACTGTACATAGATTTTTTTGTAAGTTATTTTTGCTCTTTTGGAAGTTACCAGCCTTCAGTCAGCATTTTTTAATTCATTTTTGGCGATCGCATTCCATTTTTAATTTAAATTTTCAGCATTTTGAGGGAATTTTTTTTACATATCTTAGAAAAAGTTATCACTTTAAATTGTTGCCAAATGTTCAAATGATAGCATATTTCTTCAAAATTGAAAAATAATTCACATGCGACTATCATAAATGGAAACTAGTTGGACGTGTCTATCAACAACTTTCTTCTATCTCATACGTACGCTTTAATATTTTTTAAAAAAATATTCATTTTAATGCTTTAATAATTTTAATTCAATACCATACCAACTTTGATTTTCATCTTAAATTTCTGCTTCAGTCAATTAATCGGAGTAAAAACGAATTTCTGTCTCTGCACGAGCCGATGGACAATAGAATGATAGGAAGATTTTTTTTTTCAAATTCAGGGAGGACCTTCTTGCCTTACCAAAAATAATCATATGCAAAAATTTTACTTCAGTTCTAGAACTAATTCCATAGACTTTTAGGTGGTGAAATATTGAAAATGGCATAAAATTCGCTATTGCAGCGCCCTGTTTCGGCAGATTTTTTTCAAATTCAGGGAGGACTAACTTGCCATAGCCTTTTGGTCGGTACAATACTGAAAATGGCACAAAAATTGCGATTACAGCGCCCCCTTCCGGTGGAATATTTCAAATTCAGGGAGGACTAACTAGCCATAGCCATACACTTACACAAAAAATTTGCTTCAATTCGATGCATAATTTCATATACTTTTGGTCAGTACAACACTGAAAACGGCACAAACATCACGATTGCAGCGCACCCTTCCGGCGGAATATTTCAAACCTGAAGGAGGACCTGCTTGCCACAGCTAAAAACATTCACAAAAAATTTGCTTCAATTCTATACATAACTTCATACACTTTTTGATGGTAGAAGCGTGACATACGGACACACACAGACACACGGGCAGAGAGACATTTTGTAAAAACATGTTTTTTGGAATCTCTGACCCCTAAAACGTGTAAATCCGTCGAAAACCGGAAGTCGAAAAAAATTTTCTATTACAATACTTTCTTTTTTTGAAGATAAAAGAAAGTAAAAAAGAGCTTTCAAAGAAAATTAAATAAATACGTGTTAAAAACGGCAAAATATTCAAATTCACGTGTCACAAATCTATATTATCATGTGACTATTAAAAATGAAAATAAATATCAAAATATGAATTAGTTAAACTTTATTAATCGCCGTAAATGGTCAAAAGGACTTCATATGTAAAATACCCAAACAATAATATTTCAAACAGCTCAAATTTAAAAATGTATTTATGTGAAGCATTTAACGTTTCTAAATGATCTTTTAAAAAGACGGTGGAAGTTTGTTTTATTTATTTTTTGTATCATAGCAATATGAAATTTTGTGCATACATGCATTCCACCAAACATGCATAGAAAACCTTCAAAAAATTTCCAATCTTATTAAAATTTTAACTTAGACACATCGTGTTTCGAGCTGAAAATATAACATCCCTTCATCAATTTTTTTTAATTAAATTTTTAAGCGAAATTTTAAAATGCTGTTTGTGTTTTCTTGCTTTTTCATTTTTATCACATAAACTGTGTTATAAACAAATTTGTGTAAGTTTTTTTTTATCTCTTGAATCATTAATATTTTACTGATTTTTTTTCAAAATTCCATATCGATTTTCATCAAAAGTTTGCCTTTTAATAAATAAAAAATCAAATTTTACTGTCTTAATGAAGACAGATTTTAAAAAGCTTCCACAATTTCTTTTTGAACAATATCAGGATACTTCCTTTTCAATTTTATAAAAATTGATCCAAAATTACGACGCGAGAAACTTTTCAAAAATCTAAAAACGCTGAAAAATTAGTTTTGAGTAAAATTGATTTAAAGTATATAAATACACTTACCTTTATTATTTACTTTTTTAAACCTTAATAAATAATATTTTAACAAGAAAAAACTGTTTTAATAATATTATACCACAGAAAAACAATTTTTTTGCGACGATTTTGCTCAAATAACCAATATAAGGGTCCACTGTCCCTTTATACTGTTATTGCCAATACTAAGGCAGCAGAAATAAAAATATATCTTTTTAGCATAAAAAGTATCTAGACGTGAATATCAAATTATGAAAGAAAACTTTTTAATTCAGTAAAACAGGAATAATACTCCATTTTAAAAACAAAGTGTAAAACATGATAATTTAGAATCATTATCTATCGTGGGATATGGTAATGGATTTAAAAAAGGAAGAAAACTTTTATCAAGTTTTTGTTTAAAAAAAGCCGCAGGTTGGCATCTATGACTTATTACTACTATGACTTTGTATTTGTAAGCAAGGTATTATGTAATAAAACCTCGTTTTATAATCTACGTAACAGTTGAAGCATAATGAAATTAAAACTTTATATAAATCATTACAAATATACAGAAGTAATTACTAGAAATTCATCAATACGTTAATACAATAACAGTAAATACTAAAGTAATACGCACACCGTGTTTCGAGCTGAAAATATAACAGTCCTTCATCAGTTCCTTTAACCCTTTGCGGGGCAGGGCAAATTCATTGCTTAAGTATTGGAATTAATGACTGACACCGGAATTTGAAAACAACTTTATTTGTAAATAAGAAAACGCTATACTTCACGCATTCAATAAACCGAAATTTCCTTTAACAAAATTCCGGTGCGAATGTGGCCCTTGGGAATTAAAATTAAGTGGTATATCTATGAAACCACCGCCCCTCAAGGGGTTAAACACGTGGCAATAAGAAAATAAAGTCAAAAGAACATGGATCTGTTTATGACACTATCCACTTACGGACGCTTGTTTACAGCTTCTGCTAAAAGGACTCTATATTTTACATTTTGAAAAGTGTTATATGTATCAGTTTTATTTTATGATGATATTAGAGTAAATGCCGAGGGAAGATCGTGGTTTTTCCATAAAATTCGGAATAAGTGATAAAAAATATTCATATGCCTTTGTTTCGTAATCTATCTGTTTGAATTAATATTACAAAAAAGTCAGTAATAATATTACAAAAAAGTCTGAAATAAAATTTTCAGACATTTGACACATCAAAGTACACTCCCCTTATTTAAAAGTTAAAATTTAAAATTATGCGATTTTTAATAGCAATTAAAGTTGAAACAAAAATGAAAATTTATTAATTTTTCATCAAATTAACTTTTCCAAAATAAATAAAACATAAAAACCTAAACAAACAAACAAAAAAACCCTTAAAAAAATTATTAGATTAATACGCAGAAAAAAGTCATTTAATGTTAAGCTGACGATGAACTAAATCGTGGGACAATGATCTCATTGACATTATTCTTATTGCATTAATTTCACTTTTAATGAGAATCACGGCAACCAAATGATATAAGTGACCAGATTAAAAATAATAAACTAAGTGAGCAGATAAACTGGAAATTTCTTTTTTTCTTTTAAGACAAAGAAATATAAAGGAATTTCTAGTTATGTGCTGTGTTCTAACGATAAACCACTTTACCGAATAATAATCAATATTGATAAATTATAAATTAATTTACTCCAAATTTTAGAGTTCTTGAAATAAGAGTTCATAGACCACAATGAAACAAGCGACGGTTTTCTATTTAAGTTCATTGAATTATTATTTATATTCAAATTTAAAGTCAATATTTACTCAGTTTACTCCAAATCGAATTTTGTACCCCTTAGTTTCTCAGGTCGTCAAATATACATTTTAACCCGTTTTATTTAAAAAATAAAAACTTCCATTATGAAATTTAATATTTTTTAAGTTCAATATTTGAAAAACAGAATATTCATTAGGTCTAAAATTTATATCAATAAAAATTTATTTTTTTAGTTAAGGTGAAATAAAAATGTACATTATGGATATAACTGCGTTAGAAATTTCTAACGCAGTTTGTCAAACAATTCTCATCAATTTCGCCTACCATTAACAATACATTTAAAAAGGGATATATATATATATATATATATATATAGATAGATAGATAGATAGATAGATATAGATATAGATATATTCATCAAAAGTGAACGATTGTAATGAATCTGAAAAATGCTTCTTATTTTTCAGAATGCGAGGTACTTAAAGAATTTAAATTTAATCAATAAACGATTTTATTATTAATATATATTTTTAGTTTTAGATGCATGTTGTCTGTTGCTTTAGCTATTTAATGTATCACTGAAAAATAAAATTTCCAGGATGCAAATATATATTTAAAGTTATGGCTTGCATACATAAAATTTAATTTACACTGAAAAAAAATATATATCGCCTTCATCTAGAATGAATAAGTAGTCCTTTTTCTAAATCCCAAAACTAGAAATATAGACGTCAGAGTTATGCGAATAAGTCTAATATATAAACCGTATCGATGAAACGATCGTGAATTTCTAATCCGTTGTTTTGTAGATGACGAAACTAAATTTTACGAATTATAACTACTACGAATCGTTTGAACTGTGAGAAATTATCGCTTTGATTTCTGGAATCGATTCATTAACTGGAATTCTAGCTATTGTAACAATTTTCTTGTGTTCGCATTTATTTGCAGGGATTTTTATATAAGTTTGACAGCAATTACACATTGCATGATGATGGCACCCATGTGGAAAATGTGCAATAAAAATAAAAGTTTTTTTTTTCTCCGATTTGTATTGGAATCAAAGATTAGTGTACTGACTCTGTGTCATATGCAAATTTCCTTCTTGCGCCCCAATCGAGTTTTTTCTATGGGGGGGGGGATGATTCCCAGAACAATTTTTTGTGCGTGCATAACATGTCCGTTTCTTGCGATACACGTACGGTTCTTTAGTATCTTTCTTACGTACTCTTTAGGTTTTTCGCATGCTCTGAGCATTTTGCGATGAAAAAATGGGTGTTACCATTGGAAATTTTCGAGTTTCTGTAACTATAACCGTAACCGTGAGCGCCATTTTGTTGTCGTTCACAGAATCTCGAGCTCATACATCTGAATAGCTATATCTGAAATTTCACCTCGATCAGTTGAGCGGACTGGCCGGTAAAGCTCCATATATCGGCAAAGTTTTTTTATGACCACCCTGTATATATATGATATATATGAATGTATTTATATGTAACATATATGGCACAAAAGATGTAAACGATACATATATAATGGCGTGGCACACAACAGTGTTTGGAGTGTATTCATATATATATATATGATCTTGGCAAGATCATATCTTTAATTTTGTCGTAATTAAATTTATAGAGATTGTTATAACAAAAAATACCATATTGTCTGTGTCCCAAGTTGCCTGAATTAACATGCGTTTATTGTATTACAAAGAAATTTATATATATTTTATAGTAAACTTTATCGTGCTATGAAAACACGTAAAATATGATTAGTTAATATCGAATTCTCTATTTATCTATCACTCTTTTTTCTAATTTTTGTGTAGCTGAAAGAATCACCAGTGACATAGATTTCGTAATACGTATATTAAATGAGATAAATTAATTTCATTCAGTCTCTATAGTTTAAAGAATACAAAAAACATTGTATAGAACAGGATATTATCTTTATGTAAATTTATTTCGATATTGCTTCAAGAATTAAACAGAAATGTTTCTTTAGTAACAATAACTTGTAAAATATGCGGTTTTTTAAAGGCAATAAATAACAAATAGATAATTTTCAAAAAAATGTGTCAAATCGAATTTTTAATAGTTTTAATTTTTAACATATCCAGTTATGAACATGCTTTTTGCTACAGGATATTATATTTTGTAGTTAATGTGCCTTTAAATTTTAGTTCTAATACCTATCTTAGAAAGTCAGGGAACTAGAAATTCTGATTTATGGAACCAGAAGTTATTGTTATGAAATTTAGCCATTTTGAAAATCTAGCTCGAAGCCTGTTTTTTTCTAGTTCTGGGAACAAGAAAATTCTGGTCTACTGAATCAGAATATTAACTAGAACACGCTAGCAAAGGGAACTAGAATTCATAAGGATGACATGGAACTATTTTTTCTAGAACCACAATTTATTTTGTAGATGCAAGAGGCAGATTTTTTTTCAGTGTAAGGCGCGTTCTTAATTATGCAAATACGCTACCTATTACAATCGTCATTTATAGTCACTTATTGTCCTCGTCTGAATTCGTCTATTCGAATATAACAACGCAAAAACTATCCAACCAAATTGTATGACATTTAAATATATAATAATTTCATAATTTTATAGAGTGATTTCAATTTTTATAAAATTTGGATGCATAGTTCAATTACAGCAACTGTAAAAAATATTCCTGTCAATGCGACGTTGTTGTCAATGGGAAAAATAGTTTCAAATGAATTTTAATGATGTTACACTCTTTCGAACATGATGAAATTTATAAGCCTATATGAAATATGTACCAGAATATATATTCAGTATATTCTGTTGTGCAAAGAATGTTTTTATTATTATCTAGGACTACAAAAATGTATTCTATTACATAATGGTGTAGAGAGAAAATATAGTTTGGGGAACGTTTTAATTGTGTTAAACTATTCGATATTTTTTGAAAATGATATACGTTGCTGAAGTTTATCTCTATCTGAATTTCTCTATATCTGAAAGAATGTAGTATTTACAGGGACACGCAAAAAATTTCGGATACCTTATTGCAGGCAAACTATTGTATATTTTAAAAACTTCGTTATAGTACGAACGCATGTCATTTGTTACGTATGACATGCAAGTTCCGACTTGTTAGTTGTTTAATTTCTTTATTTTTTCAAGTTCCAAATGCTATTTACTTAAAAATTTATTAAATTTGATGCAATATTACTTTATTGTATACAGTAATAAATAACTCCTCTTCTTTGTTTTTATTACCGATTTCAGTGAATTGCTATTGTTTTATTCTCCAAGTTAATATTTTTTTAAAATAAAAAAAAATCACATAAAATACGGTACATTAAATTGATACAAACGTTTTTAAAAAATTTTAAAATTATCTTAATGACAAAATTTCATACATAGTCTAAAACGATGTGCAATATTTTATGAAAACTTTGACTGCCAAACTACTTTAAATATATTGCATACATTATAAAATTTAATTTTGCAATGTAAGGTAGAATTAAATTTTCATTATCTGGACTTTTTCACTTTCATTTTATTATAGATCTTAATGATTTCATGAAAAAACAAATTTAATTTTGCATAATCAGATTACCTGAAAATCATATTTTAGTTACTATATATATAGGGATGCAGACGCTGCGATATTATTAAATGATTTTAACCACTTAAAGTAATTCCTTAATTTTTTAATTCTCTAAAATCTTCATTTTAATTAAGGCGAGTATAAATGTAAAAATATAGTACCAGTCGGTAACTTGTGGCGCAAAGCTTGCATCCCTATATATATATATATATACTAATAAACAGAACCTCAATATATTATTACAATTAACTATGACGTTAATTAACCCTTTCCGGCACGGGCAAAATCTCTAGTAAAATGAGAAATTATCGACTGACACCGGAATTCAAAAACGATATTTTTTAGATATTTTGAATCCCTTAATTTAAGCTTTTATTCTAAGAGCAAAATTTTACTAAAATATTACTGGTGCCGTTGGCAAGTTTGGAATTAAAATTAGGTATCCCAGACCGGGCACAGTGTGAAGGAAAAGGTTAAAAAATATAAAGTATTTTTTCTCTCTCGCAGTAAACAATTTCAAAGATAAATATTTCATCTACGACAATTTTACTTCACTAAAAGAAATTATATTCTACTGAATCAAAATCTTTTATTTAGACAAATGTCTTCAAAAGATTCAGAAACAAACTTATTTTAGGTACAAAACATAGACAAAAAAAAGAGGAGTCTAACTTTTTATGTCTAAACATCGAATTATCAGCATGATGTAGAATATTTCTTAAGGTCGTCTAGTCATATAGATTTCACTTCGCTTCTTTAAGTTCTGGCGCCAAGCCCGAAAAGCAATCGTAAATCACTAAAAAGTAAATGTGATTGAACTTGGAAAAGTTACCTTTTGAAAATATCACAAATGGGTTTCTTGACCCACATTCGTCATATATGAAAGCCAAAAACTTGAGTTTTGATTTATGACATATTTTAAAACAGTGTCTTATGTTTCACAATATTTGTGTGCCCATATTTTATTTAAAATAACTTACGCGCATTCTTTGTGACTAGAAAAGTGCGGGATTAGATTTTATAACAACATTTATTAAATTTATACTTTGACAGTCATTTTTGTATTATTAAACAGTAGGAAATAATTTTTTTTAAATGTCATTAAATGAAAATAAAGTGACGAATGTGGAAATTGAAAGTAAATATAGCCACAAAAATGTATTGTTTTTTTATTTAATTGTAAATAAAGCGAAAATTATACTTTGATGACTCTCACTTTTCCTTAAAAAAAGTCGGAATACGGGAAAAATCGTTATATACAAATGATGTAAAAAATCTTTTAAGCAGTAAAAAAATGCACATATATTTATTACAAATTTAAATCTGTGTTTCATGCTTCTCAATATTTTTGCTCATTTTTTATTTAAAACAACATAAGAGCATTCTTTGTGAATAGAAAGGAGGGGTATATATTTTATAATAACATTTATTAAATTGTTATTTTGACTTATTTTTTCATTATCAAGCAGTCGGAAAATAAAATTTATGATGTTAAATCAGAAATCTAAATTTTCTTTGGGAAATAAAATGATGAATAAGGGAAGTGAGTGTAAACACAGTCTAAAATATAAATATATATTACTTACCCATCATACGTAGTATAGGATAAGTCTTGCAATCGTTTTGAAAATCGAAAAAAAAATTGGACGGATTTACACATTTCATATAAAGAAGTTTCCTAAAAACATATTTTTAGAAAAAAAAAAATTGCCGTCCGACAGTCTGTGTGTCTGTCTGTCTATCTGCAAATGGTCTATCTCCCGCACAAATTAAGAAAGAGAGTTGAAATTTTGTATGTACTTAGTATCTAAGAGTGGGACGAAGCCTATTTAATGTATTATAATATATTATATAATATATTTGCAATGTAAGGAAGAATTCAATTTTCATTATCTGGATTTCTTCACTTTCATTTTATTATTAGATCTTAATGATTTCATTAAAAAATAAATTTAATTTTCCATAATCAGATTACCTGAAAATCATATTATTACATCGATTATCTGAAACTATCTTTTTCGTATTATCAAAAAATTCATTCTGGTGAAAGGTAGATAAAAGTAAAAAAAATAATTTTAAGTGGTGGACATAAAAAGTCAATAAAATAACACAAATTTTGCATAAAAAACGAAATCGATTGGATTTTTAATTCCCGAGATATTTGTAATCCTGTCTTCCACATTCTTCGATTTTTCATGACCCTGTATTTCATTCAAATTTCAATTCAAAAATATATATTAATTGGAAATGAGACGTCTAATAAGATTCAGTAAACTCTTAGTTAATATGATTATTATTTTTGGATTTATAAGGATGTGCCTTTTATGCAGCTCGGTACTAATTGAGTAATTCGGCATTTTATATAATTTGTCGAAATTGGTTCATCAGCAGTTCATTAATAGAGCATTACTATGCATATTAATAATATTTAAATATACGTTTAAATTTTGTTTTGGAATTGCAATGCATTGTATAAATAGTTTTCTCATGTTTTATTTTCATATATTATATAATGCATATCCATGATGGGTGAGTATTACGGTGGCCCCCAACGACAACTTTTTATATTTGAATGTAAATAATGTTAAAATTATATTTGAAAAGTATTTACCTTAAAAAAAGGTCAGAATAGAGCAAAAAAAACTGTTAGATATAAATGAGATTAGACTATAATTTCCAAAGTAAAAAAAAAAAAAAAAAAAAAAAAAGAAAAAAAAAAAAAGAAAAACATTTATTTTTGATACATTTAAATCAGTATCTCATGTTTCACAATATATGCTTGCTCATATTTTATTTAAAACAACTTACAAGAAATCTTTGTGAATTCAAATAAGAGGGTTTGTATTTTATAATAATATTTATTTAATTGCTATTTTTATACTTATTTTTTCATTATCAAACAATATCAAATAAGTTTAATAAATATTTCGTTATAAAGAAATTTACTTTTTTTCTTCGTGAAATAAAGTGGTGAATGTGGAAAGTGAAATTAAACATATTCTAAGTATATATGTATTAAAATATTTTAATATTTCAATGTAAATCATTTTAAAATTATTTTATTCTCATTTTTCCTTAAGAAAATTCTAATGCAACAAAAACGTTTCATTCTAATTGAATTAGATCTCTTTTTCACAATAACAAAGTTATACATTACCTTAAACTTTACTTTCACAGCCATTTTTAAAGTGGTAATTTAAAGGTTTTTAGATAATTTTTAAGTATATTAGTTTTCAGTTTAAATATCAAATTAAAATTAACTTTTTTTACCTCTTCATCGATATAAATGTACCATGCTTTCGGATCAAACT
The DNA here is from genome assembly GCA_964019185.1 of Maratus speculifer. Lineage (NCBI taxonomy): Eukaryota > Metazoa > Arthropoda > Arachnida > Araneae > Salticidae > Maratus > Maratus speculifer. The sequence continues at coordinate 429,418,245 of OZ025291.1, forward strand.
TTCAGCCAAATTTCAGCTTAACTACCCAGCTTTACTATAAGATATATGTTATAGAATATCTAAATATCTATAGCAATATTGTAAATATGTGAATATGTATAGAAATATGTAAATATGCTAATATCTGAATGTACAGAAGTTACTTAAATAAAAATTTTTAAGTGATTATGTTCAAGCACGACATATGTAGGTAATTGTTAGTTAATATCATGGTTATAAAATAATCATAAGTGGAATCAGTTTCTGCCATCTCTGAAATAGGGTGCGGTTTTTGTAATCGCTAAATAGTTGCTTTTTAAGCAATTAGACTAGTGTAACATTTGTAGAAAGTAACATTTATTTAAAACTTCGTTTAACTCTTTCGGATCCTTTTTTTTCAGTTTTTAGAAAAAAAAATACTGTTACGTTACTAATTTTAACATTAGGTATCCGAATAGATTATTTGGTGTTTAACGAACATTTCATTGTCTGAAACATAATTAATGTTACTATTCTGTATACTATTCAATTGATATCCATATGACAATAGACTAAGGAAAATTGTTTTTGTGATGTTCAGAGAATATTATATTACAATAAGATTTAACTAATTCAACTTTCTAATACTTTTTTGTGTTTTATCACATATGATTCTTTCTGAAAAGTAACTTTTTATTTTAAATTTATAAATTTGAATTTACCGCAGTAGCCAAAGAATATTGGGACAATACTGGCACATTGGTGCAATACTGACATGAAATATTGCTCCAATATTGGGGTGTTTTCAGTTTGCCCTTATTCAGCCAATATTTTGTCAATCCTGGGGTTTCATTGGAAATATTGCCAATAAAACGCCAATATTGGTTCAATATTGGAATTTCATTGGAAATATTTCCGATGTAACGCCAACATTTGTACAATATTGGCGTTTTATTGGCAATATTTCCAATGAAACCCCAATGTTGGTAAAATACTGGCTGCAAATATTGGTAAATAAGGGCAAAATATAAATATCCCAATATTAGGGCAATATTGGCGTTTTATTTGCAATATTTCCAATAAATGAAATATTGGCGCAATGTTGGAACAATATTGGTTTGCTACTAGGGTATGTTTAAAAAAAACAGAATCGCAAGCGGTACAAAGAGAATGAAGCAAGTGATAAAAAATATTATTACTACTCAACGCCTAAATATTAATGAAGTCATATATTACATGTATGGAAATGTACTGACATTACTACATCCAAATAATAGCAAAAGTATTTCCAAAAACAAAATAATACTCCATTAAAAGGAATATACTATTAACAGTACACCAGGCCCAAAAAGATTAAATAGCCATTAAAACGAAATTATTATTATTAATATTGATACTTATCCTTACACATGAATCCTTTTATGTGACTATTTTATTATGTCTCTACCATTAAAGCCAGTCTTCAGAAATTTTAATGATTGCATGATACATAAATCGCATACATAATAAATATCACCTGAATCTCCACAAAATTTCCATCCTATCTACCACTATCTTTTTGAATCACACATACCATAAAACAATTTTGGCACCCAACATTTCACATAATTTTGAATAGAACGGAAATATTCATCATGTATTGAAAATTGAAATATATTGCGGACATTCATGTGTGGTAGCAGGTAGCACTGTTACAGTTTCTGAACAAAATTATTTCATTAAAATATTCATTCGTTCATATGTGAAATATTTCTATGTGTACTAAAATATACATTTGCTATTTACAATACATGATGTGTGTTACATCCGAAACTTGAGATATCGTTTTGCTCATTTTATAACATATGTTTCATTAATTTCTAATACATGTACATTCATGCATTCAAAATTATTCATCATTTTAGATGTACTATTAATGTACGTTGTTATAGTATTTTCATATTAATGTTATTTAAATTAGTTTTTTAATTCATAAAACACTTAATGGACTTTTTTGAATGATTACTTCTATCAAATAATTTCATAGAACTAATTAATCATCTCATCTTTTTCCTTTTGTTTTTGAACAACAAAAGGAATTACAAATTCTTATACATGCGTATTAGTTACATCGTCAATGCCTTTTTTTATCGAATTAATTATCCATACATAATTATAAAATCATTAATAAGAAAGTTAATTGTTTTTGCAAATATAAATTGAAATAAAAAAGTTTATGTAATATTTATTGTTATTTTTACTGTATTGTATGAGGAATTTAAGTATTTAAATTACACCTGTAATCCATACAACACTACAAATCTACTGAATCACTATAAAATTATCATTGTATCTATTTTTTTTTATTGGCTAACACAGATTAGGACACATTTGTCTCCTCAAACGTTTCGTATAATTGAGAGTAGAATAAGTACATAAATATTCATCCCTTATAGACAATTGAAATTTCTTAACGGTATACGTGCGTGAGAAAAAAAATATTACCGTTATAGTCTCAGAGAATAATAATTTTTTAACACCGAGTTAATTTTTATCCATTTTACCATATTTTAAATCACTCTAAGATATATTTTAAATGGTAACATCGCATATGGCCTAACCCTTCACTAATCGAATTATAGATAAGATGTTGTTATAAATTTGGCGAAAGATTCCACACAGCAAAATTTGGTGACTTCAAATGTTCAACAAACAGTTTCGCAATGGGAGACATATCTGAGTCATGAACATGACCACATCGCCGCAGCGTTTATCATTTACACTCAGTTATACTTCATTGGTCATGATAAATATTGATATCATACATATGAAAAACACTATTAACTAATTGTCCAGTAATTCAACCGCTGTTATACATAACGGTTACTTTTACATATACCACAAAGTATTCTCATTGGTCTCGATGCAGATGAATTAAGGTTAAATGACCATTGCAATTATTAATATCACTAGCTGACCCGCCCGGCGTTGCCCGGGTCCGTATTAACAATATTAAACGAACTTGAAATTTGTATGATTTTATCATTAACTCGAAACATGCAGAAATGCATTGTCTGAAATACGTGGCCATACTGACTGTGTGAAAAATCGGTTTAAAAAACAGCTAATGTTAAGCTCTAAAAATACTCAAAATGAGCGATGAGAAATGTGGGAGGGAATATGTATCCAACGACTGCGTGATTTTCGTGTTAAAGTGTTGTTATTTATCAAAAATCACTGTTAAGTCACGTAACTAATTATTTTTTTTTCACATAGAAATCCCAAATGAAATATTTCGAATTTCAAACTAATTATATCACTCTTAAATCCGACTATACCATGAATTAAATCGGTACTCGTTCGTAGCTAAAGTGTTGGTATGTAGTATTATAATTTCAGAGCCATTTAACAAAAGTAAGTGTTATTTTTAATCAAATCATGCATAATGTCCACTCTATGGATAAATTCCTAACCCTAAACTTTTTTTACCGTAACCATAACCTGCCTGTAACCTAACTTTGACTTAACAGTACCTTGCCGTAAATTAAATATAACATAAATGTAACCTAGCCTTCACTTTATTGTAACATATACTTATTCTAACCATAAAACAAATGCGATTTAACTTTAACCTAACTTTAACTTAACCGTGATCTAACTGTAACCTAACGGGATATTAAATATAATCAAAGACTTACCGTAATGTAATTGCAACCTAAATGTTACCAAACCATATATTGGTTTCATGTCCATGGAAATTATTTTGTCTTGTTCGGATCTGGTTATGATTCATTAGAACATTTTTGTCGGGTTCAGATTTTAGGTATTTTTTGATATTGACTTATAATGTTCGGGTCGTATTCATGTCCATGGAAATTATTTTGCCTTGCTCGGATACAATTATGGTTCTTTGGAATATTTTTGTTGGGAACAAATTTGTTTCAATTCAGATTTCGGCTTTTTCTTCAAATGGAATTTTTGGGTTCTGGTTTTCTTGCGTGTTCACGGAAATTATGCTGCCTTGTTCGAATAAGAACATGCTTCACTGGAATATTTTTTTTTCAAGTTCAGATTTGATTCAATTCAGATTTCGTGATTTTTTTCAAAAGATTTTTTTTAGGTTCAGATTCGCTTCAGGTGAATGGAAATTTTTTGTCTTATTCAGATCCGGTTACGATACCTTGGAATATTTTTTATCAGGTTCCGATTTGGTTCGATTCAAATTTCAGGTATTTTTTCAAATAGAATTTTTAGGTTCGGATCTCGTTCATGTCCACGGAAATTATTTTGTCATACTCGAATCCAGTTATGATTCTTTCGAATATTTTGGTCGAATTTAGACGTGGTTTGGGTCAAATTTCAGTTTTTTTCAAATCGAATTTTTTAGGTTCGGGTTGGGTTTATGTCCATAGAAATTATTTCGTCTTGCTTGGATTGGGTTATAGTTCTTTGGAATATTTTTGTCAGGTCCAGATTTGGTTCAATTCAGATTTCGAGGTTTTTTTTTTTCAAATTTAACTGTTGAGTTCGGGTCTTCTTGCATGTTCACGGAAATAATTCTGTCTTGTTCGAATAAGGACATGCTTCACTGGAATATTTCTGCCAAGTTCAGATTCCGTTCAGTTCGCGATTATTTCAAAGAAATTTTTTGGGCTCGGATTGTGTTCATGTCCATGGAAATATTTTGTCTTGTTTGGATCCGGTTGCGTTTGCTTGAAATAATTTTGTCAGATTCAGATTTGGTTCGATTCAAATTTCAGGTATTTTTTTGAATGGGAGTTTTAGGTTCGTATCGGGTTCATGTCCACGGGAATTATTTTGTCTTACTCGAATCCGGTTATGGTTCTTTCGAATACTTTGGTCAGATTTAGATGTGGTTTGGGTCAAAGTTCAGGATTTTTCAAACGAAGTTTTTTAGGTTTGAGTCGGGTTTATGACCATGGAAAGTATTTTGTCTTGCTGGGATCGGGTTATAGTTCTCTGGAATATTTTTATCGGTTTCAGATTTCGTTCGAGTCATATTTCGGGTTTTTTAAAGAAAATATTTAGGTTCGGGTCAGATTTCATGCCCACGAAAATTATTTTTCCTTGTTTGAATCGGGTTATGCTTCACTTGAACATTTTTGCGAGATTCAGATTTGGTTCGGGTCAGTTATCAAATCCATAGTTTTCCCAAACAGAATTTTTAGGTCAGGGCCGGGTTTATACTTACGGAAATTTTGTGTATCACGGATCGGAGTGTGGTCTTTTTTTTTTTTTTTTTTTTTTTTTTCTGGTTGGAATTGGGTTATGTTGAAATTAGTCTAAACATTAAGGTTATAATCAGTTTTGCTACTATTCTTTTTATGGCTATTTCTGATAGATAATTTACTTAGCTAATTGATAATTTATTATGGTGAATGAATCGTTTGCGGATACAAACAATTGTACGCCAAACAGCTATTTTATTTTTGTTTTAAAAACAAATTAAAGCCATATTACAATTTTAAATTGAATAGAACACATTTAAATTTAATCAGTGATTAAAAAAATAAACTCATAGAAAAGTGTTGTGTAATGTTTTTTACTGCAACACAGCTAACGACTCATACATTCTAATGTTCGAAATACCAAAAATATGCGTACAACCATATAGTAAAAAGAAATTAATAGAGTGGCAGTATAATGTCTTGGGGTGACGCAAAAAATGTAACTCTAAAATCCGCGACATTAAGTCCAAATAAGCACCAACTAAACCATGTGCTTTGAAACTCCGATCAATTCAAACTGGTTTAAACCAGTATTTTTTTGTTTTTGTTTTTTACCTTTTAAACTGTTATTGAATAGATGACTAAAATTTCGTTTAAAAAATAACGTTTTGTGCCATTATTGCCTGTAATACACGATCAGAATGCATGAAAGATACAATTAGATCAATCATAGGCAAGAATTATTTGATTATTTTTATCATATGACTTTGAAATATCAATATAGAAGCATCATTTAAGACTTTGCTTGAAAAATCAACATTCTTTCGTTAATGTCTTAAAATCGTCTGCACTCTGAAATCTAGATTTTAGATTAATATTATTATTTAAGTGTTCATGCATGATTTTTAAAGAATCTTTTCATCACTATATTTTATATATTGACATGGAATTATAAATATGTTGTTAAATCATAAACATTTTTCATCTACGTTATAAAGTATTAAAAGTTTCGGAAAAAAAGAGAAAACTTTTAGTAATACAATTTTTTACTTCAAATCATATGTTTTCAATATTTTATCTAATTTTATTTCGACATTTAATTATTTTTAATTTTCCAATTTCAATTATTTTAAAAGCAAACATTTATTTTAATAAATAATATAACAGAAAAAAAAACATTTAAAAAAATTACGATTTTTTCGTAAAATATGCTTCAGCTGTAATTCATTTCTTCCAATCCGTCTTATTAATACAAAATTCCTTCCTCGTGCTTTATTTTGAGACATTAAAATTTCAGCGATAAATGGTTTCTTCTTGCAAACCTTTCTTTTTTTCGGTTTACTTCGCCACCACCTATCTTTTTCCTCCATGGCGTACAGCAGCTGTGATTAAAAAAAAAAAAAAAAAAAAATCCTCATTTAAACTGACAGTTTGCCAGTCTATGAATTTTAAAGGTCAGTCTCAGTTTTTAAAATTATTTCTGCGAAAATTTTATGCAACCAACCAACCATAAGTGAATGAAAAGGAAAAAAGCTAAAAAAAAGCGATTTTTTATGAGAGTGAGGTTTGGAATTTAATTAATTACTCAGTTAATAAATAGAATTTTTAAATACTGAGCGTCAGGTACATCAGGAGAGATATTGGGCTACTCTCAGAAAAATTTTGAGCTTCGTACGTTCCGTAGTTTTCGCTAACTATCGCAGACACACACACACACACACACACACACAGAGCGATTTATTATTTTATTAATATAGATTACAGACAGTTATTGAAATCCCGAATTTTATGTGTTTTATTATTATTTCTTCACTATTATAGCCATAAATACTTTTAATGATTTAGTGATACATAAATTTCATATTCTGTTAGATATCATTTGAATCGCGAGTATAAATTCCAAAGTAACTACAGGAAACTCCCGATTTTCCACGGAATTGACTGGCGCGGCTATCGCGGATAACCCATTTCAATAATAATCCCCAAAATTATCAAAAAGGGAAAAATTCAATAGTAATACGCAATTGAACATAAGTATACATTTGAACAATTTATACGCACAGTATGTAATATAAGCTTACTTAATATTTAAAAAATAGTAGAATTATTATCTTCTGAGAAATTTGTAGATTTACATCTTTGAGAAATCAGTCAAAAGTTCCATTTTCTTTTCTTTTTGTCTTTTTTTTTTCAAGTTGTATTGATGCATTTTTTCCTTATTTGGGATTGAAATCTTTTAGAACTATATTATCACAAAGTGACGCTTCATCTCTTTTCTTTAAAAACTGTATAAGGCCTTCAACGTAAACTAAAACTGCGTCCTCGCACATTTTATTTTGTTGCTTATCATTTTCTCCATCGCTCTCTTTTAAATTCATGTCTAACGCTTTATTTCACAATTTCTTCTTAAGTTACATGCTCGATATCTGAAACTAATTCTGGATAAACCAGCTTAAATTTATCCTGAGTTGTTAATACAACTATTTTCCATTTTTTGCGACATTTTTCAAAATTTGAAATTTGGACACGCGGATAATCCACAAAGCGGATAATCGGGAATTTACTGTACCTCTATCCTTTTGATTCACACAGATCATGAAAAGTTTTTTAGTCCAACATTTCATAATCTTTTGAGATATTCTTGTTACTGGCATACCTTTATCGCATATGAACAATTTAAATGTGCGAAAATATGCAAAAATAAGATACTACTACTATAGTCTCGGAACAGAATGATTTTACTAAAATAATTATTTATATGTGTTTGAAATGCTACTAATGTTTTTAAATGTGTATTTCACAACGCATAACGCATTTTACATATAAAACTGATGTATCTGACCGCGTTGTTTATCTAAAATATATCCTTCACATAAAAACATACAAAAGAATTTTTAAAAGAGAGCCATTTTAAAATAACCTTTTGAGTTCAAATTTAGAATTTTTTTGCGATGACAAACCCTTCCATTTGTAAACATAATTACATGATTAAACGCCTGATATATATATATATATATAATATATATTGTTTAAAGATTAAAATTTATTTAAAAAGATCGGTATTTTTAAAATTGTTATAAGTAAAAAAAAAAAAATGTATAATTACATATTTTTTACAATTAAATAAACAAAGATATCTAAATTTAAATTTTTATTCATTTTTACAACATTTTTAGAGCAGTTTTATAAATAGAATATTAAGAAATATTAAAAAATATTTAAAATTAAAAAAAATGAAAAAAAATGATGTAACTTATTTTTAAAAACTCATATTTTCAAAAGTAAATACATATTTTTTTCAATTTTTCCGATTTAAAATTAAAGTAAAGTAATCAAAACAGACATGTTCCAAGTTTGAAGCATTTGTTTTTATACAATTTAACAATACCAATTTAAATCTGAGAAATGGTAAAAAGAAAGTCAGTTCCATGACAATTATTGCTTGAAAGCTTGATTTTGAAAACAAACCAAAGTGAAAACAATAACACTTTTTCTTCAAATTAAGATACAAATATGATGTAAATGATTTTAATGCATATTTTTCAAAATTTTAAAATTTCTGTATCTCGGATCCTTCTTAAAGTAAAAACATTTCATTTGTTGTTGAAAACTAGTTTCGGTAACGGTAGTGTACCGTCTTCATTTTAAAATATGATTGATATGACATGTATCATATTTTTCACTGGTGGCAAAATGGCTACAACATTTTTTTTCAACAAACAATTAAGTGTTTTGTTGTTTTAAACATGGATTTGTAGTTATTTTTATTGCACTGAGCCAAGTAATTTGTTATTGTATTATGTTTCACATATTACAAATAAACGATTTCTCTAAATTTGATTTTTACATCTACATAAATCTAAATGCGCTGTAAAATGATACTGTAAAATGATATAATATTTACATATTTTAATTATTTTAGAATTTTAAGAACATAATTAGTTCTAATACTTTTTAGTGGTAATTTATATGATAACTTTTGAGATGATATTAATAGGATCTTGTGCATCTTATTAATATCATCTCAAACCCCATATAATAAAGATAGCTTAAGTGCATGCATTTCAATATTCATAAACATTTACCATCCGACGTTTCATGTGATCGTGAATTATTTTTATTTTTCACAGGCCACTTCACAATATCGTATCATCATCAAGAAGGAAACTAGTCGTTGGGGGCCACCGTAATACTTACCCATCATGGATGTGTATATGAAAATAGAACATGTGAAAACTATTTATACAATGCATTGCAATTCATAAACAAAATTTAAATATTGTTAATATACATAGTAATGCTATATTAAAGAACTGCTGATGTACCAGTTTCGAAAAATTATATAAAACGCCAAACTACTCAAGTAGTACCGAACTGCGTAAAAGAAACATCCTTATAACTCTAAAAATAATAATTCTATTAACTAACAATTAACCGCGTCGGATTGAGCGTCTCATTTACAATTAAAATATACCTCTGAATTGAAATTTGAATGAAATACAGGGTCATGAAATATCGAAGAATGTGGAAAACAGGATTACACATATCTCGGCAACTAATCATTCGATCGACTTCGCTCTATATGTTAAATGTGTGTTATTTTACTACCTTTTACGGCCATGCCTTAGAACTGAAAAATCCGAAAATTTTTATGCATCTTTCATCAGAACGAATTTTTCGAGAGTCCGAAAAAAATAGTTCCGGATAATCGAGGTTGCTCATATTTTATAGGCTTCGTCTCATTCTTACATACTAACTACATACAAAATTTCAAGTCTCTATCTAACTTTTTTCGGGAGATAGAGCGTTTACAGACAGACAGACTGACAGACAGACAGACGGACGGCAATTTTTTTTTTTCTAAAAATGTGTTTTTCGGAATCTTCACTATCTAAAACATGTAAATCTGTCAAAAAACTTTTTTTCGATTTTCAAAACGATTGCAAGATTTACCCTATACTACGTATGATGGGTAAGTAAAATGTACTTTAGATTGAACATTTCGACAGTTTTTAAATATGATTAATGAAAAAATACATGTGTGACAACATTATTGACGATATTGCGGTCTGTCGATATTACATTCACTGTTAAATAACTATTAAATAAAAAAAAATAATGATTGTATTACAACTTACAGCTTTTTCTGCACTTTTTTCACAATAAATAAGGTAATAAACGAATATTGTACGAATATTGTTTTGTATATCTATATCAATTTTTAGTTTCTTCAATATACTAATTCTTTAAAATATGTTATCTAAGCGAGTGTATTACAAATATAAATAAAACACATGATTTATTTAACGAAATTTTTAGTGCAGTAAATTTTAAATGAATAGTGTGCTCATCCTGTTTAACATTTAAAAAGTATTTTAAACTGCCATTCCTTTTTATTTCTAACACTTGTATTTATCGGATATATGCAAGTTACAAAAATTTCTGATATCGAATATTCTCTCCCTTCGTTTTTCTCGACATGGCATCTGTTACCATATTATAGATTTCAGATAGAATATGTATGCTTGTATCAAACTTTCATTGTAGATTTTATTGGCATTTTGTTTCTATGTGCCTTTATTTTTTAAATTGGAGTTGATATGTTTATCTAGAAATCTGATGTTTAAACTAACCCGTGACTTGTACAATATTATTCGAATAAAATATTTCTAAGATTCACTGAAAACGTCCAATAATACATGTAAAGTTATAAGATTTTTATATTCTTGACAGAGCAACAATCATTCTTTCTGAAATAAAAAATAATGTCTTACTTAAAACCATTAAATGAAAATGAAAATTAACATAATGCAGTTTTTTTTTTTTACTAGCGTAATACACTATAAAAAAATCTTAAACTTTTTCTAAGAAACTGGAATTTCTAGAATTTTTTATGTAGCGGTAACAGTAAAAATTCATGTAACGGAATCGGTTGCAGGAATTTTTGCTGTAACCGTAAAGTGATTTATGTATCAGAACTTTGTCATGTTGTAACTATCGTATTTATGAACCGGTTTGTGTGAAATTTTGTGTGTACATAGTACAAACTAATGTCTCGACCGAGTTCGTTGGCCAACATCATCAATGTGTTGTTTTAAAATGAGGCAATTTAATTTTTTTTTCAAAAAAAAATTAAATACAAATAATTTAGAAAATTATTTTCTCTTTTATATGTTTAACTTTTATACAAAAATTCTAGATCATTTTTTTTGTCTAAATCTTCAAAAATGGCTGAGTTATAGTGCTTTGAATTTCTAGTGTGGCTGACATTTTAAAACACTCTGATTTTTGTCAGGGTATAACACACGTATTTATGAAACGATTTGGATGTAACTTAATGTGTGACTAGTTTATACCAATTTCTGAACCGAGTTCACTAGCCAGTTTCATTCGCAATCTTGTTTCAAATTGGCGATATTTTTTTTATATAAAATTTAAAATTAAAAATTAGGCACACAAAAATTAGAAGTTAAAAAAGATTTTTCTTTTATGAGTTTTAGCTTGATACAACGACGCCTGGGCATTTTTTTTTTGTCTGTACCTTAAAAATGTGGCTGAGCACTTCTAGTGGGGCTGACATTTCGAAATTATCTGATATTTTACGTGATAACATGTGTATCTATAAACCGATTTCGACTTACCTTAACTTAATTTGTACATAATACATACACATGTCTCGACATAAATCGTTGGCCAACTTCATCCGCCATCTTGTTTTAAAATAGCGGTCAAAAAACTGTTGTATTTATGATAATGTACAAATAAAATTTTCTGAAGTATTTGATCGTAATACAAGAATTATGTAGAATTTTTTTTTTGCTTGTATCTTAAAAATTGCTTATTACATGACTGTTTGAATTTATAAAATTGGTGACATTTTGAAAAATAGATTTGCCTCCCACAGCATTCAGATATATCAACCGATTTCGATATGAGTGAGTATGCGCAGAAGACATACAAAGATGTCAATCATGCTCATTGGTTAATTTAACCCATAATGTTGTTTGAAAATGGCAGGCACTGCATTACACAGCCAAATTTGATGACTAAATATAAATCGCTTTAAAAAGAGTAAATTTGTATAAAGTTGATTAATTTCTCGAAATTCACATTTATATTTAATATTGGGATAAACATGTACTAAATCTTCTATTACCGTTTCTACTAATTTGAGTTTTGTATGGTTGAATAATATAACCTGAATTATTTAAAATTCAAGTTAAGAGTAAGGAATGTGAAAGCAACCTTTTCCTCCCGGTGCTGGCCTGAAGGACTTGACTTTTTTTTATCACGCTTTTTTAAAGAAGGCCTTCCTCCTGCATACAGAAAATGTTAAAATAAGAAGCATTTTTTTTTCTATTCAAATATTACATTTTATAAAGCTATATATTTCCATTTTACTTAAACTAATCATTTTATTCTTGAGATTACAATAAAATGAAAAGACGTAAAAATCAACTAATATTAGCGATCATTGCAAATAGTTTTTTACCAATGTAAACTTTACTTGCAAAAAATCAAATCAAAATAGAATCAGAGATGTATTGTTAGTTCCTTTCGCGCTGGAGAAACATTTAATCTTAGCTACATGTTAGTTCTTCATTATATGTGAAAAGGGTTATGAATTATGAGGCAAATGTAATTATGGGCGGCAAAAAACTGCAACTATACAACTGTCGAATTATGCTATTATTTTAACACAATCAAACTGATTTATAAATTTATCATACGAATTGAATATTTCCAACTGAGCGAAAAATTGCCGCTGTCGGAAATTGAATCCAGATTCTTGGCGTTCAAGAACAATTCTTTACAATATAAGCTAACAGGGTGACAACCGGCGGGTATTTCTCACTCAATTAACCTTATTGGTCATAACATCTGCTGAGCTCCATATAGCGATGGAACATAACTGAGCGAAATTCGCTCAGTTGTAAAATGTAAAGAAAATGTAAAAACAATAATAAAAAATTATGAAAGTAATCCTCGGTAATTGCCCAGAGACTAGATGATGCTCTGAGCAAAACGAACAATATAATAGTTATATAACTAGCTGACCCGCCCGGCGTTGCCCGGGTCCGTATTAACAACATTAAACGAACTTGAAATTTGTATGATTTTATCATTAACTCGTAACATGCAGAAATCCATTGTCTGAAATACGTGGCCACTGACTGTGTGAAAAATCGGTTTAAGAAACAGCTAATGTTAAGCTCTAAAAATACTCAAACTGAGCGATGAGAAATGTGGGAGGGAATATGTATCCAACGACTGCGTGATTTTCGTGTTAAAGTGTTGATATTTATCAAAAATCACTGTTAAGTCACGTAACTAATTATTTTTTTTTCACATAGAAATCCCAAGTGAAATATTTTGAATTTCAAACTAATTATATCACTCTTAAATCCGACTATACCATGAATGAAATCGATACTCGCTCGTAGCTAAAGTGTTGGTATGTAGTATTATAATTTCAGAGCCATTTAACAAAAGTAAGTGTTATTTTTAATCAAATCATGCATAATGTCCACTCTATGGATAAATTCCTAACCGTAAACTTTTTTATCGTAACCATAACCTGCCCGTAACCTAACTTTGACTTAACAGTACCTTACCGTAAATTAAAAATAACATAAATGTAACCTAGCCTTCACTTTATTGTAACATATCCTTATTCTAACCATAAAACAAATGCGATTTAACTTTAACTTAACTTTAACTTAACCGTGACCTAACTGTAACCTAACGGGATATTAAATATAATCAAAGCCTTACCGTAATGTAATTGCAACCTAAATGTTACCAAACCATATATTGGTTTCATGCCCATGGAAATTATTTTGTCTTGTTCGGATCTGGTTATGATTCATTAGAACATTTTTGTCGGGTTCAGATTTTAGGTATTTTTTTGATATTGAGTTATAATGTTCGGGTCGTATTCATGGCCATGGAAATTATTTTGCCTTGCTCGGATGCAATTATGGTTCTTTGGAATATTTTTGTCTGCAACAGATTTGTTTCAATTCAGATTTCGGCTTTTTCTTCAAATGGAATTTTTGGGTTCGGATTTTCTTGCGTGTTCACGGAAATTATGCTGCCTTGTTCGAATAAGAACATGCTTCACTGGAATATTTTTTTTCAAGTTCAGATTTGATTCAGTTCAGATTTCGTGATTTTTTTCAAAGAATTTTTTTAGGTTCAGATTCGGTTCAGGTGAATGGAAATTTTTTGTCTTATTCATATCCGGTTACGATTCTTTGGAATATTTTTTATCAGGTTCCGATTTGGTTCGTTTCAAATTTCAGGTATTTTTTCAAATAGAATTTTTAGGTTCGGATCTCGTTCATGTCCACGGAAATTATTTTGTCATACTCGAATCCAGTTATGATTCTTTCGAATATTTTGGTCGAATTTAGATGTGGTTTGGGTCAAATTGCAGTTTTTTTTTCAAATCGAATTTTTTAGGTTCGAGTTCGGTTTATGTCCATAGAAATTATTTCGTCTTGCTTGGATTGGGTTATAGTTCTTTGGAATATTTTTGTCAGGTCCAGATTTTGTTCAATTCAGATTTCGAGTTTTTTCTTCAAATATAACTGTTGAGTTCGGGTCTTCTTGCATGTTCACGGAAATAATTCTGTCTTGTTCGAATAAGGACATGCTTCACTGGAATATTTCTGTTAAGTTCAGATTTCGTTCAGTTCGCGATTTTTTCAAAGAAATTTTTTGGGTTCGGATTGTGTTCATGTCCATGGAAATATTTTGTCTTGTTTGGATCCGGTTGCGAAATAGTTTGTCGTTGAAATAGTTTTGTCAGATTCAGATTTGGTTCGATTCAAATTTCAGGTATTTTTTTAAATGGGAGTTTTAGGTTCGTATCGGGTTCATGTCCACGGAAATTATTTTGTCTTACTCGAATTCGGTTATGGTTCTTTCGAATACTTTGGTCAGATTTAAATGTGGTTTGGGTCAAAGGTCAGGATTTTTCAAACGATGTTTTTTAGGTTTGGGTCGGGTTTATGACCATGGAAAGTATTTTGTCTTGCTGGGATCGGGTTATAGTTCTCTGGAATATTTTTATCGGTTTCAGATTTCGTTCGAGTCATATTTCGGGGTTTTTTAAAGAAAATATTTAGGTTCGGGTCAGATTTCATGCCCACGAAAATTATTTTTCCTTGTTTGAATCGGGTTATGCTTCACTTGAACATTTTTGCGGGATTCAGATTTGGTTCGGGTCAGTTATCAAATCCATAGTTTTTCCCAAACAGAATTTTTAGGTCAGGATCGGGTTTATACTCACGGAAATTTTGTGTATCACGGATCGGAGTGTGGTCTGTTTTTTTTCTGGTTGGAATCCGGTTATGTTTAAATTAGTCTAAACGTTAAGGTTATAATCAGTTTTGCTACTATTCTTTTTATGGCCATTTCTGATAGATAATTTACTTAGCTATTTGATAATTTATTATGGTGAATGAATCGTTTGCGGATACAAACAATTGTACGCCAAACAGCTATTTTATTTTTGTTTTAAAAACAAATTAAAGCCATATTACAATTTTAAATTGAATAGAACACATTTAAATTTAATCAATGATTAAAAGAATAAACTCATAGAAAAGTGTTGTGTAATGTTTTTTACTGCAACACAGCTAATGACTCATACATTCTAATGTTCGAAATGCCAAAAATATGCGTACAACCATATAGTAAAAAGAAATTAATAGAGTGGCAGTATAATGTGTTGGGGTGACGCAAAAAATGTAACTCTAAAATCCGCGACATTAAGTCCAAATAAGCGCCACAAAATCATGTGCTTTGAAACTCCGATCAATTCAAACTGGTTTAAACCAGTATTTCTTTGTTTTTGTTTTTTACCTTTTAAACTGTTATTGAATAGATGACTAAAATTTCGTTTAAAAAATAACGTTTTGTGCCATTATTGCCTGTAATACACGATCAGAATGCATGAAAGATACAATTAGATCAATCATAGGCAAGAATTTTTTGATTATTTTTATCATATGACTTTGAAATATCAATATAGAAGCATCATTTAAGACTTTGCTTGAAAAATCAACATTCTTTCGTTAATGTCTTAAAATCGTCTGCACTCTAAAATCTAGATTTTAGATTAATATTATTATTTAAGTGTTCATGCATGATTTTAAAAGAATCTTTTCATCACTATATTTTATATATTGACATAGAATTATAAATATGTTGTTAAATCATAAATATTTTTCATCTACGTTATAAAGTATTAAAAATTTCTGAAAAAAAAAGAGAAAACTTTTAGCAATACAATTTTTTACTTCAATTCATATGTTTTCAATATTTTATTTAATTTTATTTTGACATTTAAATATTTTTAATTTTCCAATTTCAGTTACTTTAAAAGAAAACATTTATTTTAATAAATAATATAATAGAAAAAACTTTTTAAAAAAATACGATTTCTTCGTAAATTATGCTTCAGCTGTAATTCATTTCCTCCAATCCGTCTTATTAATACAAAATTCCTTACTCGTGCTTTATTTTGAGACGTTAAAATTTCAGCGATAAATGGTTTCCTCTTGCAAACCTTTCTTTTTTTCGGTTTACTGCGCCACCACCTATCTTTTTCCTCCATGGCTTACAGCAACTGTGATAAAAAAAAAAAAAAAAAAAAAAAAAAAAAAAAAAAAAAAAAAAAAAATCCTCATTTAAACTGACAGTTTGCCAGTCTATGAGTTTTAAAGGTCAGTCTCAGTTTTTAAAATTATTTCTGCAAAAATTTTATGCAACCAACCAACCATAAGAGAATGAAAATGAAAAAAGCTAAAAAAAGCGATTTTTTATGAGAGTGAGGTTTGGAATTTAATTAATTACACAGTTAATAAATAGAATTTTGAAATTCTGAGCGTCAGGTGCATCAGGAGAGATATTGGGCTACTCTCAGAAAAAGTTTGAGCTTCGTACGTACCGTAGTTTTCGCTAACTATCGCAGGCACACACACACACACACAGAGCGATTTGTTATTTTATTAACATAGATGATTATGTCTATCGAATCAAAACATTTAAATACACTAAAAACTTTTCTCACACATTACTGCTGCTTCAAAAGCTTTGTTTACATTTCTGCTGATTCAATGTACATTATCTACCAAAAAGTATTTGTACACTTTCAGTTTTTGACATTTTGTCAAATATTTAAAAATATACTGGTCGGATTCTTCTGGAACTTCAGAAATATAAAGATTATGTTTCACTTTATATTTTTTTACATTCATTTGTTAATCGGGTAATTAGGGGGCCGGCAAAAAAACAAAGAATAATAGAAATATTTGGGATCACCCTGTACATGAAAATGCACGAAACGACTTATCGCTTTAGAATACAAATATATGAATACAGTAGAATATGTACACTAATTTTTGTGAGAATAGCATGTATATTTATGGCGATAGAGCGATTTTTTTGAAAAATTCAAAAAATTCTGGTATGTTTTTTGTTTATATCATGCTGGGTTTTTGACCAAATTTAACGCAAATTTCAGAAAAATTGGCAAAATGCAGTAGGAAAAATGTAGCGCAATTGGAATATAAATATATTAAATATTTTATGAAATATGAGTAGTTGTATAAAATAATTTTTATCTGTGCATGCGCGAACTAGAAAAACATTTTTTTACATCATTTAATAGTCAATTCTATGGAGTGACTTATAAAAAAAATCCAATCAAATATCGTGAAAATTCAAAAATATATCATTATTTTAGTGAGATGTTTTTACTCTGCTCTCTAAAAACGGCTGAATCTTAAGGGATTCTCCACAAATTGACATTTTTTAATAACTGACTTAAAAAATAAAAAAAAAAAAAAAAAAAAAAAAAAACTAGCATTGAATTAATACAATATCTAATACAATATTGCTGCTAATAAGTACTTGACAATTGTGATAGAAAAGAAAAAGAGCTTTATTCACATTCAGGACCAAAACTAAGAGAGGGTTGAGGGAAAAGGGCATGTGCCCCGGGCGCTAGGATTAAATGTGTCCCAAATGTATCTTTCGTTTGGCGATTTTTTTCATGGCTATGTTTAGCATAATATTGTTAAAATTATTATATCTGGGCTATGCTAAAGCATAAAAAAATCTAATGATGATGGCTTAAGGTCCCTGCCCCTACCCACGAAGTTGCTCACGAGCTAATGCTATTTCTATGGGGATGCATTTTTCTAACTCTTTTGCATTTGGAAATTTTTAAATAATATGTTTTGCATTGGATAGCGGAAGTCCTTTTCAAGATCGCTCCGTGATTACTTTTTCAATTTTGGCGTAGATATTTTTATAATGTTTTTTTCACTTCCAAAAGCGGTTCTGAAAGTGAAACTAACTTTATAAAAATATCTATGACTCAAATCGAAAAAGTAGTCAAGGAGCGATTTTGAGAGGAACTTCCGCTATCCAATGAAAAAAAAAATATTGAAAATTTCAAAATGCGAAAGAGTTATTAGAAAAATGCCTCCCCACAGGAATAGCATTAGCTCAGCAGTGTCTTCGCGGGCAGGGACAAGGGCCTTTAAGAACCTGTTGAAAGTAGAATTTTTTTTATTCGGTTTAAAGTATCAAATTGGAGTATTTTAATAAAGCAGAATACGTTATTTTATATTACATATTTTAAGTTTTAAAATAAGTCGGCTATTAATAAATTGGAGAAATTTTCTTTGTAAATATGCTTTGCGAAGGAGGGGGAAAGGGGTACCTTCAAAATCCACGTTTGCCTCGGGAAAAAAAGACTGGTTTTGGCCCTGTTCACATTTAATAATTTGTAGATCCTCCTCGAGAGGCAATTACAGCTGCGACTCTCCTGGGCATGCTCTCAACTAGTCCTTGTATTACATTTAATGGTATTTTATTCCACTCTGTTTGCACAAGGCAGGTAAGCTCTTTTACTGATTTTGGGCGTGTGTCACCCGCCTTAATTCGACGATCCAACTCGTCCCAGAGGTTCTCTATTGGGTTCAGGTCTGGACTCGAGTCGATGCACTCCATTATCAGCATACCAATCCATGCTGGACCTCGCTACATGGCAGCTTGCGTTGTCATCCTGGAAATAACATGGGTCCAATCCATAGTATTGCCACAACGTAGGAAGTACACTGTTGTCCAGTATATTACAGTAGGCATCGGCATTGAGCTTACCATGAATTGGGACCAAGGGTTCTAGTCCGAACCAGGAAAAACAACCCCAGAACATAATTCCCCCTCCGCCAAATTTAACTGTGGGCACAATACATTCTGGTAGGAGGCGTTCTCCAGGCAGACGCCAGACCCAGACCCTACCATCAGAACGGTAGAGGGTGAACCTTGATTCATCACTCCAGAGAACCTGTTTCCATTGCTGTACAGTCCATTGCTGGCGTGTTTTGCAACAACTTAACCGAGCTGCGCGGTTGGACTTGGTGATTAAAGGCTTATGGGCGGCAGCACGGCCATAAAAATTAAGCAGATGAGCTTCCTTACGGATGGTATTCATGGAAACAACACATCCTGAAGCTTGTTGAAATTCTTGGTGTATGTGTAACATTGGTTGGTCGCGGTTCTTCCGAATTTCTCTAGACAGAACCCGTCGGTCTCTATCTCCCAGTTTCGTCGGTCTGCCTACTCTGGCCACATTCTGACAATCACCATTCAGCTTCCATTTTCTAATCACATAAGCCACAGTCGTTTTGGGGTAATTAAGCTCGCTAGATAATGTCGATTAAAGATCGGCCATTTCGGTGGTACCTGATGATCACACCTTTCTCAAAATCAGACAGCTCTGTTCTTCTTGGCATCATGCATGCGATTGATGTCAGTGTTGTTTTCGACACCACATTTAACAGTGGAGAACTTGACGTATTTCAGGATCGCAGATATCGACTTTTGCATAAGAGCCATTATCAATTATGTATCAATGGGTAGATTTGACACAAATCCTTCGATTTTTTATAATTATTTTTATCCTGAAATAGGTTCGTTCTGGTAATTATCTAAGAAAAGAAATAAATCACCAGTAAAAAACGTAAATGGAGATTTGGCAATTTGCGTAAAATCTGACGTCATTCAACTGCTTTCAGAGACCAATTGAAAATCAGTTCACCCCTATCCACAATAACTTTCTGAATTTCCACGAAATTCGATCGGATTTCTTTATGGGTAGATCCATAGAGTTGAATATTAAATTATGTAAAATGATAAATTTTATCGTTCACTCATACGCTGATTAAAAAATATTTCATACAAATACTCATATTTTAGAAAACTTTTAATATATTTATATTTCAATAGCACCTTATTTTTTCTACTACATTTTGCGAATTTTTCTGAATGTGGCTTTATATTTGGTTGAAAATATTGCATGACATAGAACATTTTAGAAAATATTTAATATATTTATATTTCAATGAATTTTGGTGAACTCCCCCCCCCTCCCTTTTCTTCTTTGCAAAGCATCTGCAAAAGTAATTGCAAAGAAAAATTTTCTAATTTATTAATAGCCGACTTATTTTAAAACTTAAAATATGTAATATTGATTAAAGTAGTCTGCTTTTTTTAAAAAAAAGATACCTTAAAATCGTGAAACCGAACCAAAACGAAAAAAAAAAATCTGCTTTATGCGGGATCTTTATGCCAACATCATTAGATTCTTCTATGCTTTGGTATAGGAGAAATGCTTTGAATCGGACGATTTTGACAATATCATGCTAAACATAGACATGGAAAAAATCGCCAAACAAAATATACATTTGGGACACTTTCATCCTAGCGCCCGGGGCACATGCCCTTTTCCCCTAACCCTCTCTTAGTTTTGGCCCTGAATGTGAATAAAGCTCTTTTTCTTTTCTATCACAATTGTCAAGTACTTATTAGCAGCAATATTGTATTAGATATTGTATTAATTCAATACTAGTTTTTTTTTTAAGTCAGTTATTAAAAAATGTCAATTTGTGGAGAATCCCTTAAGATTCAGCCGTTTTTAGAGAGCAGAGTAAAAACATCTCACTAAAATAATGATATCTTTTTGAATTTTCACGATATTTGATTGGATTTTTTTATAAGTCACTACATAGAATTGACTATTAAATGATGTAAAAAAAAAATGTTTTTCTAGTTCGCGCATGCGCAGATAAAAATTATTTTATACAACTACTCATATTTCATAAAATATTTAATATATTTATATTCCAATTGCGCTACATTTTTTCTACTGCATTTTGCCAATTTTTCTGAAATTTGCGTTAAATTTGGTCAAAAACCCAGCATGATATAAACAAAAAACACACCAGAATTTTTTGAATTTTTCAAAAAAATCGCTCTATCGCCATAAATATACATGCTATTCTCACAAACGTTTGTGTACATATTCTACTGTATTCATATATTTGTATTCTAAAGCGATAAGTCGTTTCGTGCATTTTCATGTACAGGGCGATCCCAAATATTTCTATTATTCTTTGTTTTTTTGCCGGCCCCCTAATTACCCGCTTAACAAATGAATGTAAATAAATATAAAGTGAAACATAATCTTTATATTTCTGAAGTTCCAGAAGAATCCGACCAGTATATTTTTAAATCTTTGACAGAATGTCAAAAACTGAAAGTGTACAAATACTTTTTGGTAGATAGTGTAGATTTGTTTTAGACTATATCAAGACATCAACCAATCACCCCGGTGGTTAACTCTTTATATCCCAAATTTTTTATTCATGATAATTTTGTCGTGTAATGCATTTTCTCAAATTTTTGAAAGTAAATTAGAAGATTTATTTGATACAAGTTCGAAGTATTTTATCAAATAAAATTAACTGACTAAATATGCATTTGTAGAGATTATGTGCAATATTTATGACTCTACTCAAATTTGGTATTGAAAATGTTTTTATGTTCTACAGTAGAAATTAAGAAATATTTCCTAATTCGAATCTATCAACCAAATAATCGTCCAACATTAAAAACGCAAAAAAATGCTGCAAATGAAAATATTAATAGTAATAAAAAATAAAAATAAGCAGTCTTTTAAAATTGTACTTGCTTTGTGCAAACAATCAAACATTTTGAAAAAGACAAAGTAAAGTATTTCTATTTCATTTTAAACTGGTTTACTATTAATCAACTTATAACAAGTTTAATTAATGGTACTTTAAATTACCGTTGTGGCATTAAATGGTAATTTAAAAAACAAGAATCTTTAAATCATAAGCGATCATGTTCAATGTTCACTGATGTTTAGTTTTTTTAGGGTTTTTATTTGACGTTTATTGAATAAAATAAAAAAGAATACATTTATTATGAGTTGCTTTGTAATGTATAATTGTCTATTATATATAATTTAATAGAAATATATTTTAGCAAATTTTTAATTAGAGTTAAGTTAAACAAAATCGAAGCACACTTAAGTTACACAAACTAAAGTTTTGTTTTGTAAAGCTTGATTTTACATAAATTTCAATAATTAATGTATATATTTTTAATTTATGTAAGCTATTTTTCAAGTTTAAAAACAACATTTATTCAAATACAAGAGCTTTAAATGTTAAGATATGTTTCAGTAATTAATGAACTTTGTAAAAATACAACAATATGATAAATTACATTTAAAATAGGATTTTATGTTACAAATTTACTAAGAGACGAATATTAAATAAGGTTAATTAATTTATATAAGCTTTCATCTTTGAAAATAAAACAATATCTTTAATTTATAAAAGTGTATATTAATTTAGTAGTATTTCTTTTACCAAATACGGGGTTCTGAGGAGTTATAAAGTATTAGTCGATTGAATTAATTTATTTTTTATTTATAAAAAGAAACTATTCTATTCTACAAATATATAATTAATATTAATAGATATTGACACTTACAAAATATATAATTGCTATTTCAATGTGTTTATGTAGCTAATTTTAATTAATATTAACACACACACACACATATATAGTTTGTACACAGATATATTTTATACACATATATAATTAGTTTGAAATTCATATCCATATGTTATGTCGGATTTATTGTATTGAAATGCAGTTTAAGGATATTCAGATGTTAAAAAGATATAATATGTTAAAAAGCTATAAAAAAAGCTGAAAACATAATATGCAGGGCTGCCCAGTTGGTCTTTCGGGGTACACATATTTTAATACGGAAAATGTTTTTTATATAATTCAAATATTTTGGCGATTTAAAAGAATATTATTGTCTCTAAAATAATAGTGGCATGCAAATAGCTGGAGTTTTAGCAGCATTGAAAATAGTTCAAAAAATCTATTAAACAGCTCCAGAGGAAAAAATGATACATAAAAATATGCAGCTTTGCATAGGATTTCCAAATGTTCTTGCCCCTTTGCCGTAATATTATTTATTGAAATATTAGTTTTTATTTCCATAATTTCTTCTACAAACTTTTGCTGAGTAAGATTACATCAAAACTTTGAAAATAATAACAATAATCATTATAATACTTTTCAAATATTATACTTAATAACTAATGATGTGGTAACTAATAATAATAATAATATTACTTAATAACTAATGATGTGGTAACTAATAATAATAACTAATAATATACTTTAATAATAATATTACCAAAAATTCTAAAAATGTGTTTTTCTATTATTTGATTTAATATATTGAAATAAACAATACATTAAACTTTAAGCAACATTTTTTTTATTATGGTTGTTTAAAGTCAAGAAGAAAACTGTAATATGTAGATTTATATTTCAAATATGAATATTTGTGAGAAATAGTACATTAAATGTCTCCTTCTAAAAATATTTTAAATGAACTTAAATTAAATATTTAGGAAATTTTTTGATTTACTACTGTCATTTAAATATGGTGCACATTAATTTGCATGTATATATAATTTTTCATGATACTTAATAGGCACTTCATCTTACTTAATTTTTTTTAATTTGAGTAATTATTCCCGATTTTTTTTCAAAATATCTAATTAAAATATTTTTTGCAAATGAAAAAAAAATCACAATAAAGCTATCTAAATTTAGTGTGTGGTTTATTGTAACCCTGGTACGTAAAAAAATATCTAACAAGCTACGAAAACATACAAAAATAAATAAATATTTTAGAAGGAGAAATGCACACATTATATGTGCTAAAGTATCATTTAAAGGTGCAATTTATTTAGACGATATAGCCTCTTTGATAATTATAATTTATAATTCCAAATTATAATTTATTATTATCAGTTAATATGTACCAGAGACACAAATACAATATCAACATTTATTCATACTTTCAAATTTCTGAAGGAAAATATCAGAAGAACTTCAACAAAAGTAAAATGCCGATGAATACCCGCGATGTAATGATCATGGAAGCAGAAATGTTACATCTGAAATCTATATCGTGATAAAAAATGCCAAAGACAAAAAGGAAAGAAAAGAAGAAATCACTCAATATCCTAAATTTTAGTAGCTTGCATCATTTCGATAAATATTAAAGTAAGAAAATACAAGACAATGCAAGAGAACTTCAAAAATGATCTCAATGTGTTTTTGGATTGGAAAAATGTCACTCGAAAAAAAACTGCAGTATTCGTTTTTTAATATGTTTCATACAAACATGTGTTTCTTATTCTTGTGATGTTATTTTGTGCTGTTTGTCGGCAAAGAATATGCATGATGTTTGGAAACTGTTTAATTATGCCGTACAACAATAAAAATTCCTTTCAGACCGACAGTATTAAGTTCTACATCAATTAGTATACGTGACGATTTTAAAATCAATGTTTTTGCGAAAATTTTGTATTTTCTTCTATTTTCAATAGAAGAAAGTATTGTTGTCCAAATTTTCTTCGACTTTTTATTTTCGGTCGATTTACACGTTATAGGCGCCAGTGATTCAAAAAGTATGTTTTTACAAAATGCTCTGTCTGTCCGTGTGTGTCTGCGTGTTCTTATAATATGATTTGATATGAATATATGATTTCTTTTTGTTTCAATAATCCTGATAATTTTTTTTTTCGAAATAGCTGTTCAAAATATTTATGCATGAGGCAAAATTTTATAATAAAGCTATCTAAATTCACTGTAAAATTTATAAATGTTGTTATTTAATTTCATATAAAATATATTCTATTAAATAAATAAAGAGACAACGCATAACCTACGAAAACATGCAAAAATAAATATTTTAAAAGGCGCAATCGATACATTATATGAACTAAAAAACAATGTCATTTAAATGCGTAATTTATGTAGACGATACATTGTCTTTGATAATCTAATTAAATAAGTCAAAAACGTTTTAGTATTTATAAATATCAGCTAAAATTGTGCACACAGACATAAATAACAAATCCCATTGTATTCATACTTTCACATTCCTGCATAAGAGTACTACTTAAAAAAAATACCGATGAATTTCCGCAACGAAATGATCATGGAAGCAGAAATGTTACATCTGAATTCTATATCGTGATAAAAAAATGCCAATGACAGAAAGGAAAAAAAAAGATGAATCACTCAATATCCTGAGTTTTAGTAGCTTACATCTTTTTGAAAAATATTAAAGTTAGAAAAGGCAAGAGAATGCGAGATAACTTTGAAAATGATCACATTGTGTTTTTGAAAAGGAAAAACATCACTGGAAAAATTTAGTATTCATTTCAGTATATTTCAGACAAATACTACCTCTGACAATAAAGTTCGGTGAATAGTCCTGTAAAATTAATGTAGATGAAAAATTAACGAAAGTTAAAATACCATCCTTTGAAATAGTCATCACCCACACCTATGCACCGCTGAGATCTGTTATTCATGTCCCGGGAAGCATATTTCAGATGTGTATATTGCTGGGACGATTACTGTTTCTAAACCAATAGGAGAGCGTCATTATCACGGTCAAGTACACGCCCACACAGTCTGATTGACAGGAACTCGTGGACAATTCACGGTGCTAATTATAACGATAATCTGTTGCGGATGAAAGTGAGCTGACTGGCTGAATGGTTAGAGCGTCGAGCTTGAAACCGGAGAATATGGGTTCGAGTCCATCGCGGGCCGAGAGTCCGTTGGTGATTTTTTTTTTAATTATTGGAGGCTGTCTTTTATTAATAAATAAGACATTTAAAAAAAAATATTTCAAACCCTTTTAATATTCTAAATATCGTTCCAAAATGATTTATATATATATTAAACAAATTGGAAAAAAAGTATTCTGCGAAAATATCCGTATGAGCAAAATTCTTACTTTAATTTTTATTTTATTATTTATTTATTTATTTCAGGATCAGGGGAAGTATAACTTCTAATTGAAGTAAATAAAATTCAGTCATTTTGAAAAAAAAAATTCTTTCGCACCTTTAATTTTTAATTACCGAGTACAAATTCAAACAATCCGAGTACAAATAAATAATAAACACACACGATCAATTGTCCACGAGTTCCTGTCAATCAAACTGTGTGGGCGTGTACTTGACCGTGATAATGACGGTCTCCTATTGGTTTAGAAACAGTAATCGTCCCAGCAATATACACATCTGAAATATGCTCCCGGGAAATTCGCAGGAAGTCTTCTTTTGGGATGGAGTTCAAAAGCTTCGTCACGTTTCGTTGGATGTCGGCAATATGGTCAAATCTGTTTCAGAGAGAGTTTGAGTGGTGAAAATAGTAAGAAATCTGGAGGATTGAGATCTGGCGAGTATGGTGGATGTTCAATTTGGACCACCTCTCATGAATTTCTTTCGGTGTCTTTCAAAATCTTAAAACCAAACTTTAAACCCATCATTTGTTTGCCCATTTTCCTGTTCTCAGTTAACATACTGAACAAGCACTTAGTAACTCACGTCTTACACAGAACATAAACGACGCTCAAATGAACAACGGTGAGAGAAGATGGTCGACACTTGCCTCTATGCAGGTGCAGCGTTTTGTTTCCCCGGTGTTGACAGATCGGTCGTTCTGAATTTATTCACCGAACTTTATTGTCAGAGGTTATGTTGATTCTTATTTTTACTTTTTTGTGTGTTATTCCGTCTTATAAAGAAACTGCATGAGGTAAGTAAACTGTTTAATTTTAACGTAAAATAATAAAAACAGTGTAACAGTATACAATTCTATATTAATTAGAGTTTGTGACTGTCTTAAAATCAATGTTCTAAACCCAATGTCATTTAAAGATGCAATGTATATAGACGATACAGTCTTTTTGAAAAACCTTTAATTTGATAAACGTTTAACTAATAATTTGGATAAATTTCATAATTTATAAATATCATCTAATATTTTGACGGAGACATAAATGCCAAATACAAATTTATACATATTTTCATATTTATGCATAAAAATAAATGAAAAATATCATAAGTACTTCAACAAAATGAAAATTCTGATGAATATCAGCAATGAAATGATCATTTAAGCAGAAATGCTACACCTGAAATCTATATCGTGATAAGAAATGCCAAAAACAGAAAGGAGAGAAAAGAAGAACCACTCAATATTCTGAGTTTAGTATCTTGCATGTTTCTCATAAATATTAAATGTTAGAAATAACAAGACAATTCAAGAGAACTTTAAAAATTATTACATTGGAAAAATGTCACTCGAAAAAAGCTGCAATATTTGTTTTAATATATGAACCAAAAACGTGTTCTTATTCTTAGGAAGTTATTTTTTGTGCCATTTTGTCGACAAAATATCTGCATGATGTTTGGAAACTGTTTAATTATGCTGTACAACAATAAAAATGCCTTTCAAACTCATAGTATTAAATTCTATATTAATTAGTTTACGTGACTGTCTTTTTCTCGTACGTTATGTTTTTGCGAAAATTTTGTACTTCCTTCTATTTTCAATAGAAGAAAGTATTGTAGTTCATCTTTCTTTCGACTTCAGGTTTTCTACGGATTTACAAGTTTTAGGTGTCAATGATTCCAAAAATATGTTTTTACAAAATGTCTGTTTTTCGTGTGTCTCTGTGTGTTCTTATAATATGAGTATATGATTTCTTTTTTGCATTTCTGATAAGTTTCTTTCTTTTTCTAGGAAGTAGCTGATTAAAATGTTTATGAATAGGCCAAAATTTATAATAAAGCTATCTAGTTCACTGTAAGGTTTACATAGATATACTTATTTAATTTCATATATAATATAGTAAATAAAGAAAAGACAACGTATAACCTACGATAAAATAAAAACAGAAAATAGTTTAAATGGAGCAATTGATACATTATATGAATTATAACCAATGTCACTATAAGGTGTAATTTATGTAGACGATACATTATCTTTGAAAATCTAATTAAATAAATCAGAAATGTTTCAATATTTACAAATATCAACTAATATTTTGCCACAGACACAAATACCAAACCTCGATGTTATTATACTTTCACATTCCTGCATCAACAAAAACTACTTCAACAAAAACAAAATACAGATAAATTTCTACGATGAAATGATCATGGAAGCCGATATGTTACACCTGGAATCTCTATCGTAATAAAAAATACCAAAGGCAGAAGGAAAAGGAAAGAAAAATCATTCAGTAAAATTTTTTTGTAGCTTGCATGTTTCTGATAAATATTAAAGTTAGAAAAGGCAAGACAATGCGAGAGAACTTTAAAGATGATCACATTGTATTTTTAAATTGGAAAAATGCCACTCGTAAATAAAACTGTAGTATTCGTTTTAGCCTTTCAGACTCGTAGTAATAAATTCTATATTAATTAGTGAGCGTGACTATCTTAAAATCAATGCTTATGCGTAAATTTTGTACTTTCTTCTATTTTCGATAGAAGAAATTATTGTTGTCCAAATTTTCTTCGACTACTGGTTTTCAGTGGATTTATACGTTTTAGGTATCAGCGATTCCAAAAATATAGTTCTACAAAATGTCTGTCAGTCCGTGTGTCTCTGTGTGTTCTTATAATATGAGTTTATGTTTTAATATGAGTATATGATTTCTTTTTGTTTCAGTATTGTAAGATTTATAAATATTCTTATTTAATTTAATATGTAATATATTCTAGTAAATAAATAAAAAACAACGTATAACCTACGAAAACATGCAAAAATAAATATTTTAAAAGGAACAACTGATACATTATATAAACTAAAACCAATGTCATTTAAAGGCGTAATTTACGTAGACGAAACATTCTCTTTGACAATCTAATTAAATAAGTCAGAATTTTTCAATATTTACAAATATCAGCTAATATTGTACCACAGACTTAATTACCAAACCTCAATGTATTTATCTTTCACATTCCTGCATAGAAATAAAACTTCAACAAAAACAAAATACCGATCAATTTCCACGGCGAAATGATCATGGAAGCAGAAATGTTACATCTGAAATCTATATCGTTGTAAAAAATGCCAAAGACAGAAAGAAAAGAAAAGCAAAATCTCACAATAACATGATGTTTTGTTGCTTGCATGTTTCTGATAAATATTAAAGTTCAAAAAGACAAGGCAGTGCAAGAGAATTTTAAAAATGATCGCTTTGTGTTCTTGAATTGAGAAAAAGTCAATGCAAAAAATATAGTATTCGTTTTAATACGTTTTAGACAAAAATGAGTTTGTTATTTCTATAAAGTTAATTTTTTTCTATCATTTCGTCAACAAAGAAACTGAATGATGTTTGGAAACTTTTATTATAATGCACACTGATAAAAATGAAATTCAGAGACAGTAAATTAATTCTAAATTAATTAGGGTACGTGACTAGTCAATGTTTTTTCGAAAATTTTAATTTTTACGTTTTTTTATTTTCAATGACAGAAAGGTCTGTAATATTTTATTCGACTTCCGGTTTTCGACGGATATGCACGTTTTAGAGCAGAGCGATTCCAAAAAGCGGGTTTTTACAAAATGTCTGTCTGCACGTGTGTCTGCGTGTGTTCTTTTATTATGAGTATATTCTAGATTATGAGTACCTAGTTTCTTTAATATAAGTACTCATTTTTTAAAGGAAAAAAACAGATTAAAATATTTATGCAAGGGTCAAAATTTCATAGAAAAAGCTCTCTAAATTCACTGTAAGACTTATAAATTTTCTTATTTGATTTCATGCACAATAAATTCTAGCAAATTTAAAAAAAAAAAAAAAAAACTAAAAAACCTACTAATACTCCAGTAGCCAAACATTATTAGACCAATATTGGTTATATCTTGGAGCAATACTGGAATGAAATATTGCTCCATTATTGGAATGTTTACATTTTGTCTTTATTTAGTCATTATTTACCACCAATATTATGCCAATATTGGGTTTTCATTGGGAATATTTAATAATTTTGGCACCAAATATTGGCTAAATAAGGGCAAAATGTAAACATCCCAATATTGGAGCAATATAGACGTTTTATTGGCAATATTTGCGATAAATGAAATATTGGCGCAACGTTGGAACAATATTGGTTTGCTACTGGGATACATACAAAAATAAATATTTTTAAAACGATCAATTTATTCATTATATGACGTAATATATAATTTAAATAGACAAAACATTCTCTTGAAAATTCTAGTTAAATAAGCCAGGACAATGCATTATTTATAATTATAAGCTATTAGTAAAGCGGATGCACAAATGCACAGCAAAAATTTATACATACTTTCACACCCAAGAATAAAAATTTCTGAAGTAGTTCAACAGAAGTAAAATACTGATGATTATCCGAAAGAAATAAAACACGGAAACTGAAATGTTATATCTGAAACCAATATCGTGGTAAAAAATGCTGAAGACAAAAACAAAAGTACAGAAGGAATTCCCAATATCATGAGTTTTAGTAACTTGTATCTTTCTGATAAATATTAAAGTTGGAAAAGACAAGGCAATGCGAGAGAACTTTAAAAATGATTAATTTGTATTCTTAAATGGGAAAAAAATGTAGTATTCTTTCTAATATATTTCTGACAAATGCGATTTTCTTATACTTATGGAGTTTATTTTTGCTGTCATTTCGTTGACAAAACCACTGCATGATATTTCGAAACTGTTTACTTATAATGTACTACTTCGCTAAACTTTATGAATCAACCCCCTTCATTAACACAAAAATCGCATTTTTAGAAAGATTTTCTTCTACTCCCCGTTTGGGTTAGTGGCGATAGACATAAAATGTAGCCTATTTGGCAGCAAACGCTGTCAACATTATTTTTCAAATTGGATCGGTATTTCCTAAAATTAACTTCAAATCTCAATTTCATTTTTTTTTATTGCTTTTCTTGTATTTTCTCTTTTTTTACCTGTACCCCCCCTTTCTTACAAACATAAAATATAGCCCATGTTGCGAAACAAGGATTTTCATAATAATTTTGAACCCCTGATTTTTAAATCGGTTTGGCACTTCCTAACATTGCGTAGAAAAAACATTTAGAACGCTTTTTTGAACGCTTTTTTTGAGCATTTTGACATCTTTTGAACTTTAAATGTTTTTAGAGATCATTTGTATCTTATAAATAAGTATCGTGTCAAATTTCCTGTTTCTAGATCCTTCCGTTACAAAAACAAAAACCTCAATTAAGAATGCTTTTTGATCCTGCATCCCTTTTGGAGTAGTGACACTAACACAAGATATAGCCTATGTTGAGACAAGAGCTGTCACAATCATTTTGACATCATTATTGTTATGAATTTTGTAAATAGTTAATATTTGTACTCTAAAATAACGTAAATAATCTTATTAGGCTCTATTACTTTTGTTAATAGTAGTTTTTGTTATATTGTCTCTATTTGTTAACTTGTAATGTGACAACCTGTCTATTAATTTGAATTAATGTCTATGGTAATTTGAATATATAAAATAGTTATCACCAAGTTGGTTTTAGTTATATTAGTTAATAAATTACTTTCCTTTTTATTTAAGAAACTGTAGATTTTGAAACTTGACCTATCATAAGATCAGAACCCCTATATACGCTACATTATTTTTTACCAGACACACTGGCACACGAACGGCTTTTTTTTTTTTTTTTTTCTAAAAATGTTTCTTTCGTAATTTCTAGTGTTTAAAACGTGTAAATCTGTTATTATTATATATATTTTTATTTTTAAAACGATTGCAAGACTATCCTATACTGCACATGATTAGCAAATAAAAAACTAACGTGTTATTAAAATTTTATTTTAAATAAATTTGATCACATTGCTGCATCACTTAACTGTTTTAAATCATACTTAGCTATGTGTTATCGAAGAAATTATTTCTGTTTTTGAAAGATTGATAAACATACCTTATATTTTAGCATGTAGTGTGCACATGTTCAATAAATCTCAGACTTTTTTATTGGACAAGGATTGTAAAACAACATGTCGCTATAAGAATGAGATTGCGAGATAAAAATGTCAAATCCAATTAAAAAATAAAATAAATAAATAAAAATAGAAATAAAATACGCAATGAAATTTCTATCGATGTTGAAAAACTATATCTGAAATCTATATCATAGTAACAGATGCCGTGCAGAGAAAAACGAAAAACAAGAATATTCGATATCAGAAATATTTGTAACATGCATATATCCGATAAATACAAGTGTTAGAAAAAAAATATTGTCATCTTAAGATACTTGTCAAAATTTGAACAATACGAGTAAACGGTTTACAAACTATTACATAAGTTACAAAATATTCATATAACATTTATTTCATTAGAAACTTTACAAAATAAAACATGTTTTCTAGTTATACCGTAAACTTATTCGATTCGACACTTTAACAATCATAGCGCAGTTTCGACAACTAAAAAACAGAAATATATTGATTCGTATCAGATTTCCTTTAAAAAATAAATTGAATATGATCCACAGAAAATAAGTTATATAAATAGGTTAAACTGTTTAAAAAATGTTCTAAAGTACTTTTATAACACTTCAGTAAATTTTCTGGTCATTCTAATTTTAAATACGGTATTCTGATTAAATAGGATATTAAATAATTTAAGCATCGCGACATCATGGTACACGATTATATTAACCCATTAACGCCCTGTGGCACATTTTTAGTTCAGTAGATTTAGTGGTAAGTGCTTTTC
This sequence comes from Maratus speculifer, assembly GCA_964019185.1. Classification (NCBI taxonomy): domain Eukaryota; kingdom Metazoa; phylum Arthropoda; class Arachnida; order Araneae; family Salticidae; genus Maratus; species Maratus speculifer. The sequence goes on from OZ025291.1 coordinate 429,451,408, forward strand.
ACACAATATATATTTGCTTTTACGATGAAAATATCGTGACAAAATCAAGTTAAAATTACTCTTTAAAAAAATAAGGAAGGGAAATGCAAAATTTAAACTTTAACGATACAAATAATTAGGGCGTTATTGGATTTACACAAATTGAGTTAGCTGCAAACTAACCTATCATTTTAGAATTTTTATACATAACGGATACTTAATACTAAACTAACCGATACTCACCGCAATATTGTCATAATACTTCATATTATGATCAAGCGAACGTTGGTTAAAAATAACAATTATAAAAATATGCCCATGACAGTCTGCTGCAGTCTTTTAACACTATAGATGTGTCTGGTACATACAAATATTATACAGACATACACGCAATAAACCCAGCTGGAGTGCAATATTTTCCAGAGCCAGGAATCGAACTAGGAGCATATCACTCCAGGTTGTTGCCATTTAAATCAAATTAAAGCTAATAAGCAACAGCTTGGAATGCTGGGGTTCCGATTTCAGCTCCTGGCTCTGGCTAGTTTTTCACTGCAGTTGGATTCATTGTACTTGAGGTTTGTGTGTCTATATATTGTATAATTGTATGTAACTTTAAGATTTGAATGCTGGCATTATTTGTATGTACAGGGTGTCCAGCAAATAACACCCTGATTTCAAAATTAAATTTATCAAAAACAAAGATAGATAGTAATATGGGGTAAACGGTTTTAGGTAAGCTGTAAAAATCTTATACAGAAATTTCAAACAGTGAATATTTTGAAAAAATTGCGTTCTGATTGCATAGAATGCTTTGATTTGACATTTTTCTTGTTTTAGATTGCCTGCTGAGAAATAATTTTTCAGCTTACAGTGCAATATTTTAAAGATTTTTCGAAGTAAATTTTTAGAATTTCGAAATTTCAAAAATTTAATTTAAAAACACTATGAAATATGGCACTTTAAGCCGAAAAACACATTTTCTGGCAGCAATCTAAAGCAAGAAAAATGTCAAATCAAAGCATTCTTTGCAATCAGAACACAATCTTTTCAAAATATTTACCGTTCGAAACTTTTGTATAAGATTTTTACAGCTTACCTGATAAACAAACCGTTTACTGTATAATTCTATTGATCTTTGTTTTTGAAAAATTTAATTTTGAAATCAGGGTTTTATTTGTTGGACACCCTGTATATATGTGTTTTAATATATATTGTAGATCGATGGAATAATATATTCCTGCAGCGTATATAGGGTTCTTTTTATCTTATGGTTAGACAACTTCAAACTCTTGTCTCTTAGAAAAGTAGAAAATAATTTATTTACAGATCTTCAGAACAACAGAGTCTTCGAAAGTCACAAATATTGCTAGATATTCAAAAATAACTGTTCAAATCTATCGTACAAGTACAGATACAGGTCCCAGAGACTCTTTATCAAACGTCTCAACACTAAATCACATTCAAAACAACGTAGATAAAACTCAAGCAAACTTGCTTAACAATCGCCTAGTTGTTCACTCAATGACTGACTCATAAATAATAACAACAACAGCTCGTATTGCTCTCCTTATATAGGCTCGCAGCATGAACTGTAAATTTCCACAGGCTTCTCGAATATTCCAGAAAACCACGGAATAACATTCAATGTATCAGCATATCTAAAGGGGGGTTACCATAGAGAAGGGGTTACCATCGCCAACAATCGCCAAGTTTGTCGCCAACTTGGCGATATATCGCCAAATTTGTCAACCAAAAATAGTTGTCAAAAGTGACGCCAACTTGGCGATATCTATAGTATTTCGCCAAGCTGCCATAGACATTCACTGAAAAATAATAGACAAGTTTGCTTGATAACAGAGACAATGTAACAAAAATTTATTTTAGTAAAGGAATGGAGCTTAATAAGATTATATACATTATTTTACAGTGCAAACACTAACTATTTACAAAATTCGTAACAATATATATTCATCGTTGTCTTGTCATCCATGGCTTTCATATAGATGGCTGACTATTTCCCCAACTTGTTTTATAACTAAAAAATCTCCAACCCAGTTATCGGCTCGAGTAGCTCATTGGTTTGAGCAAGAGCCTGAAGTGCTGTGGTATCGGGTTCGATTCCTGGCTCTGGCTAATTTTTTACTCTTGCGTGGTTTATTGTATTAATTGTATGTATGTCTGTATAATATTTGCATGTAAATTTGTGATTTAAATACAGGTGTTTTCAAATATAGATGTTATTTTAAATTCTAACAAGTTTTTTGATCGCTTAGATTAATGTTTATGAAGCATTAAGAAATATTAGATCAATGAGCATTAATAATTCCACGAGGGATCTCTCTCAAATCTACAATGTGATTTCTATTAGGAAGTATGCATAAATTTCGTGAGAATTTTTTTTAATTAGAATTCAACTAGTTAGTTATTATTACTTATTATTAGTGTTAGTTACCAATTAGTTACAATTTTTCAATTTGACGATTTGTGATACATTTTCTCATAAACTACCCATACAAATAAATTCAAAACATTAAAATATTTATTATTTGCTATAAATGATAAAAATACATTTTTAAAAGCCAAAAAATATATTTATTTATTCACATTTCGATATATTTATTCTCCATATTTTCAAGGATTTAGCATTGAAGGTGCTTTCTAAAATTTGGAGAGAGATAGTGTACAGAATAACTAAAAAAAATTATAAAAGAATTCAGATTCACAAATTTCCATTATTTAATTTGCAGTTCACCGCTACTTTGATTTGCTCGTAGCACTTACGGGCTTATATATTCCAATCATGAATTATTAGTATCACCAATATATATATGGGTCATTTTCAAAAAACTTGTACATTTGGGAAATTTTTCACAAATAAATTTTTTTTTTAAATGCAACTTATAAAAATATTAGATGATACTAAAACATTTCTTGTATATAAAACTGAAAACAGCAGTTCACTTTTTGATTTGGAATGTCAAATAAAAAATAAAGTATGAACTTGCAACAGTAAAATGTTCCCCTCTGTTACCAACAGTCAAAAATTTTTATTTAAAAAAATAAAAAACCTAAAACAATAAATATCACATTTCCTTTAATTACATGATTGCTACTTTCAGAAAATCCTAACTGTTGTTTTGTTATGATTGTTTTTATTTTTGTAAAATACAAAGGATTTCCTCTCTGTTACTTTTTTGGAAAAATCATAAGTTTTAATTAAATATGCATTCACATTTTTTCAGTTAAATTATAAAAAATATTACATAAATAAAATATTTGTTAAAGTTACACAATTAATTGTTCAAAATGATGATTGATAAAATTTTTAGTGAAATAAACCAGCTTAAATTGACGGTAACAGAGTGGAAAAAAAGTAACCGAAGGGAACGCTGATTGATAGTGGAGCAATATTTGATGTGACATATTTTTTTTTATAAGTTTATATCATGTATTGTATCCGATCTTAATGTTTCAAACATATCCAGCAAGAATTTAAAAATTTTTAGAAAAATTACTATTGGAAAATAGTGGTATTTGGCGTGTCATTCTCTTTTGCAAATTTATATCATGTGCTATGACAAACGCACTGCTTAGTTAAAAAAAAAAATCTTATCATATATTAGTCGAGGTAGTGGTGCTTTAAAGCAAGAATTTAAGATTTTTGCAAAAAATACTATTAAAAAATAGTGGGATTAGACCAGGCAATTTTTCAATATAACTTTTTATTATGTGTTATAAGCTATCATAAAGTTTCAATGTTTCAAACAGATCAAGGCAGAATTTAAGACATTTGCAAAAAACTGCTATTCGAAAATACTGGTATTTCATGTGGCATTGTTTTTATAAATTTTTATCATATGTTATAATCTGTGTTTCAATTTCTAACAGCTCACCTTAGATTTTCAAATTTTAACAAATTCACATGCCAATTGTATGACACTTTAACCCAAGAAATGACGATTTTTACAGAAATTGTTATTTGAAAATAGTAGTATTTGACGCGGTGTATCTTTTTTATAAATTCTTTCCTACTATAATAATTATATTTTCTTCTTTAATACATTTTTATCATGTGTTATAAAATATCCTAAAATTTGAAACAGACCAAACAAGAATTAAAGGCTTTTACAAAAATTAATATTCGAAAATAGTGGTATTTCACGCTGCATTATTACTTTCTTCTATCTTTACAAGAAGAAAGTATTGGATTCATGAAAATTTTCGACTTCCGGTTTTCGACGGATTTATACGTTTTAGAAGGTCCTGAACACGTTTTGACTATTTTTAGAAAATGTCTGTCTGTGAGTCTGTCCGTCTGTCTGTCTGTCTGTCTGTATGTGACAAAAAATTTGTGGGCGCTCTATCTCAAGAACTAATGCTCGAAACTTAATAAAATTTTATATTCAGTTAGACCTTGATATGAATTAGTGCCTATTGGTTTTTGGTGAAAATTGGCCTGCAGGTGGCGCTGCTATACTACGTTTTTCATGATTTTCAAGATTACTATATCTCAAGAACTAATGCAGAGAATTTCACCAAACTTCAGATTCTGTGACCCCTTAATATACATAGACGCTGATTAAGTTTTGGTGAAAATTGGCCTGCAGGTGGCGCTGCTATACTACGTTTTTCATGATTTTGAAGATTGCTATATCTCAAGAACTAATGCAGAGAATTTCCCCAAACTTCAGATTCTGTGACCCCTTGATATACATAGACGCTGATTAAGTTTTGGTGTAAATTGTCCAGCAGGTGGCGCTGCTATACCACGTTTTTCATGATTTTCATGATAGCTATATCTCAAGAACTAATGCACAGAATTTCACCAAACTTCAGATTCCGCGATACCTTGAGATACATAGCCGCTGATAAGGTTTTGGTGTGAACTGACCTATAGGTGGCGCTGCTATGCTACATTTTGCACGATTTTTGCGATAGCTATATCTCAAGAACTAATGCAGAGAACTTCATCAAATTTTAGATTATGTTACACTAGAATATATAACATAATTAGACGATGATTACATTTTGGTATTAACCTTGCAACAGGTGGTGCAGCTATGCTGCATTTTGCACGATTTTTCCTATAGCTATATCTCAACAACCAATGCACCGAATTTCATCAAACTTCAGAATTTGTTACAAAATGACATATAACATAATTACACGATGATTACGTTTTGTTATAAATCCTTCAACTGATGGCGCTGCTGTGCTATATTTTACACGGTTTTTTTAAACTAGCTATATCTCAAGAACTAATGCACAGAATTTCATCAAACTTCAGATTCTTTTACACCATAACATAATTAGACGCTTTTTTACGTTTTGGCATAAATTGTCCAAGATATGGTGTTGCTATTCTACGTTTTGCAAATTTTTTGTTATAACTATAACTGAAGAACTAATGGACGAAATTCGATCAAATTTCAGATTCTTTTAGGTCTTGACATAAATAGATGCTTATTAGGTTTTAGTATAAATTATCCAACATGAGGCACTACTAAGATCATTTTCTCAGAATATTAATTAAGTTTTGCTTTTTAGGCTTTTCGGCTACAGAATCTCATTAGGCTAGGTCAAATGTTCGAGGAAATTCGATAGTGGGTAACTTTGGGGTCACCATGTTTTTTTTTTAATATTAAAATGTACTTATGAGATAGAAGAAAGTTTTGGGATTGACACATCCAACTAGTTTTTTCATAAATAAGTAGTATTGATTCATAAATATAAATGACTACAATTAAAGAAGCATTTTGTTTGAGAAAATGAAAGCCTATTGTTTATGGCAACTAGCTCACCACAAAAACTACTATTTTATATTTAAAAAGAAAAATGCATATTTTTAATTCTGTTCAAAGAACATGAAACGGGAATGTGCAGCCTTCAAGAACAATGTTTAAATAAACTTGTTTTTTTAGTAGTTTCTTACTCTGTTCCACTCTGTTACCATAAGCATGGTAACAGAGGGGAAAAAAACTGCAAATAATTTTATCAGCACAAAGTTAATTAAAAACAAGAAAATCTAAGCCTATTTATTTAAGAAGCACCATTTGATCTTATGATTAAAATTTTATAAAAGTATAAAAAAAATAAATTTCACATAAATAAGCTGGTAACAGAGGGGAAACTGAATAAAACATCCTTATCTTGTAAATGCTTTAGTTCAACACCACGGTGAAAATAACTTAATAATTTAAAAAATGTTGGCCTCATCTAAAAATAGACTGTTCGAAAAACTGCAAAACCTTGTGTTGAACACTTAGTAATAATAATCTATTACAATAAATATGGTAACAGAGGGGAAAAAATCTGGGGACAACAATAAATTGTTCCATTTTTATAAAAAAAAACAAGTTTTAAAAAATATATTATATGGTCTATGCTACACATAAGACATACAACAAAGCATTTTAGCTATAGCTGACACATTGAAACCATAACTACACTAATATTATTTTTAATTTCTGATAATATTTAGCCCACATTTACTCTAAACAGTCAGACAAGTAATGTAAATGCTTAAATTTTATTTTTAAAACTTTATTTTAGTTATTAAAAATTCTTAAAGTTGGGGGACATAGAATGTACAAGTTTTTTGAAAATGACCCATATATATATTGTAAATTTTGCATTTTATAAACCGAACATTTTTTGGATTCAATTAGGTAAAATGTTCTGTCTTGAAATACTATGATAAAAAATAAAAAATCCTGTAAAATAAATGAAAAAAATCAACATCATTTTAACTAATTCATTCCCATAAATTGTAATTGCAGCCCTATATATATTGTAAATAAAATTCTCTCAAATGGACACACCAAAACTATAAATTTTGGTGCATTTTGGTGGCAACATTTTACTTACACATAATATCTGTAATTTTTCGGTAAAAGAATTTTTTCTGTAAAAAATAAAAATTTCGTTAATAAAATTTTCAAAATTTCGTTAATAAAATTTTCAAAATTTCGCTTGTTTATAGAAAAAAAATTTTTTTTTACTTCCAAACAGCTTTTTTGTGTAAAAAGTTACTTTTTCTTTTAACAATTACATTTTTTTACAGTATATGACTTTTACACGATATAAAGCATATATAGGCCTATATACTATAAAAATATGAACCGAATCTTACAGACTCTGTAGAATCGCATTTGCCCAAATAAAACTCAATATTTAACATTATACAAAATTTGGTGAGGACCTAGTTGGCATCATGTCTAAAATGCAAAAATTAGCATCCTACTGGATATTTAGCACCTTATAAACTTTATGAGTTGACAAACTAAGCGGTTATCAATGCTGGATGCATTGACACTTTGTAGTAGAGTTACATAGCCGCCGACTATAGAGTTATATGACGTCATTTTCTGTTATAAATTTGAGTCTCCTGAGATCTCTACTAGGATGTGCACACGCAGACAAAAATATTTATAAATACTTTATTTTATCTTTAACTAAGCAACGATTTTATCTCGTAACTCGATGACGCGATAAAGATGCCAAAATGACGAATTGGCGCCCTATGTTGCTCATATCGTACCAAGAAATACCGAGGGAGACCTGACATTCCTTATTCTACACTTAATAATATTGTCCTATATCAAGGTCGGCGAAACTTTTCACATCCGAGTGCCAATTTTCTTCAAGATATTTTCAAATGAACATGGCGTGCAACAACCCCCCTCCGCAATTCCCTAAAAAAATAATGAATCAAAACTATTTACTTTTACTATTATTAGATTATGGAATATTGTGTCATATTGAAAAATCTAATCAAATCATCTTGTCACATGATAAGATAAATTAATTATTTAATCACAGAAATAAGGTAATATATGCAAAATAAATACATTAATCGTAAAAATATTAAACTTGAATTGAAACAACTTACCAAATGATTGTAAAATTTTTGGTAATAGATGGCGTTGATTTTGGCATTAAAGGTTGCTGATGCTGGTTTTATATCGCATGTTATTTTCTTTTAAAATAGACACACAAACATAAAATTAATATTTTAAAAATTACAACTTATGTCTTTATAATATTTGTTTTACACATACAGACATCTTTTTTAAGTTTGGAACTTATAAATTTTGGAAACAATGTATTTTCTAGAAAATTGCAATTTCGCTTCAAAAGCTTGAATCGTATCTATCATGATAATAACAGTCTTATTATTACCTTGAAGATTTAAATTTAAGTCATTTAAATCTGTAAAATACATTAACTTTGCAAGCCATTAACCATCCATGAATTTCGTATATTTCCCAATTTCTCATTCGTCATGTAAAAAAAGCCGGATTACTTCCAAACAGTCAACAAATCTTTGTAGCAATTTGCCACCACTTAACTAACAAACATTGTTATGCATCATTAATCTACGGTACGCAAAGTTTACTTCATCTAATAAAGTCTTAAACTTTCCTTTATTTAAAGCCTGTGACGATATGAGACTAACTATTTTTGTAACTACGTTCATAATACATCAAAACCAGATTTTGCACACAGGACTTGCTTGTGTATGATGCAGCGAAATCCAAGAATAACGTGCCCAATGGGGATTTGAAAAAACTAAAAAAAAAAAAACATTTAGTTTACCCACTATACTGGGGACCCCATAAGTCTTAACCAAAACTATTTTATACGTATTTGTTTCTTTTTCCGTAAGGGAATTTATAACTGCTGTACAAATATCTGCACACTTGGTTGTAGTTGATAGTGATATTAACGATAACAATTCCTCCTTAACATTATTTTCCAAAAAAAAAAATCTTATAAAAACAGCTAAACAAGCAGATTTATTTATATCTGTTTTTTCTTCAAAACACAGTGAAATGAAAGGAGAAAAATCTATATCAGATTTTTGTTACTCTCTTATATTTTTGACATTTTTTAGGATTGCATCTTTGACCAATTTCTTGATAAAGGAATATCTTTATTTTGCTGAATTATTTTATGTTTATTTTCAAATTTGCCAAAAAAGAAGCAGCGTGCGTTACCCAGACATCCTTCAAACACTCCATACTCCCAATTTCACATTCTTCATGTAAAAAAAGCTGGATTATTTCCAAACAATCAACAAATATTTGTAGAAATTTGCCACCACTTAACCAACAAACATTGTTATACATCATTAATCCACTGTACACAAAGTTTACTTCATCTAATAAAGTCTTAAACTTTCATTTATTTAAAGCCTGTGACGATATGAGACTAACTATTTTTGTAACTACGTTCATAATACATCAAAACCAGATTTTGCACACAGGACTTGCTTGTGTATGATGCAGTGAAATCCAAGAATAACGTGCCCAATGGGGATTTGAAAAAAACTAAAAAAAAACATTTAGTTTACCCACTATATTGGGGACCCCATAAGTCTTAACCAAAACTATTTTATACGTATTTGTTTCTTTTTCCGAAAGGGAATTTATAACTGCTGTACAAATACCTGCACACTTGGTTGTAGTTGATAGTGATATTAACGATAACAATTCCTCCTTAACATTATTTAAAAAAAATATATCTTATAAAAACAGCTAAACAAGCAGATTTATTTATAACAAAAGTAATTTATTCCATTTTGGGCTTGGTCATTCCATTAAAATTGAATAAATTACTTTTGTTATAATTGATTTACCGATTGAATAATCGTGTTTACAATTAATCTAATACAGATTTATTTATATGTGTTTTTTCTTCAAAACACAGTGAAATGAAGGGAGAAGAATCTATATCAGATTTTTGTTACTCTCTTGTATTTTTGCCATTTTCAGGATTGCATCTTTGATTAATTTCTTGATAAAGGAATATCTTTATTTAGCTGAATTATTTCATGTTTATTTTCAAATTTGCCAAAAAAGAAGCAGCGTGCATTACGCATACTTCCTTCAAAAACTCCCCATCGCAGAAAAGTTTACCATGCCGGACAATGACTTTCACAGCTGAGATTCTTGCAACATTAGTTTGAGAATCCTTGCTGATATATTTAATCATATATGTGGAGAGTCTATTTTTCTCTTTAATTGTATTGGCAATGGATTAATTTTGCTTTTCGTAACTTTTTTTGGAAAGGGATTTGTGAATAATTTCCTAATGCCGTTTTACAGATTACGTCCTACAGACCACTGTCACGGAACATAGATCGCAAAAAAAAAAAAAAAAAAAAAAAAAAAAAAAAAAAAAAACGTATAATCATTCCATCACCATACCATTAACCATACTATATTTTTCAGTTCACTACGTTTAAAGGTTTCTACTATGTTGTACAGTAGAACCCCGCAAATCCGGACCCCGTAAATCCGGATCGGTTTGGTCAAGCGATTGAGAAACGATTTGATTAATTTCCATAGCATAAACTTCTTTCATCATCGTATTCTGAATTAAAAAAACTTTTTTTCTGAAATATTTTCGGAAGAGTACCTTAAGCTTTCTTATTTAAACTACACCCAACGAACTACTTATGCTCAAGCGGATGCGTGACCGTACGGCTCACAAAAGTTATAGAAAACTGGCACAGCAAAAAAATTACAAACTTTTTTATTAAAAAGTAAACATTTTTACTGACTGTAAATAATCAATAAGTTAAACATAAAGGTGATTTTCTGTACGTATGTTTTATTTTATTTCATTTTTTTCTTATTCTCCGGATAATCCGGATTCTCGATAATCCGAATTGGGTCTGGTCCCAATTAATCCGAATTATCGGGGTTTTACTGTACTTTCTGTTATTTTTAGCAAAATTGGCCATATTTAATAAATACTTCTGTAAACTTTCAATCTAATCGATCTCATATTACTAGCGGTAACAGTGAATCTACTTTAACAACAGCAAACCAGAATAATGATGAAATGACTAGCCACTGAGTTTTCTGAGTTTCATACGTAAATAACTAAAATGTGTCGGTAGTCATTTGTATGCCAGTTAAATTGACCTTACTCCTTTAGGAAGCTGACATATAAAAAGATAAAAATATTCGAAAGCAGAATTATTGAGAAAATATAGTTTTCATTACTTTTTACAAACGAATTATGATTTTTTCTTGTCATAAAAATCATATTTTATTAGTATTCTTAAAATTTTTGTTATTTTATTTGACTAATTAGAAAATTGCAGCCTAAATAAATAAAGCCTTATGTTTAGATCATTACTCGTACATCATTAACTGCACAAAATTTTATACGAAATTCATTTAATATAAATTATCTAACTGATATGTCTATGGTGATCTATGAGAAAATGCATTGTTAAATAAATTTGCAATTAAAGTGTATGATATACTGATAAAATTAAATTCGTAAAATATCATGTATGAGAAATTCAGATATGCTTGATATATAAAAAAAAATGAGAATATATGAATAATGAAATTGGATGAAATTATTTTTCTTCCTTTCTGGAAATAACTAATTGGATGTAAACTACTGATTCGATATGAGAACCTATTACCATGTTTTATTATTTTATTACTTTTATGTATGTTGTGCGTGATTTCGGAAGCTATTTTTTAAAAGCGTTAAACCCGCTATTTTTATTTAATTTCAAGCTTTCATTGAAATATAACGTAATTTCTTTTGAAAAATTAACTATTATTAATTTAGTTTTTCGCGAATAATTAATCTGTCACTTACCAAGTGGCATGAACCAGATCATTAATTTGCACAAAACCCGATATCGAAATCATTTAATATAATTTATCAAACTAAAATGGATCTAGTGATCCATGAGAAAATATATTGTAAAATAAATCTGCAACTAATATGTATGATATATACATAAAATGAAATTTTTAAAATACCATGTAAAAGAAATTGGTCTATTATGCTTGAAATATAAAACTAAATGGGAGCATAAAAATATACAGTTTTAACATTTTAATTGTGAAACATAATTTTCATCAAGAATATATATATATACATATATATATATATATATATATATATATATATATATATATATATATATATATATATATATATATATATATATATATATATATACATATATATACATATATATATATATATATACATATATATATATATATACACATATATATATATATATACATATATATATATATATATATATATATATATATATATATATATATATATATATATATATATATATATATATATATATATACATATATATATATATATATACATATATATATATATATATATATATATATATATATATATATATATATATATATATATATATATATATATATATATATATAAGTTATCACTGCCAGATTGAATGAGATTTTGTATTAGACTTACATCTGCAAAGTTGTTTTATGACCGATGTTTTACTTAATGTTACTGTTATTTAAATTACTGTTGTTTTTATAATTTAAGCATAATTTAATAATTAGATAGTGTTATTCTTAAAATATTTTGCAAAAAAAAAAAAAAGGATTTGAAAATATTTTATCACTGATAGTAATTTTTTTCATGAAATAAAAATAGATAATTTTTATTAATTGTACTGGTAGCAAATTCTAATAAAGAAATAAATATGATTTTTCTTTTACGCCAAAGACAAAGACAAAAACAAGAAAAGTGTGACTGATGTGTAATATTGTTGTTTTTAAATTAATTTATATTTCTGTGAGTTTATAATGGGATCTATTACCAAGTTTTATTATTTTATTACCTTTATACATTTTATGTGCGATTTCGGGTGCTAAATGAAAAAAAAATATTCCGCAATTTTTATTTAAATCCCTACTTTCAATGCATTTAAAAAGAAATTATTTAAAAACATTAACTGTTATAAAATATGCTTTTCCGGGATAATTAATCTGCCACAGACCACCAAGTAGCATGGAACAGATGATTAATCTGCACCAAAAATCTATATCGAAATATTGTAATATAATTTATCAAACTGAGATGGGTACGGTGATCTATGAGAAAAAATACATTCTTAAATAAATTTGGAACTAAAATGTATGATATACCGGGTGTTCCAAAAATGACTGATGGATTTTAAAATTCAATAACTTCCAAACGGTGACAGCTATTTAAAAAATTTTTGCAGGAGGGTTATGTATAATATCAGGAGTTTTTTTACCGTAATTTTTTTATTTTAGTTCGCGTCTCAAACAATAGGTGGCGCTGACGGCGATTGAAGGCCCGGTCGATGCTTCACTCAGCATTTATCACCTGGCCTTCAACCTCCTGACATTATACATAACCCTCCTGCAAAATTTTTTAAATAGCTGTCACCGTTTGAAAGTTATTGAATTTTAAAATCCATTAGTCATTTTTGGGACACCCGGTACATAAAAAACTGAAATTCCTAAAATACCATGTATAAGATATTCATATATTAAAGGATGTAATAATGTAAACTAGGATATCTAAATGCATTTAGAGTTTTATATACATGATACAAAAATAATAAAAAAATGTTAAAAAATACTAATAAGTAAATGATTTGCTAAGCTACTCGCAAGACATCGTCAGTACTAATTTCTTGTACTGTATTTCGCAGAATGCTTGAAGAGTAGTTTGGCGAAACGTTTATTTTTTGTGTTTTTAAGGGAGACCCGTAAGAAAAAACCCAAAATTTTTATTATTCATTTTAAAGTAATGAATTTTGGTGTACTATTTAAGATTCTTTTTGTAAGGAATAATTAGCAAAAAAATTCACTTTTTATTAAAAAAGTATAATTTTTATGTCGATTTTTATGATTTTTTGTGTGTAAAAATACACTTTTTAAAATTACTACTCCTCATACAATTTTCAATATTTTGGTACTACTAAAATTTCTTAAATAGTGTTATAGTATATGAAAACGACCTAGGGAGAAATATTTTTAATTTTCTATTTTAATCAGCTAAAAAAAAAAGAAAGAAATTACGCATGGCAAATTTCCTTAAATTCGTTATAATTTTCATGTAATTTCAATTTATGTAAAATTTTCAGAAATAGTTGAAAAAATATCTCTCCTTACTTTTGTTGCAAACTTTTTTAAGATTCTAAAAATATAATCACTTTGTTTCTAAACCATTTTACCACTGAGCCTTAGTACTTTGAACTTAGGCAAAATATGGAAAAAAGTTATTTTCAGGAAAACACATTTTAAATGGCCGCTAGTCCTTTAAACTCTAGTGACGACAATTAAAAAAAGTTCATTTGCTACCTGTTCTAAGTGTCCACGTGTTCTGAAATTTTGCATGAATATTCGCAAATATGTATTTTATCATTTTCTGAGATTAAAAAAAAAAAAAAAAAAAAAAAAAAAAAAAAAAAAAAAAAAAAAAAATGAATTTTTGATGATTTTTGGCCGAAAATGGAGTTCGGGTCTCTCTTAAATGGTTTTTAGTAATTTTACTTTTTTGTATAAAAATTTTAATCTTTTAAATGCATTCAAGTCTGTCTTAGTTTCAATTATTCAATCCTTTAATATTGTTTTCAATTCAGACAGAGGGGTCGCATCTTCCCTAAACTTTCCACTCTTTCCTACGACAATTTTAAAACGATAGTATTTATTATAGAATTTCATTACAGAATTTAAAATAGGGAGAAAAAAAATGGTAGGGCAGAAAAGGGGGAAAACTTTAGGGACGCGGCAACTTCTGCAGACGTGAAATGTATGAATATTGCAAAATGCTTCGCGAGTAGTTTAGCGAAAGATTTACTTTTTGTATTTTTAAATGTTTTTTAAGTAATTTTACTTTTTTGTATATAATTTTTTTTTAAATGCATTCAAGTCTGTCTTAGTTTCAGTTATTCAATGTTTTAATATTGTTTTAAATACTATCACAGAGGTCGTGGCGTCTCTAAAATTTCCATACTCTCCTACCATAATTTTAAAATGATAATATTAATTCTAGAATTTCATTACCGATGTTAAAGGAGTCTGAAACGAAGATTTTTGATTTAGAATACTGATAGAAAAGGGCGAAAATTTTAGGGATGCTCAGAAGTTAAATGTAAGTGTATTGCAAATTCCGATATGCCTGAATTATACAACTAAATGAAAATATATAAATAATGAAGTTTAAACATTTTAATTGTGAAATTAAAATTTCATTTAAAGGGGGAAAAGTATATTGACATTGAAGGTACTTCACTAATATTTATATTAATTGTATATGCATAAATATACATGTACGTACGTATACAGGGTGCCCAGTAAAATCCGTAAGAACCCATAACCGTCGAGCGTTTGTATTCATAATTATAAAATGATATCTAGTTAAGTGGCTATGTGATACGAGGTGAGAATGCTTACTTCTCCACCTGGTACAAAACGGTGGAGATTGCGCTCCTCTCTCTCTCGAAGACCATACGAAATATATGCGAAAAATCAGTTACAAAGTTGTAAAGAATCTACGGTTTAGTATAAAAAGACATTTTGTGAACATATATGCTGGAAATTTAGCACTTAAAACGCACATTTGTTTGTTCGTGATTTTTGAAGCTGCGTTGTGACAAAATTGAAAGAATAGAAAGAAGTTTTTTCATTAGAAACACCTGACACAGTAGGTATTTCTGACCCCTCCATCAGCATTACTGGACCTCCAACGATGCATTATAGATGCTGGATTTACAACACGTAAAACGCTAAGTTCAGACAAGCGTCTTAATTTTCATTGCAGTTGACGGCATTTCATCCGCCGACTACTTATGTCCGAGCTAGGCATATGTAACGTTTCAAAATTAATTAAAAGATTAAAATCAATTTAATACTCTATACTCAGCTCTATGTGTGAAAAACGAATTTTACCCAGTGAAATATTGCTCATTGGATATTTTGTATTTTTTTAATGGTAAGCTAACTAATTTTAAACCGCATTAAGTATGTCGAAAGAGATTTTGGGAAGAGATTACGTTGGCAGTGTGATCATTATAAGAGTAAAAAACATCAGCTGTGTAAAGAGTTAGTCTCGAGTGGTTATGAGAGACATATCATCTTCCTAAGTCTGTTGTACACTCTAATGAAAGTAGAGTACCAGCCATTTCCCAATAAATTTTTCACGGCTAACATTTGCTGTGGACGAAGATATTTTTTCATAATTTAAACTATCTAAACTTTTTAAAAGCACGCCAAATTGGAACAAAAAATTATTTCATTTATTTATTTATTTTGCAATACGTTTTTTTACTCATCGGTTTATGAATTTACGGCATTTGGAATTCAAATAATATTTTTTTTTTTTCAAATTTGCAATTACTTTATGTTTATACATCTTTCCAAAGAAATGTAAACTTTTACATATGAATGCTTTAGAAAGGACAACTATTTTTCAAAAAGTTGCATCAAGTGCAGTGAAATACTAACTTATTTTTAATCATTTCAGTGCATTAGTTTTTTAATTATATATATTTATGTTATCTTTGTAACTCTATACTATCTATTGAACATTCTATTGAACTGTTATGAAATAGTTGTTTAAAATACACAGTAAAAAAGGGTCGATCTACTAAAAAAATTTAGTGATCCTTGTAATTACTAAAAAAATTTTAGTAATCTTACTCGGTTGCAAGGAATGTGTTACAATTGCTAGAAAAAAGCTAGCAACGAATTGAGTTAATAGTTTTACATTTTTAATAGATATTACTAAAACTCACTCACTGTGGCCGTGATAGCCCAGTGGTCATAGCACCGAACTCCAGGCTGAAAGTACCCGGGTTCGATGTTAGGCGCCACCAAATATGCACCGAATGTTTGCAATGTAAGTACTCGTTAAATAAAGGGATTATGAAAATCCTGTCGTAACAGTTACCATGGGTAATGATCTCTGGACTTTCCCTGCTCTTTAGAAACATGTCAAAATAGAGCAGGTAGGAATGTTTGGTGCTGCAATCTATTGCGGTTTTGCCGAAAATCTTCCGATTCAGAAGTCTAAATATAATTTTTAATTAACTAAAAATAATTTTGGAGCTATTACTAAAATTTGCTTGGTGGCTCATACTAAAAATTTTAAGTTAGTTATACAAAAAATTCTTTTGTTCAGTTTACAAAAGAAATGTTTGTTTCACTTGCAAAAAAAAATGCTTGTAATGGTTACTAAAAAATTTTGTGGAATACAAATTTACTAAAAAAATTTTAGTAACCTCTTGAATTTTTTTTTTACAGTGTAGAATTATTTTTATAATCTGTTGCATCATAAATATATTAAACAGTGAACTTACTTTTAGAGATATGATAATTTTTCTGACTATAATCACTTTTTAAAAATAAAAATAACTTCAAATAAATAAAATTTATTGTAAATATTTAGTCTCTGATACATTTTAAAATGTATTGCTTCCATATATATCTGTATTTATAAAATATTGTGAAAAGAAGTGCAATATATCAAATTTTACAAACATTTTAAACCTTAAGATATTGTTCACGTTCATATGCGGCATATGTTTTTAAACTGTTGTTTTAACTAAAAAGTATCTATATATTCATATACTTAAAACAATGCAAATAAATTCAAATAAATTTTTATTGGGAGTATTTATCCTGGGATACATTTTGTAAATACATATCTTTTGTATATTATTGGGTTTAATCCACAGCTCGAAAAGAAATGCAATATATCGCATTTTTTTAATAACTTATCTCTAAAAGTTTTGTTGTCATTCGTGCGTGTCTTATCTGTTATACCATATGTATAGATCTAAATCATTTTCACTAAAAATCTGAGATAAAGCTGAAGAAAATAAGTAGGTAATAGTGAAAATAATAATTGTAAATGTTGTCACTATAATAACTTTAGAAACTTTTATCCGAGACTTTTATTATGTGTATATTTTTAACATAGAATAAAATCATAACATATATTATTTTGAATAATATCATAACGTTCATTTTTCATAACGTTCCTTAAATATCTGCAAATATTTGTATCTTTATTCGAATTGTCATTAAATATGAAATTACTTTACATAAAATATGTGAAAAAATGCGAATAATATTTTTTTTTGACTTTCTCATTATTGTTATTTTTGTATTATTTAAATATTTATTATTTCTGCTTAATGCATATGGCCAATCCTAATCAGTTATAAACTTTAATTTTCCATCGAATCCTACGTTCTCTCCTATATTCTATTGAATTTTCATCATATTGAATTTCTATCTTAATATTCACAATACTTCAAAATATGTAGAATTATAAAGCAACGATTTTTATTTATACCTTTACTTTTATTTTTTTCCAAAGGTACCTAAATTATCTGACTATAATCATTTTTTTAAATATAAATAAATTAAAATAATCAAATTTTTGTTTGCAGTATTTATAATGGAACACATTTTGTAAATACATTTCCTTTGTATATTACTGTATTTATTCCACATTTCGAATACAAATGCAATATGTCACATTTTTCAAATAAACTTATCTCTAAAGATATAGTTCTCATTACGAAAGTGTCTTATCTATAACACAATATGTATATCCCTTAATCATTTTTCTTAAACTATCTCAGATAAAGCTGATGAAAATAAGTGTTTGTCTAAATGTAATGGTGGTATCTATAAATATTTTTATTCTTTTCTTATTATGGCGTGTTACATCACATACAAAATTAATTTTTTAAAAGATTTCAGTAAGGAGACTCAGTTTTGTGTTTTGTTTTTGTATCCAACATTTGCGTTATTACGAATCATATTATTTGATGTGTAAGAAATACTTATTAAAGCACTTTATTTTGTTTACTTTATTAATTATTACTTGTTATTATTAATTGTTTACTTATTATGTTTACTTTATTAAATAACGTAAGTAGTTTCTTTCGAAATGAGAGAAAAATCTAAACGTACAAAATGATCAAGGTTCGCACACTCCTTATAATTTCCAAGGACTCTGGCACCACTATTAAAAATAAGAAAATTTAATTTTAATTTTTAAACCACAACGTTCGTAATCATTACCTTCATTCACAGATTTTACTATATTTTTCTGCAGTACAACACTTTGAAAATATTCTTAAAATTTAGTGGTAAAACTGTGCGAACCCTGAAAATGATATAATGAATTTAATTTTCATAGGAAAAAAAACTGTAAGGACGCAGTGACAGTTAAAAATTTCAAAAGCTTACTAAACTTAAATATCTTTATTTTAAAATACATTGTATTTTTTAAATAATATTAAATGTAATGGTTATGGCCAACGAGTTTCTTTACACACATCTTATTTGTAAGTATATGGGATGTTATTCGGTACTTAAAATATAGAACAGAGATGTTACAGTCACATTTTATTGTAGACGACACAACACATATCACATTATATACAAATCGCAAGACGAGCGCAACTCAATCAATTGAATGTTCATAAAAAATACTTAGCACAAAGAACATCTCTAAGAGAGATGTATATCGAACACACATCCCAATCTTACATCTTAACTGAAAAAACTAAATTACTTCACTTCATTTCATGTCTTTTTAGAAAGGAAGGCAAAATATTTCAGGATATTTTGCCGAAAGTGGCATTAGCGCCACCTATAGATTCTATAATTTAGGGAAGGCAGTCATCCTGTTACAAGTATAATATAAAAAATAATATAATAAAACATTCAACTTATACATTTCGCCATGAATTCTAACTCCAGGTCCTTTCAACAGTAAAACACAAATGCTTTTTACAAAAGATATCACATCATATATTTTTAAAATGGATAAGTAATGTCGTTTCTTAAAAAATTGAAAAAAAAAAACATGTATCTTTATTTTTATTATTGATGTATCCTTACCATAAACACAGGCCATTCACAATCAGATAAAATTTTAACCACACATAAAAAGCAACAGTATATGACAAACTCCAAATAATTATGAGATAAATGAATTTAATTTAGTTATCACTTTAAATGAGTGACACATAATTTAAATCATTAATAATTTAATTAAACAATGTTGGACACGAAGTTTTGACACTTACTTTATTAAAAGAGATTTGCAATATGCATCTTGATTTAAATACGACGTTGAGGATGTAATAAATATCAAAAAGTTTATTAAAGGTTTATAAATAAATACTATAACAATAAGGTTGTTAATTAGTTTATTACAATACGGTAGTGTGTTTTTTTATATCACAGAATGTCATCAAGAAATTCATTAAATTTCTCATTAAGAAACCCTTATTTATTTATATTACATTTTACCTTTTATTTCTACACTATATATATAAAATCTTAATAAAATAACTTTTATAAAATGATTTTATGAAACGATTGATTAAACGACTGATTGTGTTTCACACGCTATTTTTCGTAAAGTATGGCAGATTTCCTGGTGAAATTAACTCCAAAAATTGTTTTTGGTTCGCAGATTTGAAAAATAATCTTATAATGTGAGCTATTATTTTATTTTCCAATTTTAGTGACACCTGTGTAACGTGTCAACTTGATTACCTCATTCTTGTAAAAAAATGTAAAATTATAGAGATTATTATAGTAAATTTATAAAATAGAGAAGTAAATTTATAAAAATATACTCTAAATACTTTTTGACCAAATGAATTCTATACACAAATTAACTGATACTCCAAATACGAACATACAACCGTTTTTTTTTTCTTCTATATTGTAATGAATCAATGTAAAAACAACAGACTTGGAGGAAATATGCACTTAACAAGTATTTATAGAATGTAACATTGAATTTATGTATGTTTAACCGATAACTGCTTTGCAATAAGAAAAAAAATATTAGCGGAAAAGTATATTATTCGAAAGAACAGTGCATCACAGTATGATGTGAGAAAATATGGTATAATGATTACAATAATAGCTTCTGATAAGGTGTGTCTTCACCCTGACATGAATGCATTCAAGACATCAACTTTCTATGTTGTGAATCAAGTTAATGGGCATCGAATTGGGAGTTGAAGATTACACAAATTTTATTCTAGCTCATATAACGACCAATGAGGAGGGCATAATGCAATAATACGTCTTCCAAGGTAATCCCAGAGACATTGTTTCTAATCCAGGTCTGGAGAGCGAGTGAGCCATTCCATTCGTTCCTGGCAGTAAATCTCAAAATAGTTATTAACGTCCACAGCTCATTGAGGTTATGGACTTCATTCATCCGGATGAAATCATTACCAATATATCCGGGAAATGGCTGGAATATGGATCTATAATATCATCCCGATGTCTCTCATAAGTCAGAGTTCCTTTTTTGCATACATTTATGTCAGTGTGACCATCAAATGCATTCGCTGCTCGAGCCATAATTCCACCCCCAATATACATGTGTCTATTTACCACTTAACGGATTATTTTTTTACGTACGATAAATTAAAACTATGAGGTAAACACCAGTTTTTAAAGCTAAAATAATCGTAATATTTAGACTAAACATTTCAGCAATTAAATAGTATGAAATTGTGAATTAAATATTTAGCGGTGTTAAAAAACATAAAAGGATGGATCAAGTAAGCTCTTCTTGCCCGTACGTTGTGCAGGTAAATCGATTATGCAGTTAACCATTAGGTGGGGCTCGGACAGCAGCTACCCGAGAATACATGGTAAGCCGGACAGATGTTGTCACAACCCCTGCGTAAAGGTTAACATTGTTGGATTAATGGTGCATTGTTACCTCCAGATCAGCAGACGTCCTGAATCATTCTCCTATGTGCTGTGTGGTTCAGGAAACATGCTCTCTTGCCTATAATAAGCGGTCCATTCTCCCTCATCCGTTGAGGAATCACACGCTATTGGTCGCTTGGCATATAAACATGCATTGTGAAGGTGCATTCGTGCCGCATAATGGACGTTCTTTCCCGAAAGCCGAATGAGCTGGAAATTGTATTCTACAGGTGTTGTTACTTGTGGTCATTATGAAACATGTCTTTTGTGCACATAGACCCCGGACCGATATTGATGTTGGAGTCCTTGGACCATACTACATAAAACATTGAGATGTCTAACAACACCAGCCTATTACAACCCAACATTTGACATTTGATCGCCCTACACATCAACGAAGCGGGCAAATGGCTTCTCAACAAAACATATACATAAAATTACGAAAGTTTGATTTTTTCATGTTTTTTCTCTGATTTATAAATACCTGTTCTTTCTTATAAAATAAAATTGGTATCTATTATTTTTGAATTAGTTTTTTTAACCCTTATGTCAATGAGCAAATAGTTCTCTTTCATCCAATGTCTGCGATGCATATTTCAGACATGTATGCATGTTCTTGAGATCATTACAGCTTTTAAGCAAATCAGCGATTGTTACCTATTTTAACATGCACATCAAGTTATCTCCCACTGAAAAAAAGCATATGTTTACTTATGTTAGGTTGTTTTTAATTTTAAAAGATGGAACATGGATGTTATTCTTGAAGATAGCAATTTTGTTATACTAATAATAAACTATTATTTCAAACTTTAATTATGTATTTTTGATAAAAGGTTAAAAATTTTTAAGTAATATATAATTAAAAAAATAACTGCAAAAAGCAAAACAAAGATTAAATCTAGAATTTCATTATTATTACATTTATCGCATTCAAATATTTATAAATTTTATTTAAATAACTTATTAGAAAAAAATAAACTTATTAGAAAAAAAGTCTAGTATGTGATCTAAAATATACACTGTTAAAAATTTTCGTTAAATAATGACGCGTTGACTGCATATTTGATATTCACTTTACCATTTTTCTAGAAAATTTGTTAAACACAATTAATTTACAACGATTTCGTTGGACCAATAGTAAAAAAATCCTCTTTTAGCTGTTATACCTAAATACGCTCAAACGAATGCTATTTTACGTAATGTTACTTCTCTTCTAACCAATCAAAACGTTTCTCATTCAGTTTAAGAATCCGGCAACATCTGAAAAGTTGTTTGCGCGGTTGTGTTTATTTACGATGGCGGAGCGAGCGCGAAATTCATTTCATCGTCAATCTTGTACGAAACGAAGCGGGAGAAATTTCATCATTCAAGTAAGTTATTTTGCTGGTTATTTTAAGGCTTATCATGTTTACTTTCATGTTGGTGGATTAAAATGCGAAATTTAAAAAATGAATTCGAATATGTAACATCGAGATGCGTTTAAATTCTGTTCACCCGATCGGGTGAAATGTACTTTACTCTCCTTCGCCAAGGCGACTTTTTGTTTTGAGCGTAATAGTCCAAATAAATAATTAAATATTTATAAATTTTAGCAAATATAATCGCAATGAGATTTTCAGAGTAATGTTGCACTAAAATACGAAAAAATATGTGAAAAAAAAATTGATAATTGATAAAAAATTTGGTAAATTGATTTTTTTTTTCAAGTAAAATTAACTTTGCCCATATGTGGTTGAAAATAATTTTTAAAACTAAATAAACAGTCACTTACATATTTAATAAAAATTTGTAATAGCTAAACCTGAAGCAACATTACTTCACTTTATGCTTTTATTGTCTTCATGAAGAAAGTTTCATTGAATTGACAAGGAAATTGCATCATGTTTATTAGGCATACACATTAATATTTATTTGACCTTTTATAAATTTAATCATTTTGAAAGTTTTCCTACTTTTCAGTTTATTACTTATTAGTTTTAACGTTTTACTATATTGCAAGCATTTTTTATAATTTGCATTGTGTTATTACATTCAAGTTGCTGTTTAAAATTGTAAACAAAGCAATGACCAGAAATCTGCAAAATTCTAAAATTCACACAACGACTGATCCCAAGTTGTGAGAGTTTGAGGTCGTCTACTTCATATATGATGATATATATCAATGAACCCTGCAATAGTATAAATATAAATTTAAAAAGTAAAGGGCGAGTGGGGTGGTGTTGGACACTTTTCATAAAAGTAAGAAAATCAATTTTGTTTGACACAAACTAAAATTTCGATATATAGAGGGTAAGGTGATTCACTTTTTAATCTCTCTGAACAATTTAGAAACATAATATGCAATAGCTATTTTATAATTTTTGAATATCCTTCTTTTATCTTTATGACTATGTAAAAATAATAATATCTACACAAGCTTTTACATAGTGACATGAATATCAGAATATCTAACGCTGGCTCAGTACAGCCATCTAGCTGATCTAAATGTAAACATTGGTACATTTGTACCTAACAATAATTAAAGAAATTGTAAGTTTCAAAATGTTTCCAAACCCCCTCACTATAGCAATTAATCAAAGCTTTATAAGGCACAAGTTGTCTAGTATCAGATAGCTACACAATCAAACAAGAATTGTAGGTTGATAATGTATGATGTGTCGAATATAAAATTTACAAAATCTGCTTGCCTGAAGAAAAAAAAAAAAATCAAGATAGTCATGGATGGCAATTAAAAATTGTCAATTCAATTTATTTACATTTTGAAGTAAATGAATATATTATAAATGTTATAATTTCCCGGATATGTCCTGACTTTTCTCACAAGGTCCTATTTTTGTGAAATTCAGAAATTTTTCTTACATTTGTGAAAATTCTAGTCATAATTTGTAAATTTTAAATTATCAAGTCTTCAGGTTCAGATTTTTCATGTAAGCTAAGTAATATGCTTTTTGTGGACTTGAACTGCTTATTTACAGTCCAGATTTTAATTTTAAATGACTAAATTTTGAAAAGTTCAATTCAAAGAGGAAAATTTCTGAGAAAGGTCTATTTAAGAAACGAATAATTCTGAATTGGTATAAAGTGTTTTGCGGAGGGTCCTGTTTTAAGATAAATTATTTTGTGAAAGGTCCTTTAAACATTTTAAAATTCCCTGATATTTCCAGGTTAGTCTCAAATTTCCAGATTACTGTTAAAATAAATTTTCAATGATTATTTCTTTAACAATATTACGTTTATGCATGGAAGCAGCAATTTCAGCAGAAAAAGAATATGGGACTAAACAATGCCTATTATTTCTTCATACTTTATTTTTGCAGTATGTGATGATTATTGCTTACTGTTGCTGAAAAATTACCAAAAATAAAAACTATTTAAAAATCTATTTCGTAAAATAATAATAATTTGTATGCTTGAGAATAATAAACTGTTGAGATAGTCAAAGTATAGCTTTTAAAGAAATTCCATAAAAGTGTCCATTTACGGCACAACTACCCTATATGGATATTATTTTTTTCTGTGTGTGAAAGAAGGGGGGGGAGGCTTGAAACTTTCAGTATTAGTTTAAGGACATCCAAAAATTTTAGGAAAATTAAGAATTGTATCAGATTGAAAGAGCTGTACTCGCTCTATTAAAATATATAAATAAGTAATGCAATGTATAAATTTTTTATTATTAAGAAAAAAAAAAGCTTTATATAATGCTAATGTATATAATATATGAATATATTTGGCAAAAATGTTACAGTAATATCAGAAATATCTCGATTTCTTTCAAAAATAGAATTATTCTTCTTTCATGAAAAACTGCAAGTTCCATCATAATATCAAGAATAACATATTGAAGTACATACTACAGAATGCTATAAAAATAAAAAAATTTGTAATTTTGTCCCTACATCTGAACTTAAAATGTCATTGTTTACATCAGTGAGGATGTATGGATTTTAGGTGCCTGTGGATTTGAGGAAGTCTGCTGTTCATTTATTTTTTAAATATCAATTTTTTTTTTTTTTTTTTTTTTTTTTTTTTTATGTTTTATATATCTGATGTTTACTTTCGAAAAGATGTTTCATAGTTTCTATATTTTATATTTATTTTCAATCTATCATGCTGCAAGATATTTTTTATGTTTTCAGTTAAAAAAAGTGTTAAGGAATTTTTGAATTGTTGTTGACTATGTCATACTGTAGATATGGAATTTTTGTTTCTGGCAGTGAATTTTTTACTGTCTAATTTAGGTAATTAGTTACATACAGCTTTATTAGAAAATAATCTTTTTTGGTTTTGATTTAGTTGAATTTAAGTTTAAACTGTATAGCATTGTAGAAAATAAAATGTGACAAGATTACATTTTGTTAACTTTTTCTTTAAATAATAAACTATTTTTTATTTCTGATTTTTTAATGTTTCATACTGAATCCTATATTTTGTTTTAAATGTATAAAGCAAATAATTTTTATTTTTAATTTTGTTCTTAGTAAAAAAAAAAAAATTATTTTTTGAATATTGTTTGACATTTTTCTAGTTGAATGCAGTATGTTTCTTTTTAATTTTATCTTTGCTTGAAAATATTTATTTAGTGTTCATTTTTGAAGGAGTAGCCAACCATCCTTTATCAAATTTACAAATTGCACCCTGCTCTTTTTAAAAGTCGTAAAATGCATCACTAGTTGTATCCAGAGATTTCTAATAAAAGTTTCTCCATTTCATAGTATTTCTAAACCTGTGTTCTTACAGTCTTGCAAAAAAGATTGAATTTTCTTATTTCTTTAGGGGAAAAAAATGAAATTATTCAATCACCTTGTAATTTATTTGTATTTTTTTATTTTTATGTCATAAAATCATTCAAAATTAATGTTTATTGCATATTTTCCCACATTTTTCTTCTTCATTAAAGTCAATAATATATTTTCTCTTGCGATAGTGCCCTTTTTCTTTCTAGTGTAAACACTAATTTATTATAGCAGTAAATTGGCTATTTAAAAAATTGCTGGATTATTATCATTATTTTTTTTAATATTGTGATATTTACAATCGTTCATTATTTGAAATTTTAAAATTTAAAAAATCTTAAATCTTTTTTTAAATACATTAAAACTATATTTTTTATATTTAAAACTTTAAAAATTACAATTAAAATAAACAAATCAAAAGATATCATTTCACCACTGAAATAATAAAATTAATACTTATAATATAATAAAGTATGGTGGTAACTTGTAATAAATTTGAGATTTTCTGCATATAGAAATGAAAACCATGGCCTGTTTGTGTTTAAAATTATTGATCTTGGAATTCAGAACAGGCTCAATTAAAGATATTTTGATTGAAACATTTTGACATCATATCAAATAAACAGAGCAATTTTAATCAAAACCAGTTTTGCTTGCCAAATGTAGCCAACAGTAATGCCTGTTTTTTAATTGCTTAGGTTTTAGGTATAATTTAGTTGAAATTATTGCATAACATCTGTATATAAATTTAGTTGATGTGAATAATGCATCAATATTACTTTTAGTTTTTATTATGTGTAGTTTGAAATATTGAAACACAGACTGCACATTTGCAGTCTTCTATTCTGAATGCAAAAGGTTTCTTTCTTTCTTTCTTTTTTTTTTTAATACAATTTTCAAAGATTTTGTATATTGAAAAAACTATCTTTAAAAAAAGTAATTAAAATGAATGACTCTACTGAATCAGTATTTGCTGACCACTCTTTTTCTTTAAAAATGTATATTTTGATGCAGGAAAAAGAGAATCATCAAAATAGATATATTTGTGTTTGTACAAAATCTGTCATTAAATTTAGGTTTACTTGATAAAGGGATTAAAATTTTTGTAAATTTTTTTTATCATTTTACAAGACTTTTATCAGATTGAAATTAGTTGATTTCTAATTCCCTTATGTTTATGTAACTTAATTGTACTTGGAATTGCTTTCACTTTAGAAATCAGTCATTTTCCTAGGGAAAAGTTAATGACCTCCCTCCCCCCCCCCAGAAAAAAATAAATGTTTGTACAAAAGATTAGAATATCGCTCAAAATAAAATATTTTTAAAATTATTATTAAGAGAACAGCCAAAAGAATATTTAATGATCTAAAAGTTTTGTTGTCAATATTTCAGTTAAGCACTGTCTAGTGCCAAACATGATTAAAATCTTACCTGCATCATTTGAGATAGTATAATATAAGAATATTGTTTAAGTGAAAAATCTCTGTTTTGGAATTTTGATACAGTAACAGCGTTTTAAAAATAAAATATATGCATATAAAAAAAGAAAGAAAAAGGGGGGGGGCAAAAAATTAATGCTAATTAAACATAAAGTCTATGTAACTGCAGTTTAACTGTTTAAAAAGCCTTTTTTTATTTCATAAAAACTATTTTATTACAATGCATATTTTTGGTCATTTTGTAACACTTCCCTCTCGTCCTCTTGTAAAAAAAATAAGCATATTCTTTAATACATTATTATTTATAGCCTTTGAAAAAAAAATTTAAGAAATATATCAGTCTTTAACTTAATTAGGCACATGCCTAAAAAAATAAATAAGAATCATAGCAATATTATGTGTTTGGCATTCACATTTCCACTCTGGCATCTTAATCTTTGAATCAATGTTTCTGCATTGTCCATTACAGTAGACTCCCTCAAATCCGCAATCCTAAAATCCGCACATAATTTATGGATGTAAGAAATGAAACATTCAGTTCACATACAGAGAGAGAATTTAAATTTTTTTAATTTATACCAATTCTATGTATATTTTAATGTGTATTTTCTGTTAATATTACTGAATCCATGTGTTTTCATGAAGAAAGAATAAATTTAGTCTTGAAAAAATTCAAGATATTGCTAATATCACTGCTAATTACAATCTTCTTACCAAATATATTTATGTATTAATCAAGCTTTTTTGGTTATTAAGTCTGGCTAAACCTGAAATAAAACCTCCTTATTTTATGATTTTGATGTGAATTACTAATGTACCTTTGAGATAAGCTTCATTGAATCATTTAGGAAAAATAGATTTCTTCTTTACAATGAATATTCAATCATACATTATTGATTATTAACTTGACCTTTGCTTTCAATATTTTAATCACTTTAAAAATTATCTATTTTTTATTTTATTTTATTATATTGTAAGTATTCGTTATAGTTTGGATTGCATTATTAATTACATTCAAATTACTGTTTAAAAAATTTAAACAAAGTAATGACCAGAAATTTGCAAAATTCTAAAATCTGCACAACCTCTGGTCCCAAGCTGTGCTGGCCCCACCAGTGGCCTAGAGGTTCTGACCTCTCAACTGGTAGACGAAAGGTGCTGGGTTCGAACCCAATCTCGGCCATTGGCCTAACCGTTCAGAGTTTTTGTGGTTTTCTTTGAACCTTGCATAAATACGGGTTAGGTTACCTTAGAAAGACACCCACAAAGAGCAGTCATTTGAAGATTTAATTACTTTGTATTTTGGTAAAAACAGATTACAGACTATTTTGAAATTTTGATGTAAATAACAAGTCACAAATAAAAAGATAAATTTTTGGTTTGGATCAAACATGATGATATAAAAAGACAAATCCCCTTCTTCTCTAGAGATATCTTAAGGTATGTGCCAGTCTACCTCCCCCCCCCTCTTCCCTAAATTGATAACATTATATTATATGTACCAGCCCATTATCAGGCTGTTCATGTATTTGCTTTTAATTGTTCATCTATTTCCTTTCAGGGTTTAATTAAAGTTCTTTGCTGCATCTTAATTTAAGGTTTATTGATGTCCTATAGTTTTCGGATGCCTGCCATTCTGATGTCTTCATAACAAGAAATCTGGTACTTATGCTTAAAAATTATCATTTTTACATATTTGACATTTTACCTAAGATACATAGTAATTACAACATGATTTGCTAATTTAAATTTTTATTAACATGATTTTAATGAGTTTTTTTTAATTTGATTTAAATCAATAGTTTAGCAGTGTTGAATTCATACCAGATTTTTCAAATTTATAAACTGTCTTTTGTGTACTAAATAATAAACATTTGGATGTAATTTGATAAATATTCTTTTACGCAGTTATTAAAATAATAAATTTCAAATACTTCTTGGAGATTTTTTTTTCTTCTTTTGAGTGATTATTTGAAATCAACATTTTTAGTCATTAGATTCAGCTGATAACAGAAGGGGGGGAAAATATGATTAGAATGCTATAAATAGCAACAAATCTTTGAATACTCTCTTATTCGACTTCATATATTTTGATTTTAATTCTTCATGATAATCTCCTTAATCAAGAAAAAATTTCTTGTACAGTTTGGGCAAAATCTTTAAGTCCATCCTGTTATGTATTAATTGCTTTAAATAATCTGCATTTTTTTAAAATTAAAATATTTTCTACTAACTATTAAATATTTTAATCTATTTTTTTTAAACATTTCACATGTTTTAAGTAATAGAGTTACTAGTAATATACTCTTTTGAGTAATAGATATGTTCACCAATGCATATGGATTTTGATCTTATACATAAAAAAATGACCTAGACCCACTTTATCCAAGGCTTATTGCTAATAAAGTGTTAAAAGTAGAAATTACTTATAAGCATTAATCTGAAACACATAAATTATAAAGGAAAAAGAGAATGTCATTAAATTTCTTTCTTTTTTTTTTCTTTTTTTTTTAAGGGGGGGAAAAAACACAGTTGGTTATAAACTATGGTTTAAACCGTGCCAACCCTGATAATTCCTCAACATTTAATAAAAATTTAT
The DNA here is from genome assembly GCA_964019185.1 of Maratus speculifer. NCBI lineage: Eukaryota > Metazoa > Arthropoda > Arachnida > Araneae > Salticidae > Maratus > Maratus speculifer. The sequence continues at coordinate 429,481,727 of OZ025291.1, forward strand.
CTAATTTTTGTTTTCATTCCCAAATACTTTGATTTTGAAATCAGTTATGTTGAAAGCAGGTACACATTGATATCTGTTAGCAAAAAGTATGGACTAATAACTATCTTTAAACAGATTTACATATGATTGGAATGTCTTCAGCATTGACATGCTGACAAAACTCAGTAGAGCATGATGATAACATACATACAACTTATAGATCTTTTAAAACAGGGAGGAATGAAAATACAAATCTTTGGCTTTTGCAATTATCCATATTATTCTGAAATGTAGTGTAAAACAGTGAAGCGATAAAATGTAAGGCCAGGTGAGGTAAAATATTTGAAAAAAATATTTTAATCTACAAAAGAATTACATTGAACATGCAAACAGGCATTGCTCTCAACATTTTAAAAACAATTTCAACAATAATATTTATAATTATTACTGATAATGAAAATTTAAAATGCATATTTTACTCATACCATGAGGGTTTTCTAAAGAAACATGAAATAAAATTCTTCATTACCCTTTTTTTTTGTGTGAGAATTTAACTACATTATAACCTCATTCCATTGTTTTTCTAAGGGTGTGGGGGAGAGGGGGGGGGGAATGATGAATGCGGATTAACTTCAAGACATGAAAAAAACACAATGTTTAAGCATTACTAATGCATGTAATGTATACGGTATACTAATTTATTGCTTACTAAACTGGTAAATAAATAATCCGAAGTTATAGAAAATTGATATTTATTTTTAAAAAATCAAAAGTTTTGTTTGTATTTTGTTATTTTCTTTTAAATCAAAAAAATAAATTTTCAAGATATAGAACATTTTTTTTTCAATTTTAATGAATGTTTATTGTATAGGCTACAGTAAAATTGATGCATAGTATCTTGTTATATGTACCTACATTAAAAGTATTTGCACTTTTCTACATTTATTTTCTTACGGAAAAAAATTAAGCTCCTAAAAGTAATAGTGAAATTAAAAAGATGTTAAGTAAGAGAAAAAATGTGCTGTTTATGTGAATTTAATGTGTACTTTTTAGAAAAGCACAATTTTATCCCCTCCCCCCCCAAAAAAAATAAATAAAACAAAATAAAATAAATAAAAATTTCATTCTTTTAAACAGTTGCATTTAAAGATACTATATTTACTGTGTGTATGTACTAATTATTGATGTACATTAAATAGTGAATTTTAAAAATTATGTGTAAGGTTGTTATTGTGTGACATTAATTGTGAACAGGAGATATACAATATAAACTTTCAAAAACTCAGTCTTACTGAAAAAGTGACTAAAATAAAAAGAGATAAGTTACAAGTTAAAAATATACATTTTATTTAAAACTTCTTTTTACTTTTGGGTTGTATTTTCAACTTATAACATCTTTTTTTATTATCTCAGTTGCTTTTTAAATAAAACAGTGAGCTTTTTTTAGCTCATATTGTGTATTTTTTGTTTGGATCAAAGTGGAATTTTTCAAATCAATGAAGTATTTGGGTTTTTGATGTGGTCGTTCACAAGAACTTTTTGACATCACAATTTAAACTTGTCATAAACAGAAACATGAAAAATCACCAACCTTGTGATCAGATTTTTTTAAAAATAATTTATAGCCTGAGGATGATTTTATAAAACTTTCCACAAGTCAATTTTGTTTTGAGAATTTATTTGAATGTATTTTATCCAAGTATTATTATATTATGGCTAAGTTTAATGCATTTAACTTTTCTTTAAGGTACTCAATGTTGCTTAATCCTGTGTGTGGAACAAAGTACAGCAAACCAATTGGCACAGCTATTTATATTGTAAACATGGCCAACCAATGCATTATTCTATCAAAAAACAAATTATGAAAAGAAATTTATATGTATTAATATAATTATGTATTACAATATAATGTAATTTATTTATTGTAATAAATATATTTCTGTATTTTAATTGATTGTTTTGTGATTATTTCTAATTCATAATAATCTTTGTTGATTTTAGTAGATTAAAACAATAATCTTAACTTTTAACTATATTTTTTCTAAATACACATGCAGCAGTATTTTTATTGCATTTTAACTGTCAGTGGTTAATATGTAGAAGTTTTGTTAAATATTGTTTGTTGACAATTGTGAAAATTCATAAATTTATCGGGTTCATTTTAATTTATTAATCTTTTTAATTTTTATTTTGAAAATAAAATTTATACATGCAATTTATATATGTTTTTATTGTTTATTAAACTTCTACATATTTGTTTGTGAAGGCCCATTAAGTATTCCACTTAAATACTAAATGTAAATTCATATATTTCAGATAATCAGTGACGGTGCTGCAACCATATAAGTCATTTAGAGAATAAATTTTGAATATTTCGATATTGTCTTTAGTTTTTTGCAGTTGTATTAAATTTGCTACAAAAATTTTGGTTTTATAAAATATATATAGGAAATATGCTTAAAAAACACAAGTATAGTAACATGTGTATTCTTTGTACATCAACTCAAAATCTAAATATTCATAACTTATTCTGCAGTAATTTTTTTATAATTTCATTAATTCTTTACTTCCTAATGGCACTTTAAATCACTATTAAAATAACTTGTTCTAAGATTCATTTTGTATATTGATTGTAATAATACAATTTAAAATGAATTATACTTACATTACATTATTGGTTGCAAAAAACAAAAGCATTTCTAAAAGGATGATTTTTTTTTTTCCATTTTCATCTTTTTAGCTATTTTGGCATTGAAAGAAAAGAGGAGAGAGGGGGCAGTCTAAGTTTGGAAATATTTTTATATTTCAGTTGTAAGAGCATTATATTTGTGCATTTCTTGTTTCTGTAAAATACAAATAAAACATTTGATTGAAGATATAAATATTGCACAGTATCCCTAAGCATTCAAATTTAAATAATTTTACTTAGCAAAATTCTTCTAAAATTTATTAAATGATTGTGTAAATTTTCTAATGTAGCTTCAAATATCACAAAAAATGCTTTGGAAAATGAAAGTTTCACAAATTTATAATTGAGAAAAAAAAAAGGATTAAAACCCCAACATACTGTAGTAAACTTCTCAGTGATTAATTGATTTATATAATGATATTGTAAAAAATCTATTTTAAGTTAACTACATACAGTATTTCTAAAAGTGTGTTATTAGTGCTCTACATTTTAAAATATATACTAAGTTTTGCAAGAATAACAAAACACTATTTTTCCATTTTTAAAAAATCACAAAAGTTTGATTTGTTAGGCAGTGGCAGTTTCAAACATTTAACTCAAAGTAAGTAGATAGATTTGTATGTTGAGAGAAAATGAAAAATTCAATTAAATGATAAGAATCTTGGAAGTAATTGTAAAATTTTGGTCAATTTTAAATTTTGTTCTTTGAAAATATATGATTTTTAAAAAATACATTGAAATTCTTGTTTAATACGTATAGATAATATAATATAAAAAGAAACTTATGTTATACATGTATAATAATCTATATTGCATGATTAAAAAATTTTAATCTAGTGCAGTAATGAATTATTTGTTATATGGCCAAACGAAAAGTTGGTTCCTGGTTAGGCATAATCAGTATTACATACTAATCTTTTTACATTTTTTAATATATTATTTATTGTACAAGAACTGCTATTTATTTGTTTTACTTTTTTAAGATTGTATATCCATACATTAGTAAAGAATGAAAGCAATTTGATATAATTTTACATGTACTTCTGATATTCTTGTAACATAAAATCAGAATTTTTAATTCTCATTTATTACATACGTTTTTAATTTATCGTTTTATGACTGTGAGATATATATATACAATCTTTTGATTATTTGATTTTTAATAAGGTCAAATATTCATATATATGTGTATTAAGCGTATATAACAAGCTGAAAATATGATTAAATAACTTATCAAAAATTATAATCAAAAGACCGAACATGTCCAGGGTGCTTTTGAATTTGACTGACAAATTCAGAGGAGTTATTGTGGTTATTTAACTGTATTATGATTTTTTTTTTTACATGTGACTGTAAAATATCTATGCATGATCATTTGATTTTATTATGGATTTATTAGTATATGCTTATAAAATATGCAAGATGTTGCCGAATTTGGGCGACAAAATCATAGGGTTGATAGGCATCATGGGATGAAAATTTTTCATGGTATATGAGATGATTTCAAACCCCGCTGAGTTAGATAAAATCACAAAAATAGTTGTGAAGTGTGTGTTGAGTAGAACAAATAAATAGGAAAACATTTATTTGACCTCAGCAGCAATATAATGCATTACAATTCGACATGACAAGGCATTTTTACTACTATTGTTCAAAATTACATGTGCAAATGCCATTGCACAGCAATCCTTTTGTAGATGTCTACTGTGCAATTACCTTTGTGGGTTCAATTTCAAACAATTCCGTCATGTCCTTCTGATGTCAAACTGTAATGCATTATAATCCTGTTTAGGTCAAATAAATGTTTATCTGCTTATTATTTGTTCCACTCAATGTAACACCCTTCATAACTACTTTTGTGTATTTCTTTCAATGTGGTTTGCAACCATCTATGTTCTATGGCAATGTTTCATCCTCTTGATGCCTACTATCACCCCTCTGAATTCGACGATCGAATTCAGAAACACCCTATATATTTTATGGTCATATATTAATAAAACCATAATGCAGTCAAATGACCGTACATACATATTTTACAGTCATATGTTAATAAAATTATAATACGGTCCAAAAACCATAGAATGTATATTTCACGGTCAAATGACCATCTTATACAATTACGGTCAAATGACCATTTCATACAATTACGGTCAAATGACCATTTCATACAATTACGGTCAAATGACCATTTTATACAATTATGGTCAAATGATCATTTTATACAATTACAGTCAAATGACCATTTCGTGCAATTACGGTCAAGTGACCGTTTCATTGAGTTACGGTCAAATGACCATTTTATACAACTACGGTCAAATGACAATATATATATATTTACGGTCATATGACAATATATGTATAATACGGTCAAATGACAATATATTTTTTTTTTACAGTCATATGACAATATATGTATAATATGGTCAAATGACAATATATATATATATTTTACAGTCATATGACAATATATGTAGAATACGGTTAAGTAACCGTTATCTCGAAATACGGTCAAAATGCCGGACAGAATGCTGCCGTTCAAATGACCATTTTTGACAATGAAATTTTTAACAGTGTAGTATTAAATAAGGGTGAAGATAAACATACACATCGATGTTTATGAAGCATGGAGACATTTCTCCAACAAGCGTTTACACTTTGTAAAGTGATGTTGTATCTTGGAATACAATTAACTCAATGAAATTAAAGAGTTCCTATTTTAAAAGATTTTAAAATATAACTGAATCATCATTTCGCTTTCAATATTTTATCTGATTCAATTCAACGTTGTGAAACTAAATTCTATTTTTTTATTAACATCATAAAATTGGGATGAAATGAGACAAAAAAAGCACCCGGGTACTGATCATTAATTTAAGGATTAAAAAATTTGATTTAATTATTAAATAATAAAAAACGCATCAGAAAATACGCAAAGACTGCAGTGCTTTCGTTCTACTAGCCTTTTATGAAAACTCTGCAAGTGCATAAAAAATCATATTTTAACGTAAAACAGATTTTTGTTTCTTTTTAGAATAAATGATTATTACTTTTTTTATTATTTTATTACCTTTTAATAGAATTATATTTTTAACTATACATGTATATTAATAATTTAAAAAAATTATTATCTCTCCAATTCAAAGTTGAAAGTTTTGAAATTCTTTTTTTATTTGGAAGGTAAGAAATTCATAGAAATCTTATAGGAATTTCCGTTAGCAGAATTTTAAACATTATGTAATACAAATTCTTCTCAATTTTCTAATTATAAAAAGTTTTCTGACATTTCTGGTTTATATTCGTAATTTATTATTAAAAAATAACAGCAAAATACTTTCAAAAAGCATTATAAATAGAATTTCGACAAATTATACATCTTAAACGTGAAATCTATCAAATACATAATTTATCTTTCTGTATTTTGACAGAGAATACGTTCTGTCCATAAGACTGTAACCAATTACTAAATTGCGTGCTAAATTTCTCTTACACGAAGTTAATGGTTTAAACCCATGTTGACATTAAGTGTGATGAAAAATCTATTCTGTTTTGCAAACAGGTGTAATGACATTTGAGTAGAACAAGAAGTATAAGATTTATCTTTTTAAATGCAAAACAGTATCATAGTGAAAAAAACTGTGTAAAGGATATTTTTAATCAAACTAATGTATATTTAAAAAGCATCTCTCATATCGAGCTGTTTTTCATTATTCATCTCTTTAATTTTATTGAATTTTCCTCTTTAAAATTTCTTGTTGGGAGCACCTACAGTTGTCGTTCAATCCGTCTGTCTGTCCGCATAAAACAAATCAAAAACTACCCAACCGAATTATTTGAAATTCAAAATACCTAATTAATAAAAAAAATGCCGAGTCATTTCTAATTTTGTAAAAATCAGATGCATATTTCAATTAGAGGAAAAATCAAAAGTATTATGTTACATTACGGCTAATGAAAGAAATAGCTTCAAGTGAATTTTAATGTTTCTTTGCTCTTTCTAATATAATAAAATTGTTGTATATCGATGAAGTATGTACTAAAATATGCATTCTCTACAATTTGTGTTGCAAAAACAAGTTTTATTAATTTATAGGGCCACACGAAATTCTTTCATTTTATACTGGTATAGGGATAAACATTGTTTGGCGCGCGTTTTCATTATGTTAAATTATATCACATTTCTTTTTAAATTGATATACGTTGCTGAGGTTTATAACACATTACTTCCTGTATAGTGAAAAACAGAGAGTACTTACAAAGGTACACAAAAGATTTCAAATAATATACAGTAATCTGAAGTACTATATACTTTTACTATAAAATTTGAATAATTTTTAAACTGTTTTATAGTAATGATACAACTTATTTCTTACGCTTGACATGCCATTTCCGAGTTACAGTTATTGTAAATTCTTGTTAAGCATTTTCCTTTGAAATTAACATTTTCAAATTCCAGACAATCAGGAAAAGTGGCTCTTCCATACATACTGTGTAGAAAATCAATAAGGAAACACTTGTCCATAATAGGGACAGGTAGTTCCTTATATGGACACTTGTAAACATTTTTTTGTTTTTATTATTTAAATTAAACCAAAATAATTACAAGGTCGCTAATTTTCATAATGATAGTCAATAGTCCAAGGATAGTGGTCATATATTTTTGGAGTCCTATGACTTCTAGATGGGGGTGAAAAAAATACATTTTCCTTAAGGTGTCCATATTGGGTACAGGTACCTTATATATCGTGTCAACTATTGCTTAAAACTGGATTTTGAAAACAAACGAAAAATAAAAAAATAATAATATATCATCTACTAATTAAGAGAGAATTATGATTAAAACATCATTTTAAAAATGAAAAAGAATGCAAAAAATATTTGTAGAAAATTTCAAAAAATTTGTATCCTGGACACCCTTAACAGATGATATTATTTAATGCTGCATACTCCTCTATTAACATAGCAAATAATATAAATTGTTTATAGAATTCTCAACATACGGAGGAACAGAGCTAATTATTTATGCCACCTTTATATTTATAATTTACGCAAATGTCCATCAATATTTTTAAAATAAACTTTGCTATTTTTTCTAAAAAAAAAAAAAAAAAAAAAAAAAAAAAAGCTGTAGATGTTGATTTTTTTTTTCAAAGATAATATCGTATACTTTACAAATTTTGTATTAGAAAATTTGACATTTTAAGAGGAGTATATATATTTTCTCTTTATTCCATCCTTTAAAGAATTTCTGTTTAGTTATTACTTTATCTATTTATGTTCTGCACCTTTTTATTCTTTTTTTTTTCAGACTGAATAGGATTTTTTTCTAAATACTTTAGAATTAGAAATGATGTACACAAATCGTTAGTGATTATTTACAATCGGGATGTATATATGGGCTCTTGCATTTGTTAAAAAAAGTATTTTCCCTTTTATGGTCTATTTTTAATTTTAAGTTTTTTTCTTGAAATACTAAAAGTTTTAATAATCAGTTTCCTCCATTGTTGTAGATATAATTCAGTATAACATCTTTCTACATGGCATTTTCTATTTTAATTGAAAAAAAAGGAAATATTTTAAATTTCTAAAAATGATGATCATTAATCGAGAATCTAAATGGAATTAACGATGGAATGACATTGTTTTACAATTTAGAAAGATATTCATCGTATTAGTTAAACTTTCATAATTTCCTCTGATTTCTTGATTATGGCTTTATTTTATTTTTCTTTAAGATGCTTTGAAACAATGAAAAAATTTCAAAAGCAGCAATGTTTTCACGTGCACAAAAATTTTACACTTTACTAAAAGGCAATTAAACATAAAGAGGGTTAAAGTTTAAATAAAAACTAACCTTTGAATAAATTCTTTTTTTAAATAAAATGCATTTTTTTAATTAATCATCTAGCTACATCGTGTAAATTGCAATATTTTTTAACTTCTAGAGGACGCGTGTAAAGATCATGAATACGTTCCATTAATCTATTAAAACTATTTTTTTCACAGGTTAAAATGGGTCGTAAAAGCGAAAAAAAAATGTCAGTTAAAATGACCTCAAATTTATAAGAAAATACACCTTGTAAGTCACAACACAGATACAATTCAATATAGATGAGTGAGGTAACAATTCAATATAGTTTTTAATTTGCTGATAATCCGATTGGATTCTTATTCCAAAAGCAAAATGATTCCAGCATAATAATTGACATTGTAGGTACTAGCAGGAAAGACTCATTTTCATTGAAAAACTCTCTATTCCGTAAACTTCTTGCTATTGTGGGTAGAAGAAAAGGTATATTCATATTATTGAAAGTTACTGCAGTTATGATGCCCTCGACATGCGAGTGTTAGTGTGAGGATCAGTTTTACAACTGTACTGATTAAAGGATTGCGGCAAAAAATATTATTAAAACAATGAATATGAGAATTCCGTCGAAAAATGTAATTCCAGTAGAGATAAAGTTTAGTTTTAGTTTTAGTTTTGTAAATTACTAGTATGATTTAATCAAAGTGATGCATATTTATAGTTTTCTCATATAGTTTTCTCATTCTTTAATAATAATAAAAAAGATTAGTGTCATAACATGACACTGTGAAAAACCATGATTATTTCCGTTGTACACTTTTTACAGTGATGTATCTCCTTGTTACAGAATACGTGTCACATAATTAAACATTGTGGGCCACCGTAATTCTTAACCATCATGGATTTGCATACTATAAAATGTGGAAATAAAACATGTATAAAATATTCATGAAAAGAATTTCAATTCCAAAATAAAATTTAAACGTTTATTTAAATATTTGTAATGCATAATAATACTCTGGTATGGAATTACGGACTCTATTTGATTATCCCGCCGATCAATTTCAACAAACTATATAAATTACCAAACGACTCGTAAAATTATAAAAATTGGCATAATTTTTATCTGAAATAATGAAATACAAATAAATTATCAAAAGATTAATTAAAATACAAATGAAACCTCGAATTAAAAAACACTTGCTGACGTAACAAACACGTGTAACTTGTTTAGTCAAGTGAATGTGACATTTACGATAAGTCTATATCTTACAGTTTAGATATTCCTTGACAGGATACCGAACTGCATATTAGAACAAGTTGGAAATTGCACGTGAACGTAGCAAATGAGGTGCGTTCATACGATAACGAAGTTTTAAAAATATTCAGATCTTGCTGATATAGTAGAGCGTACTTCGGATACAGTATAGCAGTCCAAATCTTTGTGTTTCTGTAAATATGCAGGAAGTAATTTTTATTACACCTCAGCAACGCATATCTTATTCTTAAAATGTGAAATAGTTGAATATAGTTAAAACACGCCTCAAAAATGTTTCTCCGTATAGCATTATGTAGAGGAATACTTTTGTGTGGCCCTGTAATTTAATAACAAAAGTTCTTTGCATCGCAGATTGTACAAAATGCATATTTTAGTATATATTTCATAGATTCATGTCAATTCTATTATGTTCGAATGAGTGTAACATCATTAAAATGTATTAGAAATTTTTTCTTATTGACCGTAATGTAATGGAATCCTTTTGATTGTCCCTGTAATTGATCTATCCATCCGATTTTCATAAAATTTGAAATGACTCGACAAAATTATGTTATAATTATGTATTTTAAATTTCAAACGATTCGGTTGGATAGTTTTTGCGTTGTTATATGCGGACAGACATACAGACGGACAGACAGACGGACAGACAGACAGATGGACGGACTGAGCGACAACAATAGGCGCTACGCATTTACATAATTACGAGCGCACCTAAAATGAATATAACGCTTAAAATGGAAATTATAAGAGCTAACAGTTTACTGCGTTGAATTAAGTGCCTCATTTCCAATTAAAATATATGTTTGAATTGAAATTTGAATGAAATACAGAGTCAGGAAAATCGAAGAAAGTGGAAAATAGGATTACAAATATTTCCGCAACCCATTATCCAATCGACTTTATTCATAATGCAAAAAATATGTTTTAATGTTGTCTTTTATGTTCACACCTTAATAAAAAAAAGTTTCGAAAAAAAATTATGTACCTTTCACCTGAATGAAATTTTAAGAGTCCAAAAATCTAATTTCGTATAATTGAGTTTACTGTTATTCCATAGTATTTTTGTCATTATTATATACTAAGTACGCACCAAATTCCAAGTCTCTATTTCAACTTGTTTGGAAGATAGAGCCTTGTCTGATACTCAGATAGACAGCCACATAGACAGACAAACAAACAAAGAGACATATAAACAAAGAGATGACTTTTTTAAAAATATATGTAAATCGGAACCTCTAATGGCTGAAAAATGTAAACCGTCAAATTTTTTGTCTTCGATTAGCAAAACAAATGCAAGATTTATTCACACTATGTATGATGGGTAAGTAAAAATGAATTGATAATTTCATATGTTAAAATTCTTTGTCATGCACAAAAAATCGTGCGTTTCTTTTATAAAAGCAGCGGCACGACTGAAGGACTCGCACATTTCATACTACATGCCTGTCTTGTTTGTGCCTGATGACGGATGACTTAGTTCTTTTGAAAGTCCTAGCAAATTCAAGTATTTTATGGCGTGTTTAAAAAACATTTATCTATTCATAATAATTCAACTTATTTTCTTTCAACGTATTTTCTTTGATTGTTAATTATCTGTAGATAAAAGTTTATAAAATAAACCACTATCTTAATTAAATCAACGCTTATAGTTATTTTGGCCAAATTAGTTATGTGAAAAAAATTCGAGATTAATCAAATGATTCTGAAAATATTTCATCATTTAAATAAACAATAGTCTAAAGCTAGAGATTATGAATACTATTTGTGGACAAAATATCAATTAATAAATGCTTTATGTTCTAAATCGCTAGGTACATATTTTTATAAAGCCTCAGCGACGATTAGAATATTTCTCGTCCTTAAAAATGATTTTTCACTGGTAAATAAAATACTCTCTCAGTATTACAGAGAAATCTTCACCATATTGTACAACTGAAGCGTAAATTCTATCACATATATAATTTATATTTCTGTATTTTGACATCGAATACAAGCTGTCCGTAAAACTGTAATCAATTACTAAATTGCTCAGAGAATTTTGCTTACATGAAATCAATCGTCTAAATGCATATTGTCACTAGATGTGTCTAAGTAAATCAATCGTTTTACATCATATGTAATGTAGTTAGTGTAGAACAAAAAGGGCGAAGCGTTGGAAGTTTATTAATGAGAAATTATTTCTATATTGATGGACTGTGATTAAGGGATGTTATTATCTTTAATATCTGCTTATGATGAAGCATGTAATAAAATATTATGTTATTAAATTAAGTTCTTTTAGTTATTGACATATAATTAATTAAGTCTTATATTCGTTTAATATTAATGTTGGAAATTATAGCTTTCTAGATAGGTACGAATTTTGTTTCTCTTTTCCTCCAAACTTCAGTTACAGAATACTATTATATTAGTCATGACGTAGGTAAAACTTACAATACACTAAAGTACATGATTTCTATTTGATGGCAAAATATCTATTAACTAATGCTTAATTTTTCAAATTTCAAGTATATATATATTTGTAAATCCTGAGCAACTTTTAAAATGTTTCTTATCTTTGAACACGATTTTTCATTGATAAATAAAACTCTCTCACAGTATTACATAGATATCTTATCCATATGGTACAACTGAAGCGTAAATTCTATCAGATGTATAATTTATCTTTCTGTATTTTGACATCGAATAAAAGCTGTCCGTAAAACTGTAATCAATTAGTAAATTGCGCAGAAAATTTTGCTTACATGAAATCAATCGTCTAAATACATGTTGTCACTAGGTGTGATGAAGCATATCTCTCGTTTTACAACATATGTAATGTCGTTAGTGTAAAACAAAAAGGACGAGATGTTGGAAGTTTATAAATGAGAAATTATTTCTATATTGATGGATTGTGATTAAGGGATATTAGTATTTTAAATATCTGCTTATGATGAAGTATGTAATAAGATATTATGTTAATTAATTCAGTTCTTTTAGTTATTGAAATATAATTAATTAAGTGTTATAAACGTTTAATGTTAAGGTTCGATATATTTTAGCTTTCTAGAAAGATACAAATTTTCTTTCTATATTGCTCCAAACTTCAGTTACCTATATTTTTATCTTAGTGATGTGAGAGGTAAAACCTGCAATATACAAAACCCGAGTTCATGATTTCTATTTGTTGACAAACTGTCTATTAACTAATGCTTAGCTTTTGAAATTCAATGTATATATATATTTTTTTGTAAATCCTAAGCGACCATTAGAATATTTCTTATCCTTAAACACGAATGAGAAATTATTTCTATATTGATGGATTGTGATTAAAATATGTTAGTATTTTTAATATCTGTTTATAATGACATATGTAATAAAGTATTATGATAATTAATTCAGTCTTTTTACTTATTTAGGTATAATTAATTAAAGTGACTACCTTTAAAAAACAATTTTTGGCAAAAAATCAGATTTTTTTTTTTTTATATTTGGTTTAATATTAAGATATTACATTTTAGCTTTCAAAATAAGCATAATTTTGTTTCTATTTTGCTCCAAATTTGAGTTTGATTAGACAAAACTTGGTTTTTAATTATATTTTTTGCTTTTTTCTCAAATAGAATTTTTTTTTTCATTTTGTTTAATCGCAAAATATCATAGCTCCAAAAGAATTATAAATGTAACTTCATAAAACTTTCGAAAAATACTCTAAAGAAATTTATTAAGATAATGTACCTCTAAAACGATTAATATTAATTAGTTTTGTTTTATATTTTAGTAAATACAGTTTATGAATTAACTTGTATTTTCCATATTTTTCTGTGTATCAAAATATCAGTTTTTATATTTTTTATAACAAAGTTATGAAAATGCTTCGCTATCGCATGACAGATTCATTAGTCATAATAAAATTTACAGGATACAAATATCTGCATTTAAACCTGAATTTTTATGTTTTGCAAAAATGCCATATTTATATAAATTTTTATGTATGTTTTGAGCTTAAAATAAAAATATGTAAAACATACATATTTTACACGTTGTTCACAATTTTTAAACATGATGCACATAAGCAATAATTTCCAAATTCCTTTCCGAAAATAGACAAGCAAATTAAATGTTTTTATTTCTCGAACGATTGAAAAAATAATACATATGTATAATAAACTTTTTAAATTTTACAAAATGACAAAAATGCTGAAGATGTCCAATTTTTTTCCTAAAGTTAATATTGTAAAATTTAAAATTTAGCATTAGAGAAGTCACAATAATACTGAGAATGTATTCTTTATTTTTTAAGCCTATTGTATATGTGAAAATTACATCTCGTAGTCAGAGATTTTTGTTTTCATGATAAAATTTTCTTAATTATATTTTCCATGAATAAAATGATGTAAATTTTCATGGGAGTAAAAATTTTGAAATTTGAATTATTGTATCTAAAACTATTGAAAATTATTTTTAACTGAAAGTTTAATTTAGACACAAGAAAAAAAAAATAAAACATATTTTCACCTTCATGTGTTGTTTTAATTTTTTCAATGAATTAAACATGTTGACAATCGAGCTACTCTATTTTTGATAAAATTGAATGATGCCATTGTTAGTGATAACATTTCTTATCAAACATTCGTTTTATTTTTCTGTATTTAGACAAGGGAAACATGTCCTTAAAGCTGTAAACTGTTACTAAATTTGCCGCTGAATTTTTGGTTACATGAAATGAATTGTCTATATGCATGATAATACTTTATGTGATGAAATATATCTCCCGTTTTATTAACATGTGCAAAGAATTTAGAGTACAAAAAAAGTGTCAGAACTTGAAAGTTTCTAGAAGAGAAATCCTTTTATGTACTGATGTGTGGTTATTAAGGGATATTAGTAAGTTCTTATATATTTTTGCAAGAGAATGTCATAAAATATTATTATATAAATTAATTAGCGCTTAACACTAATTAATTAGCCGTAACACTGTATAATTCGTTTATTGATGGCATTCCTCAAATGATAGAAAATTTACAGAACAGATAGCTTTAAAGAACTTCTTACATTTTATGAAATTAAAAGTGATTGAGACTTGGATTTTGCATAAAATTAACAATATTAAAAAAATGTCTGACGTACAGTTTATTTTAGATATGCATCATTTAAGAAGTCCGTTATATACCAGAAAATTTCTAATATTATTTAAAGCAAAATTAAAATAACGTTCATTGTGCGCCATAAATGGAATCTACAAAAAAAAATAAAAATATCTCCCTGCGAGTAAAATGATGAAAGATCAAAATTTCTGTAAACAAGGGTATTTTAAATGACTGATTCCCTAAAGAACATGGAATATCTTTACGAACTGAATGAATTCACTAAATTCCTGCTACTATTGATATGAAAAAAAAATAATAATAACACGGCTTTTCCATTTTACGAATATTCGCCATTATGGAAAAACTTAGCCAATGTCCTAGAAAACTTTTGTCTAGAAAAGAATAACTTTCGAAGTTTACCAAACACTGTTAAAACTAATGGTGACACATTGCACCTTTTAAGGGTGAAAGGCTTGTCTCACTGGTGACACCCCTAAAGGAGCGAGAATGGCACCTTTAATTAGGGTGAAAAGTAGTTACTAGTAGTTAATAGTAGTTAGGGTGAAAAGTAGTTGCACCCTTAATCCAAAGTGCCCAATAATAAAAAAAATAAAAAATATACAAACCGACTTTTGGCCCTCGAAGGATTCGAACCCACGACGTCTGAATACAAGTTCAGCGCTCTAACCGCTAGACCATCCAGCTCATCTTCAAAGTCTCCCTGAAATGTTTAAATGTCCTGAAATTCAAAGGTTGCTTTATATAAAAAAGCTCGCCAATAGTTAGCCATCCAAAATTCTAAACGAAATTGGGAGAGCGTATAGCGGTGATAGTCATCGTAGGAAAAATTGCTGTGTTGATCCACCAGTGACAGCGAGTTGAAAGGCAAGGGTACACGTTACAAAGCATGTGCAGATGACTAAAGGGTGAAAATCTTCCAACGGTATTCATTGCGTCACCCTAATTAGCGTGAAACACCCAATGATTGATCAAACGACACCCCAAACAGATTTTCAAGCTCGCGGGTGTCAAATGGTAACACCTTTTCACCCCTGGGCGCCAAATGCAACCGGTTTGTCACCTTTATTTTTAACAGTGAAAAATTTCGAAGTTAAAGTAATTTTCAATGCAATGTTATCGAATCAATATCAATATTAATGATGAGATCGTGATAAAAACTTAATGTTTGTTAAAGGTAGAAAAAGATAAAATTTTATTTAGTTTGTATTTATTTAATCTGAAATGAGACTCTGTTTTTATGAGATCATGAGGCCTTTGGTTTTAATTTTATAACTGCTTTCACTAGTGCATTGCGTATCATTTTTTTTTCTAAATCTTAGTCCAAACTCACTTTTTAAGACATTTCATTTCTTTTGCAAATAGATCGAGCTGAAAACTGTTCTCAAATTCATTAGACATTTTGAAAACTTGATAATTCTTAATTATGATTGGTTTCAAGCAATAAGGAAATATTTCGCTTATAAAATTCGATATTTTACATACCGACAATAGCTTTTGTAGTAAAACACTTTTGTGTTCTGCATAATATGTTTTATGTGATTTCTTTGAAGATATATCCGAAACTCGGAACTAGGTTTTTAATTTGTTCTACAAGTAAGAGTATTAATATTATAATACAAGCGTCTAAATTTTAAGTTTATAAGGTTTGCTAAATCTTTTTTTAGATGATAAATATAAATAATACAGTTGTATATTTTACTTTTTAACAGACTTTATATTTGTATTTGAATGTAATAAAATACAGTTATTACCTCTGTTTTAAAGTACAGGTATTATAGCTTGAGGCAGATATGTATATTGATGAAAATTATTTCAAAAGAAATAAAATTGAAACAAAATTTTCTGTTAGAAAAACGTGTAAAAGTAAAAAAAGAAAATATGTAACAAGTATACTATTTAAAGTAACTATACCAGAGTATATAAATTATTTTTTTATTATACAGCGATAAAAAAAACAAAATTAAGTTTATTTTCTTTTTAAATTTTGGTTGAGAAGAATTTTTGCTCTGTACTCAATAATTTGTTTGGTGTAGAATAAAGCTAAATGCTAGATTAAAAATGTGAATTTCACGATATTTCTTAACTTGCCTTTAAAAATATCATAATATTTTAAAAATCTCAGTGCGTTTTATTTAAAGCCCAAAACAGTAAAAGCAGTCAACCACATTAAGTGGCATTTTAATAAATATTAAAACTTGTTTTTCTGTTTCAGGTCATCAAATAAGGCATAAGACGATATATTTTTATTTTTATCGCTGGGCGTATTGGTTTTGAACAGTAAAGACGTATTTTACTCCTAAAATTCGATATTTTACATCCCAACATTATTTTTTTGTAATGAAATCATTATGCATATCTAGTTTTATGCGAAATCTTTCGGATACTTATTCCGTAACTCGTAACCAGATTTTCACATTGTTCTACATGAAGGAGTTTTAATGTCATTTTAAGCATCTAAATTTTAAGTTTAAAATTATTGCCAAATCAGCTTTAAAATGATAACTGTAAATTATCATAAACTAAAGTTTTATATTACATTTTATATTTTAATAGAGTAGATATTATTTACATGGTAAAATTATGTTATAACCTTCCTATTGAAGTACACTCATTAGAATTTGAGACATTATACGAAATGTAAAACATACAGTGCTAAATTTTAGTATATTTAAAGAATTTTTTTAAGTTTAATAAATATTAAACCTTATTTCTCTGTTTCGGGTCATCAGATAAGGCATAAGGGCATAGATTGTTATTTTTATCGTTCTGCTTATTGGTTTTGAACAGTAAGGATGTATTTCGCTCGTAAAATTCGATTTTTTGCATCCCGACAATAGCTTTTTGTAATAAATCTGGTTTTATATGAAATATCTCGGATACTTATTCTACAACTCGTAAGCAGGATTTCAATTTCTTATAGATGGATAGTATTAATATAATTTAACGCACTTAAATTTCGTGTTTCTATTTCTAGGTGCGTTCGTAATTATTTAAGTACGTAGCACCAATACTTGTCATTCTACCCGTCCGCATATAATAACGCAAAATTTACTCAACCGAATCGTTTGAAATTTAAAATATATAATTATTATATAATTCTGTATAGTCATTTTAAATTTTATGGAAATCGGATGCACAGATCAATAACAGGGACAATCAAAATTATTCCATTAATTATAATTTTCATATACGTCCATTAAAAACATTTCAAAAATATGCATTAAAATATTTAGTTGCTTTAAAGGACGTCAAATACTAATAAAAACATTAAAAGATCTTAATAATTTTTACGTTTCGATTGAATTTACTCAATCATCATCAGAAAAACAAAATACAAATAAACACAAAGATGGAAAAAATTTAATGGAAGCACCTATTGACCTATTGAAAAATTTGATGGAATTTTCAAAATTATTCCGTCACATTATGTTCAATGGAAAAAAATGTTCCAAATGCATTTTAATGGTGTTACACTCATTCGATAATAATAAAATTTATATGCATCTATGAAGTACACATTATAATACATATATTGCACAAACTGTGGTAAAAAATACGTTTATTATTGATTTACAAGGCCACACAAAAGTATTCCATTACATATGCTATATCAGAACATTGTTTTGTGCGCGTTTTATTTATATTAAACTATTTCACGTTTTATTAATATGATATACGTCGCTGATGTGTAATAAGAGTTACTATTCCTGTATCTTTAGAGGAAGACAGAAAATATTACGACCACTACACTCTATCCGAAATACTGTCTGTTATAACAGCAATATCTGAATATTTTTTAAAATTTCGTTATGGTACAAACGCACCAAATTTGCTACGCTTTACGTGCGATTTCCAACTTCTTTTATAAAGCACCATTTAAAGAATAAATGAAAAACTTTTAGTACTATGTTTTATTTTATTTAAAGAAAAAGTTTTAATCCTCTAATGCATCAGTCTTTCGTCCATTCCAACAGAGATTCTTCCTTTAACTGACCGTTTCTAGGAAGCCGAAATAGCGAAAGCATCGATACCTCTATAGTTCGTTGGAGTAGGTATCTCCTAAAGCGAGTTGCATTCTGTAAGGGTTAAAATTTATGTTCCTCAGTTGTGTACAGGGTTTATTAAAGTCTGCCTTAAAACGGCCATGTGCATTACATGATTAAGTTAATAAATATTAAAACTTATTTATAAGTTATGGTTAGAATTAATGAATAAATTCCTCGTGAGAGCTTGAATGGGATGAACCATGTTGGAAATTTTTTTAGATCATGGTCTGTATTTTAATTTAATTTTTTACAATAGATCGCGCGTTTTTTGTGTTTTTTGTTATTTATATCTCATTGTCGAGTGTCATTTGTATTCACCGTGAAATGTATTGAAATTTTATTTTTATTTATATTTTAGATCGTGATCTATATTTTAATTTATTTTTTTACAATTCAGCGCGTGTTTTTTGTTATTTATATCTCATTGTCGCGTGTCATTTGTATTGACCGTGAAATATTTTGAATTTTATTTTTATTTATATTATGATTATGGAGCTTATTTGACGGTTCCGAAACATGTCAATTTCATTTACTTTTATTATAACACCTTCCTTAAGTAAAATTAAAAGTTTTATTAAAATTTTTATATAAAAGTTGAATGTTTTAAAATCTGGTGATTTAAAGAATCAATTGGATTTAATAAACTTTTTATCATAAAATTTATTTGTTTACTTTAGTTCATCAAATTAGGAATAATGACACAGATTGTTATTTTTATCGTTCGGCATATGGGTTTTGAAGAGTAAAAAAGTATTTCCCCCATAAAATTCGATTTTTTTGCATCGCATCAATAACTTTTTGTAATAGAATCATTCTGTATATCTGGTTTTATGTGAAACATCCAGTTACTTATTCCGTTAATCGTAAGCAGGATTTTAATTTGTTCTAGATGGAGGAGTCTTGATATTATTTCATGATTGATTAAATTTCATTATATATATATATATATATATATTACAAAGCAGCCTTTAAACGATAAATGTAAAAAAGATAGTGCTATGTTATAGTTTATTTAAAAAAATAATTTTTAAGTTTAGACTATGTTAAACCTTATTCGTTTGTTTCAGGTCATCAAATAAGTCATAAAGATATATATTTTTATTTGTATTGTCGTGCTGATTGGTTTTGAAACTAAGGAAGTATTTCGCTCATAAAATTCGATTTTTTACGTCCTGACAATAGCTTTTTGTAATAAAAAGCAATCTGCATATCTGTTTTTATGTGAAATCTTCCGGATACATACTCCATATCTCGTAAGCAGGATTTCAATTTGCTGTACATGTAGGAATTTTAATGTCATTTCAAGCATTTAAGTTTTGTGTTTAAAAGTGTTGCTAAATACGCTTAAACATGATAATTGTAAATCGTTATAAACTAAATTCTTATAGTACATTTTATCTTATAATAGAAGAGACGTTCAAAATTTAATATATTAAAATACAATTATTATGTTCCTATTGAAATATAGGTATTAGTGCGTGACACAGATACGTACATAAATGAAATTCATAAAAAATTAAATTGAAATATTATATTCTTTTAGAAAAAAGTGTAAATGTAACAATAATTAATATGTAACGAGTTTCCTTTTTAAATATAACTGTACAAGAAAAATAAAAATTATATTTTATTATACAGCACTAAAAACCAATAATCTTCAAGCCTATTTTCTTGGAAAATTTAGTTCGAGAATAATTATTGCTTTGTAGACAATAGGCTCTTGGTGTAGTAGAAAGCTAAATGCTAGATTAGAAATGTGAATTTCATGATATATCTTAATGTGCCTTTAAAAACATAAGGATTTCAAAATTAGTGCTTTTTTTAAAGCCCAAAACAGTAAAAGCAGTCAGCCACATAAAGAGACATTTTGATAACTATTAAACCTTTGTCAGTTTCAGGTCACCAAAAAATGCATAAGTATTATATTGTTATTTTTATCATTGTTCTCATTGGTTTTGAACAGGAAAGAAGTATTTTGTTCGTAAAATTCGATTTTTTACATCCAGACAGTAGATTTTTGTAGTAAAAGCATTCTGCATGTCTGGTTTTATGTGAAATCTTCCGGATATTTATTCCGTAACTCGTAAGAAGGATTTCATTTTGTTCTAGATGGATGAGTCGTAATATCATTTCAAGCATATAAATTTCATGTATATAATCTACGGTATGTTACAATAGTATGTTTTAGTTTATAAGAAAGAAGAATGTTTAAGATAATAAATACAGGTATTAGAACTTGAGATAAAATTTTGTAATAAAATTTAGTTTTTCTAAATTAAATTGTAATATAATTTTCTGCTAAAACTGTGCGTAAACGTAAAAACAGTTAATATGGTACACGTTTTTTTCTTTAAATATAAATGGGCCAGATGACATTTTAGTCAAACTTGCACTTTAAAAAAGTGCAATATAACAGGAACGATCATGAAATTGTTTAAGTAGAAAAATATAATTATATTAATCCACTTATAAGCTATCTGGATTAAATTTATCAAACTAAAACGTTAATATAGACAACAAAAAACATACTAAAATTTTCATATAAATATAACATCATGGGCTACATTTTTATTCAATGTTCTTTGGGAAAAAAATATAAGAACGGAAATAATTTTTGCTAATTATGTAAAAATTACATGTCAGTTGAGTTTATTTTGCGTTTAATAATTTCAATGCAACATTATAGCATAAAGTTTACTTAGTTACGAAATTGTTAAGTTGATAAAACACGTATTATCTATCAAACTCTAGATATTAATTCTGTTTCTGATCTATACCTCCCGATTAGGACACTTTTTATTATATTTTAACAACTAAAATACAACAAACGTTCTTCATGGTATTTAGGTTATGCCAATTGAATGATCAAACACGTTTGAGAGTCTAATTTATCTACAACTTACTTTTATGTGACTTTTTTCCACGGTAAATTTAGGAATTTTCTTGTTTACATTTTTGTTAAAACCGATTGCGTTTTTGCCCATGTTCAACGAATGACATTCTAATATTTTAATACAAGTCCCTAGTAGCAAAACAATATTTTTCCAGCGTTGCGCCAATATTTCATTTATTGGAAATATTGCTAATAAAGCGCCAATATTTATTATATATTGGCATTTCATTGGAAATATTTCTAATGAATTCCCAATATTGTACAAATGTTGGTGTTATATTGGAAATATTTCCAATGAATTTCAAGTATTGCACAAATGTTGGTGTTACATTGGAAATATTTCCAAAGAAATCACAATATTTTACCAATATTGGCGTTTTATTGGCAATGTTTATAATGAAACCCCAATATTGGCATAATATTGGCTGCAAATATTGGCTTAATCAGGGCAAAATGTAAACAGTCCAATATTCGAGCAATATTTCATGCCAGTATTGCGCCAATGTGCCAATATTGCTCCAAGATGTAGCCATTATTGGCCCAATATTGTTTGGCTACTGGGGTATCAACTTTCGTAATCCGTCTCGATTAAAAGTGTAAATGTCGTTGTATTTATTACATCAATATTCATTTAAAAGTACCATAAGAATTAAAAAAAAAGATAATGCATTTCACTTTAAAACCAGAACTATTAAAACAGCCAGCCATAACGGAACATTTTAATAAGTTTTAAAACATGTGTATTTCTCTCAGAAAATCTCAGTAAAAGCAGACAGTCAAATAAGGGGACATTTTACTAAATCTTAAAACTTTTGTGTTTCTCTGAGACAATCTTATATATATATATATATATATACATATAATATAAAAGATAATAAACTCAGTAAAAGATAAAAGACAATAAAAGATAATAAACTCAATGATTTAATGAACGTGATATCCCAAATGAGACTCATGTGATGATGCGTAAAAGGAACGAGGTGTTCTATAGATTTCAGCGATGACGAGTTTGATGGATTTTTAATGCAAAGCTCAGGGAAGCTTTTTTATGCTGAATATTATTCAGTTCTACTGTTAGTTTTGAATGTTACGTATATATTTTGTGTCTATTAAACCTTTTTATATTTTCAAGAATATTAATTTTGCTGTAATAATAAGTTAATCACTCAATATCCCACATATATATATATAAATATATAAAACATTCTTACAATTATTGTAGGAATTATTGGTTTCAAGACGTAAATAAACTCTACAATATATAAATAACTAATTTCACTCACAAAATTTGAATTTTTAGATCACAACGGTAGTTTTTTGTAATAGAAATATTCTGCATGACTAGTTTTATGCGAATACTTATGGAATCACATTCCATAATCAAATATTAATTTTTTTCTAGATATATAAGAGAATTAATATCTTTTCAGTCATTTAAATTTTATGTTTATTAATTTGGCTGCAACAGTTTTTAAACGATAAATATAAAGCATACTGTACTTTTCTCAGTTTATAACAGAGAAGAAATTTTATTTGAAGGTTATAACTGCAGTTATGATAATCTGAGACAGATTCTTCTTTGAATAAGATTTAATTTATGTTACCGTTAACAAATTAGGGGGTTCTGACCCTTTGACGCCAACCCCTATTCAGATATCCCAGTTTCTAAAAACAGGCTAATTTTAACGACTTGGAAAATAACTGAATTATAATTTAAAAGAATGTTGGAAATCTCTCAACAAATGGGTTTCCATTCATTTCCTTTTATTGGAGAGTTTTGAGGTCAATCAGCTGATGTTAAGCGATACAATGGCTGTTTTCATATTTGATATAAAAAATATTTTAAAAAGTAAGCTAATGTAACAGGAATTAATTAAGCAAAATCTTTATATTTTGGTATTTTTAACAACGCTGAAAGGAAGTTCTTTTGAAAGACATTTGAAATGCAATGTTTTAAATATGACGTAAATTTCACCAATTTTTTTTCTCTTTTTTTAATATTCACGTTAAAATACAATTGTTGATAGTAAGGAATTATTAATTGCACTGTCTTAGAATTCACAACAATCGCTGAAAATGCGAAATAAATATCTCTCGTAAATATGTTTTAATTGTATTTTAATGGTATTATTATAATTTTGCTTTTTTATGTATCACGTAATTTCCTCCATTTATTACTTTTAAAGTAGAATAACGAAATTAACATTTTAAAATGATCTTTCTCGTTTACAGTTTATGTGTAAATACATGTAAAATATATTTTTAAAGACATACTTTTCAGTACTTTCCTACTTTTAACACATAGTCATTTCATTATAATTTAAAAGATTTTTTTTTGTTTATAATAGCTACGTGTCAATATGTTTTTTTTAATTTGATGGAAATATTGTAATTTGCGCTGTTTTAAAATTCCGTAACAAATCAAAATTGTCCCCATCTCTAAAACATGTAAAAAATATCTCTCGTAATGCTGAAAATTTGAATTCAAAATGTAAATAAATGTTTAAAAAAATTATCAAATTTAAAAAAAAGTAAATAAAATCTGCACACCGGGAATTTCTAATGTATAAAATGACTTAAAATGATTAAATCTCTATGTAGAATTTTAATTCCTTAAAACTTTTTTAGTCGATCGATTTTGACCAACTTTAACATTAAAAATATGTTTAAATATTTTTTTTTTATTTAAAAACTGTCTGTATGAGCGTGATTATTAAATCTTTCTATATGATATTACCAATTTTGCATATTTTTATGCAATAGCTCTCTAATTATTAACGAAGAAAGACAACTAAATTCAACGATGAATTTACACACTCAATTTTTACACTCTCAATACTGATTTTTTAACTTTTTTTAATGTTTAAAATGGTTTTTGCTACTTAAATTTTTATTAAAATTTATGAAATTGATGAGGAAGAATCATGGATCCGGCATTTATTAAATGTAAATTATTTAAATCATTTTCAAATAAATATCATCCTTATATTAAGATTTCCGTATGATACATGTAAACTGCCTTTCAATAAGAAGTTTGTATTTCTTCGACTGTGTTTATTTTACATTTAACGTACTTCAAATTTATGTTGAAATAATTTCACAATATTTTACCTTGTAAAGAAAAACAAATGTTACAGGGTTTGACTTTCGTCAAATTTTGCGGTACATATAAAAATACAACCTATCATAAAAAAAGGTATTACATAGATTATTACAATGATTAATCTTCGATACATAACTATTTTGTTGAATGTAGTAGTTCTCACATGTTTTATTTATTCGATTTTGTGTATATTTCCTAATTCACCATAAAGATAGAATTAATTTAACCCTTTTTAATTCAACAACTTCTTCTCATGTACTCGAATGCGCATTTTAATGCAAATATAAAAAAAAGAAATAAACAAAAACTTAGGTAAAAAATATATTCACGAAATTATATTTTATTTTACATCTCCAATAAACAGAAAATTATATTTTACTCGTAATATTTCTCAGATGTACACTGTCAAAAAAAATTTGCAATGTTGCAAAAAGTTTTCTAGGACACTGGGATTCTTAGAACTCTTTATGTAACGGCAGTGGCAAAAAATTCATGTAACAGATGAAGATTTGCACTAAAAATAAAAAAAATCTGCAAGGTTACTAAGAATATTTTATGAAACTTGGATTCCAAGAATTTTTCATGTAACTGCAACGCAGGTTACAGATGAAAATTTCGTAAGATAACTTTCATTTTAGTAGACTCGTTTGCAAAGTTATAGATTTCTGTAATTTTACAAAAAATTAGTTTTGCAGATTTACATTTTTTTCTTCCACAGTGTACATATAAAATGTTACTAACCATACAGATTTCGAAAACTTTACATCCGTAAGATTTCAGTTTTTTTTTCAATGTACACGAACTTACCTTTGACAAAGATCGGTTTTTAGACGTCCCCAATCTATTTAATTTGACAAAATATACGAAGTTCATTTAAACAATAATAATGAGAAACTATTCAATTGATAAATTACATTTTAGCATGAAATATTAACACAGTTTTCTTCTCCATTGAAATATTTAAAATGAAAGTATAATTAAAAGTAAATTAATTGCTGCGTCGTTGGATAGCAACAATAAATCCAATCTTTTTTAAAGTCCGCTGTAAAGGCAGCATTGTATTTTATGGGTGTTACACATAAGCAATCCGTTAAGGAAATAAGGAAATAAGGAATAAGGAAATTTTAGATTGTCTGTGACTTATATTTTTTTTATTTAAAAACATTCTGACACACTCTGAAACTCATTATTAGACTTAAAGGCCTAAAATTTGAAACTTCAATATGGAATCAGAATGCGTGTTACATTTTTTTATTAGATAATTTAATTATAGTGTTAAAAGCGATTTTGGTCAAGTGAACACCAGTTTTTTTATATTTCTAATGTTGTTTTTCGTCCTTTTCTCGGGAAAAAATGATTTTAAGAAGCCAAGCTTGGCAGTATTTTCTTAGCTTTTTTCCTTGTAAATTTTAACGTAATTAAAAATGAAATTTTTTGGATAATATATTTCGCCTAGTTGCTAAATTAATACACTTGTTAATATCAATTGGTTTTGAAATCTGGCTTTAAAACCTTTTATTATTATTATTAACCAAAAAACACGGAATAATTTCTTGAAAAACGAAATATACCCGTATATGTTTACATAAAAATAAAAATATCAGGTAAGTAGTTTACTTCCCTTAAACAATTCTTCTAAACAATTACTTTGTACGTGTTGGAAAATATTCCAGTAAAAAATAATCAAAATGCTTATATACACTAGCATTGCATTGAGAGATCCATTTATTTTCATCATGTTTATCTCAGATCTTCTAGGAAAATGTTTTAGGAATATACATATGGTGTTATATAAGACACGTACAGACAAAAACGAAATATTTCCGAGATGAATTATTTGTAGAAAATGGCATGCATTTGTGGTATTTGTATAAACAAGCATTATTAAACATCGATTACTTCAAAGATACATTTTTATGGAATAATAGTATTTGTGAAATCTTTTACGGAATAAAAGATTCTTATATGATAATGGATCACGACTTTTTGATATAATTAGAACTAAAAAAATACAGGTAACTAAATTACAGGTAAAAAAGATTTGTAAATGAAAATTATTTACATTTTATGTAATTATCTAAACTTTATGTAAAATCACAGCTGAAAGATTAATGTACCCCAAAATAAAATATGATTTTAGAAATTTCACTTTTCTAGAAAGCAATAAAAGTCATATAACTTCCCTGATGACTTTTATTATTATTATTATTATTATTATTATTATTATTATTATTATTATTATTATTATTATTATTATTATTATTATTATTATTATTATTATTATTATTACCTAAGCTTCTTTTTTTTTAAACTCGATCGGAAAAATCTCTATAATTAAACTTTACGGCCATTGTAATTTTCTAAAATTAAATTAAATGATCCTAAAACAGTAATGATATGCATTATTGACACATTATATATCATTATCTAAAATTTCATTTCGAAAAATGTATGCAAAAACATAGACTTATTAATGTATTCCAAAATCATAAGCTAGTGTTTAGATAAGCTTACTTAAGCTAGTGTTCCAAACTCCAAACAGGAAAAATCTTTCCGTATTGATTTTTAGGTCTTTAAAATTTCTTCAAATAAAATTAAAAGATACTAAATTCCCAATAATATACATTATGGAAAAGATAAAAATGTGTCTAGAAATTCTTGTGTATTTATTAAACTTCATTTAAAATCTATATAGCATAAAACATTTCTTTAAAGATGCGATGATATTTTATATCCAACTAAATGTCAGCTGGTGTGTATGCTCCCCATTATTCTCCGCAAAAATCATCACGTTATGTTGTCATATGCAGATTCTTTTGACGAAAATCACAGAATGTACAGCAAAAATTTCGGTAAAATTTGGAATATTACTTTGTATATAGTGTATATCAAATTACCATCCCTACAGTATGATGTACGTAAGTAAATTTTTCGAAATACTCTTTACTTATGTTACACTTCTTTGAATATAAAGATATTTGTATGATTTTAAACGTTCGGGTTTTTTATCAGTTCATACATTTGAAACTCGAAATGCATATAAAAATGTAACAACAACTTCGGAACTATAGAGTTAGAGTGTGCTACAACCAATAAACGCATTGCTAAAAGAATAAAAAAAAATTAAAGTTTTTTAAGAAACTGGGATTTTTTTAACACTTTATGTAACGCCAACAACAAAAAATCATGTAATGGATACATGTTTGCATTGTAAATCACAAATCCTGTATGTTTTCGTATAATTTTTTGAAAAAAAAATGCTTTGAATTTTTATCGAACTGCAGCGAGAAATACAAATAAAATTTTAGTAGATTCCTTTATAAAGCTATAGATTTCTGTAACTTTGCAAAAACTAATTTTGTAGATTTACATTTTTTTGTACAAAGTACAGATAAAAGTTTAATAAGCATGTTTAATACATGTTTCTATTGTTAAAAAATTAATACATGTTTCTATCACTTTACATTCCGCTTTTATAGAATATCTCTATTTTGGCCAATGAGAATGCTCCATAATGCAGAGAAGTAATTGTTTTCTATAAAAGTGGTGGAGTGATGATGCAGCAAAAGTTTAAATTTTAACAGTGTACAGAATTTTATTTATTTATTTATTTAGTTTTCTGTTTTCTCTTTTTTTACAGTGGGGTAAGGAAAACTTTACCGGTGATATTAACACAGCAGTCATTTTGAAAATCGATTTAATATACCTTACTACAGCCATTTTTTTTAATAATTTATTTTTTATTTTAAATAATTAACCTTTATTCACGTTTCAGTAAAATAGGTATTCTTTTGAAAACATTGCTATATTACTGATTTGTGTACCTATAACTTGTAAAATGTATTGTTAAAAACACGCACTTTCATTTGAATCACGTGTCATTTTATAATATTGCATATTTTATAAAACTGCTACGTATTTTTCTACACTGTTAAACATTTGCGACAGAGTATATAGACTTTTTTTCAAGCAATGTGTTCATAACATTTATAAAGCTATAGATTTCTGTAACTTTGCAAAAACTAATTTTGTAGATTTACATTTTTTGTACAATATACAGATAAATTTTTAAAATAATACAGATTTCTATCCCTTTACATCTGCAGAAGTACAGTTTTTTATTTATTTATTTATTTATTTATTATTTCTATTTTTTCTTTCCTTTACAGTAAGGAAAACTTTACTGGTGATGTTAACACAGACATTTGTAAAACCGATTTAATAAACCTTACTACAGCCATTTTTAAGTGCGTCCGTAATTATGTAAATACGTAGCACCTATTGTTGTCGTTCAGTCCGTCCGTCCGTCTGTCTGTCTGTCTGTCCGTCTGTCTGTCTGTCCGCATATATCAACGCAAAAACTACCCAACTGAATCGTTTGAAATTTAAAATACATAAATATTACATAATTTTGTCGAGTCATTTCAAATTTTATAAAAATCGGATTGATAGATCATTTACAGGGACAATCAGAAGGATTCCGTTACATTACGGTCAATGAGGAAAAAGGTTTCAAATGCATTTTAATCGTTTGAAATTTTAAATACATAATTATTACATAATTTTGTCGAATTATTTCAAATTTTATCAAAACCGGATGTATAGTTCAACTACAGGGAGAATCGAAATTTTTCCGTTGCATTACGGTTAATGAGGAAAAATGTTTCAAATGCATTTTAATGGTGTTACACTCATTCGAACGTTTTAAAAATGATATGCATATAAAGTACATATAATAATATGCATTTTGCATAATCTGTGGTGCAAAGAATATTTGTTATTCAATTACAAGGCCACACAAAAGTATTCCATTGCATAATGGTATAGGGAAAACATTGTTTGGTGCGCATTTCAATTGTAATTATTTACAATTTTATGAGATTGATATATGAGAGTGATATTTTTAGAGTTTCGTTATGGTACGAACGCACCTCATTTGCTACGCTTCACGCGCAATTTCCAACTTGCTTAATCATTTATTTTTAATTTTAAATAATTTATCTTCACTCAATTTTCAGTAAAATAGGGATTCATTTGAAAATATCCCTATATTGCTTAGTTGTGTACCTATAATTAAAGAAATTTATTGTTAAAAATACGCACTTTCATTTATATCATGTGTCATTTTTTAATATTGCATATTTCTTAAATAGTTACGTATTTTTCTACACTGTTAAATGTTTGCGACAGAGTATATATTGTTTTTTTTTTTCAATCAATGTGTTCATAACCGTAATGTATCTTTTTATGAACATAATTTACTGTATAATACAAATAATTATGAAGTATATAAGTATTATTCAATAATATTGTAGTTAATTAAACCTTTATCGGACTAAACCGTAAACGGCTAGAGTGGTTGAATATAATCGGAATAAATTTTCGACTATGAAAACTAATATATGTGTTTTTTTACATTGATGCACATATACAAATATATCAAACGAAAGAAGATAATAGTTTCTTTATAATTAAACAAAATATATAAATAAATGCATAAAAATAGTATATGCACAGTAATAAATATGCATAATAATAAATATGCGTAATAATAAAATAGTTTACAAAACTTAAAATGAAAAATTAATGTGCATAACTGTAAAATAGTATGAACTATATTTAAGTGTCACTTAAAAAATGTTTCAGTATTAAAACATAACATTACGCCATTTGTACATTAAGTCTTACTTTTTAGATACATTTGCAATTAATAAATGGTTATCACATACAGCCGTTCTCTAATATTCCTGTCCGTCTTTCCATATGTTTTTATATAAAAAGGCACAAACTATATAACTGAATAGTTGGTAATTTTATATGTATAACTATTTTAAAATTTTGACAATTTAAATTCAAAAAGTCAATTCAAATTTTGTGGAAATCGATACTAAGCTTAAAAATATATTAATAAAACTTTTCTTCATTCTACCAAAACATTTCCTCATTAAATACTGTCATACGTAATTAATAAAAATATGCGCCATCATAGGTAATGAGTCCAGGTTTCTATGCTAAATAGGCCAGACTTAAGATTGAGTCACATTATTTCTGAATTTCAGAATTGAATATGTATAATCGTTATAAAAAATGTATAGATTCAATTTTTTATAAAAATGCAACGCCTATTACACCAATACCTGAATATTTAAGAAATAATTTAAAATACTAATGCACCTCGTTTGACGTTCAAACTCTAACTTGTTAAACTAATATCAAAGCTTATAAACTAGATTATTACTTGTAATTTTTAAATTATTATGCAACGTTTAAAATAGATTATTTACTGAACAAAAAAGGGAAAAATAAGTTCGAAATTCATGTGTTCACAATGATTTTAATTAAAAATTTTATTTGATATTCATAGCACAATTTTAGAAAGTAAAAAATTTAAATGGCACAGATATTTCATTTTAAATTATTCTTATGTCTTAAAGCTTTACTATTTATTATTATATTTACGATAAATTTATATTTACTGCTAAGATTTTACTGTATTTACCAGGTTGGATACTTATATGCAGAGTATAACCATTTATTGCAGCAATGTTTTACTATGTTTTTCACAAAAATATTGTTAATAAAATATTTGACTCCAAAGATCATAAACTGAAAAAGTGCTTCTAACTAAAAATCCCAGTAGAAAAGCTTTAAGTGCTTATCAACACCAATAAAAGGCTATTGCAGTTTTGCACATTAACTGCTTCAATTCCTTGGAAAAAAGTTTTGTTAAATAAATAAATATTATAAAAAATCACATCGCATTTTTATGCATCTAGTAGAAATTCTTATAATTGCTATGTTATATTTTGTCCACAAATCTGTTTTTTACAGCATGATAAATGCAAAATTAGAGAATTTTAAAGAGTAGTAAAATTTATTACATTGAACACTGTGTGAAATTATATTCTTTTAAAAATATAAATATTTTTATTCATGTAATTTCGTTTAGATTTTAAGGGTGCGTTTTTAAAATTATAGCATACATATTTTTCAGTTTGACCATCGATAAAAAAAATTCAAAATTCATGCAGAATGTTACAGAGACTCATAGGAATGTTAGAATATTATTATGAAGACAAATTATATTATTATTATTATTATTATGAAGACTGACACAATCAAAATTTATTTAAGGTATGTCATCGCAATTAACTTATTTCGCTAAAATTGAAGTGTGCTGAAGAATTTTCAGTTGATGATGAATGATTATATACTTTACATTGATTATATACCTTTAACAGTACTGGGACATATCAAAAGTTTTTAAAGATATGTCTCATACATATAGTTTAAAAACATCGAGTTATAGCTTCTTCATGTGTAACGTGTTTTGATCTATAAGCTGCTCCCTTGACAGAATCAGTGATAGTAACTTGTATGTGAATTGTGGAAGGTTAGATGTCATTTGGATAGTTTGATGGTAAAACATAGGCATGTATAGCCAAGATTTGAGGTAAATAAATTTTGCTTTATTGGGAAGAATGTTCAACATTTATATATACTTTCAAATAATCTAATATTTCCAGTTACAATATCATTTGTGCAATGATTATTTGCACAATAATGAAGAGTCCATACTTTTATAGATGCAATGGTAGCTATGGTGATCAATTAAGTTTGATAGTCCCTGAGGCTCCAAATTTATCTTAATTATTCTATGACCATGTCTATTAGGATTTGTTCCATACTTGTATTTAAAATATCTCCTCAAAGTCTAATATGTCTTTCTAAAATATACACTTAATTTGATATTTTATGCGTTAAATGCTGACTAACTGGGAGAAAGTTTTTAAAATGTAATATAAAATTAAGTATAGTTTAACAATATTTGAGAACTACACTGTAAAAAAAAAAAGACTATAATCTTACAGATGTAAAATTGCGGAAATCTGTATGGTTACTAATATTTTATCCGTTCACTGTACAAGAAAAAATTAAATCCACAAAATTATTTTTTTAAGGTTTTCGAAATCTGTAACTTAACAAACGAGTCTACTAAAATTACAGTTATCTTACTAAAATTTTTTCTGTACCCTGGGTTACAGTTACATGAAAAATTCTTCAAATCCCAGTTTCCTAAAAAATTCTTAGTAAGCTCACAGTTTTCGTTTTTCTGTGCAAATCTATATCTATTACAAGAATTTTTGCTGTTGCCGTTATATAAAAAGTTCAAGGAATTTCAGTTTCCTAGAAAACGTTTAGCAACTTTACTTTTTTTACAGTGTAAGAAAAAATAACCATTCTTTCTGATGAGTATTTATCTGTACACTGTACAAGAAAAAATGTAAATGTAAAAAACTAATTTTTGTAAGGTTACAGAAATCTGTAACTGTACAAACGAGTGTACTAAAATTAAAATTATCTTACTAAAAGTTTATCTGTAACCTGGGTTGCAGTTCCAGAAAAAATTCTTGGAATCCCAGTTTTATAAAAAATTCTTAGTGAACTCACAGATTATTAGATTTTCAGTACAAATCTGTATCTATTACATGAATTTCTGCTGTTGCCCCGTTGCGTAAAAAGTTCTAGGAAACCCCAGCTTTCGAGAAAAGTTTTAGCAACTTTACATTTTTTACAGTGTAAGAAAAAATAACCATTCTTTCTAATGAGCACAAAAAAAAGAAAAAAAAAAAACAAGAGTCTAAACTATTAATTATTCAAAGAGATTTTTTTAAATATACGAACACATCAAATGCCCATGAAGAACATCATATCCGTTTTTAAAGGAAATTAAGCAGAAAAATGATTAGAAATCTTATTATTAACACTTGATACAACTGTAACTAAATATCAACAATATTAAAAGATTATTGCTTTTAAATAAAAACCTATGTTCAAATATTGACTAACATACTTTTAACTCATTTGCATGCCATTTGAATAGATGAATAATTCTACATAGACATCTATATAAAAGAATTGAGGTAAATAAATATTGTTTTTTTTGGAGGAATATTCAACTTTTATATCCAGTTACAAATAATCTAATATTTCCATTTACAATATTATATATGCAATGGTTTTCTGTACAATAATGAAGAGTTCACATGTAATGTGCTTTTATTGGTAAGATGGTGGGATTGCTGAACAATTGAGGTTTCTAATCACTCACATTCCAAACTTTCCTCGATAATTCTGTGGAAAAGTCAATGGGAGTATGATGCACACTTGTATTTAAAACATCACTCCAATTCTAAATCTGATATATATTATATAGTCTAAATTCTAATATGTCTTTCTAAAATATGTACTTAGTTTAATATTTTATGTGTTAAATACTGACGAACTGGATTTTTACCAAGTTATTACCAATTATGAACATGTCTTATAAAAATTAAGTATGGTTTAGAAATATTTTGAGAATTAAAATAAAAGAGATATTCTTTATAAAGAGTATACACGAAAAAACAGATTAAATTATTAATCATTCAATTTTAAATATACGAATGCATCAATCGTCTATGGACGTTTGATGTATTCGAATACTTAAAATTGGATCAATTAATCAGTATTTGAATCATATTACTTATTTCAAATGAAATTCTGGAGCTGAATGACTAACACCCATAATATAAATAAATGACAAAACTGTAACTGGGTAGCTATCATCCGACCAACAGAATATTAGAAGATTATTGCGGTTAACTAACAATCTAGGTTTGAATATTGACCAACTCATGTTCAAGTTTGTTTTTTCGTCGAGACCCATGCTTCAAAAATATGCATTTGTTTATTTCTTTTTCTTTGTATTTGCACAGTAAATAATATTGTCTGTTTTAAGGTACAAAAACACCTTTAAAACGTAATTTTCGATTAAAATACCGATTTTTCATCTATGCAATAACATTAAAATCGACTTTTTTATCGGTGGAATTCTATTTAAATTGTGTCTGTATATTAATTATAACAGTAGTTTTTTATATTTTTATTATACGTAAAATATCCTAAAACAAAACAATTATTCACGAAACACCACGATATTTCCTATACCTCTTTTACAACAGTTTTTTGAATACATAGGCCATACTCATGATAATATATTAAAGAGATTTATATTTAAATCGGTATAAATGACAGACTTCAGACAAATTTTCTGTATATTTCAGTTCATTAGTACTTTAACTGCCATGTTATCTGAAATAGAGATGCGATTATAATCTGTGTAGTCAGAGTCCCAGAGAAAGTTATTGTTTTTATTATGTCATTTACAAAATATCAAAAGATTGTTTTATTTTGGGGCTATCACGTTTTGATTGAATATCAGTTTTTGACTATTTTTCTCTTAAAAAATTATTTCTGGGCAGTTGCTAAAATAATGATATTTTTTTTCAAAGATTTAAATTAACTGTCATTTTAAAAACTGGATAATAATAGAATTAAAAAAAAATCAATAAATCACTTTCAAAGCTATACGGTTACCTCAAGTTTTCAACAACAACGACAATAATAATAATAATAATAATAATAATAATAGGAGCAAATTTACGTTTTCTTTTAAATATTTTTTTGACTTAATTGATATTTTTCTGCATATTACTTTCTTAAAATTTATTTTGTTAGGCTATCATATATTGTATTCAGAAATTTTTTCCCAGGAATGTATTTTCTTATAGATTACTATAGCCATTACAGTTTGATTAATGACATTAAATGATTTTGGTATAGATTTTCCTACAGATTAATGTTCGGTTCTAAGCGATTTCGCGAGAGATTGATTAATTATTCCAGAAATAGTTATTTTATTAAAGAAATATTTTCAAACTATTTGTTTTTTAATTTATCTCAAGGCGATAATTAAAAAGGAAATACGGGGCAAATTTTACGAAGTAACATAATTTTTAAATAAAAAACGAAAACGAAAAATAAAAAAGCGTAGCAATATATGCGTATAAGTACGATATAGATACAATATAAAATTAAAAAATATGCTGTTTTATTCTTTTAATTGTAGTAGCACTTAAAATCCTATTACATTTTTAAACTGTAAGAATGTTACATTATTTTGCTTTCCATCTAAAGAATCGCTATTTATGTTTGATCTATGATGTTGTTAAATTAATCACAAGTGCTAAGAAAAACAACATTGTTTAGAAGTAGAAAGATGCAAAACATAATAATTGACGCTTTTTTTCTTATTTTTAAATAAAGTTTTCCAACTGTATTCTTAAAATCTTCTAAATCTACAGGATATTAATATTATTTAATGTATGTAAAAACATTGAGATTTGATATAATATATATTTAAAAAACTCAACTCCATCCATTCCTATAAATTTAAGTGCTCCTGAAAAAATAAATGCATGTACATAAACTGAAATTCCAATCATAACAATTCCACATAAACAAACACGGTTTATAAACACATACTGGACAATTGCACCATAAAATATAACTACTAAGAATGCATTTGTTAATAATACATAAACTTCCTCATTGGTACACGAAAATAAAAACTTTAATATGAACGTGTATGATTATAAATAAAATAAAATATAAAATAAACGTTTCGAGTCGTCTTTTGCAACGGTCTTCAGGAAAACATGATAGTAAAAGAGTAAAATTTCAGAAGTGAATGTTTCCCACGCAAGAGACTGTATCATTTGATCATAGCTTTGCAGCAAAATGTATAGATAAAATAGTTCATAAGTTCAACGCTTAGACATCTCTCCCAACAACAGGAAAAAAATCAGCTTGTGATTTACAGAAAATTTCGTTATATTCCTTCTATATTCAAAAAGATATAAAAGATCACGCAAATATAATCTAAAGCTTGCCGTAATTCCCCCCCCCCTTTTTCTCATACACATTTTTAGTGACACATTTTTAGTGATTAAATCGATAAAAACACAATAAATAAAAAATCTGGCGTATTTTAAATACATTTTACCCTATCAAATAATGTTGAAATAGTCTATATCGGTATGATAACACGTGAGCTTTTAGTAAGAACTAAGGAGCATCGCAGGGACATTAGATAGAATAAACAGAATACAGCTCTTTCCCTGTTCTACTTGGTTAACAAAGGTTAACATATTAATTTAGAAGACGCGAAAGTCATAGTAACATCCAATAACACAAATGAAAGTAAAATTAGAAAATCTTTTGAGATCATTTCAAGTGACAATAATCCCTGTAACAATAGTTTATCCTACAATATACAAAATAATCTGTCATAACACCATAAAGTCTTGAATCTGATTGCAATTTTTTAAGTTTTCCTCGTAGGTAGATGCCAAAATACTCAAACTTTTGATTCATTTCGTTTTCACTTTTTTAGAAATAGTCTTTGATATTTATTGAATGTTGATAGTACATACGTGCATCCACATCGTTGGTCAAGGCTCTAAAAATATTCCCCCGCGTAGTAAAAGCATCTATTTCTGAGCTCTTCGTCAGATCACCATCATATTTCCCTGAAGATGGCTACAGAAAACTGCTCGGAACGTTGATTATAAATATATATATATATATATATATATATATATATATATATATATATATATATATATATATATATATATATATATATATATTAATTATATAAGTTCATATTAAATTTCTTGCTTTTGTGCAAGAATGAGCAAGGTTATGTATTTAAAAAATACATTTTTAGCAGTTAATTATAGTTTAGACTAATAAACAGATTCTTGCTGAATTCGACCAAAAGCTTCAAAAAAAGATAGTAGACATCTACAAGATGGTAAGTTACCAAAAAGCATAGATACAAATACAAATAATTTATTTAGTCACACATGGTAACAATATTAACAGAAAAAAAGATCTTTAATGTATTTCGTGTGGCATTAAATGTGATAATATAACAGAAAATTCAGGAAAAACATTGTACTTACGCAATCGATGTTGCCATAGGGACTTGCAATCCGAATCCAAAATGTCAAGCGTCAAGAATGGACTTCTGACGCATAGAATGAAAACTTCCACCACATTTATAACAAAGTGAACATGTCTATAAAAAATTTATTATAAAATATCGGGTATTTAAGGTTTGAAACAAGTACTTAGATCAGAGATACAAAAAAAAAAGAACTTATACTATATTAAGAAACAGTTTCTTAATAGAATTTTTAAATAAACTAAGTCAAATAAAGCAAGTACATAAAGTTCTAAAAAGCGTAAAGATGTTATTTTTTAAAATAAAAATAAATTATTAATACCATTCTGCCTTTTTTCGCAGGACAGAATGGAATACAATGTTTTTTAGAATATTATAGAGTATTTTTTTGTATTTAAAATGTCAAAACTCCAACTTGACGCTGCCCTTTCATTGAATTTACTATTCAATGCTATTTTGTTGCGACAGTTATGCTACTTATGTCGGTGTTGTGAATTCTTGATGCAGTTTTTATCAATAACTTTATTCAATAAATCATAAAACTGGGAAATTACAACTTCATTGAATGCCATTGCTATAATTTAATCATATTCATTTATTATTATATATTTTATGTTATATATTTGATATATATATGGTGTTCGTTCCTAGTTCCGTTCCATCCAATTCTTCTCTATGCATTAAAATTCGAAAAATAATTACATAACTACCCGTAACCATTGATGCTTCGATCTTTACATCATCTGATTTAAGAAAAAAAAACATGATCAAATCAATAGAATTAAAGTTAATTGGAAATAAAATGCAGGAAGAAAGCTCACCATGCTTCGAAATTTCCAACTATAACAGTAAAACACACCGTTTATAGATATCGTCAAAGTCAGTTACCGGATTCCAGAAATTAGACAGATTTTGCACATCAACGTCCTGCATGCAACTCAGGTTTACGAATCTTTGCCGTGTTATTTTAAACTCTAGTGGCAAATTTTCAAAAATTCTGCTGAATTAGAATATTTATGGTTCTAAATACGTCTACCAAGTTCACTCCAAAGATTTTTTATTCGATTCATATTGTGCAGTTGCACAATTTGATCATTTCAAAATCGGATTCTTTTATTTGCGAAAGTCACTGATTAACGATTTTGAATATATGCTTTGAATCTTTTTCATGCCAAACACACTTTTGAAATCTAAAAATGCTTTCTCTATTAACGCAGCAAATGATCTTGCAGTACAGCCTTATATATTGCACCATTTATCCTGCCGCGAAATTTAAGAAACATACCGACAGGGTAAATAGGAGTAAATAATCCGCACTGCATAACATGTCGTTTGCCATTCTCCATTGAAATAATAACATATCTTGAGTCATATATTTTATTTTTATGTCATATACTCATAAAACTGTGCCTCTGATATAAGAGGTACATTCGGAATTTTTTTGCCTCTGAATATTAAGAGGCACATGGTGACCTTGAAATTAAGTGGCACACTGTTAAAAGTGTGCATGCGTATTTGCCACCGTGCCGCTTATCACTTTCACAGGTAATTTTCAAATGTACACAAATGGAACTTTGTGCCTCTGATAATTTTTAAAGGCACAAATCGAACTTGGTGCCTCTGACACTTTCGTATCGGTGACTGTTATTTTGTCGTGACTTGATGTTTTTCGGGAAAATCAGAGGCAATTTTTCTATTTGCCTCTCATATCAAAATAATAGAAGGCACGATATGCTTGTGCCTTTTATATAAGAGGTACAGTTTTAAGAGTGTATGAAATCTCTTACAAAAAAGGTTGAACTTTGATTCGTCGGAAAATAGTACTTTTTTCTAGCTTTGACTTGACTAGTATTTGTATTCCTTTGCAAACGTCAATCGAACACGTTAATTTTCTTTTTTTATTTATCAAAGACTCTTTAACACTGACTCTATCAAAAAGTTCTACATCTCTACAGCATCTTGATTCCATAGATCGACTTAATTCCGTAATATTTTATCATGTAATGAGTTATTGCAGAAACATTTTTATGCAGGTCATAAAATTATTTTTTTTCAATATATATAATTATGTTGACAGAAATAGTCATTTTACTTGATCTTCGCATCGCGACTATTTCTAAAAGGCCTAGCTTTTTTTTTTTTTAAATACCATTCTAGTATGATAATAATGCCTCATAATATAGTATAATTTTAATGCATACTTATTATAAGGACATGAAAAAAAAAACCATTTATTATGTCGATAAAAAATAACTAAAAAAAATACTCTGTTAATTTTGAAGTTCAAAAACGCTTTTAATCGGTATGGTATAATTTTAAAATTTATGAATTATTTTTTAAGCGAAGACTAAGTAAACTCACATGCATTATATATTATTCTCATTCAATGCGGAACATAAATATCTGTTTTTACAAGAAGAAAGTATTGTATTCATGAAAATTTTGAGTTCCAGTTTTCGATGGATTCACACGTTTTAAGGCTCACAGATACCGAAAAATATGTTTTTACAAAATGTCTGTCTGTGGTTCACTGCTCCTGTATCTCTGTATGTGACATACATTTTGTGAGCGCTCTATCTGAAGAATTAATTCACGGAATTTAATAAAAAAATTA
The DNA here is from genome assembly GCA_964019185.1 of Maratus speculifer. NCBI lineage: Eukaryota > Metazoa > Arthropoda > Arachnida > Araneae > Salticidae > Maratus > Maratus speculifer. The sequence continues at coordinate 429,522,076 of OZ025291.1, forward strand.
TATTTACTTAGTCCTTGATACAAATTGATGCTGATTAGTTTTTGGTGTAAATCGCTAAACAGGTGGCCCTATTGTACAAGCCTTTGTGCGATTTCCGCAATAGCTGAATCTCAAGAATTTTATGCCTAATGTCGCCCGTAATTAGAGGCACCTTTTACGCATCGTGCAATAGTGATTTTAACAAGAAAAATATGAAGTTGACAGGGCCAAAGCAATTAAAAAAATTGAAAGCGACGTGATAAAAAAATGAGGTTTTAAACAACTGACGCATTTAAACAGTAATTAAAGAGTGTGAGAATGGCAAAAAATAAACAAAATCTGAAATCGAAACTATGCAGCACGGGGTTAATCACCTAGAAACTTTTAAAAAGCATTTAAACATCATTCAATCTTTGTTTAAAACTAAATGCACTTTTCTGCATCGAATGTTTTTATTTCAGTATTTCCCCTTTTTAAACTGACATAAGAAAATAACCATCGGTTACAGTAACAGTTCAGAGAGTTCAATAGTTCTTCAACATTTAATATATATATATATATATATATATATATATATATATATATATATATATATATATGCCCAACGTGAGGAAAGAAGATTTCTCCTCAGAAAATCTACTTTTAAAAATATGATTTGTATACAAAAAATTGCGTCTTTTTTTATATTGCTATTCTAAATACTTTTATTTAAAAAAATAAATAAATATTATTTAAAATGCTGAATTAAAATTGAAAATTGGACATTTTCATTTAATCAAAAGAAAGAAATTCAACGCGACAAATAATATTTTGAATTGTAACAATTTTAATTTACTCTAAATTTTTTGAAAAAAAAAATATTAAGAAGGTTCATGATTTTATACTGCTTAGAAATTATATGGTTAACCATCACAAAACATTCAAAATTCTTACCCTATAAATAAATAAATAAAATGAATGTTTCCTGGACACATTACAGCAACATTAATTACACGCATTTCAATTTGCATCTGATCCCTTGAAATTTCGCGATTTATTAAATTTGTCCTAACTCTCTGAGTTTTGAAGATATCGAAATGAATTTTTTTTGTTCAATTCAGGAATGAATAAGGAAAAATTTTCTAATTGGAAGTTTTATCCTTTGATGGCCGTATAAAATTTTAATTTTCGTATTTTTTAAAATAGACCTCCCATGGAGTTGCAACTTATTTTATTAAAAAACTTATCTTTTTATGAAACTTTGCAGTTAGAAGTATGGGTCTAGGGGTAATGTTTAAGGAGATAGCCTATTGTTTCGATATTTATGACTCACCCTGTATAAAAGACGGCATTTCTAATATTGTTGTTTCTGGCATTTAAATTTTAGAGGAGTCGTTCCTATGGAAACTCTATTTTTGCCTATTATTGTGCTGACGCCAACAAAAGCAAAATTATATGGATTGAATTTAAAACCAGATCGTAAAAGCAAAAGTGACTTTTCGAAGAAGACCCACTCCTTAATTCGCATCAGTGCTAAGTAATGTCAATATCAGCCTGAAACTGAGCGCCTATCGCTCTCAGCGCCATCTATGAGCGCTATTTTAAAGTAAATTTTCTGATTTATGTATAAGATTCTTACGATTTTTTTAATAAACACACTACTGGTTTCATATTTCTATCTGTCACCGTTTCCGAGTTATGGATTTTTAAATTTAGGTGTTCTTTGTGAAACACCCTGTATATATATCTATATATGTATATACATACAGTTATCATAAATGTGTTAATTAAAAACAACTGAAGCATAAATCCATCAAATATATAATTTACCTTTCTATACATTTCCAGAGAAAACGCGCAACTCTTAAAACTGTCATCAATTACTAAATTGCGTGCTGAATTTCACTTACATGATGTCAATCGTCTAAACGCATGTTGGCACTAAGTGTGATGAAATATCTCTCCCGCTTTCCTTACATGCATAATGACATTACAGCACAATATGAAGTATCAGATTTCAGAATATGCGTAATAAGAAAAACTGCTATTGACCGATGGGTGGCGTGTTGGGTACATTCTTAGTGGGTGTTAAATATCTTTTGTATCAATTTAGGTAGCAAATACGTTAATTAATTCATCGCTATTAGATATAATTCTTTAATTAATTATGAGATAAAATTACTTAAATGATAGAAAGATTATCAAGAGAGATAATTATCATTTATGTGTGGTTGGAAATTAATACATAAGTAATATATTTTAAGTTTGGAGAGTATGCAGTGTATTGGTTGTACAAATATATATTAATACAAAATAAGATTCCCTATTATTATTATATTGTTTTTAGTCTAGTTTTAGATGTGCAATCAAATTACTTTTTTGTGTTTAAGTACATGTGTTATAACGTTCGAATAAAATAGCAATAACAACTTTGGCACATTACTAATGAGAAATATTTTTATAATCTCACGTATTTAGTGTGTCAGGTATATTTTTAATGCGTATAAGTTGTGTGTTTATACCGGTTTAGAGAATAACATTTGTGTTAATTAATATAGCTATTTTACGTTTTATAATACAGCTAATTTTGAGATAAAATTATATTACCGGAAGTAATTATCCTCAGAAGTAGCTACCTATTTTAAGATAATATTATTACATATTTTTAAATAAAAACATAATCGAATAGGTATAGGTTTTATGAATAGCATTTGTAGAGGAACTATATATTTATAGATAGTTCATATTCATTAGCCTATGTTTGAATATTCGAAATTTTCTTCATATCATATTTTGTTTTGTATTATTATGTATATAATATTTGTCATGCTGTAACTATCGTATTTATGAACCGATTTGAATGAAACTTGGTATGTGCATAGTACATACAAATATCTCGACCGAGTTCGTTGGCCAGCATCATCCGCCATCTTGTTTCAAAATGGCAGCCATTTAAAAAAATTTAAAATTTAAAATTAAATGTTATTTATAATTTGAAAACTATTTTTTTATGTGCTAGAAATTAAAACAATGATTCAAGAACACTTTTTATTTCGTCTATATCTTAAAAAATTACTGAGTTATAGCACTTTGAATTTCTTGTATGGCTGACATATTGAAATGGTCTGATTTTTGTCAAGTGATAGCACGCGTATTTATGAATCGATTTGCATGTAACTTGGTGTGTATATAGTACATAATGAGGCCTAGAACTAGTTCGTTAGCCAGTTCTATCTGCTAACTTGTCTGAAAATGGCGACCATTTAATTTTTTTAATTAAAATTAAAAATTAGGTACAAAAATATGACAAAATAGAAAAAGATTTTTCTTTTATGCATTTGACCTTGATACAAAGATTCCAGAAAATTTTTTGTTTTGTTTGTATCTTGAAAAATGACTGAGTTATAGCACTTTTAATACTTAGCGCTTTCAATTTCCAGTGTGGTTGATTTTTTGAAATGGTCTGAAATTTGGTACTCGATAATACGCATATTTATAAACTGGTTTGTATGTATAACTCCGTGTGTAGATAGTATATACCAAAGCCTGGACCGAGTTTACTGACCAACATCATCCGCCATCTTGTTTCAAAATGGCGGCCATTTAAGTTTCTCAGATATCTTTTAAATGTATAATGATGCACAAACAAAAAATTAGAAATAGAAAAAGGTTTCTTTCTAAAGTGTTTGATCTTAATAATGGATTTTAGAGTATTTTTTGGTTTGTCTTTACTTTAAAAAACGTCTGAAATCAAAACAGCACTTTTAATTTCTAATGTGAAAGACATTTTCTTAAAACTCAATTTGCCCGCGACCGCACTGGTATATATTAATCGATTTCGATGAGAGTGTGCATGTGCACATGAATTAAGATTTCGACCAAAATCGTTGGTTAGTTTTATCCATCATGTTGTTTTAAAATGGCATACACTTCATGATATCGTGGAGTTTGACAACCCTATAAATCGCTTAAAATAAAACCAGCTCGAATAAAAGATTACTAATTTCTAAAAATTCCCATTAATATTGATTATTGACCAAAACTAGTATTCAATCTTTTATAATCGGATTTCACTAATTTGAGCTTCGTCTGTTTGAGTAGTATAACTTAATTTAAAATAAATAATTAATCTATATGAAAGATACATCTTCCTCCCGGTACTGCCTGAAGGAGTTTTTTAACTTTATTTCAATGATTACTTGAATAAAAGTAAACAAAAAATGTTGATTTTAGATGATTTTCCATAAGAAAACGTTTTTACGGAGTTACGGGTGTTGACATTACTATTGAGGGTGTAATATTACATGGGTGTACATTAATATTTAGGATACAATGATTCTTTAAAAGGATTTTGGTAATTATGGATTTTTTAATTAGTAACCCTTTTTATATATTATCCTCTAAATAAAAAGTTACAGACATATCCAGTTCAGGGGAAACGAGTTATTTCATTTCTCTTTAACGTATGCAATTTTAATTGTGTGTTTTTCTTAATGAAACACTTCAATTATTTATTTTATCGATTAAAATGTTTATTGAAATCAATATTAATTAGAATTTTATATGAAAAATATACTGCTAGAATATAATGCGCCATTACTAATGATTTCATTTAAAATTTCTATTTTTTAAAAGTGTTAATAATTTTTCAGGAATTTTGTTTTATATTTTACACAATAGCAAAAATGATTTTCCTATGAAAATTCTCCTGATATATTTATCTTGTTAATATTATAACATGTTAAGGGGAAGCTTATTGTCTGTAAATGGTGGTAGTCAAAGAAGTGAATGGGTGTTCTTAACTGATCCGCTCAACAAGCGAAAAACGTTTTGACACATTTACAAACTCGTTTTTCAACAGAAAGATATGAAATTTTAATGCCTGACTATGGGAGCGATTTCGAATTGAACTTATTTTTCCATTTTATGATAATTAAATTACTCATCGAGTTATAAGCTATTTCGATGACGTAATCACCGGTTTTTCTGCTTTCGTCGGGAAATATGCTCAAAAGTGTCAACTTTGAATGCTTATTATGAAAAATTTATTGTGTTTTTTTAAAAAATAGAAGATTGAGTGCAATTAGACAGTTTCTGAATAACAACACCTGCTGTTTTCATGCATTTCCGAACAAAAATATATTAACGCATGTGTCACAAAGTTGACCTTTTTGATTAAAATAATATAAAAAAAAACTTTTTAGGTATTTTATAAATATTTTACTTCTAATAAATCATCTACAATATCGTTTTATTTTATTAAATTATGTTTCCATCATTGTTTAAAAAAATATTTTTTTTATCATTTGATAATACTTCATAATGTTTTCCTTCCTATTATATTACTTAAAATCTTTTCAGTTTTTCAATTATTTTGTAATCATATAACTTCCAAAACTCAAAAATCTTTTTTGAGGCGAAAGCAGTAGAACCATGAAAAAAAAAAGATTTTTCAATAAATATTAAAATCTATATGTGTAAGGCAATCAAAAAAGAAAAAAAAGGACCTTCTTATTTTATTGGTGGGATTATTGGTTTCAAGCAATAAAGAAATATTTCGCTCATAAAATTAGAATTTTTGTATCCCGACAATAGTTTTCTTATAATAAAAGTATTCTGCATAACTGTTTTTATGTGAATTCTTCTGAAGACTTATATCGTAACTCGTAAATAGGTTTTCAGTTTATTCTATATATAGCAGATTTATAATAATGCGAAATACGGAAATTTAAATTTCATCGATATGAAGTTTGGTATAGCAGTTTCAATATATATGAGTTGTAAAACATATTGTGTTATTTTATATTTTATTTAATAATAATAAATTCAGTTCGTAATAATTCAGAGATATTTGTAATTTAATAAAATATAGTTCAAATTTCAGTTAAATTTCCATAACTTATCTAATTATAACTTTATCATAAAATGCAATTAAATATCAAAGAAATTCGAATTAAATATCATAGTTTAGTGTTCATATTAAATGTGTTTCGCGCATTTATATAAAAACACAAATTATACAAAATAAATTTAGTTATATGTAGAAGAAGTCCACAATAAAATAATATAAATAAAACTATTCTGGTATTTTATAAGTATTTTACTGCTGAGAAATTATCTACAATATCTTTTCATTTTATTAAAACGGTGTACCCAGCATTCTTATTAAAAATCAGATTTTTTTATATCATTTGACTATATTTTATACGGTTTTCCTTGCTATTACATTACTTTATTCATTTTTTTCATTTACTTCGTAATCATATAACTTCCAAAAGTCCAATATGTCTTATTTTTCAATGAAAAAAGTAGAACAACTACGCCATGTAAGGTTTATCGATAAAAAAGTTTTTTCAATATATATTAAAGCTTATTTGTATGTGTAAGGCAATCAAAAAAGGAAAAAAATAGACCTTCTTACTTTTATTGGTGGGAATACTTATTGGTTTGAAGCAATAAAGAAAAATTTTGCTTATAAAATTCGAATTTTTATATTTTTATGTATAGCAGCAGCATTATTATAATGCGAAATACGAATTATTTAAATTTTATTAATATGAATTTTGGAAAAGCAGCTTTTAAATATTAGCTATAAAACATATTGTTTTATTTTATATTTTATTCAAAGATAATAAAATCAATTAGTAATAATTCGGAGACATTCATAATTTAATAAATGATGGCTTATAACACTGACTTTCAGTTAAATTTCTATAGTTTATCTAATTATAACTATCGTGAAATGCAATTTAATATCGAATTATATATGATAATTTAGTGTTTATATTAAATGTATTCCGTGCATTTATGAAAAACACAAATTATAACAAATTAATTAAATTAAATGTGGAACAAGTCCATAATAAAACAATATAAAAATAACTATTTAGGTATTTTATGAGAATTTTTTTCTGGCAAATTATCTACAATATCTTTTCATTTTATTCAAAAGGTGTATACAAAATTATTTTATAAAAAACAGATTTTTTATATCATTTAGTAATATTTCATACAATTTTCCTTGCTATTATATTACTTTACTATTATATTTACTTTGCTATTATATTTTGAACTGAAAGAATTAGAGCAACTACGCCATGTATAAAAATGATTCTTCAATCATTATTAAAGCTTATTTAAATGTGTAATACAATAAAATAATAATAATGATAATAGTAATAAAGACCTTTTTTATTTTTATTTTTGGGATTATTGGTTTTTGGATTTGAAAAAGCGACTTTTACATATTAGATGTAAAGAATACTGTTCTATTTTATTTTTATTACAAGATAATAAATTCAGTTAGTAATAATTTAGAGATTTTGAATTTAATAAAATATTATTTATAAAATTGAGTTTCATTTAAATTTCCATAACTTTTCTAACTATAACTAATTTATAAAATGCAATTTAATTTTGAATTATATATGATAGTTAAGTGTTTATATTAAATGGGTTTCGCACATTAGTATAAAACACAATTTCTATAAAATAAATTTATTTAAGTGTGGAAGAAGTCCAAAATAATGTAATAATAAAAAAATAGGTATTTTATAAATATTTTACGTTTGATAAATCATCTACAATATCTTTTTATTTCATTAAAATAATCAATCCATCATTCTTAAATATATATATATATATATATATATGATTTTATACGGTTTTCTTTGCTATTATATTACCTTAAATTTATTCATTTTTTCCAATTATTTCGTAAACATATAACTTTCCAAAACCCAATATCTCTTAATTTGATGCGAAAGCAACAGACGAACTATGCGTTGTATCAAAAGATTTTTCAATAAATATTAAAGCATACTTATATGTGTAAGGCAAATAAAAAAGAAGGAAAATAGACATTTTTACATTTATTGATGGGATTATTGATTTCAATCAGTAAAGAAATATTTTGCTCATATTCGAATTTTTATATAACGATAATAGCTTTTTATAATAAAATTATTCTGCATAACTGTTTTTATGTGAATTCTTCTGAAGACTTGCATCGTAACTCGTAAGCGAGTTTTCAATTTGTTCTAGAAGTGGCAGCATTATTATAATACGAAACATTTAAATTTTATACTTATGATTTTTGGTAAAGCAGCTTTTAAATATTAGATGTAAAGAATACTGTTCTATTTTATACTTATTACAAGATAGTAATTGTCGTTATAAATAATAAAGAGCTATTCGCAATTTAATAATATATTGTTAATAAAATAGAATTTCATTGAACTTTCCATAATTTATCTAATTATAACTACATCATAAAATGCAATTTAAATTTGAATTATATATGCTAGTTAAGTATTTACATTAGGTGTGTTTTGCACATATATAAAAAAATGTAAAATAAATTTACTTAAGTGTGGAACAAGCCCAAAAAATTATGTAAAAAAAGTTATAGGTATTTTATAATTATTTTACTTCAGACGAATTATCTACAATATATTTTTTATTTCATTAAAATAATATACCCATCATTCTTTATTAAAAAAAACAGATTTTTTATTATATGATTGAATAATATTTCATACGGTTTTCTTCGCTATTATATTACCTTAAATCTATTCATTTTTTCAATTACTTCGTAAATATATAACTTTCAAAAACCCAATCTCTCTCATTTTCAGTCGAATGCAGTAGACCAAATATGCCTTGTACAAAAAGATTTTTCAATAAATATTAAAACATACTTATATATGTAAGGCAAACAAAAGAGAAGGAAAAAAGATATTTTTACTTTTATTGATGCGATTTTCGGTTTGAAGTTGTAAAGAAACATTTTGCCTATAATCGAATTTTTATATCCTGGCAATAGATTTTTATAATAGAAGTATTCTGCATAACTGCTTTTATGTGAATTCTTCTTAAGACTTCTATCGTAACTCGTAAGCATATTTTTATTTTTTTCTAGATGTAGTAGCATTATCATAATGCGAAACATTTCAATTTTATGGATATGATTTATGGTAAAGCAGCTTTTAAATACTAAACGTAAAACATAGTGTTCTATTTTACATTTTATTACGAGATAATAAATTGGATTAGTAATGAGTCAAATATATTTGTAATTTAATAAAATATTGTTTATAAAATTAATCTTTATTTCAATTTCGAATTTTTAACAAACTAAAACTATATTAAATAATGCAATTTAAATTTAAATTATATATGGCAGTTTAGTGTTTACATAAAGTGTGTGTCGCACATTAGTAACAACAAGGTAGAACTCGTCGAATTTCGACGAAAGAAAATACTTAAATAGGAATTATTTCCTTGATTTATTATAAATCTACTAAATTAGTCACAGTAAAAATTGCACCTTAAATTCGCAAGTCTAACTCTTAAACAAATGATATCTGAAATATGATGAGAACTAAATTCTATGAAACTCAATTGTAGAAATTATTAAAATTCAACTTTAATCTATATGTAAACAATAAAATATAATAATGATATTTTATTATTATAAAGTTATCAATTAAGGACCTTATGCGCGGTATTCCAAAATTTATAATAGCAGAATATACTCAACTTTGACAAAATTCTAGGGTTTTTCTTCCGTGAATTCTAAACTGAACAATATTTTTACCATCTAAAAATTTACATATGCATTTATCTAGTCCATGCTCACGCTTTTTAAAAAATTGTATTTTAATTTCATCATTTCAAAATCATTTTAATTCAAAACTTTAAATCTCGATTTCTATTAGTTGTAAAAAATATAATAATTTATTTATATTATTTTAAGTTTGAATGAAAATTCCTGAAATAATCTGCATACAATAAATACGCAATACAATAATTCTGTGACGTCAGAGTCTAAAAAGAAAGTGTTGTATCGAGTTTAAAAAAACGTTTTTAATAAACTAAAAATCCCCCCCCCCATTTAATTTATAAATAAAAATGAACTAAAACCGAAATTCAGAGAATTTTTTAATTATGTCAATAATGAAATTTTCCCACATAGCACATATTTTAAATTCAATATTTGTTTTTCCCTTTTTATGAAAAAATGGCAACAGAAAGATAAAGAAATGTTCTTTTTTCCCTTCACTTTTAATAGAAATGGAGTATGTCGGTTGCCACAATACTAAAACAGCATAAAAAACTACTAAAAATTAATTTTTCTAAAACGAATAAAGATATAGCTTTCGAAGAAATTGCATTTAAAAGTAGTTTTTTCCCTGATACGATGGTGTAAAAATTGAAAATGTGTGATATTTAGAAGCTTAAAAACTTGCAGAAGAAAAAAATACAAAAATAAAATTTCATTTCAAATTTTTAAGTGATGCCATTCGCAAAATGGCATATGCGTTACGCACAGATATGTTTGACCTTTACAATATCGATATAAAATAAATTTGTTTAAGAGTGGGCCAAATCCATATTTCGTCAAATTATGTTTGACAGAAATTTTTCTTTAAATACAAAATTCTAGATGGAAAACGTGATCACTGAATTGATACATCTATTATTCTCATGGAGATGAAGAAATGTCAATTATTTTTACTTGCAAATAACCCTATCTAGTGTTATATAGACATGAATCATTTTAATTCTAATTTGGCTGTCTGTGACTATTCTCTGTTTAAGAAATTAAAGGAAACATTAAGATGCAACTGAGTTTTCTCACATTGTCACTCACAATTTCAGAGTTTAATGTAGCTAGCGAGAATCGTATCGATGTCCAGGGGCATGGTTGCTGCCAAGCCGGGTAAGCAAGTTGATCCGCATTCAGATAAATGCGGGAAAATGAGTGACAAATATTCGTTTTATTTCTATTTCTAATATTCAAACCACTGTTAGTAAATCATTTTTTTAGTATGTATGTAACATTTTTTTGGTGATCCATTCTTGTAGTTAGACTTATGAGTGACTTGTATAAAGCTTGAATCATCTATGATTTTATTCTGTGATTTTAAAATGCTTTTAGCCGCGTATTTTACTTACTAACTTATTATTAAATGTTCATTTAACATTATATAAAGCATCATTTATGCGAAATTACAAAGATATGTTATGAATGATTAATTATGGGAATTGCGAATGTAATCCTTAAATAGTTTTTAGCTCCAATGCTCCACCACCAGAAACGTATAAAGGCGTTATAAGATTGTATTAAGTAAATTACCTTCTTGTTATATAGTAATAGACTCATATGGATAAGAAAATATTGTATTAAAAATATTTGATAGAAGAAAAAGTTCTCAGTTATTTTTTTCTGTTAACATTCAATATTTTACTTCTTAATTACTGAAAAATTATAAATTTCTAAGAAGTATTGTTTTAAAACGATATTTTAACACTTAAGCCATCAGAAATTTTCTACTTATTACTACGATTTATATATTAGCTTAAAAAGGTAGTTGGCTCACATTCAAATAAAGTTTTATTTGGCTGGCAAGATTGATAAATTGTAGTTGTTTCGAATAACTTGTGTTCTTCATAAAACTTGGTCATAAATAACAGATTAATTGAAATATTATGTATAGAATATTGTAATAAAAAATAAAGCATGCATTGCTTGTTATAATAATTTTGTTCATAATATAAAATGAAATAGAATTTTATGTTTTAGGTTCTATTTGTATTCTCCAATACTATAAAAACCTTATATCCCATAATAATTCGTTTTAATATTCGCACTTGTAGAGAAAATATTTTACGTGAATAAATTTTAAGTTGTTGAATTTAAACAATAGTTTAAAAATGCAGTTAGTTTACACATAATTACAAAACTTATAAATGTATCAAAATTTCCTAGCTCTTTTTAAAATTCCACTATAAAATGGAACGCCTGCACTATTACAAGCCTGATTTTGTGGAAAAATTTCATTAATAAATATGAAACTGTAAAAAAGTAACAATTCTTCAGAGTATTTTAAATGCCATATAGCTTTACAAGAATTAGGTGATAAGAGATAGCGATATAATAAAAAAAATATATATAGATAGATTTTTTTGGTTAATTCAATATTATAAAAAAGAAAAAATGATAGTATAGTAAACAAATTCTATTAATTAATAATATTATTAGAGTATTAATTCTACATCGAGGTCTGCAATTATTAAATTGCTATTCTTTTTCGATTTCAGACGAAATTTTGCAAAAAAACGCTATGAAAATAAGTTAAGATTAGTTTTGCAGTTGAACTGTTTTCTTTATCTACATCACACTATTCCTTAAAATATTCTTTATCTTATTTCGAGTTCCAAGAAGGGACGAGAATAGTCAAGATACTAAAGAAAAACTTCATCAACAGATAATGCACCGAGAAAGTGATCGAAAACCAATAAAGGAAATTGCAGTGTTCCTTTGCATATAAAAATATAACTATTATTTCAATGGCGCGGGAAAGCGAAAATAAGAGGTCGATATTTAAAAATCGATTCTATAGAGCCTGATACAGAAGAAATGTACAGTAAACACAAGCTCCTCCTTCTGAATATATTTAGGACTTAATTGCAATCTTTGGCGTAATGACTAACCATTATGAACAGGGATGGAGGATATTCAGAAAACCTTACCAGCCAAAGATTTATTCACCATGCCAGCAACCTGCACTGTACAGTTGAAAATTGTTGTGATAAAATGTGATTTGAAAAAGAGTTAATCATATTGACGATAGTTTAATTTCACTAGGGGTCTCTGTCCTCTATGAGTTAGGCTCATCATTCCAATCCCGCATCTAACAATAAGCTAATTTGATCGACTTAAAAAAATTACAGAATATTGCAATAAATTTTTTAAGAAAAATAGGTTATTGCCCTGTAATTGGACATTCATTCTTTTCTATTTTACGGAGAGGCTTACGACTGAAGGAGCTGCTATTATATTTTTTGCGTTTGATTAAATAATATTATCTAAATTAATAATATTATTTCAGAATTAGCTAATATAAAATTAATTTAGTCAAGGAACTTGTGTGATTCGACTGGAAATTGTAAATGTCTGAGCGTCTTCAAAAAGGCTAAAAATATAATATTGTTTTTTTTTACACTTTGTTTTAAATGCTATACATAAGAAAAAACTTAATTCCAAATATGAATGTAATCCTTGTGAGTAATTATGCTTCGTTTCATTAAAAATTCATTAAATCTATAGAACACTGTTAAAACTAATGGTGACACATTGCACCTTTTAAGGGTGAAAGGCTTGTCTCACTGGTGACACCCCTTAGGGTGAAAAGATGGCACCCTTAATCCAGAGTGTCCAATGATAAAAAATTAAAAAACATACTACCCGATTCTCGATGGATTCGAACGCAGAACGTCTGATTACAAGCTCAGCGCCCTATCCACTCGGCCATCAAGCTCACCTCCAAAGTCTCCCTGAAATGTTCATATGTCCTGAAATTCAAAGGTTGCTTTATATAAAAAAGCTCGCCAAAAGTTAGCCATCCGATGTTCTAAACGAAATTCGGATAGTGTATAGCGGTTATGGTCATTTTAGGAAAAAAATGCTGTGTTGATCCACCAGTGACAGCGAGTTGAAGTGCAAGGATGCACATTACAGAGCATGCGCAAATGACTAAGGGGTGAAAATCTTCCAACGGTATGCATTACGCGGCAAGCTAATTAGCGTGAAACACCCAATGGCACCCGAAACACATTTTCAAGCCAAGTTATTTAACCTTTTCACCCCTGGGCGTCAAATGCAACTAGTTCGTCACTTTTATTTTTAACAGTGAACTATATTATCTTTAATATTGTTTATATTGCAATGAAACATGGTGCTTAGTGAATGCAATATTACATGCCAAGAATGTTAAGAACGGATTCTTTTATATGCTAAAGCCACCATTTAACGAGTTTAAATGCATGATTTGAATTATTATCATGCTAAAACAAAGAATTGTAACCAAAATGTTTTCTCTAGTAACGCAGGTAATGACTTGCCATATAGCACAATTCATCCGGTTGCGGATTTCAAGTAACATAACGGACAGCTATTCGAAAAAAATACTCCCCGCAGCATAATGTGCCATATGCAATGGTTCATTACAATAACAAGGTAGAACCCATCGAATTTCGACGAAAGAAAATGTTTAAAAAGGATATCTTTCATTGACTTCATTTAAACTTACGAAATTAGTTACAATAAAAAATGCATCTAATATTGGTTTGTCTAACTCTCATACACATATTATCTCAACCTAAAGTTAACAAAATAATGTTTCTATGAAACTCAGTTGTCCGAATTTTTAAAATTAAACTTTAATCATAATGTAAAACAGTGAAATATAATAAAGATCTGTTAGTATGACAAAGTTATTAATTAAGGCTCTTGTGCTTGGAATTTTAAAATGAAAAACTGCAAAATGTATTCCACTAATTTATACTATTTTTTTCCGTGAAATCTAAACCCGACATTTGAAAAGACGTGTTAATGAGAAAATGGCAACATAAAAATACAGTAATCTGCTTTTTTCGGCTTTGTAACATTTCCGTTTGATAAGAAATGGAGTTCTTCTGTTGCCACAATTGGGAAAACGGTATTAAAAACTACAAAAAAAAATTAGTATCTCAAAAACAAATTAAGATACAGTTTTCAAACAAATTGCATTTGAAAGCAGATTTTTTTCCCTATACGATGATGCAAAAACTGAAAATGTGGGATCTTTAAATGTTTAAAAATTTGTTTTAGCCAAAATTGCAAAACCGAAATTTCATTTCAAATTTCAAGTTGCCATTCGCAAAATGACGTATGCGTTACGCACAGATACGTTTGGCCTTTATAATATAGATAACATATCTAGAATCATGCCTTTTATTTTTAGATCTTCAGACGTAGTGTCTGCCGCCTCTTTCAGAAAGGTTAAACATTGATTCGTCGAAAAATAGTACCTTTTTCCAGATTTTACTTGACCAGTATTTATATTAATTGCGAAACATCAATGGGGCGCGCTGGTTTTCTTTTAAACATTTTATATGACTTTTTAATACCGACTCCTTCAAAAATTCTTACATCAGTACAGTTTCTCAATACGCTGTACGGATGTAGGATCGACCTATTTCCGCAATATGTTTCCTGGCAATATTTTTCCTGTAGGTGGTGTTAATTTCTTTTCATAATTTTCCGGGATCTTTGCATCGAGACAATTCATGACCACTTTTATACACTGTTAAAACTAATGGTGACACATTGCACCTTTTAGGGGTGAAAGGCTTGTCTCACTGGTGACACCCCTAAAGAATCCAGAATGACACCTTTAATTAGGGTGAAAAAATAGCACCCTTAATCCAAAGTGTCCAAAAATAAAAATTTGAAAAATATACAAACCGACTTTTGGCCGTCGGAGGATTCGAACTCACAACGTCTGATTACAAACTCAGCGTTCTAACCGCTCGGCCATCGAGCTCATCTTCATTCACTCATAGCCATAGATTTTACTTGCCGTCATAGAAAATAGAAAGACACACATCACAGCGTATGTGCATGGTTCCAGTCACCCGATGAGGTGCTGCATTGCTGCCAATACGAAGTGCATGGCACCTTATTTAGCTCCAATCACCCAGTAAAAGACCTGTCGGCACTGAAACCACAAATCAAAGCCCCTATGGCACCCTAGGGTTCCAAATGGCACCGGTTTGTCCCCTTCACTTTTAACAGTGTACGTTTTTAAAAATATCGTTCTACTATGATAATAATGCCTCAAAATAACGTATAATTTAAATATATAAGCATTGTATGGGGATTGAAAAATTCATTTATTCTGTCGATTAAAAATATCTTAAAAATGCTATTTATTTTGTCATTAAAAAAACCTTTAAATCGATACTATATAATTTTAAAAGAATATGACTATCTTTTTTTAACGAAAAAATAAGTTAAATCACATGCATTATGTGTTATGCTTATTCAAAAATGTTTTTCAATGCGGAATATAAATATCATTTTGCAAAATAATTGCGTTCTTATGTATGATTAATTAGCAGTATAATATATGAACTACAATATTTCAGCTGATTAGTCATAGTTTGAACACAGTAACAAACATTTAAACAAGCGCAAATGGTAAAATCAAATATTGTAAAGTGGATTGTCTACAATTAAAAGTAACATTTTCCAAATTTATAGTTACATTATAACAGAAAAACTGACAAGGACTCTTCGCTTTTATCATCAATAGCAACACCTAAATCTATAAAAGCGTATAAAAACTATACCTAATCTTATAAAAAGTTTACTACTTCTAACGAATACCATTTCAATACTGTCATTATCTACAATCATAAAGACTTATGAATACTACATTGAGTCGAGAGGTTTCACGTTTTATTACAATTCACTGGTATCCCATTTACTTTAGAAAGATGTTTCGTCGAATTAAAAAAAAGTAGTTGTTGGATGTTATAAAATATATTTGCATACATATGCAAGAATCGTATTTTCATTAAAACATATACACTGTAAAAAAACGGACGAATTAACGGAAGTATTACTGGTAATCTAGACGCTAGTACTATTTACTGTTTTTTAACGGAAAATTTTCCGTAAATATTCCGTTTTTTTCGACTTTTTCCCGGAATTTACGGAAAATTTTCCATTAAAAAACAGTAAATAGTATTGGCGTCTAGATTACCAGTAATACTTCCGTTAAATCGTCCGTTATTTTTTACAGTGTAATACTGATTATAAACAAAAATGTATATGCATACAATTATCATGAGAGTGTTAATTCTAAACAAATGAAGCGTAAATCTATCAAATATATAATTTACTTTTCTATACTTTACCAGAGAAAACGCGCTGCCCTTAAAACATTCACCAATGACTTAATTGCGTGCTGAATTTCACTTAAATGAAGTCAATCGTCTAAACGCATGTTGACACTAAGTGTGATGAAATATCTCTCCCATTTTCTTTGCATGTGTAATGACATTACAAAGAGTATTATGAAGTATCAGATTTTAGAATATGTGTAATGAGAAAAACTTTTAGCGACTGATGGGTGCTGTGTTGGGTATATTCTTATTAGTTGTTAAATATATTTTATATCAATTTAGGTAGCAAAAGTTTATGTTAATTAATTCAACGCTGTTAGATAATATTTTCTAACTAGTTATGGGATAAAACAGCTAAAATGATGGAAAAATTATCAAAGTAATATTTATCATTATATTTGGTTGGGAAATAATTATTTTTAATAAGTAATATATTTTATGTTTTGAATATAACAATTGTATTTGCTGTCCAAATTTATATTATTAAAAAAATACTCATTCATTATTATTATTATTTCTTTTTTTTTGTCTATTTTAGTTGCATAGTAAAATTACTTTTTCTTGTTTAATTACATGTATAATAAGACTCGAATAAAATAAAAATTATCTGATTTTGCCACATTAATAAGAAATATTTTTTACGCACTAAATTCATGCATTTAGTGCGTCCAGTATATTTTAATAAATATATGTTATGTATTTATATCGATTTAGATGATAATTTTTTTTTGTTAATTATTATGTCTACTTTACATTTTATATTATAACTAGTTTCAAGGTAAATCTGTAGAAATATTGCCAGAAATACATATCATCAGAAATACGTATTTATTTGAGGAATCCTTATAATGACTTTAAATAAAAATACAATAAAAAAATTTTATGAAAACGTTTGTTATGGAACTATAGATTAATCAAGAATTCATATTCAGTAGCCTAAGTAGGACTTTCTAAATTTTCTTCCTATCATAATTTATTTTGCATTAATTTTTGTCCCTTTAATTTTAAATACATGATTAATGAAATAAAAGTTGAAGAAAAATTATTGATTTTGGAAGATATCTCATAAGAAAACTCTTTTACAGATATGGGTGTTGAGTACAGTAGATTAATAGTGAAAATACAACGTTTAAATGGATTTAGGTAATTATGAAGTATTTAATTAGTCACATACTTTATATATTATCCTGTAGATAAAATGTGACAGACATTTTCAGTGTGGAGGAAAATAACTGGAAATAATTCTCTTTAACGTATGATAATTGTAATATTAATTTTATTTTTTAAGTACTGAATTTTTTTGTTATGAATTATAATCTGATTGAAATAATTTGTAATTAGAAATTAATATTAAAAATGTTTCGTTCCAGATTATTATGCTATTACTAATAATTTTATTTAATGTTTCTGTGATTTAGAAATCTTAATCCCTTGGCGGATAATTTCTTATTTCTTACACAATAGTAAAAATTATTTTTTAAAGAGAATGTTTTTGATATATGTATCCTTTTAATGTTTTAACATGTTAACTGGAAGCTTATTGTATACAAATGATGGTAGCAAAAGCAATAAATGCTCGCAAACCCTGTTTAAAAAAGAATGTAAAAAATACATTTTATGTATTTTATAAATAATATATTCCACATATATATTCTATATATTCCAAATATATACTGTCATCTACAATATCTTTTTATTTCATTAAAATAATGTCTCCATCATTCTTAAAAAAATACACTGTTTGATAATACTTTATATCGTTTTCTTTGTTTCATATTACCATAAATATATTCATTTTTTTTTATTACTTCGTAATCATATAACTTGCAGAACCCCAGTATCATTTATTTTTAAGCGAAAGCCGTATAAGAACTATGCCAAGTACAAAAAATGATTTTTCAATAAATATTAACACTTATTCATATATGTAAGGTAATCAAAAAAGGGAAAAAAAGTTATCTTTAATTTTATTGGTGGGATTATTAGTTTAAAGCAGTAAAGGAATATTTCGCTCATAAAATTCTGATCTTTATATCCTGACAATAGCTTTCTATAATAAAAGTAATCTGCATAACTGCTTTTATGTGAATTCTTCTGAGGACTTATACTGTAACTTGTAAGCAGATTTTCAATTTGTTCTAGATGTAGCAGCATTATTATAATACGAAACATTTAAATTTTACTGATATGATTTTTGGTAAAACAGCTTTTAAATATTAGATGTAAAGAATACTATTCTATTTTATACATTATTACAATATATAATAATTATTACAATTTATTACATTATATAATAAACTATATTTTATTATAATATATAATAAATAATAATTAGTAATAATTCCTACATATTCGTAATTTAATAAAATATTGTTTACAAAATTGAATTTTGATTCGATTTCCATAATTTATCCAACTACAAATGTATCATAAATTGTAATTTATATTTGAATTTTATATAATAGTTTTCTGTTTATATTAAGCGTGTTTCGTATATTAGTAATTATATAATATAAATTTAGGTAAGCGTCTACCAAGTCTATTTTTCTTCAAATCAGGTTAGAGAGAATATTTGTTTCTTAACAAAATGCTAGATGGTAAGTGTGAGTAGAGAATTTCCCTTTATTTCCGTATTAGTCTCAGGGAAAGTTAAAAATACCAATTGCTTTTTTTGCAAATAATCCTCGATAGTGTTATATACACAGGGATCATTTTAATTGGGTTCAAAGAATGTCCATGGTTTCTCTTACAAAACTATAATTAGTATGTTTAAGCTTTAACTATTTAGTAATCTATTATTTATAAATTTTATGTAAATCATCATTTTTTTATAACGGTAATAAAATATACTATATTCCAGTAGCCAAACAATATTGGGGCAATTTTGGTGACATCTTGGAGCAATATTGGCACATTGGCGATCTACTGGCATGAAATATTGCTCTAAAAACGGACACTTTACATTTTACCCTTATTTAGCCAATATTTACAGCTAATATTTTGCTAATATTGGGGTTTCGTAGGAAATATTGCCAATAAAAAGCCAATATTGGATTTCATTGGAAATATTTCCAATGTAACGCCAACTTTTGTAAAATATTGAAAATTCACTGGAAATAATTTCCAATGAAATGCCAATATATAAGCAATATTGGCGTTTTATTAGCAATATTTGCAATAAATTAAATAATGGCGCAACATTGGACCAATATTAGTTTGCTACTAGGATAGTAAAGTAAAAAGTTTTGTAAAAAAGGTCCAACCGATTAAACTATGTGTATTGACATACAAACAATGAAATTTAACAATTTACTTAAAGTTAATAGCTAAAATGTGGAAAAGAATTATAAATAATAGTCTTTTACGTATATAATTATAATATTGTTTTTTAATAAAATAAATGCAATCCTTTGTTATGAATTATAATGTTTATTGAAATAACTATTAATTAGAAATTAATATTCAAAATTTTCTCTTCGAAATTTTTATGTTATTACTAATTTCATTTAACATTTCTAAGTTTTAAAAATATCCATGCCTTGGCAGAAAAATTCCTAAACTTTTACACAAGAACAAAAACAATTTTATTATGAGAAAGCATCTTATACATTTATCTTGTAGATATCAAAACATGTTAACATGAAGTATTCTAAGAAAATGGTGGTTGCCATAGTAGTAAACGTCACAAGCCCACTTAAAAAAACAATATAAAAATACATTTTAGGTATTTTATGAATATTTTATTTCTGAGAATCATTTACAATATAATGTTCTTTCATTAAAAAACTGTCTCCATCTTTCTTTTCTAAAGAAACAAATGTGTCTCTTAAAACATTTGATAAAATTTCAGATGGTTTCCCTTACTATTATATTACATTAAATCTATTATTTTTGTTTTCCAATTACTTCGTGATCATATAACTTTCAAAACCCCAATATCTGTTATTTTGAAGCGAAAGCAGTAGAACAATTATGCCATGTATAAAATCCATTTATATATGTAAGGCAGTAAAAAAAGACCTGCTCACTTTTATTGGTGGGATTATCGATTTCAAGCAGTAGAGAAATATTTCGCTCATAAAATTCGAATTTTTATATCGCGACAATAGCTTTTTATAATAAAATTATTCTGCATAACTCTTTTTATGTGAATTCTTCTAAAGACTTATATCGTAGCTCGTAAACAGGTTTTTAATTTCTAGATGTAGCAGCATTACAATAATACGAAACATTTAAATTTTCTTTATATGATTTTTAGCTAAGCAGCTTTGAAATATCAAATGTAAGTACAGTGTTCTATTTTAAATTTTATTCAAATTTAATAAATTCATTTAATAATAATTCAAAGATATTCATAACTCGTCTATTATTGTGCATTTATTTATAAATTGTTTATTTACTTTTTTTTAAAATAAGATAAATTCTTTTTGTTACATATTTATTAATTAATCGTGTTTTTATTTATTGTTAGCTTTTTTTTAAACAGTAGAATTAAAAAAAAATGTATCTGTCACTGATACTGAAAAATGTTTTGCGCAAATTCGCACCAATCCCGATACGTGTTTATTATTTCTGTCTTAATTTCATGGTACTTTTGAAGTATTACCATCACCTTGGCGTTTTTATAAATCTTGGTCCAGTTTTTGCTCCAGAATGTGAGGCTTGCTTCAAACAGATTTATCATCTTCAGTCTTAATGTCGCCTAAGGAGACACACTAAAAAAACACTTTTTAAATTAATTTAAATACTTCCTGAATTGTTAAACTTACATATCGCCCTTTTTAATAAATTTTAGAGCTATCGATATATAGACTGATGCATCTCTGGAAATGTTTTATAATATTTGTAATCTGGTTTTTGAAGTCCTACGTTATGTTTGTCTCCGAACTGAGGAGGGTAAATAGCTACATAAACAGATCTTATGAACGTTTATGCTTTTTTTCTATATATATGGCGCAGATGTCATATACATACCACATTGGTGCGATCAAATTATGAGATTAAATACCAAAAATGTAATATCGAAAATAACACACTCACTACGCATTAAACACGACACACATGTTTTTGCTACATCATCAAATAATTTTTAATTTGCCTAATAATTTACATTTTAATAAAAGTTTTACTAATTCTACTGATAGAAAAAAAAATGTATACACATGCATTTATCAAAAGTGTATTTATTCCAAACAACTGTAAATCAATCAAATATATAATTTACCTTTCTACACTTTACCACAGAAAACGCACTGCCTGTCACCAATTACTAAATTGCGTGCTGAATTTCACTTACATGAAGTCAATCGTTTAAACTCGTAATGACACTAAGTGTGATGAAATATCTCTATCATTTTCCTTACATGCGTAATGACAGAACAAAAAAAGTATCAGATTTTAGAATACGTTTAATGAGAAAAACTGTAATTGACTGATTGGTAGTGTAATGATGGTGTATATTCTTAGTGAATGCTAAATGTATTTTATACCAATTTATGTAGAAAAACTTTACGTTAATTAATTCAACGATTTTTATATTATTCTCTAATTAGTTATGAAGCAAAACTTCTAAAATGATGGAAAGTTTATCATGAGTAATAATTATTATTATATATGGTTGGAAATTAATGACATTTTTATAAATAATATATTTCGAGTTGGGAGAGCATCAATTGTGTTGTTCGTCCAAACATATATTATTAAAAATTTAGATTCCCTGTTAATATTTTGTTTTTTTAGTCTAGTTTTAGATGTGTAATAAAATTACTTTTTTGTGTTTACTACATGTATATCAACATTCGAAATCAATAGAAATAATCAAATGTTTTCACATTACTAATTAGAAATATTTAAATTTATATATATAATGCATCCGGTATATTTTAAATGAGATACATTATGTGCTTTTACCGGTTTAGATGATAAAATTTTTGTTAATTAAAATAGCTATTTTAACTTTTATAATATAACTAGTGTTGACATATAATGTGTAGAAATGTTGTCAGAAGTAATTACCCTCATTATAATGACTTTAAATAGAAATACACTAATAGAAGTATGGATTTAATGAATAGCGTTAGTTGCGGAACTATACACTGTAAAAAAAAAAAATCAAGAGGTTACTAAAAATTTTTTAGTAAATTTGTATTCCACAGAATTTTTTAGTAACCATTACAAAAATTTTTTTGCAAGCGAAACAAGCATTTCTTTTGTAAACTAAACAAAAGAATTTTTTTGTGTAACTAACTTAAAAATTTTTAGTATGAGCCACCAAGTAAATTTTAGTAATAGCTCCAAAATTATTTTTAATAACCATTATGTGGGCCCGAAGTTTCCTTCGAGCTGCATCTAGACTTCCTAAGCGGAAGATTTCAGGCAAAACCGCCATAGATGGCAGCACCAAACATTGTTACTGCTCCGACAGTATATTCATAATCCCTTTATTAACGAGTACTTACACTACATATATTCGGGGCGTATTTGGCCGTGGCCAGTATCGAACCAGGGATCTTTTAGCCTGGAGTCCGTTACTATAACCACTATGCTATCAAGGCCATACCAAGTGAGGTTTAGTAATAGCTATTAAAAATATAAAATTATTAACTCAATTCGTTGCTAACTTTTTTCTAGTAATTCTTACAGATTTTCTTGTAACCGACTAAGATTACTAAAAATTTTTTAGTAATTACAAGAATCACTAAAGTTTTTTTTTAGTAGACCGACACTTTTTTTTACAGTGTAGATTAATCAAGAACTCCAATTCAATAGCCTAAGTTGGAATTCTCTTAATCTTCTTTCTATCATTTTTTTAATATTAACTTTTGTTTCTTTAATTTTACTTTAATGCTTAATAAAATAGAAACAGAACAAAAACCATTAATTTTGGAATATTGGCTATAAGAATTTTTTTTATAGAGTAATGAGATATACAGTACATTAATAACAAAAATTCAATATCTGTTTAGATAGATTTGGGTATTTATGGATTATTTTTCTTAAATAATTCCTTTTATGCATTATGTTCTAAATAAAATGTGACAGACAGAACTATAAAAATGTTCTTTGATGTCTTTAATTATATTAGTAGTTTTTTTTAACAAAATACTTCATTTTTAATGTTATTATGTTTATTGAAATAACTAATAAAAAAATAACCATTTAAAATGTATCGCTCGAAATCATTAAACCATTACTAATAATTTTATCTAATATTTCTACGATTTAAAAATATTAAAGCTTTGACTGATTTTTTTTTTTTTTTTTTTTTTTTTACACAATAGCAAATATGGCTTTGTTATGAGAATGTGTCTGATATACTTAGCTTATCAACATCATAACATATTAACAGGAAATTTATTCTATGAAAATGGTAGTATCCAAAAATTAAAACATCGCAATGTCTATTTTGAAAAATTACATAAAATAACATTTCAGGTATCTTATAAATATTTTACTTCGGACGAATAATCTACAGTATATTTTTTCTTCATTAAAATATCTCCATCTTCCTTTTCTAAATAAACAAATGTGTTTTATTATCGTTCGATATTATTTCACATGATTTACCCAGCTATAAATTTTTCTTTAATCAATTATTTTTGAATTACTTTGTAGTCATATAACCCCAAAAACCCAATCTATCTTATTTTGGAGCGGAAAGAGTAGAAAAACTATGCCAGGTATAAAAAGATTTTTCAAAAAATACATTAAAATTCATTTATATGTGTAAGGCAATCAAAAAATTAAAAAAATGACCTTCTTACTATTACTGGTGGGATTATTGGTTTCAAGCAGTAAAGAAATATTTCTCTCATAAAATTCGAATTTTTATATCGCAACAATAGCTTTTTATAATAAAAGAATTCTACATAACTGCTTTTAGAAGAATTCTTTTAAAGACTTATGTCGTAACTCGTAAACAGGTTTTCAATTTGCTCTAGACATAGCCGCAATCTAATAATACAAAATTTTAAATTTTATTGATATGAATTTTGGTAAATGAAAATTGTAAATATTACGTGTAAAGCATACTGTTCTATTTCATATTTTATTAAAAGATAATAAATTCAATTAGCAAAATTTCAGAGATATTCGTAATTTAATAGAATATAGTTTATAAAATTGAATTTATAAAATAAATTTAGTTTAAGCATGGACCATGTCCATAATAAAATAATCTCAAAAAAATTTTAGATATTTTATAAATATTTTATTCTTGACAAATCATCTACAATATCTTTTTTTTTCATTCAAATAATGTATCCATCATTCATTAAAAAACAGATGGCCTTTTTATATAATTTATTATTTATATTCTATCTATAAATTTTACATGATGTTATTTGCTGTTATATTACCATAAATATATTCAATTTTTCAATTACTTCGTAACTTCAAAAAACCCAATATCTCTTTTTGTGAAGCGAAAGCTGTGGAACAACTATGCCATGTCTAAAAACATTTTTCAATAGATATTAAAATTTATTTATATGAGTAAGGCAATAAAAAAGACGATTTTATATTTTTGGTGGGATTATTGGTTTCAAGCAGTAAAGAAATATTTCGCTCATAAAATTCAATTTTTATATAGCAAATTGCTTTTTATAATAAAAGCATCCTGCCTAACTGCTTTTATGCTTCTTAAGACTTATATTGCACAGTAAAACATTTGTGGAAACGTTACTCCATACAATTGGTGTAAAAATGGTGGCAAATGCTGCCTTCAATTTCATGGAGTAATTGTTTTCACATATGCAATGGTGTAATTTAAACATATATTACTGGTGTAACATGACAATGTTACACCGGTTTTAACGGTTAAAATACTCCATAAAATTAAAGGCAGCAATGTTGCCACCAATTTTACAGAGTAACGTTTCCACAAATGTTTCTCAGTGTGTGACGTGTGAGTAGGTTTTCAATTTGCTCTAGATGAAGCAGCATTATTATAATACGAAACATTCAAATTTTATAAATGTAGAATTATCAGTGCAGAAATGTCAATAACGTTTGCTTGCAAATAAACCTAGATAGTATTATAAAAGATAGGAATAATTTTATTTCTGTTCAATGAATACACATGGCTTCGATTATAAATCTGTAATTTTTATTACTGTGTATAAGTTTTATGAATTTAATTATCTATTATTTATAAATTTTCTGTAAGTCATCATGCTTTATAAAAAAATAAATAAAATAGATTATGGTATACTAAAAATATTTTTATTGGAAAAGGGTCGACAAATTAAATAATTGACCTTTGTATTGACATAAAAAAATTAAATTTATTAGTTTGCTTAAAGTTAACAGAGGGTATATGATGTGTTTCTAGATAAATATAGGGGCTTTAACGCTTGTTAGTATTTATTAATTAAAAATTAAAATTATGATTAAAACATATATGAAAAAACAACTCAAATAGTTTTATCTACACGCTTGCAAGTGACCAACATGAGAATCCTTCGTCGTACGACATACATCAAAATTATAGTTCATTTCTTCCCAGGCATTGATTAGTGTTTGTGATGTCATTATTGCAACAGATGCAAAGGTCAGCTGGTACTAGTGGCACATACATATTGTCCTTTATGAAACTTTACTGGTAGACATCACATGCCGTCAGATCGGGTGAGTGTCTGGACAGAGCTGCTTTGCTAATCAACTTTTCCGAAGAACTTAGCTGTTCATTCAATGTCCCCATGTGATGAATGGTGCTCACATTGAACATTGTCCAATTGGATCCAATCAAATATCATGAAAATTGAAAAAGGTATCATTATTATAAGTAAGCTGTTTTTACACTGCTCTCTAAAAACGGCTGAATTATAAGGGATTCTCCAGAAATTGACATCTTTTATTAAATGACTTTTAGGGAAAAATTAGTATTTAATGTATAAAATATCTAATACAATATTTCTGTTAATAAGTATCTTGACATCTGTAATAGAAAAGAATAAAAGGTCTTTTGCTTTTCTATCACAGGTGTCAAGATAATTATTAGCAGCAATATTGTATTAGATGTTGTATTCATTAAATAGTACCAATTTTTTCCTAAATGTCACTTAATAAAAAATGTCAGTTTGTCGAGAATCCCTTATAATTCAGCCGTTTTTAGAGACCAATGTAAAAACAGCTTACTTATAATAATGATATCTTTTTGAATTTTCATGAAATTTGATTGGATTTTTTTATAAGTTACTTTATAGAATTGACCATTAAATGATGTAAAAGAATCGTTTTTATTGTTCGCGCATGCGCAGATAAAAATTATTTCATAAAACTACTAATATTTCACAAAATATTTAATATATTTATATACCAATTGCGCTGTGTTTTTTCTAATAGATTTTGCTAATATTTCTGAAATTTGCGTTAAATTTGGTTAAAAATCCTGCATGATATAAACAAAAAACATACCAGAATTTTTGATTTTTTTAAAAACAATCACTCTTTTTCCATGAATATACATGCTATTCACACAAAAATCAGTGCACGTGTTGTGCAGTATTCACATGTTTGTATTTTGCAGCGATAAATCGTTTCGTGCATTTTCATGTACAGGGTGATCCAAATATTTCTGTTATTCTTTAATTTTTTGTCAGACCCCAAATTGCCCTTCTTATCAAATAGATGCTGATAAATATGAGGTCAGACATAATCTTCATAATCCTGAAGTTTCAGAAGAATGAGACAAGTATATTTTTAAATATTTGAGAAAATGTCAAAAATCGAAATTTTTCAAACACTTATTGGTAGATAGTGCAGTTCGTATTCAGTAAATCAAAAGAGAGCAAAAGTTTTAAAAGTATGTAATGTAAATAAGTAAATCATACACATTTTAAAGATATATATTTATAAAACACTTACCTTATTTTAAATGGTCTGAATTATCCTACTTTTAATATTCCGTAGTGTGATGTAAAAACACTTAAAACAACGGGTATTTCACTCCTTTTGAAACTCAAGGATAACGTTCTCTGGGTTTGGAGGTGAAAACATAACGAGTTCTGCAGTCCAGATGTCCTGGAGCGAGGCATTTTAAGCGTATGAGGGAGATATTTAGCCTGAAGGCTTTTAGAGTATGGAGTATATGTTGTTCTATTACATGTATTTCGTTTGTGATATTACTAGCAGTGATTAGTTATAACATGGCTCCAGAGAAATATTTAATATTTGCTGAAAAATCAGTAACAGTACTAAGTATTGTTTGGTAAAATGACACTTTTTTTTACAGTGTATGAATGGCTTATATATAGCTCGAATAATATTCTGCAATTTTAAAATGTTATATATATATATATATATATATATATATATATATATATATATATATATATATATTATACATATGTATATGTATATATATTAATACAAGAAAAAAAGTAGTTATATTTTCTTCTAACATTCAATATTTCATGTCTTAAGTTACTAAAAAACTATAAATTTGTAAGACGTATCGTTTTAAATCGATATTTTAACGCTGAAGCTATCTTAACTTCTGTACTTATTACTACGATATATACATTACTTAAAAAAGGTAGTTGGCCCACATTCAAATAACGTTCTATTTAGGTGGCAAGACTGATAAATTGTAGTTGCTTCGAATAATGTGTGTTCTTTATAAAACTTGGTTATAAATAACAGACTATTTGAAAAACTGTGTAGCAAATACTTTAATGAAAGAAACAAAACAATAACTGCTTGTTATTGCAGTTTTATCCATAACATAAAATGCAATTCGATTTCATATTTCAGGTGCTATATGTGTTCTTCAATATCATTATAATCCTATTATAAATCGTGTTTATATCGGCACTTTTAGGGCCAAACTTACATATATATATTTTAACTTATGATTCTAAACCAAGATTGAAAATTACAGTTAATTTACACATAATTCAAAATTTAAAATTCTAAACTAAATCAAAATATCCATGTTTCATGAAAAAATTTCGTAACAAAAGGAATGCCTCCACCATTATAATTCTGATTTTGAACAAAAACGTCATTAATAAATATGAAACTGTGAAAATCAACCTTTTGTCAGAATACTTAAAATTCCATATGGCTTTACAAGAACTAAGTCATGGGTGATAGGGATATAATTTACCCATCTTTTGCTTATTTCGATATTATCAATAACAGAAACAACTCGATTTTATCGATAATTTTAATCAAATCTATTTTATCAATACCATGTTCTTATATCGATGTCTCCAAACAATAAATAACTATCCTTTTCAGATCCAAACTTGCCTAGAAACGCCAGGAAAAAAAATAATATTAGTTTCACATTAAGTTCATTATTTTCTACTTTTATGCTTCACACCATTACTTGAAGTATTCTTTATCTAATTTATTTTTGCAAGAAGATGCGAGAATATCCAAAACGCTAATGCAAAGCATCATGTACCCAAAACGCGTCGAGAAAAGGATATAAAAAAGCAATACAGCATAGTTTCCACCGATAAATTATAGTTGCAGCGATTGTTTGTGAAGAGAAGCAAAATTAATATTTTAATGGTTGGGAAAAGCCATCATGGATTGCGGTCTGTGAAGATTGGTTTTAAAGATCCTGGAATCAGAAATATATAAGAAATATACAGGAAGCAGGAGTGTCGCCTAATGGATTTAATTCAGAATAAAGTTCTTGCTTTGGCGGAATAGGTAAGAATTTCAAAGTGCATATGGAATATACATGAAACATTATATGTTGAATAAAACAGAAATGTACTCTCTTAAAATCGCAGCCACAAAATAACACAAGTTGAGTCAAAATTCCCTCATCTCGCGTTTTGAAAGGCAGCTTCTCAAAAAGAGTTGGTCAGCCAAATAGTCCTGCTTTATTTTTTCATAACTTAATTAGGGCATTTTCTCTCCTATAAATACAAAGTCATCATTCGTTCTTATCAAGGTACTTTACAAACGTCTTCATAAAACTAAGCTCGATATGCAATGGAGGAAGTATGATTTTCTCTTGTACAACTAAGGAGTTTTTAATGGCATTCCTTTCCCCCAACAACCATGCTTTCTCTCTTAGGCCACACTTTTGAAATCCAGTAGTGATTTTTATCACTGCTATCCAAAAAACAAAAGAAACAAGGATATTTGGTGTAACCACTTTGCTGTCCAAGGCGAAAGTTTACTATTTTAAAAATTCACACTAATCATCCATTCATGTTCATGGTACTTTGTTTTGTCAAAGACCAAAGCTATTGTGTTATATTCATGTTTCTTTTTTGTTGAGTGAGCAATTGGCATGGAGTCATATTTGTTCCCATGGAACCATTCATATGGTAAATTTGAGATTTTTTTTCCAGTTAGGCCACTGTATCTGTACAAGTTTTACAGACCTGATGTAGTGTCCACGTTTTATCCTGATCACCAGGTCTAATACCAAAATATCCAAGGTAAACTCTCTTTAGAACGCCAGTAACATTTTTTTCTGTGTTCTTTTAGCATGTATTCTCCGCATATGTAGCAAAACTCATCGGGATGACGTACACAACTTCATCTATTTGAACTTATTTAAGTTATATTCAACAACACAAATGCAACAAACTATAACACGGCGCGTTTTAAGTTAAAATTATAAGAGTTCTATCACAAACACAAATAGCATGGAAACGTCAAGAATATTTTGCTTCTACTGGGGGAACTCAGAAACTATCTTATCTCTTGGCAGCTTTTCAATTTGTCTTTATGGATGGGCGGCGCGAAATAAAGCATGCTCAGAAATTAATTTTTGTTTGGACAATCTGTTGTCTCAAGGTCTTCTCATATCTCAATGCTTTACGAATCCTCTTGAGCATCGGGACAGGCCCATGTGTCTGAAAGTCAGTTTAAGCATTCAAGGTCACTTTAGTTATAAAAAATTTTTAGTTTTCTTCGTATATCTAAAAAGTAGAGCTGATGAGAAAAACGGATTTCTTATTTAGATTCAGTATTCTAAAATTATCTAAAATCGGTTGTAAAATCTTAAGCACCGAAAAAAATATTTGCAGGCCTGTGTTATAGATATATTTAGATAACAGATAATATTCTCTGATGAAGAGCATGATTAAAGGTTTGAAAATACTAAGACGTTTTTAATTAAAATTAACTATTAAGATTTATAGTTGATTATTTTAATCTCCTTTTAAGTAATTTTGAACATTTTAAAGTTCATATTATAGGTTTTATGTTAAAAGCAAGGCAAAAATTTCATTCCGTAATACATTTTATATTTATTTACATTTCCTCTAAATAATTATTTAAAGTAATGCATTCAAATATATTACCCTTTTAATTGGGATCATTAAGGTTATCCCGCATTCAATTTATCTTTAGAAATCAATCCATTTACGGCATTGGAAAATCTCCACGAAAGAACATTCTTAGCTATTTGCTTTCTAGGTAACTTTACAAGAAAAAACAAACAACATTCAGAAAAGAAACAAGGAAATGTAGTATTGGATTTTGTTAGGCCTTTCGGGCAATTGATTTTCTTTGAAAAGATGAGAAGGGAGCGTGGAAAATATTTTCTCTTTTCCCAAACATGTTCTATTATATATCGATAAACAGGAAAGTTTAGCCTGAATGATAAACTAAAGCTAGTCACGTCATGCGGCATAGTTTTCATTTGTCTTAATTTGTACTAACGTAAAAAATCTATAAGTTTATTTTTAGTTACAATTTATGTTCTTTCTTTTGTGTACTGTACTAATTTTATTAAATCATTACTAATAAATAAATATTTTTCGAGCATTTATGGAAAGTTGATGAATTCATATGGCAATGTTAAATAACAGGCTTAATAATTGAACCAAATCTTTAAGTTTTAAATGATCTATAAGTTTATTTTTAGTCGCAATTTATGTTCAATTTTTTTTGGTTTTACAAACTGCACTAATTTTATAAAAACCTTATTAATAAATAAATACCTTTCTAGCATGTATGGAGTGTTAATGAATTCATATGGTAGTGTTAAATAACAGGCTTAATAATTTAACCAAATATTTAAAATTTCAATGTTATGCGCTACATAGTTGTAAATTTGTGGTAATATGTTGTTATGGTATTAAAGTTTTAGATCGGGAAAAATTTAAAATTATGTTGAAGTAGAAGTTCAAACTTTTCGTATCAAATTATATCCTTATATTTTGACTTACACTACTAATTATTTCACACTGTTTTATTTTACTAAACTAGAGTGAAGCACGCCCTCACTGTAAATTATATTAGATATATTTTTTTATAGAATTTATGCAATAAATGAGAATTATAACGATAAAAATTTAAGGTAATTTCTGTAATCTAAGTTTATTTTTATTTATAATAAAGTAAAAACTCTTACTACATTTCAGATGATAAATGTCTACTTAAAAAATGTATTACAGCAAAAGTATTTGTAAATATAACATTTGATAATAATTATTTTGTTGAATATGTTAATTCGTTATTGCGTTCATGCCTAAAAGAGATGCTTATTTATTTGGAAAACTGTTAAGGATACTTGCATTAAGACTGACCCTTATAGAGAACAATTTCTTTTTTAGGTTTATTAAAAAGATTTATTTAAAAAGTTTTAAATGTCATTACTAAACGAAATTTTCGTAAAAATTCATGACGTAAAGTACTGAATTTAATTTTAAGTGAGGAGCGAGTACATAATATAGATTAATGCGCATGCACTTTTTTTTTTGGGGGGGGGGCAATAGTGAAAATATGTGATATATATTTTTAATATGGTCTTTTAACCACGTAACGGATCTTTTTTTTCATACAATAAACGGAAAATATGGGATAAAACACCTTTCTAAAGTTAAATTATTCATAATATTTATTCTTAACATCTCCGCCTATAAAAGGAATAATAAAGTAAAAAAAAAGTGGCAACAAGAAGATTTAAATAATTGATTAAGCAACCTATTTTTCGACATATGACCAAGAAGTGGCCGTGGTTAAAATACAAGTTTGCAAATAAATAAATTTTCATTTTGTAAGTGAAATTTTCAAATAACTTGTTGATTTTGTAGTTATCTGCTAAAATGTTTTTAGTAAATTTCATCTTTCTGCTCTTTTGCATTATTTGCCCAAATGTGAGAAAGTAAGGATTTGGTCGAAAATGTTGAGTAACTGTTTTTAGTTGTGTGATCAAAGAATATATTAGAACGATGAAATAATTTTTTCAACGATGGCTAGGATGATTCTACAAGGATTCAAATAACTGTTATTGCAGCTAAATTACGAAATTCAAAAGATACAGGTAGGGCTTAAGCCATGTTATTCCGTTATCCTCTGCATATTTCCTTGGGTTCATATTCGTGGTGTTAACATTAGCAGTCACTGGAATTTTGGCCTCCGATTTCTTATCATTTCAATCCAATGATCCAGTAAATATCAGTAAATATTAACATACACAGTCCACCAAAGCTTGAAAAAAAAAACTTTTATTTTTTAGAAGTGAATTCAAAGAATAGATCCATAAGTCCCTTATGACTTGCATTTTCTAACTTAATCAAGGTCTGTACAGATTTATCTGAAAATAAAAAAAAAAAATATTTTAACTTCATTGATATTATACTGGGGATTAAAAATTAAATAAAATTATAGAAAACTATTAAATACCGCAAAACAAAATTATACTAATATGCTTAAGATTTTAGAAGAAAGATATGAAAATAGAACTATCATTGTGTACGTTTACATTTAAAGTATAGTTGGCATGCAACAAATTGAACATAAATCATGCAGTGATATTCGGAATTTATTCGCAGTACAAAGAAACATATTTTTTGCCTAATTCTGTAGTATTATGTATTGTTCTTTATAAATTATACATCAAATTCAAGACAATATTTAATAACATTAAGAGAACCAGTGACCATTTTAACCACAATTTTGATAAGATTTGGGATTTTTTAGAAAGAATATGGCATATTGAAAATAGCATTAAATATATTTCCTCTACTATCCAATCATTTAAAGTTCATGTTTCACGGCAACAGAAGCATTACTTAAATTTAAAAAAAATATTAAATTATAAGACCATTATAAATCACACTCATATGATTAATACTCTCAAGGCAGGACGAAAGATAGTTATATATTACATTATTTAAATCTATTACAAATTGTTTTTTCTACTTTAAAAACTTCTTTTAATATAAATATCGTAATTAAGGAACGATAAAAATTAAATACACTCAAGGGCTATTTTGAAAGTTAATTATTTAACATTCCATCTTGAAAAAACGAGTGACTTTCGTATATACCTTAAAACTGGGGAAAAAATGCACTTTCTTTTGATTAATACTTTCTTAATATGCTTAAAGTTAATCAATCAAGTTCTTTGACACAAACCCTTTAAATAATTTGAAACTGTGTTCGATTTCCCATACAGAAGTCTTTAAAAATCAATAATGCCAGTGTGGAACGAGTTAGAGAAATGCAAATTGCTGTACTTTTGGGAAGGTTGGTTTCTACGAAGAACGATAGCAATGTGAATGAAAAAAAGATGATGATAATGGATTTCAATTTCGGAAAATAAAACTAATTATATCGTTTCTTTTAAAATCTGTATTAAGGGTTATGTCATTTAATCAAAGTCGAATTTTATTTCGTGAAATCTATTTATATTCTGTTGAATTCGAACAATATTTAATGTATTTAATTTCATTAATGACGCCAAATGAAACCAAAACCCCAAATGTATATTAACTGATCTGACAAATGCATATCTTCTTCGAATATATTTTTATTTTAAAATTTTCCGATGTATCGCTCTCACATCGCTTTAAGTTCCTGTAGTTGAATAAGAAATGAATTATATTTTAATATACAACGTTTGTATTTAATGTTTTTTTTATTTATTAAAATATTCGCAAAATCTTTGTTAATGTATTTAATTTTTCATATGACATATATTTAATTCATGTCGCTAATTTGAATATTAATAATTTTACTTTCCAGCTTGAAAAAAAAACGAATGACTTTAGTATATACCTTAAAACTGGGGATGAAATACTGTTTATTATCAATACGCTCTTAATATACTTAAAATGTATCAATCAAGTTCTCTATCAAAAACTCTTTAAATAATTTCTCAAATGTGTTCGATTTCCCATATAAAAGTCTTTAAAAATCAATATTGTGAGTACGAAACAAGTTAAAGAAATGCAAATTGCTGTACTTCTAGGAATACTCATTTATACGCAGAACCACAATAATGTAAATGAAAAAAAAATGATGATAATGGATTTCAGTTACAAAAATTAAAACGAGTTATGTCGTTTCTTTTTAAATCTGTATTAACTTATAAGTTATTAAATCAAAGTGAAATTTTACTGCAGAAAATCTGTTTAAATGTTGTTCAATACGAACTTGATTTTAAGTATTTAATTGTATTAATGATGCGAAATTACATCAAATAGATATATATTAATTGATCAGACAGAAGCATATCTTCCTTGAATGTACTGATATTATAAAAGTTTCAGAGATATCGGTCTTACAACACAACATTTGCATTATATATTTCAAAATTCTATCTCTTGTAGTTGATTACGAAAGGAATCTTATTTTAATATACAATGTTTGTCTTCAGTGCTCTAATGTATAATAATATTCGCAATCTTTGTTAATGCATTCAAATTTTTACATATATTTAGTTCAATAATATACGAAGACACATAAAGAACAAACATAGTTATATGTAATATTACGTAAATATGTTACAACATGATTTTTCTTCTTTAACAAAAAATATTTTAATAGAAATACTGTAATTAAGAAACGATAGAAATTAATTATACTCAAGAGCTATTCTGAAATTTCAGAATAGCTCGTTAACTTTAAAGTTAACGATATTTAATTTCCAACTTTAAAAACGAATAACTTTAGTGCATACCTTAAATCTGGGGATGGGATACAGTTTCATTTGATTAATACGTTCTCAATTTGCTAAAAGTGAATCAAAGAAGTTCTCTGACCACAAACTCTTTAAATAGTTAGAAACTCTGTCCGTTTTCAGATAAAAAAGTCTTTAAAAATCAATAATGTAAGTAGTAATGAAACAAGTTAAAGAAATGCAAATTGCAATACTTCTGGGAAGGCTAGTTTATACGATGAACCATAGTAATGCAAAGGAAAACAATATGATAATATATTTCAATTTTGGAAA
Organism: Maratus speculifer; assembly: GCA_964019185.1. Classification (NCBI taxonomy): domain Eukaryota; kingdom Metazoa; phylum Arthropoda; class Arachnida; order Araneae; family Salticidae; genus Maratus; species Maratus speculifer. The sequence continues at coordinate 429,557,933 of OZ025291.1, forward strand.
ATAAAACAAATTATGTCGCTTCTTTTTAAATCTGTATTAAGGCTTAAGTTATTTAATCAAAGTGGCTTTTTAATGGAGGAAATCTCTTTAAATTCTATTGAATACGAAAATGATTTAGTGTGTACAGTTACAATAATGATGTCAAATTACATACAGCAGATACATATTACAGGTCAGACAAATGCATACATTCCTCTTATGTATTCAACTTTTTATATCGCATGTCTTTAAGTCAATAATGTACAAAGGTAAGATAAAAAAAAATTATGTGTTACATTAGTTAAATCTGTTGCAAATCGATTTTTATTATAAATTCTTTTAATAGAAGTACTTTAATTAAGGAACGATAAAAATTAAAAATATTCAAGGGCTATTTTGAAATAATAATAATTTCATTTTCCAGCTAGATAAACGAATGGCTTTAGAACATACTTTAAAACTGAGGATGAGATACCGTCTCTTTTTAGGTAGATTTCGTAAGAAATACTCCCTATTGCAATCGCACCAGTTTATATATATATATATATATACATATATATATCTCACTTTTTTATGGACACGATAACTTCTATAATTTTTCACCAATCTCCACCAAACTTGTACATAAAATCAAAGGGGATAAAATCTTGGCTAAGTTCGTTAATGGGCAAAATCGGATCAAGGGGGTCGGAATAGGGGACGTTTTTGTGAAAACCGAAAAAATGCCATAACTTCTTAATTAAAGTAGATATCGAATCGGTTTAAAGTTTATATTACTTCTTAAAAATGGGCCAAAAGTATATGCATGACAGATTTTTAATAAATTTAGAAGTGGGCTCAAGGGGCGAAAAAACAGGGATTTTGAGAGAAAAAAATTCATAACTTCGTCAATTTTCAAGATATCAAGTCCAACTAAATTTTTTGTAAATGTTCTTAAAATTATCTAAAACTTTTGTACTTACGAGTTTGATAGGACCAACTTTTACCGACGAAAAAAATTAAAAACGAAAAGAAAAAGGGCGCTGAAAAAAGAGAAAAATCCATAACTCCGTCAATTTTTAAGATATCAAATCTGATTAAAATTATTTTACATCTTCTCGAAAATATCTACAACTTTTATATTGACAAGTTTTTCATAGGATCAATTCGTTTAGCAAAAAGAAATTAAACAAAAATAGGAGTTGGAGAAAAAACCTCATCCAAATTGCTTATATTCTGACTCATTTTTAAATTCATTTTTGATTTTAAACGCATCCAAATGGTAGATCCTCTTATTTAGAAACTGTATAAAGTGACGCATTAGTCAATTTTCTGATAAAGACAGAATATATTTCAAAAAAGGCTACCAAAAAGAGTATTTTGAACAGAATTTCCGAAAGTCATCCGGACTGAAAATTGAAGGAAGTATTCAAATAAGAAATTGCGTTTTTTTCTGACTCGTTTTTAAATCCATTTTTGTTCTCAAACGCATCCAATTTACAAATCCTCTTATTTAGGAACTATATAATGTGATGCATTGGTCAGTTTTTTGACAAAGACGGAATATATTTAAAAAAGGCTACCAAAAAGGGTATTTTGAACAGAATTATCCGAAATCATTGTGACTGAAAATTTAAGGAAGTGTACAAATAAGTAATTTCGTTTTTTTCTGACTCGTTTTTAAATCCATTTTTGCTTTCAAATGCATCAAATTTACAGATCCTCTTATATAGGAACTATATAATGTGATGCATTGATCGGTTTTTTGATAAAGACAGAATATATTTTTAAAAAGGCTACCAAAAAGGATATTTTGAACAGAATTTCCTGAAGTCTTTGTGATTTGAAAATTTAAGGAAGTTTTCACATAGCAAATTGCGTTTTTATGACTCGTTTTAAAATCCATTTTCGCTCTCAAACGCATCCAATTTACAGATCCTCTTATTTAGGAACTATATACTGTGACGCATTGGCCAGTTTTTTAGTTAGCCAGTTTAGAATATATTTTTTTAAAATGCTGTCAAAGTGAGTATTTCGCACAAAATTTTCCGAGCAATCATGAATAAAGAATTAAGTATGTATTCAAACAACAAATAGGTTATTTTATGACTCATTTTTAAATTCAATTTTTTCTCAAATACATTCAACTGACAGTTTTTTGTTATTTAAGAGCTGTATAATGTACTGTTTTGGTCGATTTTTTTAATAAATTCAAAATCTATTTCAAAATATGTTGTCAAAACGGGCATTTGAGCTGAATTTTTCTTAAGATGATTCTGATAAAACCAGTTTTTGAAGAAAAATGAAATTAAAAATTTTTCATAAACGGCCAAAGTTATTAAACTGGATTTATCTCTAATCATATATTTTTTTTGTTGTATTGAGCTCTCTTCGAAATCTACCTTCGCCTATAGGCCCAGCCGACAGGGATTTTTTTTAATTAATACGTTCTTAGAATGTTTAAAGTTAATCAATCTAGCTCTACTTACCTATGATACCTACTCTTTACATTATTATAAACTGTATCCACTTTTATATCACATATCTTTAATTTAATTAAGGTGGTGTGGGGTAATAACGCCAGGCGGGGTAATAACGCCAAGTGCTAATATTTTGCATAATTATGAAATAATCTGTTAAATGACACCCATGTGCTCTGCGTAGAAGGGTTTTGAGTCATGTAAATCGCAAAAAACAGCTTCAAGTTAATTTGTTTCATTTTTAGGTCTAATTGATTTTACAAGCAACTAAAATTAACGTTTGATCTAAAATTTGCGAGATACGTTTTGTGATGTGAAGACTATTTTTTTTTATCCGGAAATACTTTGTTAATTACATAAATTTGTAGTACATTTCATGGACTTTCAAAATACTGCTGAAGATTTTAGATATCTTCTCGAGATAATTTGTATTTTAAAATGTACAGCGCAATAACTATAACGGGGTAATAACGCCAATCCTTGGCATTAATATCCAGGTTGATTCAATACAGTGGCCGAGCTACATCCTAAATACTAATTCAAATAAACACAGTTAAAACCGTGCAATGCTTCTAATAATTCTATTTAAGCGGTCCTTTTTAAGCAAAAAGAAGCTCACAGTCTGATATTCTTTTGCCTCATCCTCCCCCACACACCACACCTTTATTTTCCTTACCCTTTCACAAAAAATTGAATATTTTCAAAAGCTTAGAATGCAATTGGTCAATTTCTAAGTTTGTAGAGTTTGTATTTTTAGAATTGGACAATCTACATGCAATTATTACATCTTATTTCATAGTTTTTTTTTTTGCATGGCGTTATTACCCAAGGTGGGTAATAACGCCAAATAGCATTGGTCAAGAAATCACGCCATTACGTTTTATGAATACATATATGTTAATTTTTTTTTTATAAAGATAGTCAATGAGTTGCTGTATCGAATCATATATTTGTTTGAAAAATACAAACTAAAACTGAGCAATGAAAATTGGTCGAACCTGATCGTGGCGTTATTACCCCAGGGTACCTTATATTCGAAGACAAAAGCAAAAAATGTTATATATTACATTAGTTAAATCTGTTATAAATTGATTTTTCTGCTTTAACAAAAATTATTTTAATAGAAATATTTTAATTAACAAACAATAAAAATTAAATACACTCAAGGGCTATTTTGAATTTTAATAATATCTCTTTCCAACATCAAAAACGAATGATTTTAGTATGCACCTTAAGAACTGGGGATGTAATTCAGTTTCTTTTCATTAATACGTGCCTAATATGTTTAAAGTTAATCAATCAAGTTCTCTGACACATAATCTTTAAAGAAGTTGAAACTGTGTTCGATTTTTTATACTAAAGTCTTTAAAATTCAATAATGTAAGTACCGAGCAAGTTAAAGAAATGCAAATTGCTCTACTTCTGGGAAAGCTGGTTTCTATGAAGAACCATAGTAATATGAATGAAAAAAATGATATTAATGGATTTCAATTGCTTAAAATAACAATTATTATACCTTTTTTTAAAAAATCTGTATTGAGGATGCCAAAATGAACTCATAGATTTGTAAACACAGGCTATAATTGTAATTTTAACTTAAACAAAAAGCTACTTTAATTTTTAAAAAAGGCTATAAATCTAATTTTAATTTTAGTTAACATTTGATCTTTTTGTTAAAAAAATTGTAAAATTGTATTACAATTACAGAAAATATCTGATTATATTTAAAAAGTATTTCTTTTCAGTTTTTCAATTTCATTTATAAAAATGCAAATAAAAACACTAGAATTAGTTATCTTGGTTTATCTAAAATTACTTATATAGATCATTGTACATATTTCCTGCTCATGTCAAGAAATATTTATTTAGCTCGTTTTCATTGCTTTAATATAATCTGTAAGCAAATTATATTTGTATATAGACTTTCTTAATGTATACAGTTTTTAATGCTACATATGTTTAATTTAATAATATACAAATGCAACAGCAAAAACTTTTATACGTTTCATTAGTTATTATTATTATTATTATTATTATTATTATTATTATTATTATTTTAAAGTTATTTTTCTAATGTAACGAAAAAAATTAAATAGAAATATTGTAATTAAGGAACGATAGAGATTAAATATACTCAAGGGCTATTTTAAAAATTAATAATTTCTCTTTCCAGTATGAAAAAATGAAAAAATGAATGATTTTTAGTATATACCTTAAAACTGGTGGTGAAATACAGTTTTCTTTTGATTAATACGTTATTAATATGCTTAAAGTTAATCAATCATATTCTCTGACACAAACTCTTTAAATAATTTGAAACTGTATTCGATTTCCAATACAAAAGTCTTTAAAAATCAATAATGTGAGTACGGGACAAGTTAAAGAAATGCAAAATGCTCTATTTCTAGAAAAGCTGGCTTCAACTAAGAACCGTATTAACGTAAATGTAAAAAAAAGTAGTGATAATGGATTTCAATTTCGGAAAATGAAACTAATTATATCGTTTCTTTTAAATTCTGTATTAAGTCTTTTCTTTAACGAAAGTCGAATTTTAATTCAGGTAAGCTATTTATATTCTGTTGAATGCGAATGTGATTTAATGTATTTTACTAGATTAATGATGTCAAATTACATAAAACAGATAAATATTAATACGTATCACAAATGCATATCTTCCTTCAATGTATTTACACCACACATATGATTAACGAGAAATTTGCTATAAATAACTTCTTGAGAAAATTATAAATGTAATATGAGGAAAATTTCTTGAGTAATATTAAGCTACACATATGAAAAAAAAAAGAAGTTTGTTTAAAAAATTGCCTGGGATAATAGTTCAATATCTAAAATGTAATACTGAAAAAGACTAACTATGCAGTAAAATTTACCATAATAATCGCACAAAAAGGCAAGAAAAAAAAATCGTTATTTATTACATTAGTTAAATCTGTTGCAGATTGAATTTTCTTCTTTAACAAAAAAGAATTCTTTTAATAGATATATTGTAACCAAGGAACGATAAAAATCAAATTTACTCAAGGACTATATTGACAGTTAATAATTCATCTTTCCAGCTTCAAAAATGGATGGCTTTAGTATATATCTTAAAAGTGGGAAAGGAATGCAGTTCTTTGGTTAATACGTTCTTAATATGCTTAAAATGAATCAATCACGTTCCCTGACACAAACTTTTTAAATAATTTGAAACTGTGTTCGATTTCCAATACAAAAGTCTTTAAACATGCAAATTTCTCTACTTTTGAGAAAGCTGATTTTAAACCATACATCATTCATAACACGAAGAACCACAGTAATGTGAATGAAAAAATGATGATAATGGATTTCAATTTCGAAAAATAAAACTAATTATATTGCTTCTTTTTAAATCTGTATTAAAGCTTAAGTTATTTAATCGATGTAAAACTTTATAGCAGGGAATCCATTTTAATTATGTCGAATACGAACGTGATTTAATGTACTTAATTACATGAATCATGTCAAATTACGTAACAGTAGATATATATTAATACATCAGACAAATGAATAACTTCTTCGATTGCATTGATATTTAATTTTTTATTTTTTAAGAATTCGCTCTTCCATCATAACATTCACACTATTATTTTTATTATTCTAACTCCTGTAATTGATCGCAAAATAATTACATTTTAATAGCGATGCACAAACTTTTTGCCAGAAAATCGTTTCACACCAGAATATTTCAAAAGTGACATTTGTTTTCTTTCATAGCAAAGTTTCTGTCATTATTAAAGGGAAAATTATTCTGCATAAAATTACTGGTATGAGTTTGGCCCGCTGGCCACAGGTTGTGCACCCCTATAATATATGAGGACCCCAGAAGCCAAGGGGTACAAGTGACAAAATTTCGATTTGGAGTAAATTAAGTTTAAAGATAATTGATGTTAAATTGGAACATCAATAACAATTGAGTGGATTGAAATAGGAAATTTCTGCTTGTTGCATTCTGGTCTTTGAACTCTTATTTCAATAACTGTTAAAAAATAAAGTACAATTTTCTTTAAATGTATAATTAATCAATATTGTTTGTTTTTCGAAAAAAAGTGGTTTGCCTCTATAACTCAGCAAATAATAAGAAAATCACTTATATTTCTTTACCTGAAATGAAAAAAAACATATTTTTAGGTCGTCTGTGTATTTAGTTTATTTTTTTTTTCAATTTTGTCACTTATACCCCTTGGCTTCTGGGGTCCTCATATAATATAACATTCAAATTATATTTAATTTCTCTCGTTATGTTTTTTTTTTCGAGATATCATTTAAATATGATGGAACTTCATTGTAAAATTGCATGAGAAAAAGCATTTATTATTATACATTATTAAGATTATCCGAAGTTTTCTAATACGTTTCATTTATACTTTTGAAAAAAAAATATTGGTGTTTGTGTTCAGTATCTTTAAATATTTATCAATGTAATTACGATTTTCGAAAGTAATCACAAGAAATGTAATCGATGGGTGCCACCGTAATATTTACCCATCATAAATATGCATAATATAAAATGTGAAATAATAGAGAATATGAAAATAAAACATGCGTAAAATATTTATAAAAACAATTGTCATTCGAGAATAAAATTTATAATTCGTATGTTTAAATATTATTAACCCTCTGGATCCCAAACCGCCCGAGACCGCCCGAGATATTTCAACTCGTATATTTCAGTTCCCACCAGAAAATTAAAACCACAATATTTGCTTTAATCAATAACAGAACATTCCTTATTTAAATAAAACGAAATCAGCCATTGAATTTTTCTGGTGTGAAATGAACTACATAATAGAACGTGTTCTAGCATGGGAATTAAAGGGTTAATACACGGTACGGCTCTATTACGGGAGTGCCGGTACTATCTAATTATCCCGTACTATACAAAACTTTCCTATGGCACCATCCTCTATTACATCTGTGATCTTCACATCAAACTGTAACAGATCTAAAATCAATTAGTCAAAAGCTTGATGGCCAATCCATTTTTGCCGGGTTCTGATTTTAGCGATTTTCCAGGCAAGGCCAAACCTTATGGGTCGTTCGGCACAAGACCTAGATATTTCGAAAAGAGCAGACTTATAGTGCAGATGTCACTATCATATTTTCAAAGCAGTTTTAGCTTAAAATCTATACGCTGCTATTTTATGTCCTAATCAAAAGCGCTATCTTTAACAGATTTTTATTAAAGTACAATTTGAAAATGATCCTTATCTTGTGTTGAAATTCTGTCAACAACTCGCCACTCAGATGCAGGGTATAGTGCTGTCACGAATTTTGGAGAATTTTGGATTTTATAAAATCCAAAGATAGTATTTCTGTTGAATTTGTAGATTCCGAGATAGATTTTTTTGTTTAATTCAGGATAATGAAAAATTTCCTGGTAGGAAATTTCCTAATTGGAATTTTTTTGCTTTGAGTCCTGCATATAAATTTAATTTATGAAACAGAACATTTCCATGGATTTTCAAAATATCTCATCAAGTTTTGCAGAGGGTTTTTTTTTACGAATTTTTTGTAATAGGAAGTAATGTTAGAGAAGTAATAAGAGGGACAATATTTAAGAAGCTAGCCTATTATTTCGATAATTATGACTCATCCTGTATATCTGTGAGAAAGTTAATAAAAATATTTGAAACTCTTTCTTACAATAAAACCCTACATTTAAATAAAAAGTGGGCTTACATTTTATAAATACTAAAATGAGTTATATTCATTATTCTGCCTATTTAATTTCTTTTGCGAAATTAATAAACATAATTAAATTTAATATAACATTTCCCAGAATTTTCAGATTTTTTTTTCTTGAACAGTATTCTCTACAACACCTGTGATCTTCTCATAAAACTGCAACAAATCTGAAAGCAATTAGTCAACAGCATGTATGAACGACCTAAGTTATTTGGGTTCTGATTTTAACATTTTTGTAGATTTTGCCGATTTTTTCCAATGGGTGGGATTGGTGGAGGACCTAGATATTTTGGCTCGTATAGACTTCTTCTGCAGATGTCACTATCATATTTTTAAAACAGTTTTATTGTAAAATCTATACGCTGATATTTTATGTCCAAATCAGAAGCGTAGTCTTTAATCAATTTTTATTAAAGTACAATTTGTGAATGATCCCTATCTTAGATTGAAATTCTGTCAACTCGCCACTCATTTTTTATTTTAATATCTCTCTGGGATTTGATATCGAGATGATTTTTTGTTTAATTCTGGAAAGGATAATGAAATTATTTTATAGGGCCCATATAAAAATTTATTTTTTCTATTTTCACAAATAGACCCCTTTTCCAAATGAAGCTCCAACATATCTCATAAAATTTTGTCCCTTTTTTATGAAACACTGCATTTGGAAGTAATATTAGGTGTAATATTTAATGAGATAGCCTATTGTTTCGATAATTATGACTCAACCTGTATATCATGCTATGAAAAGGATGAAAAAATGTTGAAACACTTTTTTACAATATAACCCTATATTTATATGAAAAGTGGACTTAATTTTTCTAAATACTAAAAATAGTTCTATTCATTATATCGTCCATTTAATTTCTTTTGTGAACTTATGTGAACAAAACTAAATTTAAAAGAACATTTCCTAGAATCTCCAGAAAACAAAACTTTCCTGAGGCACAATTCTGTACGACACCTGTGATCTTCTCATCAGACTGCAACAGATCTAAAAGCAATTAGTCAAAAGCTTGTACGAACAAACTAATATGTTTTGTTACGTGTCTATAAAAGTGCTGAAGAGAAATAAATGCTTTTGGGAATTACATTAAAAGTAATGGAGTTACACGAATAGTTTTATCTTGCATTTAGCTTTTTTTACCTCTCACAAAAATGCATCTTAACCTAATTTTATTTATAAAATTTATTTTGAATAAGTGATGATTAGCTTTAGAAAACTTAAACAGGAAATTATAATATATTTTAAAATATACCGGCCATTCCATATTTTTTTAAATATTTCAGTAAATTCCCAAAACTTGAAGGAATTGTTTTTTCTGAATACTAATTGCGATACACTTATTGGTATTTCTTTTTTTCATTTATGAACAAAATACATTAGTAGTAAAAGTTTGTGTTTAAAGTTAGTTTCAACAATAAAATAACTAAAATTCGTGGAATATTATGTGTATTTTGATGCAATTATTTACAAAGGTCAAAATATAATAAAAACTCTACGTGTACGAATCTCGATGAATTAATCTTTGAAAGTGAATGTGAACCTAATTAACTGTGTTATGCATCATATCCGGATAGATGCAACAAAGATCGTGATGTATGTCGTTTTTAAACGGATTACGTATTTTCCATTTCAAGTTCCTTAGCGTCCATTGTGCGCTATTGGGAACAGACTTCTTCGGTATAATTGAGATTTTACTTTACCCTTAAAGGGATAGAGTACCTTTGCAACCATCTCTTTAATTTTGATAAATGCTGTAATACATGTAGTGGCACAACACATAGAACTACAATAAAAATAAAAATAAATAAAAATTTCTTGTAGAAATTGTTGAACTTCTATTTTGCTAAAATTTATTATTAATATTTTTGAAATTTATTTTATTTAAAATCCCTACTACTTTTACAAATGTGAATATTTTTGATTCGATATTTTCCCACATTCATAAGAATATACAAAATAAAATTGTGCAAGGGTTCTTAAGTATATGGGATTTTACATTACATATGATTTTTTTTCATGTACATCAAAAATGAAAGAAATTCTGCAAACTCTCAAATTCAATATTAAAAAGATAATAATTAGAAATTTGAAAGTTTCATTCCTGCACAAAAATATTAAGTAAACAATGGAAAAATAATAAAAAAAAAACCTAAACATCCTTCTAAATTAGCAAAAAATACTTAATACTGTTCGAACAAGTAAGATTTACAAAATATGAACATGGAAAAAATCAGTTTATAGTTTAATTTGATCCATTAACAAAATTTTACAGTATCGTGCGACATATTTGTCGTATAGGATATTATCAAGGCAGGTTGAGGGATATTATAGGGCAGTGGAGCAACATTGTTCTAGCCCAAATCCACATTACGATAAAATTCAATTAGTGGATCGTCTTGTGTCACTATATATATAGGTGAATCTTATATTATCTAAAAATGACTTTAATGATTCTACTAATATCCAAATCCTTCAGTTTTCGGCAACGCGAATACCATTGCTTGGTCACATGATGAGGTGACAAAATATTTACAATTAAAGAAGCTTTCAGTTAATAATAAAGAAAGAAAATTAATATTTTCATCAAATCAATGTAGTCTGTTACTTTAACAAAATTTTTCCTGAGAAAGTGTTCCAAGCTTTTTTTTATTGTAATGATTTGTTAGTCTTTCTTTTGCGGTTAAGTTTGTTAATAATTGAATCATAGGATATTTCATACGTAAAGATTCTTTCGCCTTACATGAAAGTTACTTGCGTAAAAGATTGCATTCGAATGAGGAAAGACCGACTTTCTCTTTTACTATTTACAATTAACGAGATAACTTGATTATTGGCTCATTTTAGGATCACTTTAGGTCAAGCTAATTCTGTTAAGCCTTCTCTAAAGATTTTGACTAAACTTCATATCCAACCGCTTTCGTGCAGGGGAATACCATTGTTCTAGCCCAAGTCCACATTACGAAAAAAATTCAATTAGTGGATCGATTAGTGTCACTGTAGATAAAGCATCACCTGAGAATAATTAGGTTCTAACTGTGTTTTTGACCTAAAATTGATTTATACATATAGAAAGATTCTCAATTATATCTATGAAGGCATTTTTGCATCAAAATGATGTTATATACAATTTACATATGATGTAACAATTATATTATGACATCATTTTAAATCAGAAATACCTTCATAGATACAAATAGAACATGTCTTTATCGATAAGTCATTTTTTTTTCAAAAAACAGAGATAGAACCTAATGATTCTCAGGTGATGAAAGGTCAAGCTTATATTATCTAAAAAATAACTTTAAAGATTCTGACTAACATCCATATCCTTCCGTTTTCTGCTGCGCAAATGCCAGTGTTATGTCACAGGTTCGAGAAACATTTGGTATTGTATTTATAAATTTACATTGTGTTTCATTAGCTCTAATCTTATTTTTGTACAGACGATGAAAATCTTTTATATATATTAAACCTTTTTATATATAACTTTATAGCTTATCTTTGAAGAAATTAAAAAAGTTAATTTGTACAAAAATAGATTCAACAACAAAAGATGAATTAGCTGGTGTACATGCCATTCCTTTTAGAACTTACAGTAGTAAAAAAAAAAAAAAAAAAAAAAAAAAAAAAAAAAAAGAATGCATGAAGACGACAAAAAGAAAACTCAAAGAAAGAGTCAAAGTGTGTAGGAGAAATAAAGTTGTGTCGTCAATCCATAAGAGTCATTCGTTTAAGTTTCCACCTAAATATTGCAATAAATTTTAATCATGCAAAAATTATCTATCCAACATTCAATTAGTACGTATCCATCATTAGAAATTCCATGTAAATCCAGTGTAAAAATAATGAAAAATGTAATCACTTATCTCAAAATATGACCTTAGTGGGTTAAATAACTTGACAATAAACTCTGAAATGTTAAGCAAAGTGATGTGGTAAAGCTTATGGTACGGGAATTAAGCATTCTTCGACGCAAATTGAATGTGGAATACTTCTACTTCGATTGTCCTGCTACATATTAATAACGAAAGTGAAGTATGAGAACACTGTCATGAATTAAAATAAAATAAATGGAAATGCAGTTATATTTTCTCTACTTAAATTTAGTCTAAAGATATTCATTACTAATAATTAGTGGCTCTATCATTTCAAAAATGAAATGACGAATAGTAAAGTATAAAAAAATGTCAATTAGATATCAAAATGTTATCTTATAAAATGTTTGAAAAAGCTCAAAATTACTTAAAAATTTTAAATCACTAAAACGTATTTAAACTTGTAACATCTCTTCTATTATTTTAGTTACATTTCAATCAAACCATTGAGCGTTTTAAATTTCATAATATATTTAACGTTGTAATCAAGCTGAAATATTACATTTCGTCTTATTACTTTTTAGACTATATCGTTTATATATTAAATAAATATATATCACAGACCATAATTGTTACATCGTATATTTTTTATCATCATTTATTCTTTTAAAACTATTTTATATAATTGTAATAAATTAATAATAAAGATACGTACGAAATAGGATTTTTTCAATATTAAATAATTACTATTTTGTAATATTAAACGTCTTAATGTATTACATTTTGTCTAAAAACATTACTGTGTTTTTGTGTTTGTATTTCTTTTAGAACCAAATCAAACACTGTATTTGAATTCCTCTGAGAAAAGACAAATGCTAGCTATTTGTTTTTGGGATAATTTTCCTAGAAGAACAAACAACATTCAAAAAATAAAAATAAAACAAAAAATGTTGCATTGGATTCTGTTAGGTCTTCCGAACAATTGATTTTCTTTAAAAAGACGTGAGTAAGCACGATAGATAGTTTAGCTTTTTTCAAAGATTTTCTATTATGCATATAATGTATGCATTTGTACATAAGTCGACCCTTTAAATTCTTAAGCAGAATTTAATAATAATAATAATAATGTTTTAAGCATAAGTGAAGTCACATTTTTAATATCACATGTAGAAAGAAAATTTATGATCAAGAGCAAAAAAAAAAAAATAAATAAAATAAAATAAATAAAAAAAATACATTTTCATTAAATTAGTAAAAAAAAATCGGTGTTTCTATTATAACATGTTCTTTAATTGAACATTTTATAACTGATTAGGTAAAGGTAAAACCAAAGAAGATGAACCTATTTTTAAAGCTATTCTTATCAGTAAAGGATACTTAAGCTATAGATGCTTTAAAAATCTATTCAAGCCTTAATTTTGCGAAGAAATTGTGCAAGATTATTAAAACCAGCTTGTTAAAACTTAACTTGAACACGTTGAACATTTTGATTTTTTTGTATAAAATCATAAAAGCAGACATCACTATTTCGATGTCGAAAAATTAAAACTAATTATTAACTAAAATTAATTATTTAAATACAAGTTAACTAATATAGACATACACTTAAATAATAACAATATGTTGCTTAAACAATGAAAAATTACATAATTTTCATCAATTTTCAATTTACATAATGCTTTAAAAAATCTATTCAAGATGGATTCTATTGAAGGCTGGCCTTCATTCGCCGTCACCGCCACCTATTGTTTGAAATTAAAACTTAAATAAAAAATTGCAGTAAAAAAAACTGACATTATACATAACCCTCCTGCAAAAAAAAATTATATAGCTGTCATCGTTTGCAAGTTATTGAATTTTAAAATCCATCAGTCATTTTTGGGACACCCGGTAAGTGCGCAGCGTACTCTATGCATTCGCTATCGCCTTTGAAAACCTACGAAGGCTGTTTAATGAGTTATAAGGCTATTTTTACTGCCGTGAAACCACTCATCTGAATGTTAATTTCTGTTGCATAAAAAATTTTGTTATTTGTAATAACAAAAGGTAAAGCGTCGAAAAGAAAACTAGTTAAGAATCGTGGTTTCGCAAAACTTGCTCTAAATAGAGCAAGTCATCCAGTTAACGAATTAATAATTAACATATAAGATTGTAATTCAGCAACATTGAAACAATTTACATATTTGAAATCAGCAAAAAGTTTTCACCTGATGTATTAAATTTAAATTTATAAATATAATATTTGAAAAAAAATTCACATGTCGTCTTTAAATGCCAGAACCCGCGGGTGGCCACAGTCGCTCACAGCACCAACACCTGCACTCGTAAAATAAAGTTTCTCAAAAACGTGTTTCATTGAATGGAAATAAAATGAGATTTTATAAATGGATTTTTAATGAATTTTTCAACCATTTATAAGAGTAGAAAAATAATTTCGTATTTTCTGAAAGGCGATTTTTTTCAGCATTTCGCTGTCCGAATTTTTTTAGGCATCGTAGAATTTTAAATAAAGCCCTTTAAAGAATAGCCAAGTACATTTATCGCTATGATACCACTCTAATTAAATTAACTATTTTCCCTCTTCAAGTTTTCAAAGAAATATTCTGCCGCTTGATAAAAATCTGTACTTTTATTGAATTATGATAAGATTTTCATTCTTCTAATTTAGGAATTTTAATGAATCTCTCAACTAATCATTAGAATGTTAAAATTCTGGGGATCGGGAAAATGCCTTGGACATTAAAAAAAAAAATCCCTGTCAGCTGGGCCTATAGGCGGAGGTAGATTTCGAAGAGTGCTCATTTCAACAACAACAACAACAAAAAAATATGATTAGAGATAAACCCAGTTTACTAACTTCATTTGGCCGTTTATGAAAATTTTTTAATTTCATTTTTTTGCAAAAACTGGTTTTATCAGAATCATTTTAAGAAAAATTCAGCTCAAATGCCCATTATGACAACATATTTTAAAATAGATTCTAAATTTATTAAAAAATCGACCAAAACAGTACATTATACAGTTCCTAAATAACAAAAAACTGTTAGTTGAAAGCATTTGAGGAAAAAATTGAATTTAAAAATGAGTCATAAAATATCCGATTTGTTGTTTGAATACATCCTTATTGCTCATCATGATTGCTTCGGAAAATTTTGTGCGAAATACTCACTTTGACAGCATTTTTAAAAATACATTCTATCTTTATCAAAAAACTGGCCAATGCGTCACAGTATATAGTTCCTAAATAAGAGGATCTGTAAATTGAATGCATTTGAGAGCGAAAATGGATTTTAAAACGAGTCATAGAAAACGCAATTTGTTATGTGAAAACTTTAAATTTTCAAATCTCGAAGACTTCGGGAAATTCTGTTCAAAATACCCTTTTTGGTAGACTTTTTCAAAATATATTCTGTCTTTATCAAAAAACCGATCAATGCATCACATTATATAGTTCCTAAATAAGAGGATCTGTAAATTGGATGCATTTGAGAGCAAAAATGGATTTAAAAACGAGTCAGAAAAAAAACGCAATTTCTTATTTGAACACTTCCTTAAATTTTCAGTCACTATGATTTCTGAATATTTTGTTCAAAATACCCTTTTTGGTAGCCTTTTTTGAAATATATTCCGTCTTTATCAAAAAACTGACCTGTGCATCACATTATATAGTTCCTAAATAAGAGGATCTGTAATTTGGATGCGTTTGAGAACAAAACTGGATTTAAAAACGAGTCAGAAAAAAACGCAATTTCTTATTTGAATACTTCCTTCAATTTTCAGTCCCGATGACTTTCGGAAATTCTGTTCAAAATACCCTTTTTGGTAGCCTTTTTTTAAATATATTCTGTCTTTATTAGAAAATTGACCAATGCGTCACTTTATACAGTTTCTAAATAAGAGGATCTACCATTTGAATGCGTTTATTATCAAAAATGAATTTAAAAATGAGTCAGAATATAAGCCGTTTGGATTTGAGGTTTTTTCTCCAATTCCTTTTTTTGTCTAATTTCTTTTTGCTATACGAATTGGTCCTATGAAAAACTTTATTTATGAAAGTTGTAGATATTTTTGAAAAGATGTAAAATAAATTTAATCTGATTTGATATCTTAAAAATTGACGGAGTTATGGATTTTTCTCTTTTTTCAGCGCCCTTTTTCTTTTCGTTTTTATTTTTTTCATCAGTAAAAGTTGGTCTTATCAAAAACTTGTAAATACAAAAGTTTTAGATAATTTTAAGAACATTTATAAAAAATTTAGTTGGGCTTAATATCTTGAAAATTGACGAAGTTATGAATTTTTTTCTCTCAAAATCCCTGTTTTTTTCGCCCCTTGAGCCCACTTCTAAATTTATCAAAAATCTGTCATGTATATACTTTTGGCCCATTTTTAAGAAGAAATATAAACTTTAAACCGATTCAATATCTACTTTAATTAAGAATTTATGGCGTTTTTTCGGTTTTCACAAAAACGCCCCCTATTCCGACCCCCTTGGTCCGATTTTGCCCATTAATGAACTCAGCCAAGATTTTATCCCCATTGATTTTATGTACCAGTTTGGTGGAGATTGGTGAAGAATTATAGAAGTTATCGTGTCCATAAAAAAGTGAGATATATATATAGATAGATAGATAGATAGATATATAAACTGGTGCGATTGCAATAGGTAGTATTTTTTACGAAATCTACCTAAAACCTTTACGTGCAATAGTTTTCGATAGCCATATCAGACATACACACAGAAGACAGAGCGATTTGTTATTTTATTAGTAACCAAACTAATAAAATAACAAATCAGAAGACTTTTTAAAATTAAACATTACATAAATGTAAATCGAATAACATAAAGTAAGTCATATTAATAGAAAAGCATAAATTATAAACCAAAGAAAATTGAACATGCTTCCAGAATAAACTTAAACATTTTCCTCTTAGACGTAGAAAAAATATATATACATTTTAAAAATGAAGATGGAGTACTCTTTCCCTTGATTAATACTTACTTAATTTGCTTAGAGTTAATCAATCAAGTTCCTTGACATAAACTCGTTAAATAATTTAAAACTTTATTCGACTCCCCTTACAAAATGTTTTAAAATCAATAAGGAAGTACAGAAACAAGCTAAAGAAATTGAAATTGCTATCGTATAAGGAAAATGGTTAAGACAAACCAAATTTGTGTTTTTTTTTAAAGGAATGGATTTTAAATGATGAATAAAGTTGATTAATTTGTTACACAATAGTTAAACTTAAATGTAAATTAAATTTTAACTCTTATGAAGTATAATGTATGAATGTAAATGTTGTATATTAAATGAAGCGACTTGATAATCTGCGGAATATTAGAATAATATTTTCTTATTATTACATGGTTTTCATGATGCGAGTAATATTTTTTACTATTTGATAAAAAAGAATATAATAATAAATTTTAATAAAAAAATACTTATAATTTGGAAATTAAGCATATTCTTGCTATAACTAATAAAAATTTCTCTCAATTTCATATAAAAAATTTATTTCGACATTTAGGAATGCCGAATACTTCTTGCTGCTTAATCAATTCAAGACATGGGTGCAAATGTGCACCCACAAAAAATGCTTACCGGAAAAAGGGCCTGTAGCTGAGTTCCTTGAGTTTGATACCAGTAACAGAAAAAAAGTAAAATTGATTTCCTTTAATAACGACATTTTTGGGAAATATTAAATTAAGTCAAATAATTAATAAAAAAAATATTATTCATATAAAAGATGCTGGTTCTGAACGGTTTGAAACCATTTTAAAACCGTCACTTTGTCCATATATATGATTATGCAATAATTCTCATTTAAGAAAAATAAATGGAATTGGTAAGCATAGATTATAAAACTACTATAAAAATAGACACATCACCAAATTCTTCAGAATATTTAATATCGACATACTGGAAGGAAATTCGTTATAAACTATTGAATTTCGCTTTTTACTGAGAAATCCACAGTACAAATAATAATAATAATAATAATAATAATAATAATAATAATAATAATAATAATAATAATAATAATAATAATAATAATAATAATAATAATAATAATAATTTTCTGTTTTGTAAATATGTACAAATACGAAAGTAATGAAAAGTGTTCATATTGAGCATCCTTAAAGGTGGAAAAGATACTGCCAATTTTTCAATAGATTGGCATTATTTAATGCAAATTAGCAATCCTTTTCTGACAAATCACGAAAAATATATTCAAAATATATGCGAGAGTGGATGCAGCTTAAAACATTGTTTTTCACAAAATGAGGGACGCTAGAGAGGGTTGATCCATTTTTTTAGAAAATGATTTTTTTATGTAATATAAAACTCTTTAAATAAATTTTCATGTATCATTTTATTATTATTATTATTTTATTTTGTTATGGAATCGGTATAAAAAAATTGCGATATAAGTGTAATACTTAAGAAAATAGATACATTATTGACCCACTATGGTAAACCAAATACAGAAAGAAACCATAGAAGAATGTCGAACTATAAATCTTATAACTGTCATCATATGTTTTCCTGTTCCATACAATTATGATTTTCAAAGCTGCAATTCAACGAATCAATGAACCTCCAATGTTCCATATTTCGACAGTTCATCAACTAAGGGTGACTGTAGTCTACCTGCATTTTTAGTTTTTTTAATAAATGTGATGCTTTGGTGTGTTTTTGTGAAGAAAACTGGAGGCAATTTGTTCCTGGGTTTGTAATTCCAGTCCTTTTTTTGTAATACGTTTTTGGTGTAATAAAAATATTTTCATTTAAATTTCTCGTATTATGTCTTTATCCGTTTTAAAGAATGTCCCTGTTCACTCTATGAGCATTAAAGCTGCGTAAATTAATTGCTTATGAGGAGTTTTTAACAGGCGCATGTCAGGCACATCGCGACCGAACTCGGGAGATTAAGAGTTGCGACCTATGTAAAGTTAAGGCAGTCTTGGTTGCAACAGCGTACGTTGCAAATATTCATGTATTCCGTATTGTATGGCTATTTGATCATTTCATAATACTTAAACATCCCCTCTCTATATATACATACAAAAGATACATTTTGTGTACTTTTGCATTTATAATAGATATTCATTCTAATGTATTATTTTAATTCCAATGCAGATTTCTATAGAAATACGTTCGTTAGACGATATTATATTCTATATATTATTAATGGATAATGTGCATTATTTCATATTTGTTTCAATTAAATATTAACATTTTATATTATATATTGATACGTATATATAACATCATTATGGTATACACTGATTACATTGAAACAAAGAATTTTATTTAACTGCAACTGTAAAGAACTTTTATAACAACGCCGAAGAAAACTATTCGAAACTAACGAAGAAATTATTCATGTTATTCGCTTTAGGTAAGCGTTTTCATACAAAGTTATTAACTTTACACATAAATAAAAAAAATACGCACATTTTCGTAAACATATGAAGAATATCTCAAAATACTAACTATACCTAATGAATGATAGTAGTTAATAATGAAAACGGTATAACTATTTCATTAAAAATTATTGAATTATTTTTATTAAGATTGAAAAAAGGATTAAATTGAAACATATGATAAATAAACTAATTTATTATTACCTTTGAAAAAAAAAATCTATTTCTTTATTTTTCATATTTATAAACACATTGGCTATAGGAAATTCGTGTGTATGTGTGTTGTGAAGGCGGGGGGGGGGGGGGTATATGCTCCCTTTAAAAAGAACCTTTAAACAGATACGCTCTTTAATTTTGCATTTTATTTGAAATGAAGCATCGCATCACCAAACTGAACTCTTTTCAACAATGGAAAATATTGATATATTCAAACAATCATAAAAATAGATTAAAGCATACCGGGATCGTCCAGTCCTACAATTAATCTTTTATTTTATATTTTCTTAAAAATTATATTTATCCTTTTTCCTTAATACGATAAGCAATTCAAATTTTCATTAAGATATTATATATATATATGCCTTTAAAGCCTATCAGTGTAATGTAGTTTTTATTTCAAATAAAATTTACTACAAAGTATACATTTACTTAGTAACAAAATTTTGTCTTTTCTTTATAATGTTTTGTAACTTTCGTCTCAAATTCTCTACATTTTTAAAACACTTGCCATTAAGGATAGAGAATGCAATATAAAGAAATAAAACTGTATAAAGTACAGTTGCTCTGTGTATCCAGAAATAGGATAAATTTTTTAAAGAAACTTCAGTTTACAGATAAAGAATGTTCCTTTTAATAGCAGATTCTAATATCAAATGCATCAAAGAATATTATAATTAATACATTTTAGTATTTTAATATAATTATCAGCGTAATATAAATATCATCATTTAATATAAATGAAAATAATATATTTTATAATTTGATATTTTAACTAAGACAATAATAATACTTATTTTTTATGTCTAAATTCTATCATTTTAGTCTTAAATCCTTTACATTTTTAAGACCTCTTACCAATAAGGATAGTGAATACAATGTAGACAGTCAAAAGTTCAATTGCTCGGTATATCTAGAAATAGAATGAATTGATTGAACTGAATGAAACTTCAGGTTACAGATAAAGAATGTTCTATCATATTCTATCATCAAATACCTAAAAAAATATTTTAATTTATATATTTCATTGTCTTAACTAAGATATAATAATCTAATATTTTAATTACGATAACAATTACAGTTATTTTTTAGTCTCTAAAGTGTACAACTTTACTTTTATTTTTATGCGAAATAAAATTTACTACATAGAGTATACATTTACTTAGTAACAACACTTCATTTATTATTTATAATGGTTTGTAACTTATGTCTCAAATCTATTGCATTTTTAGAACATTCACCATTAAGAATAGAAAACATAAAGTAATGAAATAACACTGAGTGAAGTACAGTTCCTCTGTGTATCTAGAAAAAGGACAAGTGCTGTAAAAGAAACTTTTGGTTACAAATAAAGAATGCTCGTTTTACTAACATATTCTATTATCATATCCCACATTTATTAAAAATTTAACGTTTAACTTTAACCTTATTTCAATTATTTATGCGATTTTCCTTGTTGTATTTTATTTTGAAATTTAAAGATTTTAGCTTTGAAGATGTGCGACGTTCTATATCAAATGATATAATGCATATTTAAAATTTTAAGTAGAAAAAAAAATTCAAATCGTAATAATGATATTTTTTATATCTATATTTCCATTTTATGTAATATGTTCAAAACAACAATATACAGAGTGTAACTAAACTCTTGGCCAAAACTTTAAGGGGTGATAGTAACATCAAAACAAATAATATTAAATAGGAAACCTACGGTCCCAAACGTTTTCCGAAGGAGACATCCGCCATTGAAGTTTAGGGTCCAAATTTTCAAATAATCATAAAAAAAAGAAAAATTGGTCAATCGATTTGCGGTTTTTCTTAAAACTGTTCTTTATGTCAGTATTATCTTGAAAATAACTTAAAACAGTTAAATTTCAAAAATGCCGATAGAGGGCGCTTTAGACTATGGAGTAACGAACAACTAATTTTTACCGTTACTTTTTTTAATATCATTTTTTTAGAAACTTAAATTTTGAATTCAAAATTTTAATCGTTCG
Source organism: Maratus speculifer (assembly GCA_964019185.1). Lineage (NCBI taxonomy): Eukaryota > Metazoa > Arthropoda > Arachnida > Araneae > Salticidae > Maratus > Maratus speculifer. Next base: position 429,579,560 of record OZ025291.1, read on the forward strand.
GAGTGATTAAGTACCGCAAACTGAACTGTGTTCAATGGGGGTGGTGAGGTTCAAATTTCAAACGATTATAAAAAAAACGAAAAAAATTGGTCAATTGATTTGCAGTTTTCACTAAAATTATTTTTTATGTCAGTATTATCTTGAAAATGAATTATAAAGAAAAATTTCAAAAAATGCCGATAGAGGGCGCTTTACACTTTGGAGTAACCTACAACTATTTTACCGTTATTTTTTGCAACTCATTAATTTATTTTTAAGCGTAGACATGAACTTAAATTTTTAGCTGAAAATCTGAATCGCTGGGAGTGGTTAAGTAGCGCAAAGTAAAACTTATTCAATGGGGGTGTTGGAGTCATTATCTTGAAAATGAATTCTAAAGATAAATTACAAAAAATGCCGATAGAGGGCGCTTTAAACTTTAGAGTAACCAACAACTATTTTTAATCGTTATTTTTTGTATCTAATTAAATGCTTGCAAAAGCTTAGACTTAAATTTTGAGCTCAAATTCTGAATGGTTGATGGGGTTAGGAAGCGCAAACTGAACTGTGTTGAGAAGTTGAAATATTACCATCCCTATCCTTCGAATACCGTTCAGTTTTGCGCAGCTTAGTTTCTCTCAACGACTCAGATTTTGAACTCAAAATTTAAGTTATATTCTAATTCATGCCTTCTCTACTTTCGTAGTAGAAATATTTCGTCCTAAATATAATCGGAAGAAAAATATGTTTTTAAACCTCTGATCGTCTTGCAAAAGGGTAAAATCGCAATACTGCTTTCTCTGCATTTTGTTTTAAATTCTAAAGAAAATATTATCTTTTCAATATTATAGTAAAAAAAAAAAAAAAAAACTTAATTACAAACATGAATGTACTCCAAAAGAAAATGAATCATTCTTCAATGAATTGGAATGAATCTGCCGTATTATATTACCTTAAATATTGCTTATATTGTAGTGAAAGCTTAGTGAACGAAATAGTACGTGCCAAACACTTATAGGGTTAATATGTTTATATTGAATTATGTGAGTAATATGTTTATATTGCAAATAACTAAAGATTTCTTATCTCTTAAGTCTCAGACATAATTGACAAATAAATTATGTTTCACTTATTAGGTTAGTCAGAAGAACTTAATAAAAACATTGATATACCGGTAACTTAAACCTTGAGCAAACAAAAAAAAAAAAAAATAGGGTTAAGAAAAAGGTATGGACTGCGCGTAATTTAAGGCATAAATTAATTTTTAAAAGATGCTGTTAAAGAAAGTATATGCAATCTAAAGAAATAAAATTTTACAAAAGTCCATATATTTAATATAATTCTAAAAACACCAGACTATTCGTAAGTCACGGTGACGTCACTGCCACGTAATTGTGAAGTCACACTGTGATTTTGTGACCATCGACTGTTAATATGACGTCCCATGACGTTGACGTGAAGTCACAGTGACTAAAATGTTAAGTTTTTACGGCTGGTTTAGAGCTTTTTTGTGACGTCACTTTGTGACCACTTTGTGAAGTCACGGTGTGACAAATTTTTGTAAAGTGTCATTTGTGACTACTTTGACATTAATATCGTGACGAAACTGTCACAAAAGTGTTTTTTAAAGTAACTAACATGTTGTTAATGAGAGAGTAAATGTAATGTTATTACATAAATGGTGCAGTAATGCTCCACAACTTTACCAAACAAATGACAAGATATATCCTTTTGGTGATTCAGAAGAATCCAAAACATTAGGTGTCTTGTGGAAATCGAGAAAAGATTGTTTAAGTTTCGATGTAAAAATTCATAATGAGGTAAATGTCACTAAAAGACAAGTGTTATCAATTATATCAAGTTTCCTTTGATCTGGATGAATAGAAATTGCTCTATACATTTTTTGAATATCTGCAGTGAAAGCGATAATATATTTTCTAAATCTCAGCATAATTGAGAATAAATCATCTTGTATTACACCCCCATTATACTGAATAGAATTAAGTGAGTTTCCTTTTGTCGTTAAAGAAGAGGCGTTAAAAACTACTCTCAAAGGTGTTCACATACTTTTTTCTATTCCTCTATACACTCCAAGATGGGGAATGTAATAGGATCCATTTTCTTCCTCGCTTTCGTTAACTTCGACCATGTGGCCTAACTGTTGGTATTCTTTCAAAAAATCGGAATATAATCTTAAATACTCGGGATCCCTTGCTAAGCGATTCCATAAAGAATTCAATTTTTTAATTGCTATCTGTTTAGAACTTCCTAATGTAGTTGGATCTTGTTTTAGGGGCATTTTAACAACACATGTTTTGAAGAGTTTTTGTAATTTTCTAAAAATTATTAATAAAGTCAAATCTCAGTCACAATGTGACGTCACTGAGTGGTGGCATTTTGGTCACAGGTGTGGTGTGACGTCACTGTGATCATGCATATGATCATGTCCGGCCATGTACCGTCCTCTGTGCAAACAATAGCGGAAATGTGATTGATTGTATACGAGAAAAGCGATTCAAGTGAGAAGTTCATTGACCAATTGAAAAACAGAAAAATGCCAGACCAGCTGCAAAGCCGCCTCGATCCCTGCTGCTTTTTATCATATAGATTTTTTATTGATATTTAAAAACACATGACGGTAATATTTTCAATAAATCCACTCAATGTATACTAATTTTATTCCCATAGTATTTATGAAATATTTATTTTAATAAAATAAGTATGGTTTTAACAATTTCTTCCTTACAGCTTTTATCTTTTTATTCATCATTGCATTAAACAAATATGTCATTAAATGTTATCTAAACTTTAAGAGCTGGTGGTACATAGAGTACGCCACTTTGATTCTTATGTATGTGCAACTAACCATGCATTTTAGGGTTAATATCTCGGTGAAATATCCACGATTGTTTTCTAATTCACTATCAACAATGCTTTTTTACTTCTGCTGCAATAGGTACCACTAGCACTTCATATCATCTTTAGTGAATTTCCGAAAATCGAAATATGCGTGTAATGGAAAAATGCTCTTTCTTAAAGAACTTGTTGACCTAAGATATTCGCTATAGTTTGAAAGCAAAGTATACACTAACGTATATTCTGTTTATTTTTTTTTTCCTAATTTCACTTTCAGTAGATTTTTTTGTATTCTATTTTCGACGCTGTCTCAGAAAATCAATACCTAAAATTAAAAGCAATGTATCTTTCATTTTTCATCAATGTAATGCAGCACCACGAAAACTTTCGCAAGATATCCCTCACCATATATAAAGAAAAGATTTCTTTTTTCAAGTAACGTAATCAGATTCCCCATATTTTCCTAAATATATTTGTGAATTTTTAATAACCTGTAAATACATGGGTCAATTGTCTTTATTACTTTCCCCAATTTGGATTTTCTTTGCTCCATAAATTACGAGTACAATGGCTTCAATAGACAGGCAGACAGAGAAATGATCTTATGGTTCCGTTTTTAATTTTACGTAGTATGATTCAAAAGTCCGGTCGAATGTATAAAACATTTCTATGATTAGTTCAAAGCACCAAATCCGCCTTCAAAGTAGTCACTTTGGGCACAGAAAGTAGTCACTTTAACTTCTGCCCGTATATCTCCTCGAAGCATCGCTGGAAGGCATTTTTCGCAACCTCCTATAAGGTCCCCTGCGATGTTCTTTTCGCCGCATTAGATGACTAAAAACAGCATCCCTTTAAACGTTTTTTCATTTATGGCAACAGGTAAAACTCTCACAGGATTGCCCTGTTGATATGTGCAGTTGGTAGGGGTATGTGGAAGCATCTTAGAGCGAGTTTTGACGAAGAATTGTTTTAAAAGTTAATATCGATGTGATGGTGCATTTTCAAGCAAAAAGTACTAGTATCTTGCCTTAGCAAAGGTTGTCTAACGCAGTTATCGTCTTCGATAAATTATCAATCATCTTTAAAACACGGATGTGATTCATAAAACTTGTGACTCACCATGGTAGATTCATCGTTCACCACTTTTTAAGCATATTTAAAATCTTCATTCGTATTTTACTTAATCGTTGACATAATTTTATGCTACAAGAAAAGCCATCTTTCTGACGTCGCGGAGCAAGGATATTTAATTTCGGAAGATAACAGATGCACGATCGGTACAGTCACATGACATGAGCTACACCAACATGAGCAATCTGGACGGGGTTGGGAGAATACATTTCAGGCGGCTTTACTTTTGGCACTTGCTTTCGTTGTCAAGAATGACCTCATTCTACGATTTTTTTCATCGTACTACATATAAGTATGGAACCTTAAAAGAGTTAATAAAGTTGCAAAAATTTTACAATTGTCAATGTAATTAGTTTCATTATTTTATATGGTTATGATAAAAAAATAACTAACGCAAAAAAAAAAAAAAAAAAAAACATGTTTTGGGTATTAATTTGAGAGAAGAATTAAAGGATAATCGTGCTTATGTCAAATGGGGGTACTACAAAATAAAAAGCACAAGAAAGGAGTAAGTGAAAAAAAAGTTAAGTTGCGCAGGAATAGTTTATTGAAATAAATAACTGCACATTGTACACTGAAAGTGTGACAAATATTTTCCTGAAAAGAAGATTACATGCATGCATTGTAACTACGAAAGTATAAATATGACAACTATGCGTAGTTTTGTTTTCCTATTAAAAAATAATAACAGAACAATTTTGGCTGACTTGATCATTATTTAGCTCAAAAATATTTTTTATAAAATTTAGAAATGGAATTTTTTCTAATTTTTATTATTATTTTGCTGTGCGCAAGTTGTTTATGCAAGGACGTGTAATTCGTATCCAGTTAACCGAGTGATATTAAAGGAACTGACGTATTACACAAGTACTTTTTTTTTCAGGATAATTGTTTATTTTCTTAAAATATTCCAAAATATTTTAAGAAACATTTTTTAATGCAAGGTTTTGTTTAATAACGATCTAAAAAATATTTCATGTACAAAAATTGTTGTACAAATATTGATCACCATTCACAGTAAAACGAGATTTCTTAAATCGAATTTAAATTATTATGTATCAGAATATAACACTTATATATTTTTGGAAATAATTATTCTCTTTCATTATCCAAAACAATAGATTTCAAATATTTGCATTACTAATCTGCATCCAGGCAAAACAAATCTATGCAACTCTGAGATTTCATTATGGAAGAAAGAAAAATCTAAGATAAACATCCTTTATATTTAAAGATTATTTGCAGAAACAATTACATTTTTAAAAACGTTATTTATTTAATATACGATTTGTATTGTTAAATAAAACGAAAATACTATTGTACTTCTCAGTAAACATTTGAATCAAAATAAAGAATGAAATTTAAAGAACTTTTATTTTCTTTTCCCCCCCACTCTCCCCTTTTAACTATATTTCGCAAACCTTCAAATTTAATGTAATAGAAAGTCATTTCATTGTACATAAAATATGCATTCGACTTTTATTTTGGTATATTTTCATCGGGTTCATTTGATTATTTTATTACTACGAGATGTTTGGTATAATAATGTATTTACAAGGTAATAAAAATTTAAAAAAACAAATGTTTTTTTTTTTTTTTTTTTTTTTTTTTTTTAATTAGAATACGTTATATTCCATAACTTCTATAATATATTGACAATTTTTTTAATCTATTTTTCAATTTTTAATTTAATTATTGAATGTATTGTTTGTGTAATCGAAGATAATAAATTTGGCTACAGAAGAAAATGCACAAAAATTTAACAAATGCAGTCTACAAACAACAATTGTTGGGATGCATTATCAAGCTATATGCGTCTAATCACATTAAATGTTATTTAAATATTATGGATGCTTATCTAGTCTGTAAATCTTATGCAGAACCGAAGAAGATTCCTCAACAAGGCTCATTTAACGAGGTAAGACCTGAATAAAATTTTACAATTGTGCTATACGCTCAGTATCTATAGTATGGAGCTCAGTAGCTTCAATCAAAAAAATGGTGAAATCTTCTACCAACAGTTGCAACTTCCTATTTCAACCTCGTTCCAAACTTTGGAACCATGCTTTAACAGGAGTTCCAAATAATGATTCAAGATTTCACCATTTTACAGTGACATCTATTGAGCACCGAAATTTGGTTCAAACACGCATCAGATTTTTAACAGTGTAAGTTCATTTGAACTAACATATAGCACACTATGCTCTACACATACATACACTGTTAAAATTAATAGTGACACATTGCACCTTTTAGGGGTGAAAGGCTTGTCTCACTGGAAAACCCCTAGGGGAGCCAAAATGACACCTATAATTAGGGTGAAAAGATGGCACTCTTAATCCAGAGTGCCTAATAATAAAAAATATAGAAACCGACTTTTGGCCCTCGAAGGATTCGAACCCACAACGTCTGATTGCAAGTTCAGCGTTCTAACCGCTCGGCCATCGAGCTCACTTTCAAAGCCTCCCTAAAATGCTCAAATGTCCTGAAATTCAAAGATTGCTTTATATAAAAAAGCTCGCCAAAAGTTAGCCACCCGAAATTCTAAACGAAATTGGGATAGCACATAGCGGTGATAGTCATCGTAGGGAGAAATTGTTGTTTTGATCCACCGGTGAAGACGAGTTGAAGGGGAAGGATACAAGTCACAGAGCATGCGCAAATGACTAAGGGGTGAAAATCTTCCAACGGAATGCATTGCGCGGCGCCCTATGTAGCTGGAATCACTTAGTTGTAGATCAAAAGGCACCCCAAACACATTTTCAAGCCTGCGGGTGTCCAATGGTAATTCCCTCTCACCCCTGGGCGCCAAGTGCACCTGGTTTGTCAACTTAATTTTTAACAGTGTATCCATAAATCATATTGCGTGTTGTGCAAAAATCATAAATTTTCTCGCCTAATTATGGCAGCAGCAGAAATTTTGTGCTTCACTATATTATGATTATGTGTTATTCAAATTTATCATCAAATATTGACGTTTTAGTACAAAAATGAGAATCTGTTACAAAATGATTTATTATCTTTGCTATACGCATTATTATTCGATTGTGTTTAGTTTATGTAGGATATTATTTTTAGATCGATTTAATGTAAATAGGAAGGAAGTCATAAAAAACTCGTTCTTATTGCTAGCAATATTTTAGCGAAATATATTCTGAATATATTTCGCTACATATATAGTCAGAATGAACCAGAAACTTGTTGCTTCAATATATTATGGTTATACTTTTTTCAAATTGATTTTTAAATAGTTACGTTTTGCTATAGAAATGAGAATTTGTTAGAAAGTGATCCATTTTCAAAGCTGTACCACGCCTAAAGCAGTACTCATGGTTATTCATTTTTGTTTAGTATATGTAGGACATTATTTTTAACTAAATGGATTGGAAATAGTAATGGAGCCATAAAAAACTCATTTTAAAAGCTAGCCATATTTTAGCAAAATATATTTTGAAGATATTTCGCTATGTATATTCAGAATATAGGAGATATTTTGTGTTTCATTCTATTGCCGTTATGCTTTTTTTTAAAATTGATCTTTAAATATTGACGTTTTGCTATAGAAATGAGAATGTGTTAGACCGTGATTCATTATCTGTGTTGTACTCATGGTTATTCGTTTTTTGTTTAGTCTATATTCTCCTAGCGAAATATATTCTGAATATATTTTGTCACATATATATGTAGAATATACAGTGGCTGTTAAAAGTTTTCTGCCAGTTACTTTTTTGGTTTGTTTACCAGAAGGTTTCAGTTAAGAAGTAGCAAAATTGCTTCAAAAGTTAGGAATATGTGAACGACCTATGACCACGTGTTCATTTTGATGGGATACTGAAGACACTTCATGCAACGGGGCATAATTCAAAATTCGCGTGTGCAAAAGTTTCCGGCCACACATCATTCCTTAGTTTCTTTATTTGTTAAGTTTTTTTTTTAAATTTTGCTCATATTTGTAAGTAAATCAAAGTAAATAGCGTAATTTAAATTAAAAAATGGAAAGTTCAACAATTATTCTTCGTAAACGAGTGATTAGTTTGTCCCTAAAGGTACAATCTTCTCGAGATTATATCGCGGCATAGTTATCAATAAGAAAACCAACTGTGAACTATATTTAAAAATTATATAAATATGGCCGTGGCCTTCAGGACCTTCCGAGGTCCGGGATACACCGGAAAATGGCTATTCTTGTGCAAAGAGCTATCAGGAGAAAAACAGTTGATGACTTGCATAAAAATACCGTTGCAATACCCCGCACTTTACGAAATGAAAATATTGCTGAAATAAGTCAGTCTGACATGTCAAGATGCTGCAGTGATGCAGAACTTTATTAAAGAGTCGGTTTATAGGTAAAAAAAAAAAAAAATCAACGCACTCAACTGGCATTCTTCAAGGAACACAAAGTCTGGTCAAGTGAAAACTGTACAAAAGCTCTATTTTTCCATCAATTGAATTTGAAACTTTTTTTAGAATGATGGCAGACACTACGTCCGTTGACCTAACCACAAAAGGTATGATTCACCAAAATTCCTCTACGATGAAGCAAGGCGGAGGATACGTTATGATTTGGGGAGTATTTTCCTCAAAACGTGTTGGTCAGTTACTTGAAATCCACGGGAAGATGAATAATGCAATGTGTAAGGATATCTTGAAAGATTTTTCGTTGCCTTATCAGAGAAAAAATTGTGGTCACAACTATTCGTTTTAATATGATAACGACGTAATGAATGTATGCAGGCTAGACAACTAATGGCTTCACACAGAAAAAAAATCAGCTTTTGAAATGACCTACCCATAAACGGTCGACATGAATCCAATAGAGTATCTTTAGAAATGAGTTGGCAAACATGTATGGAATTATAAATGTGACAACTCCAAAAGATTGCAAAAAGTGTGGAAAAAACCTACCATAAACGATTTTCAACCGTTGATTGAATCTATGTCACGTTGCTGCGCCGCAGTATTTTTTACTAAAAGTATTGTGATAAAATTCTAACTGTAAATTTTGTTGATCAATGTTATTTTCTATTTCAATACCATTTTATTTTTCCAAATTTGCGAAAGTGGACGGAAACTTTTGAGAATATGCGTTTTATTTTCTACTTAATTTTGTCAGATAAATATATTCATATCTGTATGTTTTTGCATAAATAAGTTCCTAAACATTATGTCGATAAAATGAATACGGACCGCTTTGAATTTAATCTTCATATGGGTATGCTAACAAATTAAATAAAATTATTTTGCTGGCCGAAAACTTATGACCACCTTTGTAGAAACAAATTTGTGCATCAATATAATATGGTTATGTGTTTTTAGAATTGGTCATTAACCCATTAACGCCCGAATTATTTTCTTAATTAAAATTTTGTATTTCCCACCACTTTTGAAAGCAAATTATATTTTATCTAAATTTATCGAGGATTTTGTCTCGTGAAATAAGGTATATATTTATCTTTTTCTTTACTGGTGGGAAAACCGCTTTCTTGCTGTTTTTGTAACCGTCCTCAAAAAGGACGCTGGGCGTTAATGGGTTAAGTAGAGACGTTTTACTATAAAAATGAGAATGTGTTAGAAAGTGTTTCATTGTCTATGCTTTACGCATGATTAATCGTTTTTGTTTAGTCTATGTGGGATATTATTTTTAACTCAATTTTATGCAAATAAGAATGAAGCAAATAAAACTCATTTTAAATGCTAGCAATATTTTAGTGAAATACATTCTGAATATATTTTGCTATATATATTCAAAATATAACCGAAAAGTGGTGCTTCAATATGTTATGGTTATGAGTTTTTCAAATTAGTCATTAAAAAGTGACGTTTTGCAACCGTTGGTTCAAAGAATATTTTTTGTTAATTTACAGGTCTACACAAAAGTATTCCATTACATAATAGTGTAAGGGGAGCAGTATTTGGGGCACGATTTAATTATATTAAACTATTTCACATATAAAATTTGTAAAGGTTTCTGATCTTTACTACAAGTTTTTATTGCATAATAATCAAAATATAGATTTACAGTGATACACAAAAGATTTCGGATATTCTACTGTATTCGAAATATTGTATACTATTACACCATACTTGAGTATTTTTACAGCATCTCATTTACCACAATTAACGCGCAGTGTCTAACTTATTACTTCTGGAATGTATCTCATGTACATAATTACCTTTTATACACATGCTACAGATTTCTGTAGCTTTACAAGAACTAACTTTGTAGATTTACATCCTTTTTAGGTGCGATCGTAATTATGTAAATACGTAGCACCTATAGTTGTCGTTCAGTCCGTCTGTCTGTCCGTCCGCATATAACAGCGCAAAAACTACCCAACCGAATCTTTTGAAATTTAAAATATATAATTATTACATAATTTTGTCGAGTTATTTCAAATTTTATGAAAATCGGATGGACAAATCAATTACAGGAACGATCAAAAGTATTCCGTTACCTTAGGGTCAATGGGGAAAAATGTTGCAAATGCATTTTAATCGTTTGAAATTTAAATTACATACTTATTACATAATTTTCTCAAGTCATTTCAAATTTTTTGGAAATAGGATGCATAGATCAAATACAGGGACAATCAAATACAGGGACAATCAAATCGTTACATTACAGTCAATAGAAAAAAAAAAGTTTCAAATGCATTATAATAATATTACACTAATTCGAACATAATAATATTGATATGCATCATAAAGTACAGATTATAATATAGATTTTGCATAATCTGTTGTGCAAAGAACCTTTGTTATTGAATTACAAGGCCACACAAAAGTATTCCATTACATAAGGAGTATAGAGAGAACAATGTTGCGCATTTTAATTGTAATTAACTATTTACAATTTTATGAGATTGATATATGAGAGTGATACTTTTAAAACTTCATTATCGTACGAACGCACCTCATTTGCTACACTTCACGTGCAATTTCCAACTTGTTTTTTTATACAACGTGCAGATGATATATTAGTAACTATACACACATTTGTAACTTTATATCGGTCGAATTACAATCTTTTTTTTCAATATGAAATTTTAAAACTATGTATTGAAATGTCTATGATGGTTTTCGTAATAGGAATATGCGAAATTTAAATGTATTATTTATATTTTATTTATAATCAAGATTTTAGGAATAATTATCCACATTCATATTTTTAGGAAAAAATATCCAAAAGTTGTTTATTTTTATATAAACAGATATTTAACATTCAACTATAAAATATTGTGTGTTTATTAAATAAAAAAAAAAATGGAATAATATATTCTCCAGAATTAGATATATATTCAATAAATATTTTGTCACTTTTCAATATCCAATACAGCTTTTTTTTTTAAAAATAGCGGCAACAGTATTAAAACAAAAAAGATATTTACAAAAACAGAAATGTTGAGTTTTTCAAGTATATTTTTATGTATTTTTTTATTTCATTGAAACAAAAAAGGAATATACAGCAAAAACATTTTATAAGAAGATAGTTTAGAGAGACGCAGGTGTCAGATTTGTTTCAAGAAGTGAATCCAAACACGTCGCTGGACTGTTCTTTTGAAAGAACAACGAAAGAAATAAAATTCCTCATAAATACCCCTTTTTTCTGTAAGAATAAAATCATAAACTTCAAAATTGTTTTCAAAACTGCCAAATTCAACACATATGTTTTTGAAAATAATTGATCTCTTTACTTGTCGAAATTCTCAGCTTATTTCATTGTTACATGCGACGTTTTTAGAAAAGTTTTGTTAAACTAGGATAACTTTATCTGTATTTGCAGATAGAATTGGACTTGTTATTTACACAAAAAGTTTCACTGCTTTTAAAAAGAAAAACTCATATTTTTTTCAAATAATAATTACTGTTCGATGAATTTCTCAGCTGTATTTCCGAGAATATATAAATGAATTATTGAATGAAAGTTTGAATAATATTTTTATTTGCCCAAAGTTTTTTTTATATACATGTTATAATATGGCGTTTATTACATACATATTTATTTATTACATACATATATATTTTATTCAAGAAAAATATTTTATGTTGTTTGAAACAAGATTCTTATTTAAGAATTTTTCAATGAATATAAATATACAAATGAATAAGAAACAAGACTGAGATCCAAAGGTATGGATTCGGTTAAAATTTCTTTTGTGTAATTAAACAATTTATTTGTTCACAGCGAAATTCACGAAAAGTACATAATATTACATTTTTTTTTTTTAACGAACATGTATGAAAGATATGCTTGATAGAAACATAACAGGAATTTTTACACCTCTAACCCTTTTAGTGGTAAATTACTTAGATGAAACGTTATCATGGAATTGTAGCATTTATTGTGCCTGCTGCCAGAAATAATAAGAGAAACACAATTTAAATAAAATCACTTTTTAATTTATTAAGGCGGTCATGTAAGGTGGTTCAAGAGTATGGAGAGCAATTATCCAATAACAGAGATTTATATTCAGCTACAGTTGTAAACGATGTAATGGCATGATAATTTTTTGGTGAAAAGAAAACTACGTGGAAATAATATGGACTATCTAGGTTATATTTATATCAAATTAAAAGAATTTACCTCATCAATCCAGTTCCGTACAGTAGTATAAAAAATACACAACGTGATCACAAAAAAACCCGGGAAATTATACTATATCTTTCCCGCGCATTTTCACTTAATTAAAAATAATCGTATGTCTCATATTGTGTAGTTCTCCCATCTATCAGACTAATTTGTAAATAAAAGAATATTTTTGATTTTAAGGCGGGAAATAACTTTTTTAAAGCGTCCTCAAACGAGGTCGCTGGGCGTTAATGGGTAAATAATGTGGTTTTTGAGTGATAGTTATATCCTTAATACATTCTATAGAGTAAAGTTTCCGGATCATTTTAAAGCAAAAATTAGGTTCTTATGTCAATTCAACGTTAAGATATTTTGGTCTTGGTGATATAACACATAATTTTTTTTTCGAAAATTGTGTTACATATATTTTGCTATATTTCTTATTATGCTACATTGAAGTACTCCATTTTATAATTTTATAAGACTACAAACATACCTATAAAATATCAGAAAGTTTAAATTAATTACATTGAATAATTCTGTTTTTATATGGACTCGAAGCGAGAGCTCCGTTTTCGTGTTTTTCCGTATCGATCAACCCCTGAGCACCCTTAATGTATTTTATTAGATTAATGATGTCAAATTACATAAGACAGATAAATATTAATATGTATTACAAATGCATATCTTCCTTAAATGTATTTACACCACACATATGATTAAATAGAAATTTGCTACAAATAACTTCTTGACAAAATTATAAATGTAATGGGAGAAAAATTCCTTGAGTATTATTAAGCTACACATATGAAAAAAAAAAGAAGTTTGTTTAAAAAAATTGCCTGGGATAATACCCAGCTAGAAAAAGTTTGTAAAAAAAGTGTAAAAAAAAAGGTGCACAAAAAGTGAGCGTATTTGGCACCTCTGCTTATACACAAAAAGTACAAACCGAATTGTGGACAAAAAGTTCATACCTAAATTGTTCACTTTTTATGCAAATCAGAGGTGCCAAATACGCTCACTTTTTGTGCACTTATTTTTTTTAACTTTTTTTGCATACCTAAATTGTTCACTTTTTATGTACAATCAGAGGTGCCAAATACGCTCACTTTTTGTGCACTTATTTTTTATACTTTTCTTTTATACTTAAATTGTACACTTTTTATGTACAATCAGGGCTACCAAATACGCTCAGATTTTGTGCACACTTTTTTGTACACTTCTTTGCATACTGAATATCCCTAAATTGTATACTTTATATGAATAATCAGAGATGCCAAATACGCTGATTTTGGACGCCTTCCTTTTTACATACCAAATAGTCTTACACAGTACACTTTTTATTGATAATCAGAGATGCAAAGAAAAAATATATGCAGGTTTTTTTTTCTGCTGAATAATTAAAATCTGCAGAAATTAAACTTATATCTATAAAAATACATATAAATTTTAGATTGTGAACAAAAGCATACATTAAGTAAATAAACCTGCAAATAAAATTGAAATATCATAAAAAATGCTCCGTTAAATAATTATTTCAAATCTACAGGGGAAAAAAATCGTTTGACAGAAAAATTTGAAAAGGACATGACAATTGATTTTACTTTAGTTATCGAATGATAATTATGTGTGTGCTTAAAATGAAAAACATAGCCAAAAAAAAAGAAAAAAAAATGAAATGCAAATAAAAAATTTGTAAAGGATGCTACTATTTGTTTAACATTAGATTTTAAGAGTTGTCACATAAATAGTTGTAGGCTCATCGGAATAATTCCAAAAAATTATCCCCAGATCATCCTACAGCCGCAGGTAGATCTAGATTTCAAAGGTAACTACTAATTTTATCAACAAAAACTAAATCAAGATTAGGCATAATCCTAGTTTAACAATTTTATCTGGTCATTATCTATGAGTTTTTATTTTTCCATAAAAGTTGGTTTTATTGGAATCATGTTAATTTTTTTTCAACTTCATTATAAGCGTAAAATCCTTATTGTAAGCATCCCTTCAAACTTTCAAGCAATTTTTATTTTCCACACTCACATATAAGCCCCTCTTCCCCCATCAGATACATAATTCACAATACAACAATAAAATTAATAAGATCAAACATCAAGCATAAATTTATTAGTGCAACTGTTATGAAACTGTGACAGAAAGCTGAGCAAAATTTTTATAATAGCATGAATTAATAATAAAAAAAATAAATACATATTTGAAATAAATCCACAAAAAAGAGGCTTTATTCATATAAGCTAAAATATTATAAATTGAAAAATTAACTCTGATGCGTCGTGCACTACAAATTTCCTTTCATTCCATTTTTTTTTTTCAAAATCTTATAACATGTGCATATAATTGCAAGTAAAGATTGGGTGTCGCCCCTTAGAGGGTGACACCTGGGACGGATTGCCCCATCTGTCCCCCACTAGCTACGCCACTGCTAATACTCTCTACTATCATGATTGCTTAGCTTATATGGTGAATGAGGGTAAATCTCGATTAATCTGTTTCGAGGGTAATTAATGGTCACCCACCTTACATCATAACAGTATGCTTAAACAAAAATTAAAAAATATTCTTAGCAATCCATAAGCATTGTAGTTTAATATACAAAATAAAAAAACCCTCCATCTCTACTGGAAATTAATAACAAAAATATATTGTAAACTGCTACAAAATCATCTCCAGAAAAGATTGTTTGTGAAAATCACATTTTACTAAGATCCTTTAGTAGTATACAACATTTGAGGTTTTTTTTTTTTTTTTTTTTTTTTTTTTTTTTTTTTTTTTTTTTTTTGTAAATGTTATTTTATAAGTGTATATAGTATAAGCTTTTAAATTATATTAAATATACATCTATAGTTTTGTATACTGGTTATACAACCAGTGGTGTAGTCATAAAAAAATCAGAAATTATATGCTCCAGGCAGAAAGTATACATTCAAAGTTGGCGGTATACCCTAGATAAAATATGCCATTAGCTTTTATGAGAAACAGAGAGTAAACAGTGTTTCTTAAAAAAATCCAGAAAATATAGAGTGTATACTTCCATACACCTTCCACAGCATGCCTATATACAACTAAATTGATTTATATTTCAGTTTGCAAGGCTAATTCGGAATGATTGATATTTCATAAAATTTATGGATTTTTTTTACTTAATAAAGCCAAAAATGAACTACAGATACTACTTACATGTATTTAAATTTATTTTACATATTTATGAATGTACACATATGTAATATAAATATATACACTAGGCTCTCTCAAATCCACACAACATAGGACATTTTAGAATTTTGTGAATTTCTGGTAGTTGTTTTGTTTACTTTTTTAAAAGTAATTTTAATTGAATTAATAATGCATTCAAAACTATAATGAATACTTACAATATTATAAAATATTAAAAACAGTAATAACCTAAAATTATAAAGAATTAGATAATTTTTAAAATGATTAAAATATTAAAAGCAAAGGTAGAGTTAATAATCAATAATGTATGATTAAATATTCATTTATAATGATGAAATACATTTTTCATAAATTATTCAATGAAACTTGCCTCATAAAGGTACATTACTAATTCTCAACAAAACGGTAAAATAAAGAAGTTGTATTTCAGGTTTAGTTAGACTTAATAACCAAAAAAAGCTTGATTAATACATAAATATATTTGATAAGGAGATTGTGATTACCAATGATATCAGCAATTCAGAAATAAATTTATTCTTCCATCATGAAAAAACAAACTCATCAAAATTAACAAAAATTACGAATTAAAAAATATATGAAATTGACATAAAACTAAAATAGTCAAACTTTGTCCCTATATCTGAAATGAATGTTTCATTGTTTACATCACAAAATTATGTTTGGATTTTAGGGAGTCTACTGTATATCTAAAGTATTTATTATTATAACCAATAAAAACAATTCCTGGTGTAATTAAAAGTATTTCAACTAAAACCTTACCTATAACAATACCCTAATTAAATAATATTGTTTTAATGTTCATAAAAAATTCTTTAAATATGTATTTTGGTAAAAATCCAAAACTGATTATATATGTTTCATATCAAAACAATCTTTCAAGCTATTTTTAAACTGGGTAGAAAGCATTAAGCAATGGTGATCATAATCACTACATAATTGTACTCAATGCTAATAAATTAAATTTTATTGTACACACTTGTAATTAAAATTATGCAATAATATAAAAAGTTATATATTTTTACTGCGTACTTAGCTATAAACTAAAGAAAAATTCAAATGATAAACAATTATTTTATCTTTATTTCACAGAGAAAAATAAACTGTATATGTACCAACAATAAATGGTTTTATTTAATTAAGGATATACCAGTAAAAAGTAAATGGTTAAAATAAAATATAATAAAAAGTAATGTGACGGTATACTCATGCTGGGTGTCATTTGTAACGTTATATGCAAACATACTCAGGAATTTAGGTTAAAACAACACAGTTTATTAAAATGATAAGGGCTAAAGGAAAGTGGAGCCAGTCTATAATTTCACTCACTGAGAACACTATGAAAAGCTAAATCATACTCACAGGCGTCGGTCTAGCTCAGTCGGGGCACCGTCTAGCACTTGACACTATTTCCTGGCTGATCTACTAAACAAATCTTAATTTCACAGCCCGTGGCTGTGGATATTTCTTTATTTGCTCAAATAATCAAAACGGAACGATTCTAAACTTTCTTACCAAGGCCGAATCTTTAATCCACTATCTGAGCTCCTTTTCGCTTTACTGTAGGCCGTAGCTATTTTCTAATCGTCAGCACCTTACTAAACAATCATCAACTTCGTTGTCTAATGGCGGAATACACACAGAGGCTGCTGGCTGCTGGCCACTGCCAGGAACACACAGACGCTGGCTGCTGGCTGAGGCCAGAAACACACAGACCACAAACTCACACCCAAGCTTTTATACGCGACAAACTGAGATACTTCTCATTAACATAATACTAATAACCGCGAGCTAACTGCGGAATTCGAAAGAGCACACACACTCTAGAAAGTTAAAGTAAAAGAGAGGATAGATGTCACTTTTACGCCTACAAAATGTTAAATTATTGACGTCACGATCTCAGAAACACTAGAGTGCCTTTATGACTAAAGGTCACTCCCTCACAACCCCCCCTCGAACTCCGCAGAGAAAAAGGGCTGGGCTAAATGCATGCCCAGAAGTTTTTCTTGTTATAAATTTAGAGCCGTAATAAAACACAGTGATGGGTGAAATTTAACGCCGAAACATAACTTTTAAAATATTAACTTTAACCCATCACAACCAAAAAAACTCAGTTTGCCTCAAATAATCACATATTCAATCCAATCATTCTTCTATCTTACAAATAGCCTCCGTAAAACTTCCAAAAACTCGTAAAACTTTCAAAACTAATTACTTCTTCTCTCAAAACAACCCACTCCACTGGGAGTGCTAAAATTTCTCAAAACACTAACCTTCCAAAATTTTCCTCAATATTGCAATGCAACTATAACTTTACCCAAAAATTTCTCCATAACTTTTAATATACTAGAATTCGCACCAAGTCCAAAAAATCCAATGCGCAAAAACTTTCCTCATCCAAATTCCGACTTCATCTAAAATTACATTTACTTCATACTAAACTAACTCTGCTACTACGTAATACCTACAAACCCATTAGCCAATGAACTAACTCCCAAAATTCTTCAGACTTAACTCCACTTGAACAATAATTGGGGCACATACGTACAGCGGCATATCGCTGTGCTTATGCAACAATCAAAAAATATCAAAAATTTACAAAATGACGTCATCAATCTCTTCATCTGTATTAACTAAAAGAAAAATAGCAGAATCAATACATAACAAAAAGTATACTTCCCTGCAAGAAAATCACATTAACATTCAATTTTAATACAATACAATTTCAAATTCAAATGCAGCTTAAAACTTCGCAACTTGCGGAAACCATTCCCAACTAAAGTACAAAACGCAACTCATAAAACACGAACGATAAGAAGAAAGTTAATTCATTAAATGTTAGTATAAGAGATAGAAACGCGTGTCAAGGACTTCTTGACCGCAAAACACGTGCGCGCCTGAACCGCGGCGCGTGTACAAAATAACCCAAACTACTATCTGTACTTTCTGAAAATTTAAACATACATTAACATACATTTTATAACACATGAACAATATAACAATATAATAACATTTTAAACAAATAACATAACCATTTAACAATAGATCCAGAATTTTTTTAAAAGCAGTTAAGACCAAAATTTCCAACATACATAAAACTAACAATTTTGCAAACAAATTTTGAACACAATTAAGCACCAATCGTGAGTCCGTCAAAAAATTCCAAAAATGGCCAAAAGTACAAAACAGTCTCTCTGCTTTCTATTCCTTCACATTGCTACCACATATATGCACTCTAATAGAAATTTAATAAAGAACATTATCACCCAATCATAGAGATGATTCACTGCTAGCAGGCTTCATACTGCAAGATGGCTTTCTCCTCCTGTCCCAAAAGGCTTGTACGAAGGATCTCTCGTCATCCGAACTGTACGGTGACGCCACAGTTGACTGTCGTGCCTGCAGCCTGGTTCTGAATGGATGCCGTGGGATACTTGTAGGTTCCACTCGACGACTCTGCTCTGGCCGGTTCGCTGGGTTCACTCCATGGCGAGGTTCACACTGTTGTTGCCGGTAATCTGAGAGTTGTCTCCTCTTTCTAGACGCACCCGAAGTTACCGAAGATCCAAGGCCACGTTTCTTTCCGGACCTACGTAGTTTCTTGTTAGGCAAAGATTCGGCATTTAAAGTTCGCTTAACAGTTTTACTAGTGTCCAAACGAAATCTTTTCTGGGGATTAATCACTGAAGATGGTGAACTATTAGTTAATTTATGCTTGTGAGGCTGACGTCTAATAGGTGGAGGAACTGGACAATTTATATTTTTTTGTCTTTTATGACACACAGAGTCCGATGTATTTGACACAGTTCTCTTATTTTTATCATACTTTGCTCTCGGATTGCTAGGCTTTCGGCTTTCAATAACAGTTTTTGGAGCTGTTTGACCAAATTTTCTTCTTGAATATTGATGAAAAGAATTAGACGAAGAAGTGCTGGACTCGGGACACTCATTGGATCGGGAATTTCGCGAAACACCACTCGACATATGAGAACCTTCACTACCATTTTCTCTAAACTTATACACTCTAACCTGATCCAGATTAACAGTCATTCTTTCACCATTGACATCAACAACCAAATTATTATTTCGAACTTCCAAAACCTCGAACGGACCTACAAACTTCGGACCAAATTTAGCTACTCTCTTCTGACGACTTGAACTTAACCAATGCTTTTCTACTAACACAAAATCTCCAACTTTCACTTCTAACTCCCTTCTACGCATATTATAATACTGAGCTTGCTTTTCCTGCGCTTTTCCCATCTGAACCTGTGCTTCCTCAACCAACCTTTCAATATCCTGACACATGTACTGACTTTCCGCATCCGACACCATAACTAACCTTTGGAATGGAGTAATAACTTTTCTACCCAAAAACAATTCAGCAGGCGTTTTCCCCGTTGACTCGTGAACTGCCGTACGAAGTGCGTACGCAAAATGCTGAAGAAACTGGTCCCAATTTGCATGATGAGAACCAACATAAGAAGAAATCATTTGAATTAATGTACGATTTACACGTTCAGCCATATTAGACTGAGGACGATACGGAACAGTAAAAGAATGATCGATCTCCAGCTTCTCACACAGGGCCTTAAATATATCAGAAATAAAACAAGGGCCATGATCGCTCACTACCCTAATTGGTGCACCATATTTAGAAATATAATTATCGAAAAATGCATCGGCAACTGCAGGTGCAGAAGCCTTCCTGAGGGGGACTAACTCTACCCATTTACTAAAATAATCAACTATGACTAAAACAAATCTATATCTTTTAGGATTAGACAATGGATAAGGACCGATTAAATCTACACCTACACATTCATTAGGAAAATTTACTTTAATAGGAATTAATTTGCCAGCTGGACTTACATTTTTATAATTATAACGTTGGCATGTGCTACAGCTGGAGACATAAGCGCGCACTGCTTCCCGCATTTTAGGGAAGTAGCAGGATTCACAAATTCGAGCATAAGTTTTCCTGATTCCTAAGTGACCTGCTAATGGATTATCATGAAATTCTTTCAAGATGGCCTTACGAAGACTAGCCGGAATAAAAACTCTTAATTCTCCACGTGAATTTACAATTTTAGAATAAAAAAGAAGACCATCGATAAGCTTAAAAGATTGGGACCACTTCTCAAACATAGGCACATCTGCGCTCGGGACATCATCAGGATTTTCCAAATATCGATACAAGCTACCAAATTCTTCATCTTGCTTCTGTTCCCTTATTAACTGCTCTCGTGACCTTAACACCAACGACGACAATGCACAACACTTAACTTCCTCCGTGACCTCTAAACCACCATGCGGGTTTCGTGACAAAGCATCCGCTACCGCATTCTCCTTGCCAGCCCTATGTTCTATAACAACATTATACTCTGCTAACTTCAAACACCACCTGACCATACGAGACGACAACCCCTTTCCATTAGTTAACTTTGTCAAAGCTGAATGGTCCGTAATGACTTTAACCGGTATATTAGTGAAAAAACAACGAAATTTATTCAAAGCCCAAATTACTGCAAGACACTCCCTTTCCGTAATTGAATAATTCCTTTCCGCTGCATTTAAAATTCTTGACGCAAACGCTATAGGTCGACCTTTCTGTGCTAACATCGCTCCAACCCCCACAGCACTCGCATCGCAATATACTTCAAACTGAGACGAATAATCGGGGTGAGCCAAAACAGGAGGGGAAACTACTGCCTCTTTTAATAATTCAAACGATCTCTGAGCTGCTGATGACCATCCAAACTTAACCCTTTTCCTTTTTAAATTATACAACGGTTCACATAACTCCGAAAAACGTGGAATGAACTTGGCAAACCAAGCCACCATCCCTAAAAATGTCGCCACTTCCTTACTATTTTTGGGGGGATTCATTGACGTAATTGCCTCAATTTTCTCATTATCTATTTTAATACCATCACGCGTAATTTTAACTCCTAAATACTTTATCTCTTTTCTCAAAAATTTACATTTTTCTAACTTAACCGTTAACCCAGCATCTCTTAACAACGTAAATACTTCCCTCAATAATCTTAAATGCTCTTCAAAAGTAGCTGCCATTATAATTATGTCGTCCAGATAGACCAAGACACCCTTACCAAGCAAAGGTTTAAGGATATTATTCATGGCCTTCTGAAACGTTGCCGGCGCTCCCGATAAACCAAAACTCATTCTCTTAAAAGCAAAACAACCGTCCCGAGTAATAAACGCAGTCTTAGGTATGTCCTCCGGCTTCATTGCAATCTGAAAATAACCCGACGTAAGATCTAACGTTGACATATAATTCGTACTCGTTATATTAGCCAAAATGTCGTCAATTACTGGAATAGGATACTGAGGATATTGCGTTATCGCATTTAACTTTCTGTAATCTACTGCAAACCTATATGCCTCCGGATTATCTAAACTTTTCCCATTATTTTTACGACATAACACTACTGGAGATGCAAAAGGAGACTCAATCGGCATTATAATATCGTCCGCTAGCATTTTTTGAATATGATAGTCAATTATACCTTGTTTAACTTTATCATAACGATATGGTTTACTAGCAACAGGTGCTTTCAAACCAGTATCAATCTCATGCCACGCAACATGCGTTAAACCCGGTTTATCAGAAAAAACCTCTCCAAATTCATTTAAAAACTTATTAAATTCCTCCTTCTCCATTTCACTTAACCCCGACTCCTCCAAATTAACTGACACTGAAACAGGCTCTTTTTTACTCACATTCTCATCATTATTCACGATTAACGACTTTTTAAAGAAATCCAAACTAATTCCTCTATCCCTCATATAATCCACACCAACTATACAATGCACTGTTAATCCATCCAACACACAAAACTCCCAACATGTCTTAACCGAACGAATTTCAACTTCCAATTCTACTGAACCTTTATTATCGCAAGCTACTCCCTGTGCTGACTGAACCACAAGACTTGACCTTTTCAACTTCTTATACGAAAAATATTTCCGATAACAATCAAAAGAAATGAACGACTTATCTGCCCCTGTATCGAAGACACTTTTAACGACAATACCATCTAACACAATTAACACTTCAGGTAACTCAACCGGATTAATAGTGATTTTATTTAAACTCACAGAAGACTTTTCTAACCTCTGAACACATCTCTTTTGCATTAATCTGCCTTCAAAATTCTCATCCGAAGTTAATCTCCTTACTTGCGAAGAAACATTCCTGTCCCGTACTCCCCCACTACGATTATAACCACTATTCTGTCTATTTCCATGCATATTTCTCTCACCACTTCTAAAATTATTAGCACCACCACCATTCCTATTACCATTACTCGTATTCGACTTATTACGACCAAATCCATCACTTCTATTACGCACATTATTATCCGGAAATCGCTGTCCCCCTCTCACAAAATTACGTTCCCCCTCATTTCTCAAATTACTATCCGTGACAGGTCTCTGCCGAGGGTTACGCAAATCCCGTTGATCCGAGCTATGCCGAGACTCATACTTCGATAATATCTGGTGCATTTCTGCAAAATTCTTCGGTGCTCTAACTTCAATAAAGTCCTGTATATTTGGATTAAAAAGAGGAAAGACAATGTCCAACAATTCCTCAAATGTACTATCTAAATCTAATTTATTTTTTAGTTCCAGCTTACGAAGATAAAATTTTGACGCCGACTCATATATATTCTGCTTATTACAATAGAACTCTTT
Source organism: Maratus speculifer (assembly GCA_964019185.1). Classification (NCBI taxonomy): domain Eukaryota; kingdom Metazoa; phylum Arthropoda; class Arachnida; order Araneae; family Salticidae; genus Maratus; species Maratus speculifer. The sequence continues at coordinate 429,603,027 of OZ025291.1, forward strand.
TCTCAAAATACTTTTATCTTTAACGGGAGGAAATGCCTTCTTTAACTCAATTACAGTTTGTTCAAATCTTTTCACTTCATCAGTAATCAAAAACTTTCCTATATTTTCTAACCACAAAAGTGCTTCGCCCTTTAACGAGCATTTAAGCACTACGTACCTGTTTTTCTCAGGTATATTATTGAACAAAATATAATCATCTAATTTCACTAAAAATTCACTAATATCACCCTCACCGGTGAAATACACCCGTGGCACAATCTCAAAATGTCCGACATTTCGTTGGGCGCCATTTGTGACGGTATACTCATGCTGGGTGTCATTTGTAACGTTATATGCAAACATACTCAGGAATTTAGGTTAAAACAACACAGTTTATTAAAATGATAAGGGCTAAAGGAAAGTGGAGCCAGTCTATAATTTCACTCACTGAGAACACTATGAAAAGCTAAATCATACTCACAGGCGTCGGTCTAGCTCAGTCGGGGCACCGTCTAGCACTTGACACTATTTCCTGGCTGATCTACTAAGCAAATCTTAATTTCACAGCCCGTGGCTGTGGATATTTCTTTATTTGCTCAAATAATCAAAACGGAACGATTCTAAACTTTCTTACCAAGGCCGAATCTTTAATCCACTATCTGAACTCCTTTTCGCTTTACTGTAGGCCGTAGCTATTTTCTAATCGTCAGCACCTTACTAAACAATCATCAACTTCGTTGTCTAATGGCGGAATACACACAGAGGCTGCTGGCTGCTGGCCACTGCCAGGAACACACAGACGCTGGCTGCTGGCTGAGGCCAGAAACACACAGACCACAAACTCACACCCAAGCTTTTATACGCGACAAACTGAGATACTTCTCATTAACATAATACTAATAACCGCGAGCTAACTGCGGAATTCGAAAGAGCACACACACTCTAGAAAGTTAAAGTAAAAGAGAGGATAGATGTCACTTTTACGCCTACAAAATGTTAAATTATTGACGTCACGATCTCAGAAACACTAGAGTGCCTTTATGACTAAAGGTCACTCCCTCACAGTAATAGGCAGATGAAGGTAATGTGTAGATGAAGTTCCTAGAAAAAAGAGCTGGAAATTTTTGCTAGAAAAGTAAGATATAGATGAAAACAAAAATAAAATATATTTTTTATGGTCCTGTGAAACTACAAGGTACAAATCCTTAACGCTATGTGTTGTGTTTTAAGATGTTATAAAAAGTTCTGCAAAGAAACTTGGATATAATTTCAAAACCAATAAAAAAAAGTAAATTAACTATGCTTAACAATATAAAAAATACTTTAAAAAATAATTTTTAACAATATAAAAAATATACTTTTATGAGGTTTCTGCCCTTCATTGAATTTTCAATATTTTGTTTACTCAAAAAAAAAAAAAAAAAAATTACCTTTTTAACAGCTTAAAATTTTCTGATTTACTTTCAGATTGATGAAACACTTGATGCAATTTTAGTAACTGTGTGATCTTTTTTTTTCTTCTTAATTAATTAGAACTTGATTTATAAACAATTATTTTCTCAATCTGCGATCATTCGATGAATTTAAAGTTTTTTTTTTTCCTTTCAATCCTGTGGATTTTTTTTTCTTGTAATCCTTTAAAGAAATTTGCTGTGGTTTGTACTTGTGTTTTTGTTGTATTTCATCTGTTATGCGCCTTCCCCTCCATAAAAATGTCAACAAACTTTTGGATAATAAAATCCATCGGCTAAAGAGCAAAATCCCGCATTTCTGCAGAAAAGTAACAAGTCTGAAAAATAGCAAAGTTTGTCAGACTAGTAAAATCAAGAATTTAGTTGATCAGATACGGAAACATCAGGAATTTTGGCGATCAGGCACGAAAAGAAATTGTAAATTTCATTGTGTGTAATTGTAAATTTCATATGGTGAAAATTAACATTTTTCACCATAGCTATTGGCCTGCTTTTTCCAACCACTGACCAGTAAACAAAATTATGAATACTTCATAAAAATTGTGCTTTTTTTCTAACTATCAACATTGAATTTACTAATAACTTTTAATTAACATTTAATTGGATTACATAAAGGGAGGGCGGGGGGAGATTCTAAGTGCAAAAAAAAAAAAAAAAATCTAAAATTCACAACAAATTTTCTGAAAAGGTATACAGGTATGAAAGTGCACTAAAAACATTTTGGATAAGCAAAAATCACATTTTGTAGCTGTAAAAATTGGATTTTGTAGCAATAAAGGCTACTTTTGGAACAGATTGAAATATTCTAAAGCTACGAGTAATAAACTCATAAAAATTAAAATGATTGCTATCTTGAAAGTATTCTTTACATTTGAAAGAATAATTAGATTAAAATTTTCAACATATTTCAGACATGGGTGCAAGTTTGAGATTTTGCCAAGACTGAAAATATTTTGACCCCCCCCCCCGCATTGAGTGTACATACACTGAGCACATACCTCATGTTTTTTCCACGACCCTATGACAAAATTAGTTTTTTCCATGGTCTTTCGACAAAAATTTGCGACTTTTCTACAACATTTTGCCGAAATTTGTGATTTCTCAACAAATTTAAACCAAAACTTGTGATTTTCCATTATTTATAGCCGAAATTTGTGATTTTTCTACGGTTTTCAGCCGAAATCTGCAATTTTTCGATGAAATAAAAGTATTTTACATGATCTTTTGATGAAATTCGCTTTTTTTTGTAATCCTTGGACAGAAATCACGTTTTCCTTGTTATCATTTTATGAAAATCGTGTTTTTGTTTGTAATCATTACACGGAAATCGTGTTTTTTTTCACGATCTTTTGAGCAAAACTCACGTCATTTCCACGATCCTTCGATTAATTTTGCATCTTTATTGCAATCCTTTGACAAAAATTATACCTATTTTGTATTCTTTGACTAGAGAAAGCGTCTTTTTTTCACGATCCTGGAACAGAAATCGCATTTTTCCTGCAATCATTTGATGAAAATCGAGGAATTTGTGATCATTTGATGGAAATCACGTCTTTTTTTCGATCCTTTGGCAAAATTCGCATCTTGTCATGCACAATCCTTTGTTCCCCACAATCCTTTGATTAAATTCACGTCTTTTTTGCGATCCTTTGACAAAAATTACATCTATTTAGTATTCTTTGACCGGAAATAGCTTCTTTTTCGCAAATCTTTGACGGAAATAACGTCTTTTTCGTAATTCTTCGGCAGCAATCAGTGGCGTAGCTAAGGGGGGGGGGCAAGAGGGGCGTACATCCCGAGCACCAAATTGAGAGAAATTGTTATATATCTATATTGGGTTGGGGGCGCAAAATTTCTTGCTGGCCCCGGGCGCCAAAAAACATAGCTACGCTATTGACAGCAATTGCTTTTTTTCTGCAACCTTTTGACAAAAAACTCATCTTTTTTGCAATCCTTCGACAGAGACTGCATCTATTTCGTATTCTTTGACCGATATGATGTCTTTTCTACTATCTTTTAACAAGAATCATGTTTTCTTCACAAGCTTTTCACGAAAATCGGTGGTTTTTTGCAATCCTTCGACAGGAATCAAGTTTTTTCCCTGCAAACACATTTTTTTTTCAACCCTTTGACAGAAATAGCACTTTTTCCTGCGATCATTTCACAAAAATCATGTTTTTTCCCACAATCTTTTGACGAAAAGCACATGTTTTTTGCGATCCGCTTCCGTCCTCAGAGATTTTTCCGTTTTGTTTCCGCCCTCGAGAATTTTTAAAAGACGGAAAAACTTGCACTTATCATTCCAGATCGTTTAATGAAATTTGCAGTTTTACGCAACCCTTTTTTTACTAAATTCACACTTTTTCATAATATTTTGATGAGATTTAAGGGGGAGGGAGGGGAGATGACCTTTTGATGAAATTTTTGAGATCCTTTGAGAAAATTTGGCATATTTTTTGCGATCTTTGATGAAACTCGCACACTTGAGATTTTTTGGCGAGGTTTGCAAATTTTACGATCTTGATGAAATTTTCATAATCTTTTATAGAAATTAGCATTTTTTCAAGATTTTTTGACCGTATTTTGTTTGTTTTTTGACAAAATTCACGTGCTTTTCACAATCTTTTGAAGAAATTTGTGGGTTTTTTCGTGATCTTTCACCAAATTGATTATTTTTTCATGATATTTTATCTGTGTTTGGTACTTTTTTCTGATCAAATTAGCATTCCTTTAGCGAAATCCTTGTTTTTCTCGCGATTCTTTGGTGAAATTTGAGTGTTTTCTGCGATATTTCGATAAAATTTGCATGCTTTACTCAAATTTTCGATAAAATTTGAATGTTTTTTGTAATTTTTTGATAATTTTTTTTGTTTTTGCGATCTATTGATGAAATTAGAGTGTTTTTAGCGATCTTTCGATAAAATTTGCAAGTTTTTAACGATCTTGTGCCAAAATTTGTGTTTTATTTGAGAACTTTAAACCGAATTGCATTTTTTTTTAGACTCATAGATCTTGTTTTCTCTGTTTTTTGATGAAATTTGCACTTTTTTTTACGATCTATTAAAGAAATGTGAGTGTTTTTGCATTTCTTTTTAAGAAATTTACGTGTTTTTCACGATCTTCTGAAGAAAATTGCGTATTTCTTGCTATCTTTTGACTAAATTCATGTACTTCTTGCGACATTTGCAATTTTCTCAGTATCTTTTAACAAAATTTGCATATTATCTTGTGATTATTTGACGAAAGTTACATACTTTTTGCAATGCTTTGTCGAAATCTGAATGTTTTTCGCTATCTTTAGACGAAACTGTTGTGTTTCCCGAAACCTTTTGGCAAAGTTTGCAGTGTTTCATGATCTTTTGATAAAATTTGTGATTTTTTTTCATGAAATTTACTTTTTTCCATAATTGTTTACCCTTGTTTATACGATATTTGTGATTCTTTGACAGAATTCGCCTACTTTTTCGCTATCTTTTGACAAGATTTGAAGGTTTTTGAGACCTTTTCATGAAATTAGTGAGATTTTCACTAGTTTTTAATGAATTTAGCATTGTTTTCAAGATTTTTTATCTATGTTTTGTTCGGTTTTTTAGAAAGTTAGTTATCTTTTGACAAAATACAAGCTTTTTTTCCATGATCTTTCGCCAAAATTTGCCTTTTTTTTTCTTACGACCTTTTGTTGAAATTTGATGGTCCTTAACCGCTACCTTTTAATGAAATTAGCGATTTTTAGGCAAAATTCACAGGCTTTTCACAATCCTTTGAAAAAATTTGTGAGTTTTTTTGCAATCTTTCACCAAAATGAGTATTTTTTCATGATATTTTAACTGTGTTTGGTACATTTTTCTGATGAAATTAGCATTCTTTAAGCGAAATTCTTGTTTTTCTCGCAATTCTTTGGTGAAATTCGAGTGTTTTCTGAGATATTTCGATAAAATTTGCATGCTTTACTAAATTTTTTGATAAAATTTGCGTGCTTTTCGCAATCTTTTGATAATTTTTTTCGTTTTTGCGATCTATTGATGAAATTAGAGTGTTTTTAGCGATCTTTCGATAAAATTTGCATGTTTTTAACGATCTTGGGACAAAATTTGTGCTTTATTTGAGAACTTTAAACTTAATTGCATTTTTCGTGCGACTCATAGACCTTGTTTTCTCTGTTTTTTGACGAAATTTGAACTTTTTTTTACAATCTTTTAAAGAAATGTGAGTGTTTTTGCATTTCTTTTCAAAAAATTTATGTGTTTTTCATGATTTTCTGAAGAAAATTGCATATTTCTTGCAATCTTTTGACTAAATTCACGTATTTCTTGCAATAATTGCAAATTTCTCAGTATCTTTTAACAAAATTTGCATATTATCGTTAGATTATTCGAAGAAATTTGCATACTTTCCGCAATGCTTTGTAGAAATCTGAATGTTTTTCGTAATGTTTAGACGAAATTGTCGTGTTTCCCAAAACCTTTTGACAAAGTTTGCGGTGTTTCACGATCTTTTGATAAAATTTGCAATTTTTTGACAGAATTCGCCGGCTTTTTTGCAATCTTTTGACAAGATCTGAAGGTTTTTGAGACCTTTTCATGAAAATTCACAGGCTTTTCACAATCCTTTGAAAAAATTTGTGAGTTTTTTTGCAATCTTTCACCAAAATGAGTATTTTTTCATGATATTTTAACTGTGTTTGGTACATTTTTCTGATGAAATTAGCATTCTTTAAGCGAAATTCTTGTTTTTCTCGCAATTCTTTGGTGAAATTCGAGTGTTTTCTGAGATATTTCGATAAAATTTGCATGCTTTACTAAATTTTTCGATAAAATTTGCGTGCTTTTCGCAATCTTTTGATAATTTTTTTCGTTTTTGCGATCTATTGATGAAATTAGAGTGTTTTTAGCGATCTTTCGATAAAATTTGCATGTTTTTAACGATCTTGGGACAAAATTTGTGCTTTATTTGAGAACTTTAAACTTAATCGCATTTTTCGTGCGACTCATAGACCTTGTTTTCTCTGTTTTTTGACGAAATTTGAACTTTTTTTTACAATCTTTTAAAGAAATGTGAGTGTTTTTGCATTTCTTTTAAAAAAATTTATGTGTTTTTCATGATTTTCTGAAGAAAATTGCATATTTCTTGCAATCTTTTGACTAAATTCACGTATTTCTTGCAATATTTGCAAATTTCTCAGTATCTTTTAACAAAATTTGCATATTATCGTTAGATTATTCGAAGAAATTTGCATACTTTCCGCAATGCTTTGTAGAAATCTGAATGTTTTTCGCTATGTTTAGACGAAATTGTCGTGTTTCCCAAAACCTTTTGACAAAGTTTGCGGTGTTTCACGATCTTTTGATAAAATTTGCAATTTTTTGACAGAATTCGCCTGCTTTTTTGCAATCTTTTGACAAGATCTGAAGGTTTTTGAGACCTTTTCATGAAATTGGCGAGATTTTCACTAGTTTTTAATGAATTTAGTGCTGTTTTCAAGATTTTTTTTAACCATGTTTTGTTTGGTTTTTTTTACAAAGTTAGTTATCCCTTGACAAAATCCAAGAATTTTTTTCCAATCAATATTTTTTTTTTTTTTTTTTTTTTTTTTATACGACGCTTTCATGAAATTTGATGATCCTTTACCACTACTTTTTAATGAAATTAGTGTTTCTTTATGAGCTTTTAACCATGTTTTGATGAAATTAGCGACTTTCAGGCAAAGTTCACGCTTTTCTCACTATCCATTGACAAAATTTGCATGTTTTTTCATTATCTTTTGACCACGTTTTGTCAATTTTCAGATGAAATTAGCGATTTTTTGACAAAATTGACATTTTTTTGCAATCATTCTGCAAAAATCGACAATTTTGTCGACCAGACTCGAAAAATCGTAAATTTCAACGGTCGGCTTTGTAAAAATCACGCATTTGTCGATCCATTTCGTAAAAATCTTATTTTTGTTGTCAAACAAGAAAAAATCAATAATTTTGTTGATCAGCTGTGGAAAAATTGCGAATTTTACAGATTGTGTGAAAAAAATTGCAAATTTCGTCAATTGGCTTTGTAAAAGCCATGATTTTGTCCATAGCTTTGTAAAACTTATGATTTTCATCAATCGGTTTCGTAAAAATCAAATTTTATAGATTAGATGCAGAAAAATTGTGAATTTTGGCAACTGTCTTAATAAAAATCACGAATTTTGTTGATAGGTGCAGAAAAAATGCGAATTTTTTCAATCAGCTTTGTAAAAATCAATAATTTTTGTCAACGAGACTTGAAAAATTATAAATTTCACAGATCGGCTTCGTAAAAATTGCGCATTTTGTCGATTCATTTCGTAAAAATCTTATTTTTGTTGCCAAACAAGAAAAAATCGATAATTTTGTTGATCAGTGATTTTTGTGCTGTAGAAAATTGATAATTTTCCACAGCACAAAATCACCACCCCCTCTAGAGATATCTCCAAATCACCCCTCCCACCCTACAGATATCTTACGATAGCCCCTCCCCCACCTAAAATAATAAAGTTACATTTGCAGAGACATTTTCCATCTTTTAGAATTCTTTGAAGTAGAGATGCAACGATTATTTGGCCGAAGCCGAATATCAAATCTATCATTCGACCTGGGCCGAAAAATATTGAAAGGAATGTTTTTTAAAATAGTAGAACTTACTTTTTAATTTCACTATTTGTATTCTTCATGCATAATAAAAAGTTTATTTGAAATTGACATTCTCCTCCCCCACCCCTTATAACTTTCATACCCTGAATAGTTTTTATCTACCTATTTTTGAGCGTAATTCAGAAAATCATGATAAAAAAATTTTATGCCGAATCTAGTGTTCACTCTAAAAAGAAAAAAGGCATGGTGCTATTCACTAAAAAGGACAGTATTGCAGCGGAAAAAGGTGCTTTTGCAAGAAAAAATTTGTTATTGCCTTTAAAAAGGGAAAAAGAAAAAAAAAAGGAAAATACGATAAATCAAGTAACATTAATTTCAAATGACTTTATGATATAAAAATGAAAAAATACAATTAAAACACGATTGAATAGTTTTATGTTCCCTTTCCAAAATAGATGAGAAAATTTTATCATTTTTGGGCACACATATTTAAAAGTACTATGGAATAAAGAAAATTTTTATTAAAAATCTCTGGGTAAAACTAGCGGTGCATTTTCATACATGTTACCTACCTTAGAAAATAATCGCTCACAAAATATAGTATATTTCCCAAGAGCAGAATGGTATTTTTTTCCTAACTCTGAAAGGTTAGGAAAGTCTTTTGAATTCTTCGCCCACCATTCTAAAGGATACTGTTTTCTATCTAGTAGTGTCTGGGATAGATATTACTTATTTCTTTTTTCTATATAGGCTTCACTCAATGACTGACTTAGACATCTTGAGTTGTAATGTAACATTCCTGTAACAGTCATTTTCCTAATAGTTGAATCTCCAACGTAAATTTAATCTCTAATTTGCACAACATTTTCTAAAAGATTCTTAACTTTTATAGCAAATACAGAAATATTCAAAATTTTTAGTATCCAAATAATTGTATATTTTGTTCAATTATGAATGAAAATGACTTCATAAATGTGTCAGAAAGTAAGCGTGAATGAATTCAATTTAAAAAAGTTGCAAAAAAATTAAGAAAAAAAATCTTATTCTGAATGTATTTGTTAAGAAATCGTACAATATTCGGCCATAGGTATTCAGCAAAAGCATTCGGCCAAGCTTTCAATATTCGGCTGACCGAGTATTCGGCAAAAGGGCCGAATACCGAATAGTGACCGAATATTCGTCCCATCTATATTTCAGACTAGCCTTCATACTAAAGCAATTAATTTAAACTTTACTTCAATTTGAGTAATAATAAACGACGCAACACGCGGTATCGTTAATTCAAATTTCTTTTCGCCGCTAAAACCTCGCGGTCGGCACAGCATATGTAAACATTAGCTCCTCCAAGTCTGCGAGTTGAGAAGTATTAATGCTTCTGGTTCATGGAGTAGGAAAGATAGCTACAGATGCGAAAATAATAAATAAATTAAGAATTAAACAGGTTTTATCTGATTTTTGAAAGCACAAGTAATTTTCATAATAACTGGAAGTTATACCTGATAGGGCAGGAGGACATATTATGCACTTAATAACCGCACTTTTATTTTTAAGCTTAAATCATAGGAAAAGAGTAGAGTGTGTGCGCGCGCGTGTTGTGTGTGGGGGGGGGAGGTCCAATGCTTTTCCCTCGATTTTGAAACTTAACTGATTAAATTTTCTTTTTTGTTTATTTTGAAAAGCTTATTAAAATTTATTCTTTTCGAGAAATTTAAAACAAAAGACAAAGTAAGAACTTTTCTAGGGTTTGAGAGCGTAGGAGAACAATTGCCCTCCCCCCTCTTGCTTTTTAAAATTTGATTAAGTAAAATTTATTTTTCTCCTATTTCGAAATACATTGTCAAATTTATTATTTTCTAGTAACTTAAAAAAATAAAAAATAAAAATTTTTCGTTGGGGGAAGGGGGCATAGGATGACCTTTGCCCCTCCCGATTTTGAAATTTAACTAAGTTTTGTTTTTCTCCGATTTTGAAAAACACAGCAAAATTTATTCTTTCAAGTAACTATAAAATAATAAAGGAAAGTGTGATATTTTCTGTTAAGGAAGGGTAGAGGGTTGGTAGGCACATTTTCCTCCTGATTAGATTTTTAAATTTTAATTAATTTAAATTTCTTTTTTTTCGATTTTGAAATGCCTAGCAAAACGTATTTTATTTTAATTAATTTAAAATTAAAAAGAAACTAAGACTTTTTGTGGGGGAGAAGCATAAGAGCCGTTACCCCTCCCTCAAATATGATTTAAATATTATTTAGTCTAAAATACATCTAAATTTTATTTTTGAATGATTTTGAAAAATACAGTAAAATTTTATCTTTCCGAGAAATTTAAAATAAAAGAGGAATTAAAATATTTTCCGTAAAGTTAGAAGTTTTAGGAGAAACATTAACCCCTCCCCCTGAAAGACGTTTGTCTTAATAATGGCGTGAGTTGTCACTATATCCTCAATACAATAGTTTTTCTTCATTTCTTATCATTAATCAGAATTAAATAGGAGAGTAAATGGTACTCACCCGATGAATTCTTCTTCATTGAAGTATCCAACAATTAAATCCACCATAGGGGAAGGGAACCGGGCATATTCACATTTTGATCTATACACTGCACTAATTCATCTTGATAAAGACGTATAATATTATTATATGGTAAGTGTAAAACACACACACAAATTATTGTATACACACTTCTTCATTTTCTACTTTAATTTTCACACGCGAGAAAAACAAACACAGCAAAAAGGATAGTGCTCACATCAAGCTACAAAACAGAGAACAGAATGAAATTTAAATCGATACATACATAAATCATAATATAGAAACAATTATTAATAAAAAAGAGTCAATTTGAAAGTTTTGACAGTTTTTGTAAACCTGTAATTGTTCACTCGTAATCACTGTTTCCAAGGTCACTCTAACGAGCACTTAACTTTATTTATGATGCCATGATAATTGTCATTTGTTGCACAACGGAGGAAATTATTTACGAATTGCGCAATGTTTCTATCAACTCCTCCTTAATTTCTGAAGTTGTGTTGTCACTCAGATGCAAGTTCTTCCTGTGAATTTCAAAAAGAGGTTTTGGCAGGGGTTTTGTGAATAAGTCAGCTATCATGATTTTGGTTGGGCAATATACGAGTTTTATTATGCCATCTTGTTTCAGTTGTTTTATGAGATGATATCTAAGTTCTATGTGCTTTGTTTTACTTGAATGTTTTTCAAGCTCTATCATTTTTATAGCCGACTGATTATCCTCGAAGAGTTCTATAGGATATGTTTGTGAGATATTGAGTTCTTCAAGTAAATTCACCAGCCATTTGACTTGATTAGCTGCATTAGCTGCTGAGATGTACTCAGCTTCGGCAGAAGATAAAGCTATGCAGGATTGTTTTTTAGTTGACCAAAGTATGGGATTTTTACCTAGCAAATATACATTACCACTTGTCGATTTTCTTGATTCTGTGTCTCCACCCCAATCAGCGTCCGCGTAGACTTCTAGCGTTGGTTTTGAATTTCCATCTATAACTAGATTAAAGGTTTTTGTTGTCTTAAGATACCTCATGACCCGCTTTACACAGTTCCAATCTTTCATTCTTGGCTTTTCGTTCCTTCGGCTTAAGATGTTGACAGCTGCACAAATGTCAGGTCTGCTCACTGTGGCAAGATATAAGAGTGCACCTATGGCTTGTCTGTACTGTGTGTTGTTTGGTAAAATATTGTCATCATCTTTAAAGTGAGTGTAATTTGTTTCCATGGGTGTACTACATGGTTTTGCTTCTTGTAAATTGAATTTATTAATTAACTCTTCAATTTTTGAAGTTTGGTTAATTAAGTAGCTTTTGTTTACCTTTCGAATGTTCATGGATAAATAATTGCTTACGTCCCCTAAATTCTTTAATTCATACTCTTTATTTAAGTTCGCGATTATTTCCTCAATTTCTTTCCCTGCAATTAAGAGGTCATCGACGTATGTTATTATATAGGTTGTTTCATTATTCCTTTTCTGTGTAAAAAGACATGTGTCAATTTTACTTTGAATGAAATTCATGTTTTTTAGTGTTTCTGTTATTTTATTATGCCACGCTCTCGCGGCTTGCTTAAGTCCGTAGATTGCCTTATTTAATTTACAAACTTTGGTTTCCTGGTTTGGTTCAACGAATCCTTCCGGCTGCGACATGTATATCTCCTCATCAAGTTCCCCATGTAAGAACGCGGTGTTAATATCTATATGCTTAACATTTAAGTTTTGGTGCAATGCCGCTATTAATAATGCTCTTATCGTAGTATACGATACGACCGGTGCGTAGGTTTCGTCGTAATCCTCTCCGAACTTTTGCGTATATCCTTTAGCTACTAAACGTGCCTTATATTTTTGGATTTTTCCGGTATTGTCACGCTTTAATTTGTAAGTCCATTTACAACCTATTATTCTCTTATTCGGTGGAGGATCTACAATTGACCATGTTTTATTTTTTCTTAAAGAATTCATTTCGCTCTCCATGGCTTCTATCCAATTCTGTTTTACCGGAGAGTTTTCCATTAATTTAACTTCCTTATAATCCTTTGGTTCATTAATTTTGTCGTCTTTGACAATATATATAAGCCTATCAGGAGGTACGCCTTTATTTATTCTATCTGAGCGCCTTAGTTCCACAATTTGTTGTTGAGACGCAGATGGTGTTGTTTTTCCGTTCGAAATTTCTATCTCCACGAGATTTTTACAATTGCGTTTTTCGTCTTCATTTTGTTTTTGTTCAATTTCAGGCTTATCATTTACGTATTTGAATTTATTTTCAAGAAATTTTACCGTTCTCGCGATTTTTATTTCATTTCCTCCTACATATATGCGGTATCCCTTAGATTCATTGTCGTATCCCACAAAAATACCTTCAACAGCTTTATTATCTAATTTTTGTCTTCTGGCTTTATCAATATAAGCGAAGGCTTTGCAGCCAAATACTTTAACGTAACTTAAGTTTGGCTGTCTTTCTGTCCATAATTCATATGGCGTTTTTGCATTAGCTTTTGTAGGCAGTCTATTTTGTAGGTGGTTTGCCGTACAGATTGCTTCCCCCCAGAACTTTAAAGGTAGATTTGATTCATTTAACATTGTCCTAGCCATCTCAACTAACGACCTATTTTTCCGTTCAGCCACCCCATTTTGACTTGCGCAATATGGGACTGTATGTTGATGTTTTATCCCATTTGATTTGAGATAATTCTCAATTTCATCTGATGTAAATTCTCCCCCATTATCCGTTCTGATTTCTTTCGGTTTTTCACCAAATTTGTTGCTTATCAGCGCAATGAACTCTTTGAGTTTTTCATAGACTTCACTTTTTCTTTTCAATAGATAGATTATTGTGAATCGCGAGTAGTCATCGATAAAAGTCAAGAAATATGATTTCCCCCCAATCGTGGGTGTCTGAAAAGATCCACAAACATCCGAGTGAATAAGTTGAAGCCTTTTACTTGCTCTATACTGAGCAACTTTCGGATAGGGTTCATCAGTTAATTTCGCCTTAATACACGGTTCGCAATCTATATTATGTTTACAATTGTTTATCTGGATACCTCTTACTAATTCCTTTTGTGTAATTTCTTTAATCGATGTTAGATTTCTGTGTCCTAACCTTCTATGCCATAGTTCTAGACAATTTTTATTGTTGCACGTTTGTGTAATGTTCGCGTGGTTTTTGTTAGCCAACTGGACTTCATAGAGGTTATTTACCTTTTGTGCTTCTAAGCAGATTTCTCCGTTAAGTTTGAAAGAGCATCGGTCATTTTTAAATACAATCTCACATCCGTTTTGGGTTGCTTTGCTGACTGATAGTAAATTCGTTTCGATTTCAGGTACTAGAAGTACATCTTTAAGTGTTATTTTATGAATTTTATTATCCGATGTCAGCGTATTTAAATTTACATCGCCTGAACCGTAAGCGATAAGTTTTTTTCCGTTTGCGATAGTCACGTTTGTTTTTTCCCTCGATTTTATCTCTGTAAACATTGATTCAGAGGATGCAATGTGACTTGAGCTACCGCTATCCACAATGAATGTTTTATTTTCTATCCCTTGTGTTATAAATGCATAATCTTTGTTTTCGCTGTTTCTCCATGTATTGTTTTTCCCTTCATAGCGATTAAACCTGTTATACGATTCCGATGCTTGTTCATTCTTAAAATTGTTTTCACCCCTTTGAAAAACGAGTGATGTAGAATAGTGTTTTTTGTAATTTTTGTTGTGTTGATTTTGTTGTGTTGTGTGTGTTTTGTTTTTATTGTGCCAACATTCTTGTGTGTTATGGCTTCTCATTTTACAAATCGAACAATATTTTGATTCTTTTTTAGCTGGAAACTTTTTCTGAGCTTTAAAAGCTTTCGCTGTATTATCAATACTTTCATAGTTTTCATTTCGACGATTAAACTCGTCAATCAGCTTATTTTTAATATATGACGGAGTTAATTGTGCTTCTTCTTTACTTTCGAGAGCAGTAATTAAATTATCATAAGACTGGGGCAGAGAGCACAGGAGGAGCGCGGAAATGTGGTGATTATCAATTATTTCGCCTATAGCTGCCAAATGATCAACGAGCTCCATTATTTTTGTAATATGATTTATCATATTTCCATTTTCTGCTAATTTTATACTATATAACTTTCTAAGGAGAAACAATTTGCTTGTGAGGTTTGATCTTTCATGGATTTCTTTTAATGCATCCCATGTTTGTCTAGCAGTTTGTAGGTTCTTAACGTGGGTTATCTGTGAATCATCGATAGTTAGGTTTATCAATGCCCGGGCCTTCCTATCATTTTTGGACCATTGATCGGTCAAAGGGGTCGGTGGATTATCGGTTATTACATGGAACAGCTCTTCTTTAGTTAAGAGCATTTCAATTTTAAGTTTCCATGTACTGTAATTCGTTGCTGTCAATTTTTCAATTGAATAATTGTCTTTTAAAGTGGCCATTCTAATCTTATATTTTTATTTGTTTTTTTTTATTCGATATTTTTTTATTTGTGTGAAATTAGTATATCACAATGTTATCAAATTGATATATCTTTTTAAATCAGTCTCATAATCATTGAAAGACGTTTGTCTTAATAATGGCGTGAGTTGTCACTATATCCTCAATACAATAGTTTTTCTTCATTTCTTATCATTAATCAGAATTAAATAGGAGAGTAAATGGTACTCACCCGATGAATTCTTCTTCATTGAAGTATCCAACAATTAAATCCACCATAGGGGAAGGGAACCGGGCATATTCACATTTTGATCTATACACTGCACTAATTCATCTTGATAAAGACGTATAATATTATTATATGGTAAGTGTAAAACACACACACAAATTATTGTATACACACTTCTTCATTTTCTACTTTAATTTTCACACGCGAGAAAAACAAACACAGCAAAAAGGATAGTGCTCACATCAAGCTACAAAACAGAGAACAGAATGAAATTTAAATCGATACATACATAAATCATAATATAGAAACAATTATTAATAAAAAAGAGTCAATTTGAAAGTTTTGACAGTTTTTGTAAACCTGTAATTGTTCACTCGTAATCACTGTTTCCAAGGTCACTCTAACGAGCACTTAACTTTATTTATGATGCCATGATAATTGTCATTTGTTGCACAACGGAGGAAATTATTTACGAATTGCGCAATGTTTCTATCACCCCCCCCTAGAGTTTGAATTTTATAATTAATCAAAATTTCTATTTTTCTTATTTAAAAAAATATATTATTTTCAAGCAACTTAAAATATAAGAGGATCTCCGGAAATTATTCCCGTTAATAAAGAGGGGGGGGGGGCGTAGGCTCATTACTCCTTCCTGGATTTTAAATTTTAAATAATTAAAATTTGTTTTTCTTCAAATTTGATAAACATAGTAAAATGTATTTAATTCGTTTACTTTTAAATTAAAATCGATCTGTTAATTTTCCTTTACTGAAGAAAGGCTCACAATCTCCCGATTTTGAAATTTAACTAACTTATTTTATTTTGCCTTATTAAGACATAATAGAATTTATTCCTTCCGATTGACTTTATGTTAAATACAACATTAATTTGCTCTGAAAAATTTCCCCTAATTTAGAAAAAGGCACCAGACATGGAAATAATGATGCCTGTAATGAAAAAATCTAATTTTCGCATCCATAAAAAAATAGTACATAATATTTGCAAAATTGGAATCTTTGATTTGTTTTTTACAAAAAAAAAAAAAAAAAAAAAAAAAAAAAAAAAAAAAAAAAAAAGTTGCACAATTTTTGCAAACACAGAATATTTATTTATTTTATGCAAAAAATGTGCACCATTTTTAACAACAAAAAATATGAACTTTTTTGTATACATAAAAAATGTAAATATTTTCCACAAAAAGTATATACTTTTCGGGGTATTCAAAAATAGTCACTTTTTGTGCACAAATTGTGTACAATTTATACTTTTTTGCAAAAAAAGTACAAACTTTTTCTAGCTGGGTAGTATTGAAAATGTAATACTGAAAAAGACTAACTATGCAGTAAAATTTAACATAATAATCGCACAATACGGCAAGAACAAGAATCGTTATATATTACATTAGTTAAATCTGTTACAAATTGATTTTTCTTCTTTAACAAAAAAAAATTCTTTTAATAGATATATTGTAATCAAGGAACGATAAAAATAAAATATACTCAAGGGCTATATTGACAGTTAATAATTTATCTTTCCAGCTTAAAAAATGGATGGCTTTAGTATATATCTTAAAAGTGGGAATGGAATGCAGTTTCTTTGGTTAATACGCTCTTAATATGCTTAAAGTGAAGCAATCAATTTCCCTGACACAAACTCTTTAAATAATTTGAAACTGTGTTCGATTTCCAATACAAAAGTTTTTAAATATGCAAACTTCTCTATTTTTGAGAAAGCTGATTTTAAACCATACGTCATCCGTAACACGAAGAACCACAGTAATGTCAATGAAAAATGATGATAATGGATTTCAATTTCGAAAAATAAAACTAATTATACTGCTCCTTTGTAATCTGTATTACAGCTTAAGTTATTTAATCGATGTGAAACATTATAGCAGGGAATCCATTTTAATTGTTTTGATTACGAACGTGATTTAATGTACTTCATTACATTAATCAGGTCAAATTACGTAATTGTAGATATATAGGGGAAGATGGGGATACTTGAGCCATTTCTTAAATTTTAATTTTAAAAAAATTATAATTTCTTAGAACAAAATAAAATATTGAAAATGAAAATTTGATATTTTTTCTTCAATTGAAAACCACTTTCAATTAATTTTGACCTATTTTTTCTAAGTCTAATAAATTTTTACTTTTTCTTTTACATCGTGGCTCAAGTATCCCCAAGAAGGGGATACTTGAGCCAGATGTCACATTCGCACCAGTATTTTGCAAAGAAAAAAACCGATTTACAATATACGCGAAAAAATGCATTAAACCTTTTTCGAATAAATTTGGTCGATTTTCTGTTGTCGTTGTGACATTTTAGAATTAAAATTATGTGGTAGAAAATTCTATCAGCAGAGCTCAAAGGGTTAATCACCATACTTTCAAAATGGTACCAAGGTATATCATTTCTTTTTTACATGTTCAGAACTATAAATATGTTACCATGTTGCCAGTTTTAGAAAGAAAAAAATATCAACTGTAGAGATAATAGGGGTGGCTTCAGTATCCCCCATGCTCAAGTATCCCCAATCTCCCCTATTAATACATTAGACAATAGACAAATGGATAACTTCTTCGAATGCATTGATATTTAATTTTTTATTTTTTAAGAATTCGCTCTTCCATCATAACATTCATACTATTTTTTTTTATTATTCTAACTCCTGTATTTGATAATAATTACATTTTTATATACAATATAACATTCAAATTATATTTAATTTCTCTTGTTATGTTTTTTTTGAGATATCATTTAAATATGATGGAACTCCATTGTAAAGTTGCAAGAGAAAAAGCTTAAGATTATCCTAAGTTTAATAATACGTTTCGATTATACTTTTGAAAAAAAAAAAATATTGGTGTTTGAGTTCAGTATCTTCAAATATTTATCAATATAATTACAATTTTCGAAAATAATCACAAGAAATGTAATCGATGGGTGCCACCGTAATATTTACCCATCATAGATATGCATAATATAAAATATGAAATAATAGAGAATATGAAAATAAAACATGCGTAAAATATTTATAAAAACCATTGTCATTCGAGAATAAAATTTATAATCGTATGTTTAAATATTATTAATACACAGTACGGCTCCATTACGGGATTGCAGGTACTATCTAATTATCCCGTACTATACAAAAATTTTCTAAGGCACCATCCTCTATTACATCTGTGATCTTCACATCAGACTGTAACACATCTAAAACCAATTAGTCAAAACTTGATGGCAAATCCATGATTGTCGTGTTCAAATTTTAGCGATTTTCCAGGCAAGGCCAAACTTTTTTCCCTTATGGGTCGTTCGGCACAAGACCTAAATATTTCGAAAAAAGCAGACCTATAGTGCAGATGTCACTATCATATTTTCAAAGCAGTTTTAGCGTAAAATCTATACGCTGCTATTTTATGTCCTAATAAAAAGCGCTGTCTTTAACAGATTTTTATTAAAGTACAACTTGGGAATGATCCTTATCTTGTGTTGAAATTCTGTCAACAACTCGCCACTCAAATGCAGGGTATAGTGCTGTCACGAATTTTGGAGAATTTTGGATTCTATAAAATCCAAAGATAGTATCTCTGTTGAATTTGTAGATTCCGAGATAGATTTTTTTGTTTAATTCAGGATAATGAAAAATTTCCTGGTAGGAAATTTCCTAATTGGAATTTTTTTGCTTTGAGTCCTGCATATAAATTTAATTTATGAAACAGAACATTTCCATGGAATTTCAAAATATCTCATCAAATTTTGCAGAGGGTTTTTTTTACGATTTTTTTGTAATAGGAAGTAATGTTAGAGAAGTAATAAGAGGGACAATATTTAAGAAGCTAGACTATTATTTCGATAATTATGACTCATCCTGTATATCTGTGAGAAAGTTAATAAAAATATTTGAAACTCTTTCTTACAATAAAACCCTACATTTAAATAAAAAGTGGGCTTACATTTTATAAATACTAAAATGAGTTATATTCATTATTCTGCCTATTTAATTTCTTTTGCGAAATTAATAAACATAATTAAATTTAATATAACATTTCCCAGAATTTTCAGATTTTATTTTCTTGAACAGTATTCTCTACGACACCTGTGATCTTCTCATAAAACTGCAACAAATCTGAAAGCAATTAGTCAACAGCATGTATGAACGACCTAAGTTATTTGGGTTCTGATTTTAACATTTTTGTAGATTTTGCCGATTTTTTCCAATGGGTGGGATTGGTGGAGGACCTAGATATTTTGGCTCGTATAGACTTCTTCTGCAGATGTCACTATCATATTTTTAAAACAGTTTTATTGTAAAATCTATACGCTGATATTTTGTGTCCAAATCAGAAGCGTAGTCTTTAATCAATTTTTATTAAAGTACAATTTGTGAATGATCCCTATCTTAGATTGAAATTCTGTCAACTCGCCACTCATTTTTTATTTTAATATCTCTCTGGGATTTGATATCGAGATGATTTTTTGTTTAATTCTGGAAAGGATAATGAAATTATTTTATAGGGCCCATATAAAAATTTATTTTTTCTATTTTCACAAATAGACCCCTTTCCCAAATGAAGCTCCAACATATCTCATAAAATTTTGTCCCTTTTTTATGAAACACTGCATTTGGAAGTAATATTAGGTGTAATATTTAATGAGATAGCCTATTGTTTCGATAATTATGACTCAACCTGTATATCATGCTATGAAAAGGATGAAAAAATGTTGAAACACTTTTTTACAATATAACCCTATATTTATATGAAAGTGGACTTAATTTTTCTAAATACTAAAAATAGTTCTATTCATTATATCGTCCATTTAATTTCTTTTGTGAACTTATGTGAACAAAACTAAATTTAAAAGAACATTTCCTAGAATCTCCAGAAAACAAAACTTTCCTGAGGCACAATTCTGTACGACACCTGTGATCTTCTCATCAGACTGCAACAGATCTAAAAGCAATTAGTCAAAAGCTTGTACGAACAAACTAATATGTTTTGTTACGTGTCTATAAAAGTGCTGAAGAGAAATAAATGCTTTTGGGAATTACATTAAAAATAATGGAGTTACACGAATAGTTTTATCTTGCATTTAGCTTTTTTTACCTCTCACAAAAATGCATCTTAACCTAATTTTATTTATAAAATTTATTTTGAATAAGTGATGATTAGCTTTAGAAAACTTAAACAGGAAATTATAATATATTTTAAAATATACCGGCCATTCCATATTTTTTTAAATATTTCAGTAAATTCCCAAAACTTGAAGGAATTGTTTTTTCTGAATACTAATTGCGATACACTTATTGGTATTTCTTTTTTTCATTTATGAACAAAATACATTAGTAGTAAAAGTTAAAATAACTAATAAAATAACTAAAATTCGTGGAATATTATGTGTATTTTGATGCAATTATTTACAAAGGTCAAAATATAATAAAAACTCTACGTGTACGAATCTCGATGAATTAATCTTTGAAAGTGAATGTGAACCTAATTAACTGTGTTATGCATCATATCCGGATAGATGCAACAAAGATCGTGATGTATGTCGTTTTTAAACGGATTACGTATTTTCCATTTCAAGTTCCTTAGCGTCCATTGTGCGCTATTGGGAACAGACTTCTTCGGTATAATTGAGATTTTACTTTACCCTTAAAGGGATAGAGTACCTTTGCAACCATCTCTTTAATTTTGATAAATGCTGTAATACATGAAGTGGCGCAACACATAGAACTACAATAAAAATAAAAATAAATAAAAATTTCTTGTAAAAATTGTTGAACTTCTATTTTGCTAAAATTTATTATTAATATTTTTGAAATTTATTTAATTTAAAATCCCTACTACTTTTACAAATGTGAATATTTTTGATTCGATATTTTCCCACATTCATAAGAATATACAAAATAAAATTGTGCAAGGGTTCTTAAGTATATGGGATTTTACATTACATATGATTTTTTTTCATGTACATCAAAAATGAAAGAAATTCTGCAAACTCTCAAATTCAATATTAAAAAGATAATAATTAGAAATTTGAAAGTTTCATTCCAGCACAAAAATATTAAGTAAACATTGGAAAAATAATAAAAAAAAACCGAAACATCCTTCTAAATTAGCAAAAAATACTTAATACTGTTCGAACAAGTAAGATTTACAAAATATGAACATGGAAAAAATCAGTTTATAGTTTAATTTGATCCATTAACAAAATTTTACAGTATCGTGCGACATATTTGTCGTATAGGATATTATCAAGGCAGGTTGAGGGATATTATAGGGCAGTGGAGCAACATTGTTCTAGCCCAAATCCACATTACGATAAAATTCAATTAGTGGATCGTCTTGTGTCACTATATATATAGGTGAATCTTATATTATCTAAAAATGACTTTAATGATTCTACTAATATCCAAATCCTTCAGTTTTCGGCAACGCGAATACCATTGCTTGGTCACATGATGAGGTGACAAAATATTTACAATTAAAGAAGCTTTCAGTTAATAATAAAGAAAGAAAATTAATATTTTCATCAAATCAAAGTAGTCTGTTACTTTAACAAAATTTTTCCTGAGAAAGTGTTCCAAGCTTTTTTTTATTGTAATGATTTGTTAGTCTTTCTTTTGCGGTTAAGTTTGTTAATAATTGAATCATAGGATATTTCATACGTGAAGATTCTTTCGCCTTACATGAAAGTTACTTGCGTAAAAGATTGCATTCGAATGAGGAAAGACCGACTTTCTCTTTTACTATTTACAATTAACGAGATAACTTGATTATTGGCTCATTTTAGGATCACTTTAGGTCAAGCTAATTCTGTTAAGCCTTCTCTAAAGATTTTGACTAAACTTCATATCCAACCGCTTTCGTGCAGGGGAATACCATTGTTCTAGCCCAAGTCCACATTACGAAAAAAATTCAATTAGTGGATCGATTAGTGTCACTGTAGATAAAGCATCACCTGAGAATAATTAGGTTCTAACTGTGTTTTTGACCTAAAATTGATTTATACATATAGAAAGATTCTCAATTATATCTATGAAGGCATTTTTGCATCAAAATGATGTTATATACAATTTACATATGATGTAACAATTATATTATGACATCATTTTAAATCAGAAATACCTTCATAGATACAAATAGAACATGTCTTTATCGATAAGTCATTTTTTTTCAAAAAACAGAGATAGAACCTAATGATTCTCAGGTGATGAAAGGTCAAGCTTATATTATCTAAAAAATAACTTTAAAGATTCTGACTAATATCTATATCCTTCCGTTTTCTGCTGCGCAAATGCCAGTGTTATGTCACAGGTTCGAGAAACATTTGGTATTGTATTTATAAATTTACATTGTGTTTCATTAGCTCTAATCTTATTTTTGTACAGACGATGAAAATCTTTTATATATATTAAACCTTTTTATATATAACTTTATAGCTTATCTTTGAAGAAATTAAAAAAGTTAATTTGTACAAAAATAGATTCAACAACAAAAGATGAATTAGCTGGTGTACATGCCATTCCTTTAAGAACTTACAGCAGTAAAAAAAAAAAAAAAAAAGAATGCATGAAGACGACAAAAAGAAAACTCAAAGAAAGAGTCAAAGTGTGTAGGAGAAATAAAGTTGTGTCGTCAATCCATAAGAGTCATTCGTTTAAGTTTCCACCTGAATATTGCAATAAATTTTAATCATGCAAAAATTATCTATCCAACATTCAATTAGTACGTATCCATCATTAGAAATTCCATGTAAATCCAGTGTAAAAATAATGAAAAATGTAATCACTTATCTCAAAATATGACCATAGTGGGTTAAATAACTTGACAATAAACTCTGAAATGTTAAGCAAAGTGATGTGGTAAAGCTTATGATACGGGAATTAAGCATTCTTCGACGCAAATTGAATGTGGAATACTTCTACTTCGATTGTCCTGCTACATATTAATAACGAAAGTGAAGTATGAGAACACTGTCATGAATTAAAATAAAATAAATGGAAATGCAGTTATATTTTCTCTACTTAAATTTAGTCTAAAGATATTCAATACTAATAATTAGTGACTCTATCATTTCAAAAATGAAATGACAAATAGTAAAGTATAAATAAATGTCAATTAGATATCAAAATGTTATCTTATAAAATGTTTGAAAAAGCTCAAAATTACTTAAAAATTTTAAATCACTAAAACGTATTTAAACTTGTAACATCTCTTCTATTATTTTAGTTACATTTCAATCAAACTATTGAGCGTTTTAAATTTCATAATAAATTTAACGTTGTAATCAAGCTGAAATATTACATTTCGTCTTATTACTTTTTAGACTATATCGTTTATATATTAAATAAATATATATCACAGACCATAATTGTTACATCGTATATTTTTTATCATCATTTATTCTTTTAAAACTATTTTATATAATTGTAATTAATTAATAATAAAGATACGTACGAAATAGGATTTTTTCAATATTAAATAATTACTACTTTGTAATATTAAACGTCTTAATGTATTACATTTTGTCTAAAAACATTACTGTGTTTTTGTGTTTGTATTTCTTTTAGAACCAAATCAAACACTGTATTTGAATTCCTCTGAGAAAAGACAAATGCTAGCTATTTGTTTTTGGGATAATTTTCCTAGAAGAACAAACAACATTCAAAAAATAAAAATAAAACAAAAAATGTTGCATTGGATTCTGTTAGGTCTTCCGAACAATTGATTTTCTTTAAAAAGACGTGAGTAAGCACGATAGATAGTTTAGCTTTTTTCAAATATTTTCTATTATGCATATAATGTATGCATTTGTACATAAGTCGACCCTTTAAATTCTTAAGCAGAATTTAATAATAATAATAATAATGTTTTAAGCATAAGTGAAGTCACATTTTTAATATCACATGTAGAAAGAAAATTTATGATCAAGAGCAAAAAAAAAAAAAAAAAAAAAAAAAAAAAAAAAAAAAAAAAACATTTTCATTAAATTAGTAAAAAAAAATCGGAGTTTCTATTATAACATGTTCTTTAATTGAACATTTTATAACTGATTAGGTAAAGGTAAAACCAAAGAAGATGAACCTATTTTTAAAGCTATTCTTATCAGTAAAGGATACTTAAGCTATAGATGCTTTAAAAATCTATTCAAGCCTTAATTTTGCGAAGAAATTGTGCAAGATTATTAAAACCAGCTTGTTAAAACTTAACTTGAACACGTTGAACATTTTGATTTTTTTGTATAAAATCATAAAAGCAGACATCACTATTTCGATGTCGAAAAATTAAAACTAATTATTAACTAAAATTAATTATTTAAATACAAGTTAACTAATATAGACATACACTTAAATAATAACAATATGTTGCTTAAACAATGAAAAACTACATAATTTTCATCAATTTTCAATTTACATAATGCTTTAAAAAATCTATTCAAGATGGATTCTATTGAAGGCTGGCCTTCATTCGCCGTCACCGCCACCTATTGTTTGGAATTCAAACTTAAATAAAAAATTGCAGTAAAAAAAACTGACATTATACATAACCCTCCTGCAAAAAAAAATTAAATAGCTGTCACCGTTTGGAAGTTATTGAATTTTAAAATCCATCAGTCATTTTTGGGACACCCGGTAAGTGCGCAGCGTACTCTATGCATTCGCTATCGCCTTTGAAAACCTACGAAGGCTGTTTAATGAGTTATAAGGCTATTTTTACTGCCGTGAAACCACTCATCTGAATGTTAATTTCTGTTGCATAAAAAATTTTGTTATTTGTAATAACAAAAGGTACAGCGTCGAAAAGAAAACTAGTTAAGAATCGTGGTTTCGCAAAACTTGCTCTAAATAGAGCAAGTCATCCAGTTAACGAATTAATAATTAACATATAAGATTGTAATTCAGCAACATTGAAACAATTTACATATTTGAAATCAGCAAAAAGTTTTCACCTGATGTATTAAATTTAAATTTATAAATATAATATTTGAAAAAAAATTCACATGTCGTCTTTAAATGCCAGAACCCGCGGGTGGCCACAGTCGCTCACAGCACCAACACCTGCACTCGTAAAATAAGGTTTCTCAAAAATGTGTTTCATTGAATGGAAATAAAATGAGATTTTATAAATGGATTTTTAATGAATTTTTCAACCATTTATAAGAGTAGAAAAATAATTTCTGTATTTTCTGAAAGGCGATTTTTTTCAGCATTTCGCTGTCCGAATTTTTTTAGGCATCGTAGAATTTTAAATAAAGCCCTTTAAAGAAAAGCCAAGTACATTTATCGCTATGATACCACTCTAATTAAATTAACTATTTTCCCTCTTCAAGTTTTCAAAGAAATATTCTGCCGCTAGATAAAAATCTGTACTTTTATTGAATTATGATAAGATTTTCATTCTTCTAATTTAGGAATTTTAATGAATCTCTCAACTAATCATTAGAATGGTTAAATTCTGGGGATCGGGAAAATGCCTTGGACATTAAAAAAAAATCCCTGTCGGCTGGGCCTATAGGCGGAGGTAGATTTCGAAGAGTGCTCATTTCAACAACAACAACAACAAAAAATATGATTAGAGATAAACCCAGTTTAATAACTTCATTTGGCCGTTTATGAAAATTTTTTAATTTCATTTTTTTGCAAAAACTGGTTTTATCAGAATCATTTTAAGAAAAATTCAGCTCAAATGCCCATTATGACAACATATTTTGAAATAGATTCTAAATTTATTAAAAAATCGACCAAAACAGTACATTATACAGTTCCTAAATAACAAAAAACTGTTAGTTGAAAGCATTTAAGGAAAAAATTGAATTTAAAAATGAGTCATAAAATAACCGATTTGTTGTTTGAATACATCCTTATTGCTCATCATGATTGCTTCGGAAAATTTTGTGCGAAATACTCACTTTGACAGCATTTTCAAAAATATATTCTATCTTTATCAAAAAACTGGCCAATGCGTCACAGTATATAGTTCCTAAATAAGAGGATCTGTAAATTGAATGCATTTGAGAGCGAAAATGGATTTTAAAACGAGTCATAGAAAACGCAATTTGTTATGTGAAAACTTTAAATTTTCAAATCTCGAAGACTTCGGGAAATTCTGTTCAAAATACAATTTTTGGTAGACTTTTTCAAAATATATTCTGTCTTTATCAAAAAACCGATCAATGCATCACATTATATAGTTCCTAAATAAGAGGATCTGTAAATTGGATGCATTTGAGAGCAAAAATGGATTTAAAAACGAGTCAGAAAAAAAACGCAATTTCTTATTTGAACACTTCCTTAAATTTTCAGTCACTATGATTTCTGAATATTTTGTTCAAAATACCCTTTTTGGTAGCCTTTTTTTGAAATATATTCCGTCTTTATCAAAAAACTGACCTGTGCATCACATTATATAGTTCCTAAATAAGAGGATCTGTAATTTGGATGCGTTTGAGAACAAAACTGGATTTAAAAACGAGTCAGAAAAAAACGCAATTTCTTATTTGAATACTTCCTTCAATTTTCAGTCCCGATGACTTTCGGAAATTCTGTTCAAAATACCCTTTTCGGTAGCCTTTTTTGAAATATATTCTGTCTTTATTAGAAAATTGACCAATGCGTCACTTTATACAGTTTCTAAATAAGCGGATCTACCATTTGAATGCTTTTAAAATCAAAAATGAATTTAAAAATGAGTCAGAATATAAGCCGTTTGCATTTGAGGTTTTTTCTCCAATTCCTATTTTTGTTTAATTTCTTTTTGCTATACGAATTGGTCCTATGAAAAACTTGTCAATATGAAAGTTGTAGATATTTTTGAAAAGATGTAAAATAAATTTAATCTGATTTGATATCTTAAAAATTGACGGAGTTATGGATTTTTCTCTTTTTTCAGCGACCTTTTTCTTTTCGTTTTTATTTTTTTTCATCGGTAAAAGTTGGTCTTATCAAAAACTTGTAAATACAAAAGTTTTAGATAATTTTAAGAACATTTATAAAAAATTTAGTTGGGCTTAATATCTTGAAAATTGACGAAGTTATGAATTTTTTTCTCTCAAAATCCCTGTTTTTTTTCGCCCCTTGAGCCCACTTCTAAATTTATCAAAAATCTGTCATGTATATACTTTTGGCCCATTTTTAAGAAGTAATATAAACTTTAAACCGATTCAATATCTACTTTAATTAAGAAGTTATGGCACTTTTTCGGTTTTCACAAAAACGCCCCCTATTCCGACCCCCTTGGTCCGATTTTGCCCATTAATGAACTCAGCCAAGATTTTATCCCCATTGATTTTATGTACCAGTTTGGTGGAGATTGGTGAAGAATTATAGAAGTTATCGTGTCCATAAAAAAGTGAGATAGATAGATAGATAGATATATCTAGATAGATATATAAACTGGTGCGATTGCAATAGGTAGTATTTCTTACGAAATCTACCTAAAACCTTTACGTGCAATAGTTTTCGATAGCCATATCAGACATACACACAGAAGACAGAGCGATTTGTTATTTTATTAGTAACCAAACTAATAAAATAACAAATCAGAAGACTTTTTAAAATTAAACATTACATAAATGTAAATCGAATAACATAAAGTAAGTCATATTAATAGAAAAGCATAAATTACAAACCAAAGAAAATTGAACATGCTTCCAGAATAAACTTAAACATTTTCCTCTTAGACGTAGAAAAAATATATATACATTTTAAAAATGAAGATGGAGTACTCTTTCCCTTGATTAATACTTACTTAATTTGCTTAGAGTTAATCAATCAAGTTCCTTGACATAAACTCGTTAAATAATTTAAAACTTTATTCGACTCCCCTTACAAAATGTTTTAAAATCAATAAGGAAGTACAGAAACAAGCTAAAGAAATTGAAATTGCTATCGTATAAGGAAAATGGTTAAGACAAACCAAATTTGTGCTTTTTTTTAAAGGAATGGATTTTAAATGATGAGTAAAGTTGATTAATTTGTTACACAATAGTTAAACTTAAATGTAAATTAAATTTTAACTCTTATTAAGTATAATGTATGAATGTAAATGTTGTATATTAAATGAAGCGACTTGATAATCTGCGGAATATTAGAATAATATTTTCTTATTATTACATGGTTTTCATGATGCGAGTAATATTTTTTACTATTTGATAAAAAAGAATATAATAATAAATTTTAATAAAAAAATACTTATAATTTGGAAATTAAGCATATTCTTGCTATAACTAATAAAAATATCTCTCAATTTCATATAAAAAAATTATTTCGACATTTAGGAATGTCGAATACTTCTTGCTGCTTAATCAATTCAAGACATGGGTGCAAATGTGCACCCACAAAAAATGCTTACCGGAAAAAGGGCCTATAGCTGAGTTCTTTGAGTTTGAGACCAGTAACAGAAAAAAAGTAAAATTGATTTTCATTAATAACGACATTTTCGGGAAATATTAAATTAAGTCAAATAATTAATAAAAAAATATTATTCATGTAAAATACGTTGGTTCTGAACGGTTTGAAACCAATTTAAAACCGCCACTTTGTCTGTATATATGATTATGCATTAATTCTCATTTAAGAAAAATAAATGGAATTAGTAAGCATAGATTATGAAACTACGATAAAAACAGACACATCCCCAAACTCTTCAGATTATTTAATGTCGACATACTGGAAGGAAATTCGTTATAAACTATTGAATTTTGCTTTTTACTGAGAAATCCACAGTACAAATAATAATAATAATAATAATAATAATAATAATAATAATTTGGTGCTTTGTAAATAGGTACATATACGAAAGTAATGAAAAGTGTTCGTATTGAGCATCCTTAAAGGTGGAAAAGATACTGCCAATTTTTCAAGAGATTGGCATTATTTTATGCAAATTAGCAATCTTATTCTGACAAATCACGAAAAATATATTCAAAATATAAGCGAGAGTGGATGCAGCTTAAAAAATTGTTTTTCACAAAATGAGGGGTGGTAGGGAGGGTTGATCCTTTTTTTATGTAATATAAAACTTCTTAAATAAATTTCCATGTATCATTTTATTATTATTATAATTTTATTTCGTTATGGAATCGGTATAAAAAAATGTGATATAAGTGTAATACTTAAGAAAATAAATACATTATTGACCCACTTTGGTAAACCAAAGTGGGTAATACTTACTGTAGCAATACTCTCTGTTACCTCCTTTAAAATGGTGTAGATGCATCATCTATACGGCAGAAAGAAAACCATAGAAGAATGTCGAACTATAAATCATATAACTGTCATCATATGTTTTCCTGTTCCATACATTTATGATCTTTCAAAGCTGTACTTCAACGAATCAATGAACCTTCAATGTTCCATATTTCGACAGTTCATCAACTAAGGGTGACTGTAGTCTACCTGCATTTTTAGTTTTTTTAATAAATGTGATGATTTGGTTTGTTTTTGTGAAGAAAACTGGAGGCAATTTGTTCCTGGGTTTGTAATTCCAGTCCTTTTTTGTATTACGTTTTTAGTGTAATAAAAATATTTTCATTTAAATTTCTCGTATTATGTCTTTGTGCGTTTCAAATAATGTCCCTGTTCACTCTAAGAGCATTAAAGCTGCGAAAATTAATTGCTTATGAGGAGTTTTTAACAGACGCATGTCAGGCACATTGCGACCGAACTCTGGAGACTAAGAGTTGCGACCTATGGAAAATTAAGGCACTCTTAGTTGCAACAGCGTACGTTGCAAATATTCATGTATTCCGTATTGTATGACTATTTAATCATTGCGTAATACCTAAACATCCCCTCTATATATATATACATACAATAAATACATTTTGTGTACTTTTGTATGTATAATAGATATTCATTCCAATGTATATTATTTTAATTCCAATGGAGATTTCTATAGAAATACATTCGTTAGACGATATTATATTCAATATATTATTAATGGATAATGTGCATTAATTCCTATTTGTTTCAATTAAATATTAAA
Source organism: Maratus speculifer (assembly GCA_964019185.1). Lineage (NCBI taxonomy): Eukaryota > Metazoa > Arthropoda > Arachnida > Araneae > Salticidae > Maratus > Maratus speculifer. The sequence continues at coordinate 429,633,271 of OZ025291.1, forward strand.
ATTTTATATTATATATTGATACGTATGTATAACATTATTATGCTATACATTGATTACATTGAAACAAAGAATTTTATTTAATTGCAGCTGTAAAGGACTCTTATAACAACGCCGAAGAAAACTATTCGAAACTAACGAAGAAATTATTCATATTATTCGCTTTAGGTATGCGTTTTCATACAAAATTATTAACTTTACAGATAAATAAATAAAAATACGCACATTTTCGTTAACATATGAAAAATATCTCAAAATACTAATTATACCTAATGAATGATAATAGTTAATAATAAAAACGGTATAACTATTTAATTAAAAAATTATTATGATTTAATGATATATATTTTGTTATATTTTAAATTATATTATTTAATATGATATATAAGCGATAACAAATCACTTCGAGTTTTATTCTTTCCAAATTCGATCGTTTTTTTCTTTTTTCATAGAATGCACTGTTAAAAAAAATCTGACATTTACGGATATATTTTTCCTGAATTTCACAGAAAAAGACCCTTTCACAACAAAAGGGCATTGTCAGTTAAAAATCAGAAAACTCCAACGTATTGCCTGAAAACAACGAAACGTATAGAAACATAAAGAAAAAAAGAGATACTTCGTTATTTGGGGATCTACGTGGAGAGTGGTCAAGGCACCATTCCACTAATCGCCTGCGAGCGTTGATTGTGGGTTTGAATCAAACCCACATGATACGTTTGTGGGTTTGCATCATTAAATAATGAAAACATAACGAATCCCTTTTAAATTACATTTTTTTCGATTTGTTTTTCTCTTATTTCTTACTAAAAATATTTTAAACTAATTAGCCCCCCCCCCCAAAATAAATAAATAAATAAGTAGTGTGTATAACTAAAAGAAAAAAAAAAAGATTTTTCCAACAACTCATAAAAGACATGCTTTCTACAAACGTTCATCAGAACCTTTGGGTCAGTCAGTAAGGACATATTCAGCTGTCAAAAGGTCTCGAGTTCGATCCTCAGGATGGCTTGAAGTAAATTATACAAAAAAAAAAAAATTAAATTAGGTTAAATAATATAGCAGGGCAAAATCGCTTGAAAAAATCGAATTATTTGACTATTGATCGATTCATTAATTAAAAAAATAAATTATTATCTCAAAAAATCAAATCTTCTAACGGAAAATTACCGCTTCTTCAAACGGAGTTTTCCTATCTTTTATTTCCCAAAACGGAAAATCTACTAAAGGAATGGTAAATCTCTGGCAACATTGCTGCCATTATTTTTACCTTAAATTCACAGTTTTTTTTTTTTTTTTTTTTTTTTTTTTTTTTTTTTTTTACAGTAAATATAAAATATAATAGATATTATCTGAGATGGTAATATGTTTGCAATTGATATCAAGCAGCTCAAATAACACCATACTAGAGGCAAAATATCTATATAACATTTAGTAACACAATAAGAACTGTATAATGCGTTTTAGATAAATGAGCACATTTTGCTGTTCTAGATTCATTAAAAAAGTGACTTAGCACTTCAATATTGATTGAAAATTAACAAAATGTGTTGAAATTATCATCTAGCTTTCATTTGTTTTATTCTGAAAATAAATAAACGGTAGATTGAAAAAAGGATTAAATTGAAACATATGATAAATAAACTAATTTAATATTACCTTTGAAATGAAGCATCGCATCACCAAACTAAATTCTTTTCAACAATAGAAAATATCGATATATTCAAACAATCATAAAAATAGATTAAAGCATACCGGGATCGCCCAGTCCTACAATTAATTTTTTATTTTATATTTTCGTAAAAATTACATTTATCCGTTTTCATTAATACGATAAGTAATTCATATTTTCATTAAGATATTATATATATATTTGCCTTTAAAGCCTATCAGTGCAATGTAGTTTTTATTTCAAATAAAATTTACTACAAAGTATACATTTACTTAGTAACAAGATTTTGTTTTTTCTTTATAATGGTTTGTAACTTTCGCCTCAAATTCTCTACATTTTTAAAACACTTGCCATTAAGGATAGAGAATGCAATATAAAGAAATAAAACTGTATAAAGTACAATTTCTCTGTGTATCCAGAAATAGAATAAATTCTTTAAAGAAACTTCAGTTTGCAGATAAAGAATGTTCCTTTTAATAGCAGATTCTATTATTCAATGCATCAAAGAATATTATAATTAATATATTTTAGTATTTAATATAAATATCAGAATAATATAAATATCAGAATAATATAAATGAAAATAATATATTTTATAATTTGATAGTTTAACTAAGACAATAATTATACTTATTTTTTTAGGACTAAAGTCTATCAATTTAGTCTTAAATCCTTTACATTTTTAAGACACTTACCAATAAAGATAGTGAATACAATGCAGACAGTCAAAAGTACAATTGCTCTGTATATCTAGAAATAGAATGAATTGAATGAACTGAATGAAACTTCAGGTTACAGATAAAGAATGTTCTTTTTAATATCATATTCTATCATCAAATACCTCAAAACATATTTTACTTTATATATTTCATTGTCTTAACTAAGATATCATAATCTAATATTTTAATTACGATAACAATTACAGTTATTTTTTTAGTCTCTAAAGTGTACAACTTCACTATTATTTTTATGTGAAATAAAATTTACTACATAGAGTATACATTTACTTAGTAACAACACTTCGTTTATTATTTATAATGGTTTGTAACTTATGTCTCAAATCTATTGCATTTTTAAAACATTCGCCATTAAGAATAGAAAATATTATGTAAAGAAATAATACAGAGTGAAGTTCAGTTTCTCTGTGTATCTAGAAAAAGAATAAGTGCTTTAAAAGAAACTTTTGGGTTACAAATAAAGAATGCTCGTTTTACTAACATATTCTATTATCAAATCCCACATTTATTAAAAAATTAACGTTTAACTTTAACCTTATTTCAATTATTTATGCGATTTTGCTTGTTTCAATTTATTTTGAAACTTAAAGATTTTAGCTTTGAAGATGTTCGACGTTCTATATTAAATGATATAATGCATATTTAAAATTTTAAGTAGAAAAAAAATTCAAATCGTAATAATGTTAATTTTTATACTTTATAATTTCCATTTTATGTAATATGTTCAAAACAACTATATACAGAGTGCAACTAAACTCTTGGGCAATACTTTAAGGGGTGATAGTAACATCAAGACTAATAATATTAAATAGCAAACCTAGGGTCCCAAACGTTTTCCGAAGGAGACAGCCGCCATTGAAGTTTAGGGACAAAATTTCAAATAATCATAAAAAAAGGAAAAATAGGTCAATCGATTTGCGGTTTTTCCTAAAACTGTTCTTTATGTCAGTATTGTCTTGAAAATAACTTAAACAGTTAAATTTCAAAAATGCCGATAGAAGGCGCTTTAGACTTTGGAGTAACGAACAACTATTTTTTACCGTTACTTTTTTAATATCATTATTTTTTTTAGAAACTTAAATTTTAAATTCAAAATTTTAATCGTTCGGAGTGATTAAGTGCCGCAAACTGAACTGTGTTCAATGGGGGTGGTGAGGTTCAAATTTCAAACGATTATTAAAAAAAAAAAAAAAAAAAAAAAAAAAAAAAAAAAAAAAAAAAAACGAAAAAATTGGTCAATTGATTTGCGGTTTTCACTAAAACTATTTTTTATGTCAGTATTATCTTGAAAATGAATTATAAAGAAAAATTTCAAAAAATGCCGATAGAGGGCGCTTTAGACTTTGGAGTAAAGTACAACTATTTTACCGTTATTTTATGCATCTCATTAATTTGCTTTAAGCTTACACATGAACTTAAATTTTTAGCTGAAAATCTAAATCGCTGTGAGTGGTTAAGTAGCGCAAAGTAAAATTTATTGAATGGGTGTGGGGGAGTCATTATCTTGAAAATGAATTATAAAGATAAATTTCAAAAAATGCCGATAGAGGGCGCCTTAAACTTTAGAGTAACGAACAATTATTTTTAATCGTTATTTTTTGTATCTAATTAAATGCTTGCAAAAGCTTAGACTTAAATTTTGAGCTCAAATTCTGAGTCGTTGATGGGGTTAGGAAGCACAAACTGAGCTGTGTTGAGAAGTTGAAATGTTACTCTTCCCATCCATCGAACACCGTTCAATTTTGCGCCACTTAGTTTCTCACAACGATTTAAATTTTGAACTCAAAATTTAAGTTATATTCTAATTCATGCCTTCTATACTTTCATAGTAGAAATATTTCGTCCTAAATACAATCGGATACAATCGGGTTCCGATTATACAAAGTGTATAATCGGAAGAAAAATATGTTTTTAAACCTCTGATCGTCTTGCAAAAGGGTAAAATCGCAATACTGCTATCTCTGCATTTTGTTTTAAATTCTAAAAAAAATATTATCTTTTCAATATTTTAGTAACAAAAAAAAAAAAAAAAAAAAAAAAAAAAAAAACACTTAATTACAAATATGAAAGTACTCCATAAGAAAATTAACCATTCTTCAATGAATTGGAAATTTATAAAATCTGTAGTATTATATTATCTTAAATATTGCTTATATTGTAGTGAAAGCTTAGTGAACCGAATAGTACGTGCCAAACATTTATAGGGTTAATATGCTTATATTGAATTAAGTGAGTAATATGTTTATATTAGAAATAACTAAAGATTTGTTATCTCTTAAATCTCAGACATAATTGACAAATAAATTATTTTTCACTTATTAGGTTAGTCAGAAGAACTTAATAAAAACATTGATATACAGGTTTATCTTAAACCTTGAACAAACAAACAAAAAAAAACTGTAGGGTTAAGAAAAGGGTATAGACTGCGCGTAATTTAAGGCATAAATTGATTTTTAAAAGATGCTGTTAAAGAAAATATATGCAATCTAAAGAAATAAAATTGATCAAAAGTCAATATATTTAATATAATTCTAAAAACACCAGACTACCCGTAAATCACGGTGACTTCACTGCGACGTAATTGTGAGGTCACACTGTGAATTTGTGACCATCGACTGTCGATATGACGTCTCGTCGAAGTGAAGTCACAGTGACTAAAATGTGAAGTTTTTACGGCCGTTTTAGAGCTCTTTTGTGACGTCAGATTGTGCCCACTTTGTGAAATCACGGTGTGACAATATTTTGAAAAATGTGTCATTTGTGACTACTTTGACATTAACATCGTGACGAAACTGTCACAAAAGTGTTTTTTAAAGTAAATAACATGTTTTGCAGATTTTTTGTAATTTTCTAAAAATTATCAAGAGAGTCAAATGTCAGTCACAATGTGACGTCACTGAGTGGTGGCATTTTGGTCACAGATGTGATGTGACCACAGTGACGTCATTGTGATCATGCATATGATCATGTACTATCATGTACCGTACTCAGTGCAAACAATAGCGGAAATGGGATCGATTGTATACGAGAAAAGCGATTAAAGTGAGAAGTTCATTGACCAATTGGAAAACAGAAAAATGCCAGACAAACTGCAAAGCCGCCCCGATCCCTGCTGCTTTTTATCATATAGATTTTTCATTGATATTTAAAAACACGTGACGATAATCTTTTCTAAAAATCCACTCAATGTATAATAATTTTATTCCCATAGTATTTATGAAATATTTATTTTAATAAAATAAGTATGGTTTTAACAATTTCTTGCTTACAGCTTTTATCTTTTTATTCATCATTGCATTAAACAAATATATCATTAAAAGTTATCTAAACTTTAAGAGCTGGTGGTACATAGAGTACGCCGCTTTGATTCTTATGTATGTCCAACTAACCATGTATTTTAGGATTAATATCTCGGTGAAATATCCACGATTGTTTTCGAATTCACTATCAAAAATGCATTTATAATTCTGCTACAATAGGTACCACTAGCACTTCAAAACATCTTTAGTGAATTCCCGAAAATTGAAATATGTGTGTAATAAAAATTTGCGCTTTTTTAAAGAACTTGTTAACCTAAGATATTTGCAATAGTTTGAAAGCAAAGTATACACTAACGTATATTCTGTTTATTTTTTTCCTAATTTTACTTTCGGTAGATTTTTTTGTATTCTATTTTCGACGCTATCTCAGAAAATCAATACCTAAAATTAAAAGTAATGTATCTTTCATTTTTCATCAATGTAATGCAGCATCACGAAAACTTTTGCAAGATATCCCTCACCATATATAAAGAAAAGATTTCTTTTTTCAAGTAACGTAATCAGATTGCCCATATTTTTCCTAAATATCTTTGTGAATTTTTAATAACCTGTAAATATATGGGTCAATTGTCTTTATTACTTCCCCCAATTTGGATTTTCTTTGCTCCATAAATTACGAGTACAATGGCTTCAATAGATCGGCAGACAGAGATATGATGTTATGGTTCCTTTTTTAATTTTACGTAGTATGATTCAAAAGTTCGGAGAAATGAATAAAACATTTCTATGATTAGTTCGCAGCACTATATCCGCCTTCAAAGGTGTCACTTTGTCACAGTAAGTAGTCACTTTAACTCCTGCCAGCGTTCATATATCTCCTGGAAGCATCGCTGGAAGGCACTTTTCGCAACCTCCTATAAGGTCCCCTGCGATGTTCTTTTCGCCGCATCAGATGATTAAAAACAGCGTCCCTTTAAACGTTTTTTTTTATTTATGGCAACAGGTAAAACTCTCACAGGATTACCCAGTTGTTATTTGCAGTTGGTAGGGGTATGTGAAAGCACCTTAGAGCGAGTTTTGACGAAGAATTGTTTTAAAAGTTAATATCGATGTCAGGGTGCGTTCTCAAGCAAAAACTACTAGTATCTCTCCTCAGCAAAAGTTGTCTAACGCAGTTATCCTCTTTGATGAATTATCAATCCTCTTTAAAACGTCGATGTGATTCATAAAACTTGTGTCTCACCATGGTAGATTCATCGTTCACCACTTTTTCAGCATATTCAAAGTCTCCTTTCGTATTTTACTTAATCGTTGACATAATTTTATGCTGCAAGAAAAGCCATCTTTCTGACGTCGCGGAGCAAGGATATTTAACTTCCGAAGATAACAGATGCACGATCGGTAAAGTCACATGGCATGAACTAAACCAACATGAGCAAATTGGAGGGAGTTGGGAGAATACATTTCAGGCGGCTTTACTTTTGGCACTTGCTTTCGTTGTCAAGAATGACCTCATTCTACGATTTTTTTCATCGTACTACATATAAGTATGGAACCTTAAAAGAGTTAATAAAGTCGAAAAAAATTTACAAATGTCAATGTTATTTGTTTCATTATTTTATATGGTTATGATAAAAAAATAACTAACGTAAAAAAAAAGAAAAACATGTTTTGGGTATTAATTTGAGAGAAGAATTAAAGGATAATCGTGCTTATGTAAAATGGGGGTACTACAAAATAAAAAGCACAAGAAAGGAGTAAGTGAAAAAAAAGTTAAGTTGCGCAGGAATAGTTTATTGAAATAAATAACTGCACATTGTACACTGAAAGTGTGACAAATATTTTCCTGAAAAGAAGATTACATGCATGCATTGTAACTACGAAAGTATAAATATGACAACTATGCGTAGTTTTGTTTTCCTATTAAAAAATAATAACAGAACTATTTTGGCTGACTTGATCATTATTTAGCTCAAAAATATTTTTTGTAAGTTTTAGAAATGGAATTTTTTTCTAATTATTATTATTATTTTTCTGTGCACAGGTTGTTTATGCATTGATGTGCAATTCGTATCCAGTTAACCGAGTGATATTGAAGCAACGGACGTATTACACAAGTGCATTTTCTTCCAGGATAATTGCTTATTTTCTTAAAATATTCCAAAATATTTTAAGAAATATTTTAACGCACGGTTTTGTTTAATAACGATCTAGAAAATATTACATGTACAAAAATTGTCGTACAAATATTGATCACCATTCACAGTAAAACGAGATTTCTTAAATCGAATTTAAATTATTATGTATCCAAATATAACACTTATATATTTTTGGAAATATTTATTCTCTTTCATTATCCAAAGCAATAGATTTCAAATATTTGCATTACTAATCTGCATCCAGGCAAAACAAATCTATGCAACTCTGAGATTTCATTATGGAAGAAAGAAAAATCTAAGATAAACATCCTTTACATTTAAAGATTATTTGCAGAAACAATTACATTTTTAAAAACGTTATTTATTTAATATACGATTTGTATTGTTAAATAAAACGAAAATACTATTGTACTTTTCAGTAAACATTTGAATCAAATTAAAGAATGAAATTTAAAGAACTTTTATTTTCTTTTCCCCCCACTCTCCCCTTTTAACTATATTTCGCAAACCTTCAAATTTAATGTAATAGAAAGTCATTTCATTGTTCATAAAATATGCATACGCCTTTTATTTTGGTATATTTTCATCAGTTTCATTTGATTATTTTATTACTACGAGAAGTTTGGTAATATAATGTATTTGCAAGGTAATAAAAGTTTTAAAAAAAACAAATGTTTTTGAATTTATATTCCATAACTTCTATAATATATTGACAATTTTTTTAATCTATTTTTCAATTTTTAATTTAATTATTGAATGTATTGTTTGTGTAATTGAAGGTACTAAATTTGGCTACATAAGAAATTTAACAAATACAGGCTACAAACAATAATTGTTGGGATGCATTATTAAGCGGTATGCGTCTAATCACATTAAATGTTATTTAAATATTATGGATGCTTATCAAGTTTAACAATCTTATGCAGAACCAAATAAGATTCCTCAACAAGGCTCATTTAATGAGGTAAGTCCTGAATAAAATTTTGCAATTGTGCTATACTCTAGTTTGAACCAAATTATGGAGCCCAGTAGCTTCAATCAAAAAAATGGTGAAATCTTCTACCAACAGTTGCAACTTCCTATTTCAACCTCGTTCCAAACATTGGAACCATGCTTTAACAGGAGTTCCAAATAATGATTCAAGAGTTCACCATTTTACAGTGACAGCTATTGAGTACCGAAATTTGGTTCAAACAAGCACCAGATTTTTAACAGTGTAAGTTCATTTGAACTAACATATAACATACTATGCTCTACACATACATACACTGTTAAAATTAATGGTGACACATTGCACTTTTTAGGTTTGAAAGGCTTGTCTCACTGGTGACACCTCTAGGGGAGCCAAAATGGCACCATTAATTAGGGTGAAAAGATGTCACCCTTAATCCAGAAAGCCTAGTAATAAAAATATAGAAACCGACTTATGGCCCTCGAAGGATTCGTACCCACAACGTCTGATTGCTAGATCAGCGTTCTAATCGCTCGGCCATCGAGCTCACCTTCAAAGCCTCCCTGAAATGTTCAAATGTCCTGAAATTCAAAGGTTGCTTTATATAAAAAAGCTCGCCAAAAGTTAGCCACCAGAAATTCTAAATGAAATTGGGATAACACATAGAGGTGATAGTCATCGTAGGGAGAAATTGTTGTTTTTATCCACCGGTGAAGACGAGTTGAAGGGGAAAGATTCAAGTCACAGAGCATGCGCAAATGACTAAGGGGTGAAAATCTTCCAACGGGATGCATTGCGCGGCACCCTAAGTAGCATGAATCAGCCAGTTATAGATCAAAAGTCACCCCAAACACACTTTCAAGCCTGTGGGTGTAAAATGGTAATTTACTCGTAAACCACCCCTGGGTGCCAAATGCAACTGGTTTGTCATCTTTATTTTTAACAGTGTATCCATAAATCATATAGCATGTTGTGCAAAAATCATAAATTTTCTCGCCTAATTATGGCAGCAGCAGAAATTCTGTGCTTCACTATATTATGATTATGCGTTATTCAAATTTATCATTAAATATTGACGTTTTAGTACAAAAATGAGAATCTGTTACAAAATGATTTATTATCTTTGCTATACGCATTATTATTCGATTGTGTTTAGTCTATGTAGGATATTATTTTTAGATCGATTTAATGTAAACAGGAACGAAGTCATAAAAAACTCGTTCTTATTGCTAGCAATATTTTAGCGAAATATATTCTGAATATATTTCGCTACATATATAGTCAGAATAAACCAGAAATTTGTTGCTTCAATACATTATGGTTATACTTTTTTCAAATTGATTTTTAAATAGTTACGTTTTGCTATAGAAATTAGAATTTGTTAGAAAGTGATCCATTTTCAATGCTGTACCACGCCCAAAGCAGTACTCATGGTTATTCATTTTTGTTTAGTATATGTAGCACGTTATTTTTAACTAAATTGATTGGAAATAGGAATGGAGCCATAAAAAACTCATTTTAACCACTTAAGCGGCGGCCCCGAGATCGCTCGGGGGTTAGAATCTGATCGATTCCCGTGAGTCCCGATGTAACTCGTCTTTTTAGTTCTGATCTAAAAACGGTAGCCACGAGTCCCGAAACTTGTTTTGCGAGCTTCTTTGCAAACCACAAGCCGCTTCTCCCCCTCTTTCGGAGAAGTTTCAAAGAAAAGTGATTGATTACGTTCAGGGGTGTTTTACAATAAAAGAAAATCCCCTGTGGTTTATGTTCGAGGGGTTCTTGCATAAGTGAAAGTAGAGCTTTTTTTTATTTGAGTATTTGAATGTAAAAAATTTCTATTTTTCTTTATTTATTCAAATAAAATAAAAATTTGTAATTTAATTCAGAAAAAAATTTATTTTACTAAAAGTGATTACCATGCAAAAATGAATAAACAAATAATAAAATAAAATGATGTATATATATATATATATATATATATATATATATATATATATATATATATATATATATATATATATATATATATATAATAAAAATCGTCTTTAAAATTTATTTATTTATTTATTTTAAAATTTTTTAGACCAGTGCAGTTATAAAATTTATTTTCTCTAATTAACGTATAAATATTTCGCAGAAGTTATCACAGAATTTTATTGCATTCTGGAATTTGAATAATTTATGAGCGGAATTTAAAACTGAAAGTAGAAATGTTCTAAATATCTTCACATTAGCTTTTATTTATACGAGGCGGAACCCGTCGAAATTCGAAGAAAGAAAATCTTTAAAAAGACTGTTTCATTTATTTATAATAAATCTACAAAATTAGTAACAATGAAATATACATTTTATATTGGTCAGTCTTACTCTCGAGCAAATATTATTTTAAGCTAAAATTCACAAATTACTATGAAATTCAATTATCCAAATTATTAAACGAAATAAAACCGAAATTCACCAGATTTTATAATAGACGCATTTTAATTTCCACGTGTTTTTTTTTTTTTTTTTTTTTTTTTTTCCTTAGAGAAAATGGAGTGATTATGTTGCCACATTTATGAAATTGGTACAAAACTATCAAAAAATTAATATATCAAAAATAAATTGAGATACACAGAACAACAAAATGCATTTAAAAGTACGTTTTTTTCTCTATACGACGGTGTAAAAATTTAAAATGTATGATGTATAGAAGTGTAAAATTAACAGTACCGAAATTGCATTAAAAAATGTTGAGCATTTAAATTTACACTTTTTTTTTTTCAATTTTAAGAGAAAATGGAATGATTCTAGTGCCATAATTACAAAATTAGTTTTAAAAACTATAAAAAAATTAATATCTCAAAAATAAATTGAGGTACAGATTTGAAACAAAATGCATTTAAAAGTAATTTTTTTTCTCTATATACGACGATGTAAAAATAAAAAATGTGCGATATTTAGAAGTGTAAAATTTGCAGCAGCGAAAATTGGGGGGGGGGGGAGTGTTGCCATTCACAAAATTACGTATGCGTTACGCACAGATATTATTTTTTTAGAACAAATAATGATCCGTAAAATTATTTAACAATAAATCAATAATTGAAGTGAAAAACACTTCTTTAAACACCATAAAATAAGTTAACTGCGCAAGGCCTTTCGAAAGAACTTAGTCTTTCTTCGTCAGGCGCAAAAAGACGTGCGTCTTGCGCAGTTAACTTATTTTATGGTGTTTAAAGAAGTTTTTTTCACTTCAATTGTGTATAACACCAGCTTCAATTTTATACATTAATAAATCAATAATCATTCAAAAATGGTAAGTAATATCATTATAACATACCAGGGGCTTAGCTACAGATATTTTTATTGGGGGGGGGAGGGGAATAAAACTTTTACTCATTTTAAACATATTGCTCTATTTTTCCAACTAAAATTACATGCACAATATGTGTTTAGTAATAACAATAATTATGCCTAAAGGAAATGTCCAAACAGAAGAATTGAAACTAAAAACATAAAAACTGTAATCATTGATTCATTAAATTATTTTTTCTTCTTATATTGGTTACAAGTCATGATCGTATTTCATATGAAAATAGTTTCATGGTATTTTGAGATTTTAGAGAATGAATCAAAGTTAAAAAAAAAAAAAAAAAAAAAAAAAAAAAAAAAAAAAATTAGATACACTGTTAATAGAATTGTGGGGAATTCAGATCTATTAGATGTATGAAATTTTCGTAATACAGAGAAACACAAGGTCAAATTGAGCATGGCTGCTTTTAGTATATTTTTTGAAAATTTAATTGGTTTTCTATCACGGAATTAAGAAAGGCACTCAACAAAACAATAAATATATGTATTTTTAATAATTTTTAAAATAGAAAGAGTGTCTCAAGAATTTCTCAAATCCAGAATTTCTCAACTCTAAGCTTATATTTCCCAAGTTCGCATATATTGGAGGGAGTGGCTCCCCCCCCCCCCAATAATTCTCCATTTCTATGCCTATGTAACATAATGATGCGACCTTCCCCGGGACCATGTTAATAAGCCTAAGTGCACATGAAACATTCTTACATGAATAAACAGAAAATGTTTTAAAATGGGGCTCTCTTCTGAGCTGCGGCCCCTCAGTACTTTCAATAGCAAACGCCTTTAATTTTTATTTATTTATTTTTTTTCCAAAAGAAAAAAAAATATTTAAACTTACTGATGGGAGACCTGCTGCCTTCAGATGCTCATAAGGGAGTCATATACACACTTCTGCCTGATTTGAATTTATATATATATAAATGAAAGTACGGAAAGCCTTTTAAATTTTAAATGTTTAGAAATTCGGTATTCGATGAATTTATATGTTAACATAAGTCTCAAATCACCTGTACATGAATTGGAAACTTTCTGACATAAGTTCTGACACTTTTTAAACTAAATGACATAAAATTGGCCAATTTGACTATTGAACCGATTAGGAATCAAAATGAGCTTTCACTTTTTGATAAACAAATTACTTATCGAGTTATAAGTAATTATTATCACGTAACGACAGGTTTTTCTCTTGTCTTGCGGTGTCGCATGTAGAAATTCCTCCCTGTTTAACCCCCCCCCCCACACACACACACTTCAGTGGTAATATTTTCTGAAAGATCTTTTGCGTGCATTAAAAAATTGTATCAACTATTATTACTGTAATAATAGAAAAATCGACTAATAATACCAATACTTGTGTTTGGATTAATACATAAAATGCGACATAACAAAAAGCATTAGCCGCCAAAATATTTTTTTTCTTATTGCTGTTTCGCGGCTTCCTGTTAGAAAAGCCCATTCTTTATTCGCATATGCAAGAAATAATTTGCTTTTACTTTCTCTCTCTCACCTTGAAATAAATTGTATGCATATCTATACAACCAGTATTAAAATAAAATAAAGAATACTGACCAGTTAAACTGATGGCATTGAGCTCACAGGCTACAAATACTAATTGTACATTAAAGCCTTACAATTTCAAGGGTTAATTCTGTACGAAAAAAAAAATAAGAAGGGGAAACAGCTCTCCCCTTTCCTCTTTTTTATTACTTAATCATTGAACCTCCTATACTATCAAAGACATGCTTTATCATATAAAAAATCTATATTCAAAATTCAGAGCAAATGAGATAATTCTTAATAAAAACCCATTTAGCATTTATATAATTTAAAAGGAGTTATCCCCCTCTTTCATACTTAACCATTAAACTTCCAAAACTATTCAGAAATTTGAACGAAATCTGAAAATTCGGCTTGAAAAACCCATTTATATAAATTAAGGGGGGTGGGCATTAGAACCCCTGTTCCCCCTATTTATACTTATTCAATGAACGCCTAATAACAGTCACGGAATCGCCTCATCAGAATGATCCTAATCTAAATTTTGAACGAAAACTTAATTCTGCATGAAAATCCCATTTATATCAACTAAGGGGAGGGGCATCAGCCCCCCGTTCCCCCTCTTATACATATCGAATGAACTTCAAAAACTAATCGGGGAAGCGCCTTGTCAGGATATACCTACATGCAAAATTTCAAGTGGATCGGATATTTTTATCATGAGTTATCGCGTTACGCACGAACGTACATACAGAACGGACGGGCACATAAGCTCTCAGGCTATGATAGCCTGTGAGCTAAAAAGAGGGATGGAGACTGAAATAGACAATGCAAGTCATTTCACATTCTCTGAGAGTAGTAGAAATTATATAATTATTGATATAAATTTCAAAACTTATTTCTGCATTTTGTGAGACTAATAGTGAAACTAATATATTTGTAGTTATAATATAAGGAACTCCACAAGGGAAATGTAAAAAGCTAAATAAGATGGCGAACGGGAAAAAAGTGACCTGTAAAAAACTTATCGGAAAAAAGTGACATAAACTACAAAAGAAGAAAAAAATGGACACGGAAAAAAGTCACAAGGAATTGATTTTGGATATTCATTATTGATTTTGGGGATTCATGGTTTAAGTATGAAAGGGGGATCAGGGGGAGACTTTTAAATTAGGTAAATGGGTTTTTCATGCTGAATTAATGTTTTTGGTTCAATTTTTGGACATGCGTTTAAACTGAAAAGATGCTTGCCTGATTAGTTTTGGGGACTGACGATTACCCCCCCCCCCCCCCATCAGCCCTAAATTAGATAAATGGATTTTTATGCAAAAATATCCGTTGTATTTCAAATTTTAAATGTAAATTCTTTCTGATAAGGTGAATCCCTGAATAGTTTTAAGGATTTAATGACTAAATATAGAGGGTGAACGCAGGATAAATCCCTTAAATTAAATAAGTGGTTTTTTTACATAGAATTTTCCGATTTGCTTCACATTTTGGATGTAGGTTCTATATGATAAGACGTTTCCCTGATTAGTTATGGGGTTGTTTTGCTAACTGAAAAGGGGGGCGATTATCCCCCCCTTCCTTAAATTAGATAAATCGGTCTTTATATAGATCTATCGATGTATTTTAAATTTTAAATATAGATTCTTTCAGAAAAGGTTAAACCTTGAATAGTTTTAAGTATTTAATGGCTAAGTATAATAGGCAAACGGCGGATAACCCTTCTTAAATTAAATAAATGGCTTTTTAAGCAGAATTATCGACGATTTTTGAATTCGAGAACATTGAAAATTATGTCATGAAACAGCGATCGATTCAAGATAGATATTATACATTATTCAAAACAAGGAAGCCCTTATTCGATCACAAATCATATCAGCAGTAAGGTGAGGTCTGCTAATATTATCTACATACTTATGTGCAAAGAATGTGAGTATGTCGCAGGCATTTGCGCTTTTGAGAAAGGAACTAACATCTTCCGAGAATGCCTTATTATATTTTCATTTTCTTTCTTTATTTCTTTCATTTTCTTTCTTTTTATTTTATTTACTTTCCGGGCGAGCATATATAAATATATATATATTTAATTATGCTTTATTTTGAATAATATAAATATAATTACAATTTTACCAATAAGCAACTTTTGATTATTGTTCAATCTGACATACTTTTAGAAAGGTTTTCTGTAGGGCAGGAAGTGAGAATAACTCTATATAATTATTCAAGTAAACCTAATAGACAGATAAGTTTTCTTGTATTCTGTAGTTAAAATATTTTGCATTCATTGCTTCGCCGTTAATCGATAGTTACCTACTGTGCAGAGTACTAGAACGGTGCCTTGTGAAGTAGTCATGCCTGTGGGGTGCCGTAGGTTTTATAATATGATTAAGGGCTGGGAATCGCTATTGTGGAAGAAGCCTAACGGTCCAGACAATGAGGACCCGAAATCTTTTAAGTTTAACTACTACTTTTTTATTTTATATTATTAATATATTATTTGTATTTCAAGAAAACTATACAATTAGATAATTTATGTTAAAAAATGAAATAATAAAGAATAAAAAGGGCTCTATTAACGCAATAATCTGGTTGCAAATTTTGAATCGAGTTCTATTTGTTTGACATAAATTTCAAAAGAAACAATTTTGTGAAATAAAAATTCTTACAGTTATGTTATGTTCCCATAACCAAGCCCAAAATAAGGATTTTTTTTTTTTTTTTTTTTTTTTTTTTTTTTGAAAGGAGCATTTTATAGATTTTAAGCTAAAATGTTGTTTTTAAAATAAAAGTATTTAAGTAGATCTCTTTCCTGATTTTGAGATGGTCGATCGAATTCATTTGGCCTGAATCGAACCATTGCTAGTTTCTGAATAGAAGTAGTTTGCACTTGGTAAATAGCTAAGTGATTTCGCCAAAAGGAAAAAGTTACATACAAAGCAATTTAACTTCGTGTATCATTTTTATCGGAAAACATTTGAAACGAATTCAATATTTTTTTTTTCTATTAAGTACGAATACGACAGTATTGATATCGATACAATTGGTCGAGAACTATTGAAGAGAATAATAATTAAAAATAATAATAAGACTGATTAAAAAATTATTCTTTCGAGGTAAAAATAAATAAAAAAAACAATATATATACGATTTTTTATTTAAAAAAATCACTTGGGAGGAAAGCTATTAGTGGATAATGACATTCGTAAGAACAAATAGTAAAACGTTGAGAATATTTATGCATTGCTGCAAGTATTATAATCTAATTTATTGCTTCTTTTCAGATAGATCAATTTGAAAATTGGGTGCTGTTGAAACAGTTAAAATTGTTTTTATATCGCTTCATTTGTTCTCAGCAACTTACGATTTGTTCTTCCGAATGTCAGTATACATTAATAGATTTCTTTCAGAGTGATTTTTTAATTATAAATTCATATGCATATTGCATTTTTATTTATTTTTTCCTCCAAAGATTAATTTATTATATCTTAGCTAGTGCCAAAACTATTTAAAAAATTTGAAACCGTGTCAGTAGTTACAGAAACAATGGTACATTAGTATCAGCTGTCTTTGTTTTGTTTTCTTAATTATAATCACCTGTTTAAACGTTTTACATAAAAATAATTATATAAATGTCCATCGAAATTTTACACTTTCTGAAATGCATGTAATAAAAAATACCTAAGAAATTTTGTACCTTTGTAGTGTGTGTATGGAGTAGGATTTATTTTCAACGTTTTAAGATGAAAAAATATGCAATTTGCACTTAATAATTTATTTTTAAAAAAATCATTCACTTCTGCACTTAAAATAAATCTCACATTTTCGAATTTTTGAAAATATTTAGAAAAACTGATATGTTTTATCGATAATAAATGTTTTTAGAACAATAACGAGATCTATATTACTTATTCTATACATAGCCCTCGCGAAGATTTTTTTCAATGGTGAGGGAGAGAGCCTTAAATTGCCAAGTCAAAATTCAGTATTTGCAATTTGTTGAAAGGCAAACATAACTACTTCTCGGCATTTGCCAACTAGTTTTATAATTTTACCAAGTTATCACAATTAGAAAATGTAATATAGTTTTTATTTATAAAAAGCTTAATAATATATCTAATTATATGGGTAATTTTCATCAAATCTATCAGAAAGAGAAAGTGTATTATAGTTTTTAAAAAAAGTTTTGAATTAATTTGCCAGTTCATCTTGTAAATTTGCCAACTGTAAACAGCATGTGCGAACGTTTGGGGGGAGAATCCCCTCTGCCCCCCCCCCATAGCGAGGCCCCTGATTCTATAGTTCTGTTATATGCAATCGTATTCGAATGGAAAATAACAAGAAACAGTGTTCTGGAAACACATACACTCTCCCCACCTATGTTGTACTTGACAGCCGAGATTTTCTCTCGAGATAAATCAGCACAATACTTATTGACAGCCGAGTGCAGGGGAAAAGAACAAGCCACACAGAGAAGCTAACAATCTTGTTTTTAAGGAAGGACGATTTTCGACCGCGCAAATTCAACGAAGGAGACCGGATATAGGGTAGCTTTTGTAATATCGTTTCGCCGGTCAAGTGGTTAAAAGCTAGCCATATTTTAGCAAAATATATTTTGAATATATTTCGCTACGTATATTCAGAATATGGGAGAAATTTTGTGTTTCATTATATTGCCGTTATGCATTTTTTAAATTGATCATTAAATATTGACGTTTTGCTATAGAAATGAGAATATGTTAGACAGTGATTCATTATCATGGTTATTCGTTTTTGTTTAGTCTATATTCTCCTAGCGAAATATATTCTGAATATATTTTGCCACATATGTATGTAGAATATACAGTGGCGGTCAAAAGTTTTCTGCCAGTTACTTTCTTTGGTTTGTTTACCAGAAGGTTTCAGTTAAGAAGTAGCAAAATTGCTTCAAAAGTTAGGAATATGTGAACGACCTATGACAACGTGTTCATTTTGATGGGATACTGAAGAAACTTCTTGCAACGGCGCATAATTCAAAATTCGCGTGTGCAAAAGTTTCCAGCCACACATCATTCCTTAGTTTTTTCTATTTGTAAAGTTTTTTTTTTTGCTCATATTTGTAAATAAATCAAAGTCAATAGCATAGTTTAAATTAAAAATTGGAAAGTTCAACAATTATTCTTCGTAAACGAATGATTAGTTTGTCCCTATAGGTACAATCTTCTCGAGATAATATCGCGGCATAGTTATCGATAAGAAAACCAACTGTGAACTATATTTAAAAATTATATAAATATGGCCATGGCCTTCAGGACTTTCCGAGGTCCGAGATACACGGGAAAATGGCTATTCTTGTGGAAGGAGCTATCAGGAGAAAAACAGTTGATAACTTGCATAAAAATGCCGTTGCAATACCCCTCAATTTACGAAATGAAAATATTGCTGAAATAAGTCAGTCTGACATGTCAAGATGCTGACGTGATGCAGAACTTTATTAAATAGTCGGTTTATAGGTAAAAAAAATCAACGCACTCAACTGGCATTCTCCAAGGAACACAAAGTCTGGTCAAGTGAAAACTGGACAAAAGTTCTATTTTTCCATCAATTGAATTTGAAACTTTTTTGAGAATGATGGCAGACACTACGTCCGATGATCTATCCACAAGAGGTATGATTCACCAGAATTTTTCTACAATGAAGCATGGCGGAGAATACGTTATGATTTGGGGAGTATTTTCTTCAAAACGTGTTGGTCAGTTACATGAAATCCACGGGAAGATGAATAATGCAATGTGTAAGGATATCTTGAAAGATTTTTCGTTGCCGAATTAGAAGTAAAATTGTGGCCACAACTATTCGTTTTAATATGATAACGACCTAATGAATGTATGCAGGCCAGACAAGTAATGGCTTCCACAGAAAAAAATTCCGCTTTTGAAATGAACTACCCACAACGGTCGACATGAATCCAATAGAGTATCTTTAGAAATGAGTTGGCAAACATGTATGGAATTATAAATGTGACAACTCCAAAAGATTGCAAAAAGTGTGGAAAAAAACCTACCAGAGACGATTTTCAACCGTTGATTGAATCAATGTCACGTTGTTGCGCCGCAGTATTTTTTACTAAAAGTATTGTGATAAAATTCTAACTGTAAATTTTGTTGATGAATGTTATTTTCTATTTCAATACCATTTTATTTTTCCAAATTTGCAAAAGTGGACGGAAACTTTTGAGAATATGCGTTTTATTTTTTACTTAATTTTGTCAGATAAATATATTCATATCTATATGTTTTTACATAAATAAGTTCCTAACCATTTTGTCAATAAAATGAATACGGACCGCTTTGAATTTAATCTTCATATGGGTATTCTAACAAATTAACTAAAATTATTTTGCTGGCCGGAAACTTATGACCACCTTTGTAGCAAAAATTTTGTGCATCAATATATTATGGTTATGTGTTTTTCGAACTGGTCATTAACCCATTAACGCCCGAATTATTTTCTTAATTAAAATTTTGTATTTCCCACCACTTTTGAAAGCAAATTATATTTTATCTAAATTTATCGAGGATTCTGTCTCGTGAAATAAGGTATATATTTATCTTTTTCTTTACTGGTGGGAAAACCGCTTTCTTGCTGTTTTTGTAACCGTCCTCAAAAAGGACGCTGGGCGTTAATGGGTTAAGTAGTGACGTTTTACTATAAAAATGAGAATGTGTTAGAAAGTGTTTCATTGTCTAGGCTTTACGCATGATTATTCGTTTTTGTTTAGTCTATGTGGGATATTATTTTTAACTCAATTTTATGCAAATAATAATGAAGCCATAAAAAACTCAGTTTAAATGCTAGCAATATTTTAGTGAAATACATTCTGAATATATTTTTATATATATTCAAAATATAACCGAAATGTGTTGCGGTTATGCATTTTTCAAATTAGTCATTAAACAGTGACGTTTTGCAACCGATGGTGAAAAGAATATTTTTTGTTAATTTGCAGGGCTACACAAAAGTATTCCATTATCTAATAGTGTAAGGGCATGCAGCATTTGGGGTACGATTTAATTATATTAAACTATTTCACATATGAAATTTCTATAGGTTTCTGATGTTTACTACAAGTTTTTTTTGCATAATAATCAAAATATAGATTTACAGTGATACACAAAAATTTCGGATAGTCTACTGTATCCGAAGTATTGTATACTGTTACACCACATTTGAATATTTTTATAGTATGTATCTCATTTACCACAATTAACGCGCAGTGTCTAACTTATTACTTCTGGAATGTATTTCATCTACATAATTACCTTTTATACACATGCTAGAGATTTCTGTAGCTTTACAAAAACTAATTTTGTAGATTTACATCTTTTATATATATATATACATATATATATATATATATACACAACTTGCAAATGAAATATTAGTAACTACAGTCAAGTCTCTATATAACGAAATCCATTGTTCCAGTAAAAAATTCGTTATATAGAGAAATTCGCTATATAGAGAATGAAGTTAAAATTCTTATTTAATATGTAAATTTGGAATAAACATTATTTTTGATGTGTTTAATTAACAATTTGATATTTTTAGCTATAAATATTATCTTAATATTCTATTTTTTCAATATTTAGACAGTTTCAAAAAAGAAAATAAACATTTATTTGAAAGCTTAATGAAAATCAAATAAGGAAGACATGCATTGATTTTCCATGTAATTTCGAAGCTTTTTTAAAACTGAATAAATAAAGAGCATTTTCTGAAAATATTAGTTATATGGAGATAGACATTTCGATATATAGAGACTGTTTTAATGTAATCATAGTAAAATGTGACCGCTCCTACTAAAAATTCGTTATACAGAGAAATTCGATGTATGGAGTTTCGTTAAAGAGAGACTCGACTGTATACACACTTTTGTAACTTTATATCGGTCGAATTACAATTTTTTTTTTCAATATAAAATTTAAAAACTATGTATTGAAATTTCTAAGATGATATTCGTAATAGGAATATGCAAAATTTAAATGTATTATTTATATTTTATTTATAATCAAGATTTTAGGAATAATTATCCACATTCATTTTTTTAGGAAAAAATGTCCAAAAGTTGTTTATTTTTATATAAACAGATATTTAACATTCAACAATAAAATATTGTGTGTTTATTAAATTAAAAAAAATGGAATAATATATTCTCCAGAATTAGATATATATTCAATAAATATTTTGTCACTTTTCAATATCCAATACAACTTTTTTTAAAAAAATAGCGGCAACAGTATTAAAACAAAAAAGATATTTACAAAAACAGAAATGTTGAGTTTTTCAAGTATATTTTTATGTATTTTTTTATTTCATTGAAACAAAAAAAGGAATATACAGCAAAAACATTTTATAAGAAGATAGTTTAGAGAGACGCAGGTGTCAGATTTGTTTCAAGAAGTGAATCCAAACACGTCGCTGGACTGTTCTTTTGAAAGAACAACGAAAGAAATAAAATTCCTCATAAATACCCCTTTTTCTATAAGAATAAAATCATAAACTTCAAAATTGTTTTCAAAACTGCCAAATTCAACACATATGTTTTTGAAAATAATTGATCTCTTTACTTGTCGAAATTCTCTGCTTATTTCATTGTTACATGCGACGTTTTTAGAAAAGTTTTGTTAAACTAGGATAACTTTATCTGTATTTGCTGATAGAATTGGACTAGTTATTTATACAAAAAGTTTTACTTCTTTTAAAAAGAAAAACTGATACTTTTTTTTTTCAAATAATAATTACTGTTCGATGCATTTCTCAGTTATATTTCCGAGAAAATATAAATAATATTTTTATAGCCAAAAGTTTATTTTTTATACGTATGTATATATTATTCAAGAAAAAGTATTTTATTTTCGTTTGAAATAAGATTCATATTTAAGAATTTTTCAATCAATATAAATATACAAATAAACAGGAAACAAGACTGAGATAAAAATGTATGGGTTCGGTTAAAATTTATTTTGTGTAATTAGACAATTTATTTTTTTTATACCGAAATTCACACAAAGTATATAACAAAACATTTTTTTTTAACGAACATGTATGAAAGATATGATTGATAAATCTTACACATAACAGGAATTTTTACACATCAAACCCTCTTAGTTGTAAATAACAGAAACTTTACCATAGAATTGCGTTTATTGTGCCTGCTGCCAGAAACAATAAGAGAAATCGAAATTTGAATAAAATGATTTTTTAATGCATGCCAACGTTAGTTTGTTCAAGAGTTTGGAGAGCAATTATCTAATACCAGAGTTTTCTATTTAGGTATAGTTATAAACAACTTAATGGCATGGTAATTTTTTGGTGAAAAGAAAACTGCATGCACATATTTATGATATAATTCAATTTCTCAATTAATTTTGAGTTGTGAAATTACGACTGAAATTCTAGATACGTGAATATGTATACTTTTACTAAGCGTAAGACCAACTTTAGTAAAAAATGTCCAAGCCTAGTACAAGTATAATGTTCACATATCTAGAATTTCAGGCGTAATTTCACTATTAAATATTAATTGAGAAATCGATTAATATCATAAATATATATGTGATTTACGATGCTGGGTCTCTTGTGTCTCATGTTATGCGCCACCTCCCCTAACCAGGTCTAACTTGTCTAGTGGTTAAGGCGTTCACCTTATGAGCTAGGGATTGCGAGATCAAATCCCGCCTGTTTCCGCACTGAAGTATGTTCATTGGCTCTCAAAACATTTGATAGAGTGTTTAACAGATGGCGCCACCAGAGAAATTTTTTTGCTTGTGCCGGGATTCAGCTGGTATTCGTGTGGTTAGCTATCGGCATAGTTTTTTGCCGATACCGGACCGGCTGCGTACTTCATGAATCGGGCGGCATTCGCGCGGCGTATCATAAAAGATACGGAACTGGTAGCGGCAAGTGGCATCGGTCCAATACCGCTGGCATTGGCAAGCGGCTATCGTCCGATTGCTTACCGATAGCTCTGCGTTTGCTGGGTTGTGTCTCATGTTATGCGCCACAGAATTCTGTGCTCATGTAGACGAATCTAGTTCTGCGATTTGCAGCTTAACCAACATAAGAAGAGAAAAATACCAAGCTGGGCATCGCCTAGTAGCTTAAATGGTAGAGCACTATTTCAAGGATTTCTGGTTCGATCCCTGGCATGGGTATTTTTCAATAAAGTTAGTCTTACGCTTAGTAGAAGTATGAATATTCACGTATTGAAAATTGCGTATTTTGTGAAATGTTAATTAGTTAAAAGAGAAAAAATTATTTTAGCCTTTTCATCATAATATTTATTGGTTTTGAAAACATGATCTTAATAAGTATTACCAATGTAACTTATATTTATTTTATTTTTTATGGATAATGTTATTAATGAACTTTATATAAACTAAGTTATTTCGATTTGTTTATCGATTTGGTTGCATTACTCACGGTTTAAAAATATTTAGTGTCATCATACAGTTCACATATTCAGGCGAAGACGATTTTGAAAGATTAAGATTTTGAAAAAAATCTCTAATGTACGATGTTTTTGTGAGACTTAATTGTTGGTTAAATAATTTTAAAGGGATTGTTTCAATACATTGAATATTGATTTTTAACAAATTGTACTATAAATGATGAACTAAAGTAGTTAATCGCTAAAAGACCGTCTTTTATTTGGAGCATAATAATTTACAATGTGACAAATTGTAAATAGTATTATTTTAAACAACGAGAGAAAATACATTTTAGAGAAACCAACCAGTGTCCTGGGCGAAATCATGCAGCGTATCATTTTTTCTAATGCTGATAGAACAACTAATTGTAATAATATCCAAATATATCTTTTTGCATATTACCTCAAATCAGAAGCATACTTTAAATTAAAATTAAATAATTGAGACTTAAAACAAATTTGTTTTGTGTTTAACAATAATCTTTAGTTTATTTAGATCCATCTAGCAAGAAAGAGCGTACTTAAATCCAAATGAAAATTATTTTTTCTTACTATTTTATAACTAATTTTTCATAATTTTCTTCTGTGCCATGTTATGTTTTTATTAGGAAAATTATGTGATAGATTTAATTTAAGCTAACAGCTGACTTGATAGTATATTGAATAATTAATTACTTTATGCACATGTTTTCGTTCAGTTGGAAAAATTCAGTTTGTTAAAAAATTCGTTTTTAACTTTTTATCTCTCCCCCTCCCTTCCCGCACAAAAAAGAAGGGACTTTAAAAACAACTTCAAGATTAAATGTTAGTAATGGAACAGTTGCGAGGGTAGATTTTCCGAATCTGATCCAATTATATGAACAGTAGAAACTATTTAATAAATAGATAGCTTCGTCAAAAGAATTCTCCTCTATTAATTAATTAATTTTATGTTAAATTAAAACAATTATACTGATAAACAAATTTTAAAGAATTTTCTGTTCCTCTGTATCCATTTGGTGTTTCTTATAGATTCCATTGTGCTGAAAAAGAATATGTTTATAGAAAGTTTCTATCATGCTCTAATTTTCAGGAAATCACTTAAACGTTTTGAATTATATAGACTGTCCTATAGCAATTATCATTACAATACATTCGTCTTTTACATTCGTTGAATTCACACATATTACAACTACAATTTTCACACAATTACAATTTCCCATTATTACAACAATAATACATGCAGAAAAAAGTATAAACATATATCGCTTTCAATTTTTTTTTCAAAATTCTCCAAGCATTTATGAAAGTTAGAAGAAATAGTTTACCATTTGCTATACGGGCGCGAGCTTCATATAGTCTGTCTCAAAAGTTTAAGCACTCTGCAAATCTCGTTTAAAATAATTGAAGAAGAAAATATTTTATCCTAATTTACAATAAATACTCAACATTTAATCAAAATAAAATAAAATAAGCCATTTTGGGTAGTTAAAATAAAAAATATATTTATTTTTATTCATTTTTTCTTTTTTTCTTGAAGAAACGCTGTCTCAAAAGTTTAAGCACTTTATGCAAATTTTTCTAGAAACATGGGATTGGTATTGTGAAATGACGTTGTATGACATCATATTGCATTTTTATACAAGTATAAAAGCTGGAGAAATTATTTCCTAATGTTTTAAACATGACAAAGGGTAACGAATTCACAAAATGTGAGATTTTGAAAGATTTTAAATTGAAATCTCAAAATAAAACTGTTTCTGAAATTGCAAAAGCTTTAAATTGATCAAAGCTATGTATGTATCAAGTACTTTCTAGAAATGATAATTTTAAACGGAAACCAAGATGCAGACGACTACGTATGACGACTGTTCAGATTGATCGGAAAATACAGAGATTGGTATTTAGACAAAATATGTCCCCATACGGTAAATTAAAAATAATTTCAGAGTACAGATGTCCAAGGACACTGTAAATAGCCGTATTAAAGCGTGTGATTACATCATGTAAAAGAAATTGGCTCGCAAACCGTCTCTTAAATTACATCACAAACAGGTAAGAATGAACTGGGCTAAAAAACACATGACCTACAGGGACAAATGGCTTACTGTTTTATTCAGCGATCCGAAAAAGTGGAACTTAGATGGCCCTGATGGTTGGAAGGCGTATTAGCATGAGTTACGCAAGGACCGAAGGACATTTTTCAGCAGGCAGCAAGGCGGGAAATCCGTTATGGTTTAGGGGGCATTTGGGACATTTGCTAGCCCTCTCTAGCTTTTCTAAAAGGAAGAAAAGAGTGAAAAAGGTTTCAAGAGACCCTAAACCACCATTTGCTTCCATTCGGTGACATTTTGGGGGGATTTGAATGATTTTTTCTGCAAGACAATGCCTCAATCCACGTATCCCATTCTACAAAACTCTGCATTTTTCAGAAAAATGATAAAGTACTTGACTAGTCAGCTTTAAGTCCAGACTTAAACCCGATTGAGAATGTCTGGAATACTTTAAACCGCCAAGTTTAGGCAATGGAAAGCAGTATGACTCTATTGAAGAACTCCAAGAGGCTATTGAGAAAGCATGGTACTCTTTGCCACCAGAAACCCCACAAAAACTAATAATTTCGACGAAAGCACGTTTCTTTGAACTAATCCGAAAACATGGAAGAAAATTTTTTTACTAAAAGTTCTGTAAAAATTATAAATATGGTTGTTTTTGACATTGTGCATAAACTTCTGAGACAGTTTTTTATAACTTTTTTTAAAATTGTATTTTTTAAAATAATGTAATTTATTTTTTTCTAATTTTGATATCGTTTATTTAAATAATATTGCGAAATATGTAAATAAAAATTTTTTATTAATTCTAACTTTTTATAATTAATTAAAAATCGATATTTTATGCTTGTGCTTAAACTTTTGAGACAGACTATATAAGCCAAAGGTTCATTCAAATGACTGCTGATTTTGTGTTAAAGAATTAAGGATAATTTAAATGATTCAGTGCGAAAAAAGGTAGATAGAAAATAAAGATAGAAAATTGCATTCAGTTAATGCAATCTGTATTTAAAAATGATGAATTTCCAATGAAGAAATTTCCAGATAATTTTACATATGAATATTAGCAGTAATAATAAAAATTAATAAAGTTAAACTTATCAGAGTTAAGTCATCTGATTTAACTATTCTTCTGATATAACAATATGTTTTCAATAATGAAAACGCTATATGGCAAGTGAAAAAATTACCTAAACTTTCTTTTTATATAAAACATAAAGTTATTATCCTACCTTTACACATGATTGATTAAGAATTTTGTTAAAGCGATGAATAAAGAAGGGTGTGTATTTCAATAACTTCAAGAAAAATTCATATCTCTAAGCTATGAAAAATTAAGAAAAATATTTTTGTGGGCCCATAAATTACGCTACATATAGATAAAAGACAAAAATTGTGTTCATACATTAAGTGATTCAATGTAAGCAGCATAGATCGGATTTTAAAATGTTGTGGCACATTTCTTATGGAGAAATCAAAGGTCTAGCTATGGAAAATTATTTAAAGGCATAGTAAAAAGTTAGAATGTTTTTTGTGGTAAAATTTTCACTAAAATTTACACTAATGCAAACTACTTAAAAAACTTCTAAAAATATTTAACCTTCCTAGCCTGCCCAAATTTCACTCAATCTTGATAAAAACATTTCCCACCAGAATTGTTGTTTAAAATATTTTAATATATTTAATTAACTTATTTCTCTGAATCTGTTATTTAAC
Source organism: Maratus speculifer (assembly GCA_964019185.1). Taxonomy (NCBI): domain Eukaryota; kingdom Metazoa; phylum Arthropoda; class Arachnida; order Araneae; family Salticidae; genus Maratus; species Maratus speculifer. The sequence continues at coordinate 429,661,116 of OZ025291.1, forward strand.
TTCCTTTATGAAAAACGTTCTGGTTCCAATCGGATAAAACAAATTATAGTTATCGGTCGATTAGACCCATTCAGGACAGGAAGGTTAAAAATATTTTAAATTACTTTAATTTTTATTTTGTCAAACTGTAAGCACAACTTTCATTAGAGAATACGAAAATACTGTTATTAATGTGTGACGAAAGGAGTGAATGTGGAAGTTATTTTTTTTATCCGAAAATCATCGCGAAAATGAAAAAAAAGATAGTCAGGAAAGTGGAATGTTATTTGTTTTAAAATTACATAAGCAAATAATTCTAAATTCTGGGTATATTGCTGGATATAACGTCATTACAAAGTATTTTCTTTAATAATTTTTATTGATTATCGTATAATTCTTCAAGACACACATTATTTTTGAATCTTCGAAATTAACACTTATAGTTTGCTTATTTCTGAATCATTACAGAGCTGTTAATCAATTAATCGATTAACAGCTCGACTGTTAATTGATTGTAATTCAAATCATTTTTCATTAAAAAAAATTATTTGATAAAAATTCACTTTTTAACATCTTACTTTAATTCTTCCGTGAAAGTATTTAAACTTCCCTGATAGATTCTATTTGGATATTTTTGCAATGAAAACACGAAATGAATGCAGGTGGCCCTTAATTTTTCTGGAAGTGCGCTGATGGAACCTTCATAGATAAGGTAGTCATTGTGATTACACGAGAATCAATAATTAAGAAATTTACCACTACGTAACTTATAAAATTTGCAAAATTTCTTAGAAAGAACTTCCTTTTCTCACAAAAATTCTCTTACTTCTTCTTGGAACTTTATAATGAATGTATATTTTCAGCGTCTTTAATAATAGTTTTAAGCGTTATAAAGATTTATTAAACTATTTATTATTACTAAAATACCAAATAACATTATAGTTATTTTCATTATACGTTTGTTCGTATGAAATTTTGTTTATTATTTTGAAATTACTTTTATCACTTTATTTTCTTGTGAATGTAATCACCTTATTCAATGAAACATGACAAAATGTTATTAAATAGAGGCATATTTTTCCAGCTTTAAATTTATTTGTATCACTTATAGCAAATATTGAGTAGTTTGATGTTTCCTTTCCTTAAAAAAATAATTCTGTTGGAAATGATAAACGGTCTAGTGTTAGGAGATAAAGTAATTCCTTGACCTCTTGTCAAGTAGTAATCAATTAAACTAATACTAAACGACAACAAGTTCTGAAATTGATCGATTGTTTTCATGCCTAATCCTTAAGAAGTGTTTCAGAAATGAAAAAATTACATTTTCATAGTCTAGACTAGACTTATTAAAACTTTAAAGCACACTATAAAACAATCTGAAATTTTTATAGAAAATAACTGTATTTTATATACAAAAATTTGAAAAAATCGGTAAGAAAATAGATTTTGAAATATTTACGAAAATAGAATCTACGTATTATTTTTTTAGAAAATATATTTTAACGAAAAATTATAGATATTTTTTTGTTAAAATAAACAATTTTCCACTTGAATCAAATTTCACTCTATTTTTAACCGACTTCAAAGAGGAGGTTATGATTTCGACCTGTATGTATTTGTTGTTCACGCATAACTTTTGCAAATATGAACCGATTTTGATAATTCTTTTTTTGTTTGAAAGCGCATGAGGCCCATGTGGTCCCATTCGAATTTCATAAAAATCTGATAATTAGAACTTTTTTAAAAATAAAAACTTTAAATTTCAAATTCATTTTGTAGCAATCGACCAATTAGAAGTGTTCATTTTGCATGCTTTTCTGTTACATTTACATAGACACACGATCTTTTCACTGTTAAAAGGTTGAAGTTTTTTCTGCATCGTCACTCCACCGCTTTTATGGAATATCTCTATTTTGACCAATGAGAATTCACCATAATACAATGAAGTAATCATTTTCTATAAAAGCGATGGATTGACGATAAAGTAAAAGTTTCAAATTTTTAACAGTGTTCAAAGTGCAAAATCCTAACTGGACGAGGGCCAGGATTCACATAAATTTTGCGCTGTTTGCGAAACGAGATTTATTAACAAGAAAATTTATTTAAAACATTGAAAAATTTGCTAAAATTCAGGCTTCTGATTCGTTAATCTGGTTTCGCTAACAGTGCAAATTCTACCTGGATTCCGGACAAGTTCTTTTATGCAAGAAACCGGAAATATAGCATCTAGGGGATATAATGTGGAAATCGGCTATCTCGGGGCGTGTTCAGAGCAACTTACAAAAGTAACCAATGTTACCGACCGATTGTAGGGCAGTACGAAAGCAAATTGTGGCATCAATGAAAACTATTCTGTTGAATTGTAGCTGACGTCACACTTCGCTTTGATTTTCATTTCGTACTTGTCTACACTGTTAAAAATCTGCTGCATTTTGCTGCAACGCACTCCCCTGCTTGTACAGAAAACGGTTACTTGGCCGTGAAATGGCGCTTTCTCATTGGTTGGAATAGAGATATTATATACAAGTGGTGGAGGGCGTTGCAGCAAAATGCAGCAGATTTTTAACAGTGTACAATCGGTAAGTGGTCGGTAAGTAACCGGTAAGTTGTGTTGAACACGCCCTCTGTAACACTTAAAAAAGCGCTAAAATGTTCTATTCTTTAAATGTGCAACAATGCTAATGAAATTTAAAGATAGGCGCGACATCTGCAGGACATTTTCTAAAAATGCAAGAATTATTGCTAGTCTAGATAATGTATCACGAAAATGCCGCAGATGTTGCTGTGATCGACACTTTGGAATTCAGTAGCATCGTTGCACATTTAAAGGATATAAATTTTTAGCACTGCTTGCATTGTAAAAAATTGAACCCTTTTTCTGCGTCGTCACCCCATCGCTTTTATAGGAAACGATTACTTCGCTCTATTATGGAGCATTCTCATTGGTCAAAACAAAGAAATTCTATAAAAGCGATGGAGTAACGATGCAGCAAAAGGGTCGAATTTTTTACAGTGTCGATAGCAGATTTTCACTCCATGTATTCCAGACTCTCTCCTTCGAACAATGAAAAGTTCTCAAAAATGAAGGCTTATGATTGGTCAACCTTGTTTTGCTTAACCTTTACGGAGGGGCTCTCTCAGTGTCTACCTGAGAATACATGTAAGCCCGGACAGATGCTGTCACAGCCCCTCCGTAAAGGTTAACAGCGAATAATCCTTCTGGATCCTAACCACTGTTGCAGAGATGCTAGTTTTTTTCCAAACTACGAAATCTTAGCTGGAACAATTCTCGTATCCACCAAAGTGAAAGATCCACATCGATCCAGACATGAGAATTCGATATCGAAAAGCTGAAAATTCATCTCTAAAGAGCCTTACACGTTAAAGCAAGAGTGCCTGTGTATCAGGGTGCTTGTTATGCCGGATTCCCAAAGTGATTAAAGTACATTGCTATGTGCTAGATTTACATTTAGACAAATATAAATGACGAAAAATTTTGATAAGCTTACCATTAAAGTTAAGCTATTTAACATCTTTCACCCATAAAACAAACTCGTTCAGGCGACTACCGCCAAGTTCTGGAATAAAAATTATTAAATTTTCTGTATTTTGGAAAACCGCGTTTATCAAAGAAAATTCTTAACTTCAAATATTACTACTTTCATATAGACGCATGCTGAATCATGGTGTGATTTTGATAATATCTTCCTTTTTAGTTTTTATGACTGAAAAGAGTATTTTAATACATACGAACATTTAGAATTACCTTGCTATGCATTGAATCATAGAAGCAACTTGACGCGCTCTGATTGTGTACGCGTACTTTAAACTGTAAAAAATCTGACCCTTTTGCTGCATCGTCACTACCCCGCTTTTATAGAATATCTCACTTTTGATCCATGAGAATGCTCCATAATAGGCTGAAGTAATCGTTTTCTGTATTAACGGTGGAGGAACGATGCAGCAAAAGGGTCAAATTTTTAACAGTGTACCCTGTTTAAAATATCTTGAAAAATTACGTCTGTTTTTAAAGACTATCTATTTTCTGACCAATGAAAACGCTCCATAGACGTTTTTAGATCGCTCTCATTAGTCAGAAAATAGATAGCTTTAAAAACAAAGGTAATTTTTCACAATGATTTAAACGTGTACTGATGAATTGTCAGCTTTTGAATGCCCAATTACGAAGTCTGTAGAATTCAATGTGGACCTTAAGGCACTACACTAGTCTCAGAAAAAGACCCTGATGTTAGTGTAAAGACTATGGAGGCGTTCTTTTCTCGCGTATCTCGTCAAATTTTAATATATTTACATGATTATTTTTTCATAGGTTAGCCGAGGATGATCTACAACCTTCCTAGTTTTTACTTCTTCGATTTTGCTTATGTATGTTTTATATAATGATAGTTTCAATTTCAGAACCGTTTAAACCGGTTTTGAAATTTAAAATATATTTTTTTTTAATCTGAAACCAAAATTGAAAAAGTAAAAACTAGGCCGATTGTGGAATATCCTCAGCTATTCTATGGAAAAAAATCACGTAAAAAATTTGAAATTTTATCGAGATATTTGAAAAGAACGCCCCCATAGACTTCACATTATCATCCGGGTCTTTTTCTGTGCCTACACTGTTAAAAATCTGCTGCATTATGCTGCAACGCCCTCCACCACTTGTATATAATATCTCTATTGCAACCAATGAGCAAGCGCCATTTCACGGCCAAGTAACCGTTTTCTATACAAGCAGGGGAGTGCGTTGCAGCAAAATGCAGCAGATTTTTAAAAGTGTAGTGTACGGCCTTAAAGTTTGCTGGATGCGATAAATTTCCTAAATGTTAAAGCTTAAATGGACAAGTTCTCGCATCCAGTAAAGCGGAAATAGACATCGATACCAATCGACATCCTTAAGTTGTTGAAAAGATGAAAATCCTTTAGTATATATTTTGCTCCGGAGGAAAAAAATATCTCTACATATCAATGCAAAATAAAGTGCATAGATATGTGCAACAAAATTATCTTTAGATTCAGATTTGGTTACATGATTAGACACCAGAATGATTTCAGATTTTGTTCATGTAGGATTCCTCAATGTGAATATGACGTCACATGGAGCACATATACGATTGATTGAAATGATTCTGGACAAAAATGAGTCATCAAGGGGGTCCTTGTGGCCGAGTGGTTAAGACACCACGCTGCTAATCTCTTGAGAGCGTAGGAGATTGTGGGTTCGAATCCCACTGGCTCCGTTGCACACACTCTTTATGTGTAGCTCCCGGTTGTACTTATCTTGTGACGTAATATTTCCTTGTGCTATCTTGTCCTTGTATTTCCACGAATTTGTAAAATAATATGGATTATGCATTTATGTCTGTGTAGAAATAAAGGATCATTCGGCGTACAATCGAATTCTACCAGGAAATCATCATCAAATTTTATAATAGAAAATGCCTAGCATTGCGATACATTGTTAAAAATTTAACTTTTGCTGCATCATCACTCCATCCCTTTTATGGAATATCTCATACATACACTGTAAAAAAAAAAAAAAAAAAAATTACCATTTTGCTGCATCGTCACTCCCCCGCTTTAATAAAATATTTGTCTTTTGACCCATGAGAATGCTCCATGATAGGCTGAAATAATCGTTTTCCATAAAAGTGGTGGAGTAACGATGCAGTAAAAGGGTGAAATTTTTAACAGTTTAGTTGGGACAAAAACGTCCGTGAAAAAAGTATTTGGGGTTTGAATGCTGTCACTCTCTTATAGATGCAGCCAAGTACAGGTTATGATTTTCGGATTCCTCGTCGAATCATCACCGCTCATTTCCGATGCCTTTACTGCATTTATAGGAATTAGATTGTTGCTGTTTATGTATTGAATCATAGAGAGATTTTTGTTAAAATCTTTCTTTTTGCTTTTTCTGACTGAAGAGGGAGCACTTTTGACTACACTAGAAAAGCATTTTACTATTCATTGATACATGGAGTCATTTTGCTGTTTACTCATATATGGAAGCGCTTTGCCGCGCGCTTATGTGTAAGGACACTTTACTTGAGTCATTGTCACCTTTCGATAACCACTTCCGATGTCCGTACGATTAGATGTTGACTTTAAGATTTCATGAATGCGGTAGCTTTTCGTCGTGCCATATCTGAAGAAGTTACCACATCCAGAAAACCTAAAGATTCACAACGATACTAACCAATATTGTAAGTGTCTTTTGAAAACTTGACAATCAAACAGTGACAAGTAAAGCGAATACATCAGAACTCAGCAAAGTGCGTTCATTAGTAAAGCGTTGCAAAGAGCCATCATATGTCAGTACACATAATTATGTATTACGGTATAAATAACTAAAAAGTAGGAAATAAATTTAAATTTTTCAAAAAAATGTGTAACCGACTCCAAAGAATAATAATGTATTACGGTATAAATAACTAAAAAGTAGGAAATAAATTTAACTTTTTCAAAAAAATGTATAACCGACTCCAAAGAAAAGCGCTAAAAAGAATTAAATAATTCTATAAAATTCTCTAATGACAAATCGTTATCCAATAACCACACATTGACTATCATGTACAGGTATAAAACGGTTAAATTTAATGTATAGAATTTAATATCCACCAAACATAGATTTTCCAGAGAATATTTTTTACAAGAGATTAATTTACATATTTTTTATTTAATTTTTGAATAGATACATATAAAAAGTAATGAATTACTTTTTGAAGTTGGTGCCATACTGTCTTAAGTATAGTAAGAATTGTGGATATATTATGTCTAGTACCATAAATAAAATGGGGAAATCATTATCGATTATGATTTTTTGGCACCAACATCAAAAAGTAATTCATTACTTTTTATATGTATATATTCAAAAATTAAATAAAAAATATGTAAATTAATCTCTTGTAAAAAATATTCTCTGGAAAATCTATGTTTGGTGGATATTAAATTCTATACATTAAATTTAACCGTTTTATACCTGTACATGATAGTCAATGTGTGGTTATTGGATAACGATTTGTCATTAGAGAATTTTATAGAATTATTTAATTCTTTTTAGCGCTTTTCTTTGGAGTCGGTTATACATTTTTTTGAAAAAGTTAAATTTATTCTCATTTTTTTACAGCGTATAATATCTAAAAAGAATTTCAATAAATAATAAAATTATTAATATATTTCTAAAATCTTATACATTGAAGCTGTTATTTGGTTGAAAATTTAATGATATGTAAAAATAAATAATTCTCACAATAATATTACTATATGATATAGAACACGCATTTGTTTTATAACAAATAAATTAAATGTTTTTCTTGTGTGACATACGTATCTCCTTTTAAAATAAATATATCGGCAATTCAAAAAATCAAAATATTCAATATACGTGATAAAAATAATCTTTTTAAGCAAAAAATACTTTTATTTATTGAAATTTTGATACGGTTCATTGCATCAGTGTAGTATTTTTGGAATCCATAAAGGTTTCTAGAAATTGGAAAGAAATAATGAAATACAGAATAATGAAAAAATAATATAAAATGAATCTTATTCTCAAATTTCTATTTTCAGCATTGTTCCTTCATTATGTCAGAAATGTATGAATGTTCTACTTCGAATAAATGTAAAAGATATCATCTTAATAATTTAAACAAGGATTAAAATTTAATGATATCTGTTCTTAAATTGAAAAGGGCAAATTTAACACATATATTTTTAGTTTATTTTTGTTCGGAAATGGATGAAACTATCAGGTAAAACTGTAATTATGTTTATAGTTTGCGTGCTTTTATTGTTTGTTTGTTAACTAGATTTTCATTTTGAAGTTTTTGTGAAATTAATTTTATCATTTTATTTTCTTGATAACATTACCGTCAGTTGCAATGAAACATGTCAAAATAAAATTAAATAAAGATAGTTTTTGCTTGCTTTATTTTTTTATATCGTACATCAAATTTTGCGTAGTTTGATGTTTTCTTTCCTTAAAAAATAATTCTGTTAAAAGTGAGAAACGGTGTAGTGGCATAGAGAAAGTAATTACTTAACTTCTTATCAAGTAGTAATAATCAGTTAAACTAATACTAAACGATAACAAGTTCTAAAATTAATCGATTATTTTTATGTGTAATATTTAAGAAGTGTTTCAGAAATGAAAAAATACATCCTTATAGCCTAGACTGAACATAAAATTTAAAGAAATATCGTGTTTATATATTCTTAAGTAATATCTAGAATAATTCTGTTAAATTAAAAACAAGATATTGAAACAAATCGTCTTATTATTAGCAACTAACGCACTATTTAAACTAACTTCACAGTTTAAAGGCACAGAGTATCCTTTAGTTTATCGAAATGATAAAAATCATTACATTTTTCAAAGTAGCAAAACATAAATAATATACAATTATAAGAATTTTTAGGCGGGGGGTCTCGAATCGACGAACTATCTGACGAATTGTAGTCTCTGTTCGCTGTCTGTCCGTTTGTCAGAGAATCCGTAAAAAAAAACTACATAATTCAGAGACTGCAAATTTTGTATACTAACAGCTGAATATTTTGAGTAACACGATAAATCATAACATTTTGAAAAAGTCCATTATTTTAGTTAATTTTTTCAAAGTCATCAGTTAAATTTTTGCGATTTAAATTTTAGAAGAGATTCTTCATTTTTTACAGGCCGAATTAAGTTCATTAGTTTTAGTTAAATATTAATATTTTGCGCATATCGCCTATTAAAAAATATATATAAATTACTTCAAAATATTCAATAAGTATTAATTTTTTTTTAAAAAAAGTATCTTCATTTATTCAAATTTTAAAAAGGTTTATTGTATCCTTATAATGTTTTGGGGAAACATAGATTTTTCTCGAATATGAGAGAAATGCTTTACAGAATAACGAAAAAATAATATAAAGTAATTCTTATTCTGAAATATCTATTTTTAATATTGTAGTTATTTGCATTATGCTACTGTTGACGTGTCTTTTTTCTTTATTTGTTGAATAACTAGTTTTTTTTTAATTTAATTTTTTTACGAAACTACTTTTATCATTTTCTTTTCTTGAGAATGGTGTCGTCGGATGCAATGAAACAGGTCAAAATGTAAACATATATAGTCATTTTGATTTAAAGTTTTAAGTTGTTTTTTATCACTTATAGCAAATATTGAATAGTTTGATGTTTACCTTTTTTTAAAAAAATAATTCTGTCGGTAATGATAAACGGTGTAGTGTCAAAAGAAAAAGTAATTCTTTGACCTCTTGTCAAGTAACAATCAATTAAACTAATGCTAAACGAGAACAAGTTCTGAAATTGATCGATTGTTTTCATGTCTAATCTTTAAGAAGTGTTTCAGAAATGAAAAAGAGACATCTTCATAATCTAGACTAGACTTAAAATTTAAAGAAATAGGATATTTATGTATTTTTACAGCTTATCTAGAATAATTCTGTAAATTAAAAACAAGACAAAAAGCATACTGTCTTATTATTATAACTAATGGAGTATTTAAACTAATTTTGTAATTTAAAGACACACAGTACCTTTGAACTTTTCGAAAAGAGCAAAAACATCGCAATTTTCAAAGTATGAAAACATAAGTAATATGCAATTATAATGTAATATATAAATTTGGGGGGAAAGGGTATTTCATCTGGCGAAACCTTTTTCGTCTTTGTTTGCTGTCTGTTCGTCAGTCACAGTGTCCTTACACAAAAACAATACAAGTCAGAGACTTCACGGTTTGTTTACTTAAAGCTGAATTCCTTGTGTTACACAACAATTATAAAATTTTGAAAAAAGTCTGTTATTTAAATTAAACTAATTTTTCCGATGTCGTCCGTTCATTTTTTGCGATGTAAATTTTAGACGAGAACCTTAATCTTTTACAAATCGATTTCAGTTCATAAGTTTCGATAATTATTAACCTCCTTTTAGAAAATATATAAAAATCACTTGAAAACATAATAATAATAATAATAAACCAATAAAAAAATTTAATGAAAAGAAAAATACTTTTATTGGAATTTAGACATTGTTCATTGCATTCGTGTAGCATTTTCGGAAACCATATGGTTTTGTACAATTTGGAAAGAAATGCTATAGAGAATTATGTTAAAAATAATATTAAATAATTCTTACTCTCGATTTTCTACTTTTAACATTCTAGCTAATTACAATATGCTTCTTTTCACATGATTTTTTTACTAGATTTTCCATGTGAATTTTTTGCGAAGTTACTTGTATCATTTTCTTATCTTCAGATGTTGTCGTCGGATGCAATGAAACATGTAAAATGTAAACATATATAGTTATTTTTTAAGATTTTAAGTTTACTTTTATCACTTATTGCAAATATTGAATAGTTTGATGTTTTCTTTCCTTAAAATAATAATTCTGTCGGAAATGATAAACGGTGTAGTGTCAAAAGGGAAAGTAATTATTTGACCTCTTGTCAAGTAACAATCAATTAAACTAATACTAAACGATAACAAGATCTGAAATTGATCGATTGTTTTCATGTCTAATCCTTAAGAAATGTTTCAGAAATGAAAAACATGCTGTATTCTTTCAACTGAATATCTTCTGTCACAAGACGAATCATACATTTTTTTAGTCCATTATTTAAATTAAATTTTTTTTTTCGATGTCATCGGTTAATTTTTAAGTTTTAAATTTTAGAAGAAATCCTTAATTTAAATAATTTTTCGTGTACGCAATCATAGCTTAGAGGTAAAGAGTCTCGCTAATACCACAATTACATATGTCAAACATATAAGTATTGATCATATACCTTGTGTTAAAAAATAGACTGATGATTTTAAAATTCAATAATTTGCAAACGTTGACATTCTTAGAAAAATGTCAAGAGTGGTTCCAGGATATTTATTATTGTGATTTGTGGATTAGTGATCATTTCAGTTTCTTAAGTATTTTGCCATCTTATGCAATGAAACACGTCAAAATATAACAAAATAAAGGTATTTTTGCCAGTTTTAAAAGTTTTTATAGCAAATATTGAATAGTTTTATGTTTCCTTTCCTTAAAAAATAATTCTGTCGGAAATGATAAACGGTGTAGTGTCAAAAGAGAAAGTAATTATTTGACCTCTTGTCAAGTAACTATCAATTAAACATATACTGAACCATAACAAGTTCTGAAATTGATCGATTGTTTTCATGTCTAATCTTTATAAAGTGTTTCAGAAATGAAAAAGATACATCTCCATAATCTAGACTAAACTTAAACTTTAAAGAAATATGTTTATACATTTTTAAGAATTATCCAGAACAAGTATGTTAAATTAAAAGTAGGATATTGAAACGCACCACCTTATTATTATAAACTAATAGACTAGTTATACTAATTCTACAGTTTAAAGGCACACAAATCCCTTGATATTGTGGAAACTATCAGAAACATTACATTTGTCAATGTAGCAAACCAGAAATAATATGCAATTATATATGTATATATATTTTTATTGGGGGGGGGGGGGGAGAATGGGAGTTCGTTCATCTGATAAATCCCTACTCGTCTCTGTTTGCCGTCTCTCCGCCTGTCACAGAGTCAGTATGCAAAGCAGTATGTGTCTGGGTTTTCAAATTTTGTGTTTTTGCAACTGTCAGCAGAAAATTCATAATTTTTTAAAGTCCATTATTTTAATTAAATTAATTTTTTCAATGCCATCGATTCATTTTTACATTTTAAATTTTAGAAGAGAACCTTAAATTTAAACAATTTTTCATGTAGGTAATCATAACTTAGAGGTAAATAGCCTCGCTAATACTGTAATTATATATGTCACATATATAATTATTGATCAAGTACCTTGTGTCAAAAAATAGCCTTACTGATTTTAAAATTCAATAATTTGCAATCGATGACAATTCTTACAGAAATTCTTATAGAATAGTAACGTATGAAGTCTATTCTGACTTGAGGATGTGTTATCATTTCATTTTCTTAAGCATGTTGCCATCGGATGCAATAAAACATGTCAAAATGTGAATAAATAAAGCTATTTTTGAGTGTTTTAAGTCTAATTTTATTACTCATAGCAACATTGAATAGTTTTATGTTTCATTTCCTTAAAAAAATAATTATGTCGTAAATGATAAACGGTGTAGTGTCAAAAGAGAAGGTAATTCTTTGACCGCTTGTCAAGTAACAATCAATTAAACTAATACTAAACGATAACAAGTTCTGAAATTGACCGATTGTTTTCAGGTCTAATCTTTAAGAAGTGTATCAGAAATGAAATAAGATACATCTTAATAATCTAGAATAGACTTAAAATTTAAAGAAATAAGATGTTTTTATATTTTTAACAATTGTCTTGAATAATTTTATTAAATTAAAAACAGGACATATTGCCTTATTATTAACAATTAGTGAACTATTTAAATTAACTTCACAGTTTAAAAGCAGAGAGTACCATTTAGTTTGTCGAAACTATTAGAAACATCGTGTTTTTCAAAGTAGATAAACACAGATAGTAGCCAAGTAATACTTTTTAAAACATTTTTTATAAATATATAGTATTAACTATATTATTGAGAAAAAATTAAATATTGCATATTAGGGTGGATGGAAAAATCGAAATTTTGATATTCGAATCGTCGTAGGGTGCAAAAAATTCCTTTTATGCATGCTAGTTTACATATATATATATATATTCAAATTGAAATCTATTCTTATATTCTGGTGCCCAAAGCACCTCAATAATATTTAAAAATTGAATTTTTTATAAAATTGTATAGTCTTTTTTTAATTTTTTAAAAATTATTTTGGGCGCGGATTACAATAGTTGCCTTATATATATATATATGTGACGATTTAAGGAGAACTCGAATTATTTCCACTGGTTAAAAAGAAACACACAGTCATGGCAAGCGAGGGAAAAAACAAAATAAATAAATAAATGTAGAAGATCCAATAATTAGTCATGGGCTGCTGTAAATTCATTTATTAAATTCGTAATAATGAGGAAGGAAAAGCTCCTTTTGCAAAATTTCCATCATTATTTCAGCGAGCTGTCCTCATCGGAGAAGCAACCCAAGAAATCTTCTTTTTCATCTCGAGACTTCCACCTTTTTAAACTAAAAAGAAAGTTCTGGAACATTCTGTAACCTCAAACCATCATTCTTTTTTGTAAACAGAATTCTTGTCCAGCTACGAGATTATTTTCCACAAACGATAAATTTATTTTTTAAAAAAATATTATTTAACCACTTTATAATTGACTCAGAATTTTAAATATCTTAGGCAGACAATTTTTATAAATGATTAATTTTAAGAGAAAAAGAAAAGAAATGAATTTATTAATATGCACACATCAAAGGTTGACGTAGGAAAAATAAATAAATAGATAAAATAAAATAATGATATTTTTTGAAAGGTATGGTTTTGGAATAAATTTAATAAGACTTTCTTAAAAAGGGTTGATAAAAACATAGAAGAAATCAGTTTTATTTGGAATATTAAGAAATAAAGTTTTAATTAAGAATATTTTTAATTTAGAGCCATCTTTTTAAATTTACGCATACTGGAATAATATTTTTTAAGGCAAATTAAGAATTTATATCGTCTGCTTAAGGACTAACAGATTAGATTTAGAAACAAGATTTTAATTTAATAATTTGAAGTAAGTACGGAATATTATTATAAGAAAATTAAGATAGTATAAAGGTTAGTTTTGGCGAAAAAATTTTAAATTTGTAATATATATATTAGTTCAAACATTTTTTTAAATTTAAATCCATTCATATCTTCCGGTGCCTCAAACGCCCCCAAAATGTAAAAAAAAAATTGAAATTCTTATAAAGATTTATATATATATATTTTTTTTTTAATTGCTTCACCAGTGCAATACAACCGTTGTCTTTTAAGTATATTAACATGCATCGAAATAATTTTCGATTTTGATAAATATATTCCAGTGCCCCGAAACTCTTAAGTATTTGCCGAAAATCGATTTTTATGCAAATTTTGAATTAAAAAATAAAAATAAAATTAAGACTTAAAGATTAATTTGTATAACGTAAAATATAGATCTAAAGGATGAGAAATCGTTTATTGTATTTTATTCATTGTTTAAAATTAGGATTTCATGCTTTATTATTTGGAAAACCTTTTATTTTTTCCATATAACGATGGAGTTTCATTACGATTGGTTTATTCTGCCGAGCTGTCTCAATGACATGTCAGATGTTAAGACCAATAAGATTATCTGAACGAAAAATCCCAGCCTGCTATCACCCAGTTAGCATAACTGGTAAAGCAGGCCTTGTAAGCTAAGTATCTGGGTTAGATTCCAAGCCTAAGCAATTTTTCGATCAGTTTTAAATATTCAATTCGTATGATAAAACTTTATTGAATGAAAACAATTATTTTATTAGTCTCCAATATTTCGTCATTCAAAACAAAATTCTTGTTTGGGGCTATAAAAATTAAAATTTAGTTTCTTCAACAAAACAGAATTTTTCCGTGTGCAGTGTGTACACTAACAGAAGACATGTTAACAATTTGCGAGAAATGGAATACAGTTTAAAAGTTTCCTGGGCTACAAAACAGGCACAGTCTTAAATTTAGTGAGCCACGTTATCTTATAAATATATATATAATAATACTTACAACATAGCCAAAGAAACACATGCATAATTACAAAAGCTGTAGCATAATAATTATTTATAATCAGACAATAGTTTTCGCTCACCCTGTATATTGTTTTAAACAATTTTAACCTTCCCACCCTGTTCAAATTTCACTTATTTTTGATTAAAAACATTTTAGAACAGAATTGTCATTTAAAACATTTTAATGTATTTAATTAACTTATTTCTCTGAATCTTTTATTTAACATTTTTTATGAAAAACTTTCTGGTTCGAATCGTATAAAAGAAATTATAGATATGGGTTGATTAGACCCATTCAGGGTAGGAAGGTTAAAAAATCCCAAATTTTTTTCGTTTACTGTATATCTTAAAGCTACATTTTTGAAAAATAAAATTATTCATATTAAATTTCTGCTTGCCATTATTTAATATCTTATGAAATATATTTTTTTTGTTTCATTTCTTCTTTAACTCTAACAAAAGATTACAAAAAGTTGAGATGTTTGAATGCTGGTGATTTTTAAGCAGTAAATGTTGCTCTTAGATAAAACACAAATCTTTTTTCTGCATTTCAAAACTGTTTGCACTAATTGCATTTTAATCTACCACCAGATGTTGCCCACCATAAATTATTTCTTTCATCTCTTTGAAGAATGTCTTTTTTTACGCAATCTCAACATCAATATGTTTTATAAGAAAAGACTGAAGCAACTGAAATTTTTCTTCAGCGACGACGTGATGTTTCAGTGTGTTTCAAAAGTTAAAGAAAGAAGTTTTCCATTTCTTCATGTTGAAAAATATGCAATTGTTTTTTGAGACGCGCTTTTTAATTGTTGTTGTATCAAATATCTGATGTGGATTCGTTTATTTTTATAATGCTCCTACGCATTCTTTCCTTCAAAAAGGGAAAAGAAGAATCTGAGAAAAAACACTAAATTAATGTAAGATTTTTGTATTTCTTTGTTTTAAACATTGTTTGTTATGTACTATCGATTTTTAAAGCCCGGGTAATAGGTTTTAATGATATATTTATATAATGCAATGCCCAGTATCATTAAAAAGGCAATAAACGTCAAATTGTTAAAAACAGATAATTCAATTAAATTAATTACAGAAATACTACGGGCATGAAAAAGAAGCTGCCATGATTAGTATCCTTTCAATTTAAAACAAAAACAAAAACAATAACGCCGAAAAAACAATTTGGGAATATTGTATATTCGTTTTAATTGTGAATATTAACTCTGAAATTGTGAATATTAACTCCGAAAATACTCGATTACAAATATGAATGTGAAGCTTGAGAGTATTTTCATTGTACAATACATTAAAAATCCATTAAATCATTTAATTTCTATTACTTTAAATATTGCTCATATTGTAGGGGAACCTGGAGCTCAGTGTACGTATTAACACGGGCTTGTCAGTGAGAGGGTTAAAAAAAGAAATTTACCAATTCTTCTTGTTGAAAAATATACAGAAAAACGTTCTGGGAGACATGCGTTTTTTAATTGTTCCTGTATTAAACATCGGATGTGGATTTTTTTATTTTTACATTATACTTATGCATTCTTTACTAACTCAGAATAACGTCAGATTTTTGCAGTCTTTATTGTATGTACTGTCGAAATTTAAAGCCTAGATAACAAGTTTTAATGATGTATGTATATAATGCAATGCCAAGCAGCATTATATAAACAATAAACTTCAAATTAAAAAAAAAAAAAAAAAAAAAAAAAAAAAACAGATAACTGAATTAGAATTAATTACAGAAATTTTATTGGTTGCGCAACTAGTTAGCTTGTATGGTTAGAATGCATTACAATAACAGAAAGGTTTTTTAAAAATCAGTATAATGGATACATGCTTCAAAATATTTTCCTCGTGTGACATTAAATCGGGCAATGATTTATTACTTTATTATTCAGTATACAAATGGAAGCTATAAATACTGAAATTAGAAAAGTTCTTATGAGAAGAGAGCATTTGCTTTACCTGTTTGCGAAAACTAAAACATTCATATGATGTTATGTTAAGCATATGTTCTAAAAGAAAAATTTGTCCATTGTCATTTTGTCACACTTTGGTTGATGGTTACATGATTACAATGCAATAGAAATCATTAAACATTATTGTAAAACCAAGGTTATGGGTACATGTTTTATAAAACATTAATTCGGTTAATGTTTTTTATGTGTGTTTTTGTGTTATTCTATAACAGAATAAAATTTATAATTAATAACTATTGTTTGACAATCCATAATAATAGCTCTATGTCTCGTATTTGGGAAGAAACAGTTTGCTTGAGAGGAGAGGAAAAATTCACAAACTTTAAATTTGTGTTTTTAAGCTTATATATTTAAAACTACATTTGGTTTTTTGTAGTGCCACTTGGAGTACGTCTTTCTGGTCAAAACCCAGTACATTTCAATTTATATAAATCTGTTTTCGATTTCAACTTATAAGATTGAATATAAGGGACTAATAATGCGTAATTAATCTTAAAAGGCACTTCACGGGCATCATTTCTATACAATATGGAACTTATATTTTTTCAGAAATTTACAGTTATTGAAAGAAACTATTAGGAAGGAAGTGTTACAAATACAAAAATGCAGTTGACTTACAGAAACTTTGCTTGACGAGTTAAAGAAAACAACACATTTCTAAAATATTATTTTAATTAAAATATTCTTCGTGGATATCTTTTAAATCTTATTTTTACATTATTATAAGAATAGTTTGACTAAAAATAGCTGTTAGAAATATTTCAGAGAAATAAAAATTGCTTTTTTTTGGAATTACCTCGTCAAAAAATAACTTAAGATTACAAAGATTTAAGTGTTTTCAAAAACTTGTTTATCTAAAAGATCTAACGAAAAACATTTAAGAATGTGTAAGTTACTATAAATTTCAAATCGATTTTGCAAAAGTTATTTATTGATTATCATTTTAACCTTTATCTAAGGCATTATTTATAAAGAAATTGCTTCACCTCAAAAATTATCTTCTTTAATATCCGAAGATAATATGGATTAATAAAAAAATATAAAATTGATAGTATGAAATATGATGATAATATGAAAATATACATCTAAATGGACATTATTATTTAGATGTATTTTTTCATTAAAACTAATTAGTTAACCAAAAATACTCTTATGAAAATATCACAAACCTTATAAAAGCAATGTATTTAATAAATGCTAACGTCGTTTTAAAGAGGACCGAGAATCCGTCGAAGACGATAAGTGCGTTAGACAAATTTCGCTGGGGCAAGATACTGATACTTTGTGCTTGATTCAATTCCTCGTCAAAACTCGCGCTGATGCGATTCCATATCCCCCTATCAATTGGACATAGCCCCGTGAGGCATTTATCTGTTCCCAATGAAAAAACATTTACAGAGATGCTGTTTTTAGATATCATATGCGGTAATAACATTATGTAACCTTATCATAGGCTGCGAAAAATGACTTCCAGCGACGCTTCCAGAAGATATACGAACGCAAGCAGAGGTATACCGTCGCCGTATATAATCGTCGCCGTCGATTTTAAAATCCAACAACTTGCAAACGGTGACAGTTATTTAAAAATTTTTTGCAGGAGGGTTATGCATAATGTCAAATGTTTTTTAACCGTAAATTTTGATTTTAGTTCGAATTTCAAACAATAGATGGCGCTGACGGCGATCGAAGGCCAGGTGATCAGTGCTGAGTGAGGTCAGTTTCGGTTTCGATCGTTGCTTCAATTGCCGTCAGCGCCATCTATTTTTTAAAATTCGAACTAAAATAAAAAATTACGGTAAAAAACTCCTGACATTATACATAATCCTCCTGCAAAATTTTTTTAAATAGCTGTCACCATTCGCAAGTTACTGAATTTTAAAATCCATCAGTCATTTTTGGGACACCCGGTATATATAGCTAAAGTTATTTTTTTTTTCATTTTCTTTAATTCCGCATAATCCATTAATCATTTTCCTAAAAAGAACTAGAATGTATTACTTAAATATCAATATCTTATTGCTAAATCTTAATTTCATTCCACAAATCCATTTCCCTTTTTAGAATAAAAAACATTTATCGAAAATTTTGTTTTATTTATTTAATAATCGTCTGCTCCTGGTTGACTCATCCGCATTTTGAGACTGATTACTTTATCTTATTGCGCGAGATATGAAAGATTCCTTACATTTAGTTCCACCTCTGAACCAATGGAAGGGCAGGAAGTAAACTACAACTACTTTTGAATAATCCTTAGTGGGTTTTGAAAGCAAAGCGTCATAGAAGGCGGGACCAATTTATTTGAGAAATTTGACAGTGTCAGTTGGTGTTGACGGAGCGATCAGAATTCACTAATATATCAACTACTAAGGTTGCCTGCTTCTTCTCGGAATGTAGATTTCTTACCGCAGTGATCGTAGTTTCAAGAAAAATGCTTCTGCGGAAAACAGCTTTTACTTTGTAGTTGTGTCACATGGACTTGGAAAATTAAGGAGGTTTAATAATAATTTATGAAGTGGCCTTCTATTGAAGTTCTAATAAATTATGCTTCTAAGCTTCATACAAATCTTTATAATTTTAAAATGACAACACATGTACTCTCGTGCATAGGCCAAATGACTTCGACTGCAACTTTATTTGATGGAATTGACGTCTGTTGACTACACGAACTCAGATTTCGTTCGCAACATCCTATTCATTTCGAAACATATTGTGTTTTTGCGGGAACACCCCTAAAATATCATCATATATATATATATATATATATATATATATATATATATATATATATATATATATATATATATATATATATATTTATGCATGTATATATCTATACATATATATATACATATATATATAGATCATATATATCAACATTTGAACGGAGGGTTGTTTTGGGGTCTAGTAGTCATGATCGGCGAAAAAAGACAAAAAATTTCCGGAAATGCTTTCCTCTGGACGACTGCGATAGGTAGCTTTTTACTTCTTGTAATGAAAGCTATCTAAAAACACGTTTGAATTTGAAATAAATATAATTTACCTGAAAATCACCGGATAGTTAAAAAAAAATGTTTGTTTTGTTTTAAATGGATTTTTTTTAATTATTTACTTTAAGCAATTCTAGAAGTTTGTTAACAACTATTTATTGATAATGAAATCTAAATTTTATTCCGATAAAAAATGTCCATTAAAAATACGAGGTGGAACCCGTCGAACTTCGACGAAAAATAAATGTTTTAGAAGGAACTGTTGCATTGATTTATAACAACGTACAAACTTAGCTACAGTAAAAAATGCATCTTATATTTGTCAGTTTAACTCTAAAAGAAATAATATTTTAAGCCAAAATTAACAAAATACCATTTCTAAAAAGTCAGTTGTCCAAATTATAAAAATTAAACTTTAATCGTATATGTAACAAGTAAGAAAAATCATGCGTTAAGCATAGATTATGAAGCACTTTGCAACACTTAATGAAATCTTTAACAAAACTTTGTTATGTAGGGAAATAATAGTGTATAGCCAAATATACCCAAATATGTGTTCCAGTACTTTTGAACAGCCCTGTATTTCATATGTCAGTTGATATAATGGGAAAATTTAGTTTAGCAAGAAAATACCCAGTAGCTTGAAATTTCTTTTTCAGCAATTCATACTATTAGATGGAAACATACTTGAATACTTTTGTTCAGCACTGCAGTTTAAATTGTACCTTTATTACACATCAGCATTAGGTTAAAATTTATTGTAAACTAAAACACTTTTAAAACAACTGAAATCACATTCTCATAAATCATCATTCATAGGCGTCCATGTACCGAATTCTTTGCGTGGTCCTGTATATCCCTTTATCTATATTCTGCAAACATTTCTCAGTAAATTAAATGCAGCTCAGCGTAAAAATGCATAGCTTATTTAAGAACCACGTTTAAATATTTTACGCTCATATTCAGTAACGTTGGTGAGTTCTTTTGGGTAGCCCTGTATATCAACTATAATATTTATACACACCATATAATGTGCATATATTTAGCGAAATATAAACGCGCATATCATAATTAAAATGCATTTCATCTCTCCATCAGCCATCATCGGACACATATACGGTATTTCGGAAAGAATATACTACTTGAAATCTTTTGTATGGCCCTGTAAATGCTATGTACTTCATATTATGCAAGGCAGTAGCGTATAATTTATATTAGGCTTCAATGACATGCATCAATTTATGCATGAAAAAGCTTAATATATTTAAAATATGTCACACACAATTCCCCCTTTTACCATTATCTAATGGAATCTTTTGTGTCGTCCTGTAAATGAATAGTAGCTACATTTTCACCTTATATTATATAGAATGCATATTTTCATACTTTTGACAGGGTATAACATCTTTAAAATTCCTTTGAAACGAATTTTTCCCCATAGGCCGTAATTTAATGGGAAATTTTGATTCGCCCTGTAGATAAACTAATCATGGTAAAAACTTAATTTTCGTTAGGACTTGTGCTAGGGTAAACGTCAATAACGTCCTAAAATTTCATGGCAATCCGAGTATATTAACGACTTTTCCCCATGGGCCGTAATGTAATGGAAAACTTTTGATTCGCCCTGTAGATAAACTAATCATGGTAGATACTTCATTTTCAATAGGGTTCGTGCTAGGGTAAACCTCAATAACGTCCAAAAATTTCATAGCAATCCGAGTATATTAACGATTTTTCCCCATAGGCCGTAATGTAATGGGAAACTTTTGATTCTCTCTCTAGATAAACTAATCATGGTAGAACCTTCATTTTCAATAGGGTTCGTGCTAGGATAAATGTCAATAACCTCCTAAAATTTCATGGCAGTCCGAGTATATTTACGTGAGTTAGAGCGCGGACAGACGGGCATCCGGACATACGGACATCCGGCCAGACGGACAGACGGCCAGACAAACCGAATGCATAAGCACTTTTCAACTTTGTTGGAAAGTGCTAATAAGTAAAACATGATGAAGATAAGTTATTATGATAAAGTTATCAATTGAAGCTTTTATGCTTGGAAAAATGTAAAAAAAATCAAATTGACACGATCATAAAATTTCACGTGAAATCTAAACCCGTCATCATTTTAATCTTCTCAAAATTTATATACAAAATTTTTATTTTTTTTTCAATTTTAAGAGAACGTGTCGCAAATCCGTTGCCACGATTAAAAAATTCGCACTAAAACTATAAAAAATTTGAATCTCAAAAATAAATATAGATACAGCTTTCAAATAAATTAAATTTAACAGGACATTTTTTCTCAATACGCCACTGTAAAAATTGAGAATGTGCGGTGTTTAGATGTATAAAATTGCAGTAGCAAATATTGCAAAACCGAATTGCATGTGTAAGTGTTGCCATTCGCAAAATGACGTATGATTTATGCACAGATATGTTTCGCCTTTATAATATAGATATTTACAAGACCAGTGAATAATTTATTTCAGACTATTAATTTTCCTTTTTCTGGAAATATATTTTCAGTTTCTATTACAATGAAAAGTAAATTCAACAAGAAATGCACTTTTTTATATTTCGGATTAAGTCAAATTTAGACACATGTTTTTTATAAAAACAGCCCTTTTTGATATATTGCGTTTAATAGTTTAACAAAAGTCCACATAAAAATATTATTTACTTAGTATTTTAGTAGTTTTTCAAATATATTTTAAGCATTAGCATGAAGCTTGAATTGGCAATAAAATAGATTTTCTCTAAATATTTCAGCTTCCTTAATCCTGTTTATGTGTAAAGTTTACTTTTTAGTGCAATTGAATAATCTGATTACACACAGAATAACAAGAGAGGAGTTTGAAGTTAAAATAAAAATAGATTACATCTATAATGTTTGGCTGCTAATATAATCACACTGATGGTAGTGCGGAATTTTTTTAATGTCAATAAAAGCATTTTAGGATAATTTAAGTGAATTTTGTATTTTATAAACATTTTAAGAATATATTTTAAAGTGTTTTTTTTATTATTTTATCATTTTTGAAGTTTTATGAGTTTTCATCTATTTATTGTGACCATAGTATTTTGTATTTGCAAATGTACTACTGCATTACTATTTATGCTGCTTTTAGGTAAATCAATATAAATTCAGTTTTAAACGTAAGAACAGTATAAATATCTAATAAATATATTTTGAAATGTATTTTTAGCTCACAGGCTATCATAGCCTGAGAGCTTATGTGCCCGTCCGTTCTGTATGTATGTTCGTATGTACGTAACGCGATAACTCATGATAAAAATATCCGATCCACTTGAAATTTTGTATGTAGGTATATCCTGACAAGGCGCTTCCCTGATTAGTTTTTGGAGTTCATTCGATATGTATAAGAGGGGGAACGGGGGGCTCATGCCCCCCGTTAGTTGATATAAATGGGATTTTCATGCAGAATTAAGTTTTCAAAATTTAGATTAGGATCATTCTGATGAGGCGATTCCGTGACTGTTATTAGGTGTTCATTGAATAAGTATAAATAGGGGGAACAGGGGTTCTAATGCCCCCCCCCCGTTAGTTGATATAAATGGGATTTTCATGCAGAATTAAGTTTTCGTTCAAAATTTAGATTAGGATCATTCTGATGAGGCGATTCAGTGACTGTTATTAGTTGTTCATTGAATAAGTATAAATAGGGGGAACAGGGGTTCTAATGCTCCCCCCCCCGTTAGTTGATATAAATGGGATTTTCATGCAGAATTAAGTTTTCGTTCAAAATTTAGATTAGGATCATTCTGATGAGGCGATTCCGTGACTGTTATTAGGTGTTCATTGAATAAGTATAAGTAGGGGGAACAGGGGCTCTAATGCCCCCCCTCGTTAGTTGATATAAATGGGATTTTCATGCAGAATTAATTTTCGTTCAAAATTTAGATTAGGATCATTCTGATGAGGCGATTCCGTGACTGTTATTAGGTGTTCATTGACTAAGTATAAATAAGGGGAACAGGGGTTCTAATGTCCCCCCCCCTTAATATATATAAAAGGGTTTTTCAAGCAGAATTTTCAGATTTCGTTCAAATCTCTGAATAGTTTTGGAAGTTTAATGGTTAAGTATAAAAGAGGGGGATAACTCTTTTTAAATTATATAAATGCTAAATGGGTTTTTATTAAGAATTATCTAATTTGCTCTGAATTTTGGATATAGATTTTTTATATGATAAAGCATGTCTTTGATAGTATAGGAGGTTCAATGATTAAGTATAAAATAAAAAAAGAGAAAAGGGGAGAGCTGTTTCCCCTTCTTAATTTTTTTTTTCGAACGGAATTAACCCTTGAAAATATAAAGCTTTAATGTGCAATTAGTATTTGTAGCCTGTGAGCTCAATGCCTTCAGTTTAACTGGGCAGTATTCTTTATTTAAAATTATTTAATCATTTTTGAAATTTTATCGATTTTAAACTTTTTATTGTGATTACTGTATTTCGTATTTGCAAATGCAGTACTGCATTACTATTTATGCTTATTTTAGGTAAATCAATTTAATTTCAGTTTAAATTTAAGTGAACGTTTGTTTCAATACATAAAAAAAAATACTATGAAATACTATTTAATATAAATTTTATTTACTATTGACTATAAATTTTATTTAAAGCGGAATTGGCACATTAGAAAACATGCTATTTCTAAAGAACAATGTGTGTTTATACACTAATGGATCTTGAAATTTCATTTTAATGATACATTTTGCGAAAGTTATACGCATTTTAAAAACTGATACGTCATTTATCTTTATAGAAAGACAATATCTATTAGGGTATATTAAGATATTTCGAAAAAATATAGAGAGAGATAATCATTAGGTGCGTTCGTAATTATGTAAATACGTAGCACCTATTGTTGTCGTTCCGTCTGTTCGTCTGTCTGTCCGCATATAACAACACAAAAAGTACCCAACTGAATCGTTGGAAATTTAAAATACATAATTATTACATAATTCTGTCATGATTAGTTTATTTACAGGGACAATCAAAAGGATTCCGTTACATTACGGTCAATGGGGAAAAAAGTTTCAAATGCATTTTAATTGTTTGAAATTTTAAATACATATCACATAATTTTGTCGAGTTATTTCAAATTTTATCAAAATCAGATGCATAGTTCAACTACAGGGACAATGAAAAGTGTTCCGTTACATTACGGTTAATGAGGGGAAATGTTTCAAATGCATTTTAATGGTGTTATGCATCTATAAAGTACATATTACAATATACATTGTGCTTAATCTGTGGTGCAAAGAATATTTGTTATTGCTTTACAAGGCCACACAAAAGTATTCCATTGCATAATGGTATAGGGAGAACATTGTTTGATGCGCATTTTAATTGTAATTATTTATAATTTTATGAGATTGATATATGAGAGTGATATTTTTAAAACTTCGTTATCGTATGAATGCACTTCATTTGCTACTCTTCACGTGCAATTTTCGACTTGTTTTATTTTAGTTTTCATGAATTTAAAATTAGTTGTAGATGATTGTTCTTTAGATTGTGTTTTATTTACAAAAAACATAAATTTTCAATTTCTACGCGATAGTATAAATGATGTTTTCGTAAGTGGTTTTACTTTTGTTTAATATTCCTTTTAATATATTTTTGTATTGATATATACGATTTTTACGTTTTTAAATAAATGAAATTTATATACACATGTCTTTTTAAAAACACCTCTTTTGATGTATTTTGCATACAAAATATTATTTAGTTAGTAATTTTGGCAGTGTCTGTTTTTTAAATATGTTATAAATTTTAGCATGATAGCTTCAATGCGCAATTAAAAAGAGATTTTTACTAAACATTTCAGCTTCCTTAATCATGTTTATATGTAAAGTTTACTTTTTAGTACGATTGAATAATTTGATTACACACAGAATTACAATCAAGAAACGTGTTTGAAGTTAAGATAAAAATAGATTATTTTTACAATTTTTGACAGTTAAAAAAAGAATATAATCACACTGATTGTAATGTGGAATTCTTTTAAAGTCAATGAAAGCAATTTAGGATATATTAAGTAAATTTTGCATTTTATAAACATTTAAGGAAAATATTTTGAAGTGTATTTTTCTTTTTACTTCATCATTTTTTAAATTTCATCAATTTTTATCGATTTATTGTGATAATTGTATTTTGTATTTGCAAATGTAGTGCTGTATTACTATTTACGGTGCTTTTAGGTAAATCAATTTAAATTCAGTTTTAAACGTAAGTGAACGTTTTTTAAATACATAATAAATTTACTAGGCATTATTTTATTTAAAGTGGAATTGGCACATTAGAAAACATGATATTTCAAAGGAACAATGTGTAATTATACACTAATGGTACTTGAAATTTTAATTTAATAATATATTTTGCGAATGTCATACTCATTTTAAAAACTGATCTGTCATTTATCTTTATAGAAAGATAATATCTATTACGATATATTAAGATAGTTTAATAAAAAACAATATATTTAGATGACAATTCTTTTAATTTTAGTTTTGCTGAATTTTAAATTAGCTATAGATGATTGTTCTGTAAATTATATTTTCATTACATTATAAATTTTCATTTTCGATGCGATAGTATAAATAATGTTTATGTAAGAGGTTTTACATATGTTTATACTTACATACGTTTATGCATTTCTGCATTCATGTATACGATTTTTACGTTTTTATTAAGTCAAATTTATATATGCATGTTTTTTTATAAAAACACCTCTTTTTGATATATTTTGCATATTAATTCAACTGAAGTCCATATAAACATATTATTTACTTAGTATTTTGGCAGTCTAAGTTTTTAAAACATGTTTTAAGCATTAGCATGATAGCTTGAATGTGCAATAAAATAGATATTTACTAAACATTTCAGCTTCCCTAATCCTGTTTATATACAAAGTTTATTTTTGCTACTATTAAATATTCTGATTACAGACATAATAACGTTCAAGGGACGTGTTTGAAGTTAAGATAAAAAAAGATTACTTCCATAATATTTGGCAATTTAAAAAAAATCTAGTTACAGTGATAGTAATGAGGTATTATTTTAAAGTATACAAGGGCAATTATGGATACTTTAAGTGATTTTTACATTTTATAAGTATTTATGGGAAATATTGAGAAATGTTTTTATTTTTGTTTTCTTGAGAAGAAATCAATATAACTGAAAAGCTACTTTAAAATTTCATCAATTTCCATCTATTTATTCCGTTCAATTTATTTTGTATTAGCAAATATAGCTTTGTACTTATATTTTTACCGCTTTTAAGTAAATTAATTTAAATTCAGATTTACACGTAAGTGAATGTCTTTTAATGTACGAAAAATCTGTTACGGAATATTTTATTAAAAGCGAATTTGCAATTTATAAAGCCCTCCACTTTCTAAAGAAATATGCGTACATATTAATTATTGATATAAAAAATCATTTTAATAGCATAGTTCCGAATATTATACTCATGATTCATTCTATGTTTAAAACTCATCCGTCATTTAGCATAGTAGAAAGACAAAATTAAAAGGCGTGCTTGAACTTGAAATAAAAATAAATTTCTTCAATTGAAAAATATGTTTGTATTTGTTGCAAATGGATTTTTTTTTCTTTAAGCAGTTCTAAAAGCAATTTTCCTTAACAATTTTTTAATGAAATCTTATTTTATTACGGTTTGGTTTGGTTTGATTTATGACGGCTAAATATCTAGCTTTCGATATAGGCCTTAAGAGGTGGGATGCCCTCCGATGGGGTCTTTCTAAGGGAGCCTAACACGTATTTACGCAAGGAAATTCAAAGTTCGAAGAAAAACTCCGAAAGGTGTAGCCGACGGTCGCGATTGGGTCCAAGCCCAGCACCTATCGTCTACCAGTTTCGAGGACAGAATCTCGCGGCCACTGTTGGGGCTTTTAAATTATTACGATAAAATAATGTCCATTAAAATATAATTACGAGACCAATGAATTATTTATTTTGGAGCATACTTTTTTTCTGAAAATATATTTTCAGTTTCCATTACAATCAAAGGATAAACTCAACATGAAAGACACTTTTTTTTTTCAGATTAAGTCAAATTTATCGGCACATGTTTTCATATAATCACTTCTGTTTTATATATTTTGCATAAGTCCATATAAAATTATTATTTACTTAGTATTTTGGTAGTCTGCGTTTTTCAAACATGTTTTAAGCATTAGCATGATTGCTTGAATGGGCAATAAAACAGATTTTTGCTAAACATTTCAGCTTCCTTAATCCTGTTTATATGTAAAGTTTATTTTATATTACGATTGAATAATGTGATTACACATAGAATGACATTCAAGTGTCGTGTTTGAAATTAATATAAAAATTGATT
Source organism: Maratus speculifer (assembly GCA_964019185.1). NCBI lineage: Eukaryota > Metazoa > Arthropoda > Arachnida > Araneae > Salticidae > Maratus > Maratus speculifer. The sequence goes on from OZ025291.1 coordinate 429,689,105, forward strand.
ACTTCTGTAATGTTTGGCAGTAAACAAAAAAAAAAAAAAAAAAAAAAAAAAAAAAAAAAAAAAAAAATTATGCTGATGGTAATGCGGAATTCTTTTAAAGTCTATAAAAACAGTTTAGTATACTTTAAGTGAATTTTACAATGCATAAGCGTGTAAGAAAAATTTTGCGAAGTGATTTTATTTTTTTTGCTTCTTGAGAAAAAGAAACAATAAAACTGAAATGCTATTTTAAAATTTCCATATATTTATTGTGATTATTGTATTTTGTATTTGCAAATGTACCTTTGTATTATTTTTTATGCGGCTTTTAGGTAAATCAATTTAAATTAAGTTATAAACGTAAGCGAATGTTTTGTTTTTTAATGTATGAAAAATCTGTTATGGATTGTTTTATTAAAAGCGAATTGGCAATTTACAAAAACCTTCTCTTTATAAATAAATATGCGCACATATTGACTAATGATATATAAAAAAAATTCGTTTTGATAAGATATTTCTAAATATTATACTCGTAACTCATTCCATGTTTAAAACTCATCCGTCATTTAGCAGAATAGAAAGGCAAAATAAAAGATGTGCTTAAAATTGAAAAAAAAAAATAATTTTCTAGAAAATCACTTGATAACTCAAAAATATGTTTGTATTTGTTAAACATGTATTTTTTTATTTACTTAAAGCAATCCTAAAAGCAAGTTTTGTTAACAGTTTTTTTAATGAAATAATGTCCATTAGAAATAAATTTAAGGGGCCAATGATTTATTTATTTGGCAGAATACATTTTCTTTTCTGAAAATATATTTCCCGTTTTCATACACTCAAAAGATAAACGCAAGAAGAAATACACCTTTTTTCTCACATTAAGTCAATTTTATAGACACAAATTTTCATAAAATCACTTCTTTTTGATATATTTTGCTTATTATTTTAATGTCCATATAAAAATATTATATACTTAGTATTTTGGTACGCTGCGTTTTTCAAACTGCGTTTTTCAAGCATTAGCATGATTGCTTGAAAGGGCAATAAAACAGATTTTTTCTGAACATTTCAGCTTCCTTGATCCTGTTTATATGTAAAGTTTATTTCATACTACGATTAAATAATCTGATTACACACAGAATGACTTTCGTGAGACGTGTTTGAAGTTAAGATAAAAAAAAAATAGATTACTGTTTAGATTACTGATAGAATGTTTGGCAGTGAAACTAAAAGAATACGCTAATGGTAATGCGGAATCCTTTTAAAGTCTATAAAAGCAATTTAGTATACTTTAAGTGAATTTAACAATGCATAAGCATTAGAGAAAAATATTGTGAAGTGATTTTATTTTTTGCTTCTTGAGAAAAACAAAATAATACAACTGAAATGTTGTTTTAAAATTTCATCAATTTCCATCTATTTATTGTGATCATTGTATTTTGTATTTGCAAATGTAGCTTTGTATTATTATTTAGGCCGTCTTTAGGTAAATCAATTAAAATTCGGTTTTAAAAGTAAGTGAATAATGATTTTAGATTATGAAAAAATCATTATGCATCATTTTAATTTATTGATTTACAGATAGGAAAGTGGGATATGCATTTTAGAAGGTATGTGTTTAATGAAATATGCGTATTTATTCTCTAATGGCATTCGAAATTTCATTTTAAAAATAAATTTTGTGAAATTTACACATTTAAATCATTCTACGTAAAAGTAATCCACCACTTAGCTTAGTAGAAAGACAATAGCTAATAAGATATTACAATATATTAGGATATTTCAGAAAAAAATAGATGATAATTCTTTTTATTTCAGACTTGATGAATTTAAAATTAGCTAGTTGATTGTTTTATATATTTATATCTTTATACATTATATATATATATATTAGTTCTCTTATAAAATTTCATTTTCGACGAGAATGTATGAATGATGTTAAAGTAAACGCTTTAAGGGGACACAGTAACTTGGACACCATCTCTTGAATTTTGAATAATCTTGTAATATATGTGGTGGTACAATACATAATACTAAAAATTTAATAAAATGTATAAAAATTTAAAACAACCTATTTTACTAAAAAATGTCACTTTTTAAAAATCTCTACTACTTTTATAAACATTTTAGCCTCAATGTTTTTTTTCACATTCATTAAAATATTCTTCATATAATTGTGTATGGATTTGTACATGTATGGATTTTTACATTTAATATGACTTTTGCTCTCTCTTACATTTCAAAAAGTGAAGGAAATTCAAGAAACTCTCAAATTAAATATTTTTTTAAAAAATAATTATAAACTTGAATCTTAAATCCATGCACAAAAATATTAAATACCTCTATTAGCCATACTTATAAAAATTCAAACCTTTATCTAAATGAGGAAAAAAGTCTTAGTACATATCGAAATAGCAAGTTATAAAAATATGAACTGCGATTGATCTATTACCAAAATTTTCAATATTTCGCAATATAATTGACGTATAGAATAAAAGGAGGTGTCAAATTATTCACAATTAAAGAAGAACTTAGTTAACATTGAAAAAGGAAATCGATATTTTGACCAATTTCAAGGTACTGTGTCCCCATAAAGATTTGCCGATTTTTTTTTTTTTTTTTTAATTTCTTTTGAGGGAACAATTGAATTTTTGAAAAAAAAAAATGTTTATCTTTTAAAAAACTGGTTAAATTAGCGAACTCACTACATTTCCTTGTTAAATTGGAAGAACATTAAAAAAATTAATTGCACATTTAATTAAAATTTAAGGGAAATAAAAAAATGTATTTGTTAAAATCCCTACAACAATTTTAAAAATTGATATTTTTCCATACGATTTTCATAAGAGCATCAGCAAGGCTGAGATTTTTTTATATACATCTACCATTGCTTTCAATATAAATTTGAAGTAACACATATAGAGTAAAATGATGAAATACATCACATCTTTATGTTTATTTTATTAAAAAAAAAAGAAACATGCAGGCTAATTTCATGCGCAGATAAAACAATAAACATGCCCAAACGAATCTCTATCGCAGATACAAAGAAACATTAGCGATTTCAAAACATGAAAGTTAATAAAATATAAACATGGAGAAACATCCCAAAGTTTTATTTTGTGTGTGTAATTTTCACTGACTAGGGAACTGCAAGAAGTGTAAGTCACCGATTTTGACGAAAGTGGTATCGTTGAAACGATCTCATCGTGAGCAGTAAAAAACTCAATAAAACTACCCGTCGCATATAAACCGTTTTCTAGATATCCGACAATTTATGTTACTTAATCGGGGACCTCAAAAAAATTTAGTCTCGGTTTTAACGAAAGTGACATCGTTGAAAAGCTATCATCGTGAGGATTAAAAAACTAAATGGAATTACACGTCGGAAATGAGACCTTTTCGAGATATCCGAAAATTTGTGCAACATTGCGAATGCACACTGCTGAGAAACTGCATTAAGTGACATAAATTGTCGGAGATCTCGAAAACGGCTCATTTCGGATGTGTAGTTCCATTGCGTTTTTTAATCTCATAATGATATCTTTGCAAAAACACCATTTTCATCAAAAAAAAAAAAAAAACCTATCGTTAAAAACCTTTAATGAATAGACAAAAAATTAAGACTTACAATATTTTCCGTGTAAACACCTCTTACTTTCAGAGATAAAGCGACCACAAGCTAGCACCTGCGAGCTAAGCGATAGCGACCGGTAGGAATGAAGTCCAAATAACAAATAGATACTTGACAACATCTGGGAGGGCAGAGGGGTGGGGGGATGAGTCAGCGAAAAATAAGAGGTCACTGGCGTGCCCTTGAAGACCGCGAGAGAGGGAGGAAGATGGGAAATATTTTTACAACCCTTTTTTAACGAGACGTTTCTCAAATTTACAAACAACTCTTCAGAATTTCAAGTACAGTAACTCTTTCTAAGGCGAAATAGATTGGAATCGAGAAAATTTCCCGTTGTAGACAATATTCCGCCTTAAACAAATTTTACTCTATGTCTGTAGATTCGCAGAGACTTGAAAATTTTTGCGAGATAGATAGATTTCCGTCTTACATAGTGTCCGCCTCACAGAGGTATTGCTGCAGTTGAATCACCTTTTTATAAATAAAAGATTATATGGTGTTTTGAAACAAAACAAAAAAAATCATATTATAGAAGTAAAAGTTAAAAAAAATATGCATATCTATAAAATATTTTTATCACAGTTTTAGGCATACATTTATTTCTCTAAGAAAACAATTTCAAGAAATGATAATACGATTCTTTAGTGAATTTAAAGAAATCATTGAAAAATCCTTCCTTAAACTGAGATTCTAGTGGGCTAAGGTTTTAAATTTAAAAAAAAAATGTTTAAAAAAAATGTTTTTTTTTTTTTTTTTTTTTTTTTTTCACCACTCAATGGCCCGAAACTTTATGACACATTTTGTATTTTTAAATTGAATGTTCATTAAAGCGATTTTTCATCGAGCAGTTTTCCTTTAATTTTTTTTAAATATATGCTGAATTACATATTGTTGAATTTTTATGATTTCCATTTTTCACCATTTCCTGCGCTGTCTCGTCCGGATACTTGGTACAAAACCTCAAACTTGACAGCATATTGTAAAAGATCTGCTACCTTTTCTGAAATTTACTTTTATAGAAGGACGTTTTTCTATTTTAATATTTATTTTAAATTATTTTAATCTATTTTAAATATTTTAAATATTTTTCCCTTTTCTTTCTGTTATTTTTTAATGATGAGTGTAAAAAGGCGTCGGTGAACAAAAATGTATGGAAGTGTGGATACCATTTCAGATATACACATTTATAAAGAAATGAAAAAAGTTGTTTGATTGCAAAAACAATTTTCATATATTTCTGTACAAAATTATTTAAATGCATAAGAAAGTAATTTATGTAACAAAATGTATCAAAAGCATGTTTTTACGCAGGAAAAAAGTAAAACACTTTTGATACAAAATGTACAAAAGAATTAAAAAAAAATGTATTGTTCTACTGAAACATTGTTCATTTTAAGGGAAAATTATCAGCCCCATAACCTCTGCCTTTCAACCCGCTTGCAGAGACAAAAAAAAAAAAAAAAAAAAAAAAAAAAAAAAAAAATTCCTTTTTTTTTTCTTTTTAACAATTTTTTCTTTTCTGAGTTTAAAAAAATAAAATAAAATAAAGCTTTCATTTTGCTTTACAGATATATGTGGGGGGGAGAGACAGAGACGATTTAGGCATAATCTAAAGGCTTTTTCTATTTTAATATTTCTTTTAAATTATTTTAATGTATTTTAAATATTTATTTATATTCTTTTAGTTATTTTTTTTTTTATAAATAATGAATGCAAAAGGGCACCTGAAGAAATTATTTGGAATATGTATACATTTTGGGAACAATATTTATTATTTATAAAAAATATTTTTAAATTAAATAAAATTATGTTGTGTGTTTAACTGTCTTAAATATAAACCTTACAACATATTTATATGTTTAGCAAAACTCAGATTTAAAGTAGTTTTTGAAAGAAATGAAGACCAAAAATACCCTTTCTCTTTTAAATAAAAATGCTGGTTAGATTATAATGGCCCTCTGCTTTCTAAAGTATGAAACGCCATTACACTATGGCCAGAAATTGACCCTTAGGAGTTGGCCGGCAAAGTAAATGTAACTGTTCTCTCATCGCCGATCCGTTACTGGCTCGGCGGTAGCTGCCGCAACTAGCGGCGGGTCATTTGCGGTACCGCATTGTTTTGTTACAAATGGCCTTAACTCCTTCTGGCCGCAATGAAATCGCCTGTCGGGCGTAAGTCATGTGTTTGTGGGGATCTTTCCAACGATACAACTTTTGTCAAAATCAATGACTTACACTTCTTACAGTTCCCTAGTGAGTGTATTAAAAATGTATATCTCTCGACGCAGTTACTGTATGGGTAAAACTGTGGTGAAAAAAATATTGAAATTTTGTGGGCACTAAATAATAATAAAATAAATATATATATATTCCGATGAAATAAATATATAATAATATATATTCCGGTAGTCCCTGGTATAAATTGATGCTGATTTGTTTTGAGCGTAAATCACTCAACAGCTGTCGAAGCTATTAATAATTAATTAATAAAATTGAAAAATAATTGCGCCTGACAATGAAAGGCTAAGTACTTTCGAAAGGCATTGTGCAATTTAACTTAATTTATGGTGTTTTAAAGAAGTTCTTACACTTAATTCTTCAGTCGAAGCTATTTTGCTTTTTTGCGATTTACGCAACAACTCTATCTCAATAAATAATACTAGGATTTCCACCAAACATCTGATTCAGTTAGTCGTTCACATTAATTTATGTTGTTTATATTTCGTGTTTAAATTCTCGTTTTTTTAGAATTGATAGCATTCCAAAATCCCACACTTTGTGCCCGCAAAAGTGCATAAATCAATACAAAATCTATTCCTATTGCCTTCAGAATTTCTCTTAGTGTGTATGCAACTCGTACACAGACAAAATCACCAAAAAAAACTGCAAATATTAATTGTAGATTGTTGATTGGAGCAATTAACTTTGAGAAAAAAAAAGGATTGTATATTTTGTATTAGACTTTAGAGATGGAAATTAAAAAAATAGTAATGTATTCAAATATATATTTGACAAATGATGCATTTTCGAACTTTTTCTAGTAGTTGGAAATTTAAACAATAATAATGATAAAACTTACCATAATGTATTTCACATGCATTCTTTTCCATGACAAAAATTTGAAGTTTATTTGAAATTAACACACTTTAAGCGTTTAAATATTTGTCCCATCTTTTCAACATCGCTGTCATATAAACTTATAACAGATCTGAAATGTATGTGTACCACTTTACATTTGAACTATTGGCTTCAAAATGTTCTTTAATTAACAGTAAAATCTTTTAAGATTTAGATTATTTATTGAATATTTACTTTCGCGCCAATATTATTATTAATTATCTGGATTAGAAAAAAACAATGCATGTATATTTTTATTTGAGCTCTAAGATTTACCATTTTTAATTCCTAACTATGTGCAAAATTTGTAAAATAGTGCAAAATTAGAACATTTCTAATATAGTGCAATTTCGAAATTTTTTGGGTAAAAAAGTATTGTTAAGTATTATTTCAGTTCAAATCTAATTCATTAAAAAAAGGAAAAGAAAACTTAGTTGAATAATTGTTTTGTGGAATACTTTTTACAAAAATGTTCCAAGTAAAGAAAAGTACAGATTTGTAAAAGGATTTGTCTACTTTAAAATTATAAAGAAAAACAGAACTTATCGTTGTTTGTGTAGAATTTGTAGTTCTGTTTCTTTGATAAACGAAAAAAAAAATAATCCTGAAAAAATAAAAAGATTTTTTTGATTGATTGAATATTCTGATTGTTTCGAAAAAAAAGTAAACACCTGAAGTTAAAATATTTTTTCCCATTCGAATATATCTATAACTATCTATGTATCTGTCTATCTATCTATCTATCTATCTATCGATCTATCAATATATATATATATATATATATATATACTTATATATGTATACGTTGTGTCTGTACTATCGGATAAATCCGATTTTAACTGAACTAGATTGACCTAGGCCTAAATAATTTTACCTAATTTACTTAGGACAAACCAGTTTTTTCAGGCCAAACTAGTTTATCTTAACAAAAATCAGATGAACTTATTTTCCTAGGCCAAACTAGTTCATCCAATCGCCTACAGGATAAATTAGTTTTATAAGACAAACTGGTTTGATCTAACGCTCATAGGATAAACAAGTATAGCTTGCTATGCTTTGAACCGATCTAGTTTATCTAAACCAATTTAATTTGGTATATATATATATATATATATATATACTTAAGGCCACCTCGGTGCCAACTTTCTAGTTTATCAAAGACCAACGTGATTTGATTTACTATTATTAATCCCAATTATTACTCCGGTGCTAATTTTGTGCAAAATGTACTGCCTTTATCCTGCATAATTTACTTCTATTTTATTCTATGGGAAGTGAGACAATGTCCTCTATCACCCCCCCCCCATTTCCACATCGTCGTAACAAAATATGTTCAATGTGACAATTTGTGTACTGGAAGACCAACGAATGGTATGAAAGGTTATTCTTAATTGTAGGAGAGGAATAATTTAGAAAATTGAAAAAAGTACACATTAAAGTCGAAATCCATCATCAATGGAAGCAGGAGTTTCCAGATTTCTGAAAGCATATCATTTCCATTTGCAATTCTAATATTTTTAACAGTGCATTTAATCATGATTAATTCAAAACGAAGTGATAATTATGTGAGATGATATACGCACACACACACACTCATAAATATATAGATATTAAAGTTATAATTATTCTACATTTGAAATTCTCAAGAATAATTCACGTACAATTTTACGTTTGGGAATCAGTGAAGAAAATGCAGAATCTAGACGAATCTATAAGTAGTAATATCCTGTTTATAAACGTATTTTTTTTAATCCGATCAAGTTGGACGTAGTTTTTTATTACAAAAAGACATAATGCATTTGCAATAGACGGCCGGCGGTCATCCTTAAAAAGACAGTTAAATATAACGAAGAATTTTTCCTCCATGCGATTTCGTATTTGACTGTTTTTTTATAATTTTTTCCCGCATTTCTGGTAGATAAACAGCGTAAAAAAATATGGAAATATTAGTTATTCAGATATTTACATACAAATAGAGATTCATTTAAAAATCGCTAAAGTTTACAATAAAAACATTAATATCATTAATCCACATCCTGCGTCTTGGAAATTCAAAAATTCAATATATTTTATATGATAATAAAATAGTCTAATACGTAATTGCATTGCAAAGAAGAAAAATCCGTTATAGCCAGAAATCTTCAAAAGAAAATAGTTTAGTTATGTATTTAACTAATAAAATAGTTTTCAGTGATATTTAAAGCACTTAACGGAAATATACTCACTATTTATACATTTATCGCATACAAAAAAAATCCTAAATTTTATTGTGTGAATCATCAAACAAATTGCAATCTTGTTTAATTCTAATAAGTACCATACTTCCCTATGTTACTTCAAGAATAACGGGGCGAAATATTTTTAGCACCATATTTGGCGACTTAACTCACATTTCTCCAGAAAGAAACAAATAAAAATGTCAAAAATAAAAATTAAAAGTATAAACAATATCTAGATTTTGATTTTAACTGAATAACTTTATCGATTCTCTATTTTTTATGTACAGTGCTTCAAAATTCATCAGATCTTGATGATTGGTGCGAACAGCACAAAAAGTTGTGTTCAGTCATCAAAAAATATCCAAGTCAAGAATTAAACATAAATCTTTGGGAAAATGCCCCAATGTTCTACCATTTATTAAATTACCATTTGTTAAGTTACGATTGTTGTTGAGTTACCATAAAACACACAAGGGGCTGTACTCATTTTCCCATCTATCATTCACATACATTGGTAAACTTGACAAAGGCAGTGCAACAGGTTTGCCTCCATGAGCACATAAACTTGCAGCTAAACATCAATAAAGTGGTTGCGAGGGGTGTGTTAAGACTTAATCCTAAGGTATTTAATTTTTGTGACAGTTATTTTTACGATAACATTTACCGTTTACCAGATATCTGCAAAAAAAGTAATTAATTTACGTTTGATCTTTGACCTTGAAAATATTTTTGCTCCAGACATATCAACTAAGATTTTTCGCATTTCATTCGAAGTGATATTCTAAAGGTCTACGCAAATTTACAGATATTCGCCAATTTTGGCTATGTTTCCTGCATTTTTTATCGTCTATTTTAACTGGACTATCAAAGAAATAAAGCCCAGTGACTCATGTTTCGTCGTGGCGTTTTTTGCTGTAGAACACGTTTTGCATATTGAGCTGCAGGAGCAGCTTCATCGTCAAATCTGAGTGGGAGATGTGAGGTTAGGTAACTTTCGCGTATTTCAAATGGTGGAATATTGCAGCGTAATTCCAAAGACCGAGGTTTGATTTCCGGTATGTGTATGTGTGTGTGTGTGCATGTATGCGCTCAGTGGCGGACAAAACCTGTGAAAAAATAGAAAATTGCGTGAAAAAACGGGAAAGGGGAAAAAGGAGAGCTGATCCCTCGTTGATTTAATTAAATAGACTTTTCTTGCCGAAATATCAGATTTGCTTCAATTTTGATGTACAGATTTATTGTGATAAGGCACTTCCTTCATTGTACTTGGATATTCATTCATAAAGTATAAATGAGATAATATAAAATTAGTGCGAACAAACGTGTCAGCTTAAAGCAGTCAGAAAAACTGGGCACTTTTCTTTTTATACATATATCTGATTATGTATATCTGATTATGTTATGATAAGAAATTTTCAAAATATTTTCCAGAACTGTTCCATAGTGTATTGTTTTGTTAATAGCATGCAAAATTGTTATATTAGTTACATCTCTATCAATGAAACATTCTTGAAATTTCAAGAATTAAAAGCAATTGAGCAATTGAAGCAATTGAAAATTAATATTTCATGACTTTATTTATGTTTGTGTGTTTGCAATTTTTCTCAGAACATTTTTTTTGTCTTATCAAAAAATGATGAATTTGTTAAACTTTTCGCTGCGATCCTAGAGATTTCTATTGGCAAATAACATATTTTGCGCAACCCGAGTTTACAGAGGGATGCATTTTTCCTTTTAATTAACCCCACATTGATTATTCCAGCAGTTATTTTTTATTCCAAATGCTGTAATATTTAATCAGGACAATTTTCCGAGTATATTAGACAAAAAAATTTTGTTTCGAAGAACCGGCGAGAAAAAATTTAAAATTCTGTAAAAGACTTTCGTCGCAAATGGGTTAAACGCATATTATTTATTTATGTATTTTAATAAAACAAATACACAGCAAAGATAAACAAATATTTTTAACTATTATTCTTTTATTTAAAAAAATCAAATAGAAACTTTAGAAATGATTAGTTCTTCCTCTTAATGTATAAAATACATGTGTCAATTTTTAGTACGATGCAGTGTTATAATATACGCTTTAATTAACAAGGCTTTTTTTTCATTTTACCCTGTATTATAGAGTGGCGTTGGATCAATATTTGTTTCCGTTATATTCCATTGATTAGCATTTTTAAGAAGCTGTAAGAAGGGCGCACATGTAGGAAATCAAACTTCCCTTTCAATCTTCCTCTATTTTAAATAATGGCATTGCATCGATTGTGCTAAGTATTTATTTTCTGAGAAAGTTTGATGGAAAATTGATTCTGGGAAGGTGAAAGTTAAATAATCTATCAAAGATAAATTTAGAATTTTGGAAATCTGTTAATTAGTTTTTATCGATAAAACGATAATTTAGGCATAAAGGCCAACTCCCAAATGATATTTGCTGTTTTGATAAGATAAAGCTTTTCAATATTTTCTCTGAATTGTCAATCGATTGTAATTATATTGAGTTCTCAAAGTATTCAAATTAAAGTATTCTTTGGAAAGTGACATTTGGATTTCCTTAACCCTTTGCGGGGCAGGGCAAATTCATTGCTTAAGTATTGAAATTAATGACTGACACCGGAATTTGAAAACAACTTTATTTGTAAATAAGAAAACACTATACATCAAGCATTCAATAAACATTAATTTTCTTTAACAAAATTCCGGTGCGAATGTGGCGTTTGGGAATTAAAATTAAGTGGTATACCTATGAAACCACCGCCCCTCAAGGCGTTAAAGTGCAATTCATGATACTTAATAAAAAAGGCATTTTTTTTTCATATTAGGTAAATGTACCAGTAATGTGTCATAAGCATATAATAAGTTTCTTTTCTTGACGGAAAAAATTGTTACTTATCATGTATCTAAAATAATAGGTAAATGTTTGCAACTGTCATGCTATTCCTTGTTCCTTTCGATGCTCGATGCTCCTTTGTTACTGTTAAACTTATTTTACGTTTATCAAAGTAAATAGATAATTACACTATCCGATACTAGTGCATTTGATTTACTTCACTTTTTTTAAAGTTGTAACTTTATTGCTAATAATAAAGTTAAGAATAAAGCTTGGAGGAACAATTTTTGGTAATATAAATTTAGATATGTGACAAAAAGTTTCAAGCCTTTTTTTATTACGTAAATGATATTTAGATAAATGATATTTGATGACAGTATGCATTTTATACTCAAATTTATATCAGATTGAAATGTTAAAACTTTCAATTTAGTAAAGAAATAAGAAATAAAAAAGTATATTTGTATTTTTATTGAAGAATATAGAATAGTTAAATTGATGGCATTGATCTCACTGGCTATTCACACTAATTGCATATTAAAGTCTTATTTTTTCAAAAAGAGAAGTAAATTAAAAACAAATTAAGAAAGCGATTAGCTCATCCATTTAATCTCCTTTATACTTAAGCATTAAATATCCAAAACTAATCAAGCACAAGTCTTATCATGATGAACCTATATCCAAAATTCGAAGCATATCGGATAATACTTCATAAAATTCCGTTTATTTTATTTAATGGGGGTTATTCCCTGTTCCCCTTTATACTTAACGTTTAAACTAACAAACCTGTGCTGAGATTCGCCTCATTAGAAAGAAGCTATATCCAAAATTAGAAGCAAATCGGATTATTATGCAAAATAATTCCATTTATCTAATTTAAGAAAATGTAATTGACTGTTCCTGCTTTTATGCTTAACCATTAAATACCCAAAACTATTAACGGAAGCATCTTATCAGAATAAACGTATATCCAAAATTTGAAGCAAATCGGTAAATTCTTCGTGAAAAACCGATTTACCTAAATTAAGGGGGGTTATCTCATCCCCCCTTTTTATACTTAATCAATGAGCACCCAAAACAAATTATGGATGCGGCTATTCAGAATGTTTAGATAGATAACTTTCGAATTTAATGTGATAATTCGACATGATAAAGCCATTTATCTAAACTAACACCCCCCCCCCTATTTCTCCTGTTATTCTAATCCTTATGAAATAAACCTATATCCCTAATTTGAAGCAAATTATATATCTTTATCATCAGTTATCATGTCACATACGTTCATAGTGAACCGGTTTGCACATGTGCTCTCATGTTTTGATAGCCTGTGAGCTAAAAAAGAAAATAAGGGGTTGTAGTAGGATTAAATTTTACGAAATTTTGAAAGAATTAAGATGTAAAATTGTATGTGAAAGCACTTATTCACATAAAGAAGTACCTTGTTTGAATTAAATACACAGAAAATGCAGTTACAAACTACACATACAAATGGAAGCATTATGAGTATGGGTCCCAGGATTGTAAATATTATTAAGGATTTGTATTATAGTCTCATCATTACGATGAATTTTTATACGTTCTTTCTTTCCCATTATGGCGGCGTTTACAGATTTGTGTAATGACGTCATTTTTATTATTATTCTTTACGCTTAAATGACAATCAATCTAAATAGAAGACATAGTTTAAGCAACTATATATATTTATTTGACATTATTGCTCCATATTAATTTTATCAAAGGAACAGGTTTGTAAGAGTCTCGAGTTTATAACGTATTTTGTACTAAGAATAAGATTTTAATCTTACTATTAAAATTGATTAAGTCTATTCGAACACATTTAAAGCGGGATTTTCGATCAACATATCGATTTTTCATTCATGTAAAAATATTCAAACCGACTCTTTTTTCTGCCAATTTAAATTGTATCCCTATCTTAATTATAATCAAGTTACAGCTATTAGAGCTTTTCAATTGTGTTCCAAAGTTATTTTTTTTTAGTTTTTCAGATTTTTACTATACTCAAAACATCCCAAAACAAAAAAATACGTATGAAATAGCCCGAAATTTTCTTTCCTTTTTTAACGCATGTCTTTTGAAGGAATCGACTACACCCAAAATAATACATTAAATAGTTTTTTTTTTTTTTTTACACTGTTATAAATGACAGAGTCGAGACAGATTTTGTGAATTTTTCATTACATTAGCGCTTTAACTGCCATATTATCGGAGATACAGACTGGGCTATAATGTGTGTTGTCTAAGTCCCAGGAAAAGTTATTCTATTTATTTTGAAATTTACAAAATGTCAATACATTATTGTATTTTTGAGATATCGTGTTTGCGAAAATGTCACTTTTTGACATAATTTTGACTATTTTTTTCTTACAAAAATTATTTCTGGATAATTGATATTTGTTTTTCGTTCAAAGTTTTAAAGTAAATGTCATTACGAACAATGAATAACAAGAAAAATAAATTCTTAAATATAAAAACATCATTTCCGATGGTACGAGGATACCTTAAGGAGACATTTTGATTAAAAAATATCAAGAATGTTGAATTTTAATTCTTGTTTGAAAATGTGTCCCAAAATGTGATCATAGAATTCTTGGAACATTCTGTTAAAAAATCTTAACGATTTAATAATAAAAGCGATAAAGATGAAAAGATTAAATTTCATACCATTTTATGCCATTTCATATAATTTTATAAAGACAAAATTTCATATAATTTTTAGGAAAGAGATCCTTTAATTTAGTTTTCTTTTATTCGCATTTTTGTATATTTTTAATGTAATTGAAATTTTAAGGTTTCTACAATAACTATGCAAAATGTCTGAAATATTTCTAAATGTATCTTTAGACCTTTAATGAAATAAATGTGTATCTTTTTTTTATGTGTGAAAAAATATTTAAAAAAAATTAATTAAAATGATATATTTTTTAAGTTATTCTGAAAATTTGAACCTTTTTTTAAATCTATACTAATAAAAGAACAAAACGCTCTGTCTGTCTGTGTGTGTGTCTGCGATGGCTAGCAAAATCTACAGCACGTACAAAGCTCAAAATTTTTTTGAGAGTAGCCCAATATCTCTCCTGATGCACCTGAGCTTCAGAATTTCAAAATTCCAATCATTAACTGAGTAATTAATTAAAATCAAGAGGTCACTCTCATAAAAAATCATCTTTCTCCCAATTTTTTTCTCTTTCATTTGTTTACGGTTGGTTGGTTGTGTAAAAATTTTCGCAGAAGTTATAAGAAAGCTGAGACAGAATTAAAGAAACCCATGGAGGAATAAGATAAGTGGAGGTGAAGTAAGCTCAAAAAAGGTTTGCGATATGAAACCATTTATCGCTCAAATTTAATGTGGCAAACAAAAGGACGTGGAAGAGATTTTCTATTATAAGACGAATTGAAAGAAATGAATTACAGTTGAAGCATATTTCAAGAGGAAATAGCAAATTTTTAAAATGGTCTTCGTTCTATTATTATTTATTAGAATAAATATTCGCTTTTAAAATGAAGGAAATTGGAAAATTAGCAATAATTAAATATCAAATTAAAATTAAATAAGATATTGAAAACATTTGATACGATTTAAAAATTGTATAACTAAAAGTTTCCTTCATTAATGTAATTTTGAATACTTTATAACTTAGATGAAAAATGTTTATGACTTAATAATTGCATGTAAATAAATATTTAAAATATAATGATGAAAACATTCTTTTAAAATCATGTATGAAAACTTAAGTAATAAATATTAATCTAAAATATAAATTTCTGACTGCAGACGATTTTAATGTACTAACAAAATAATGTTATATTTTTAAGCAAAACGTTAAAAATATTTTCTATATTGATATTTAAAACACATATGATAAAATAATTAATAAATTTTTACCGGTGAAGCGATAAATTAGTTCTTTTTTTAAAAACGAGAGAAAAAAAAATACAAGTTTAAACCTGTTTCAATTGATAGCGAAATTTTAAAATGGAGGGCCAAAATCACAGTCCGGTGAAATCCAAACACCTCATTGGTCATTAAGCCGCGTCCTTTTCAGGGAACAATCTCTTAGCAGGTGGGTAAATGTTGTCATACTCCTTTTTCCGAGAAAAAAATCGTAGCGGCAGTTTTGAAGTAAATCTTATCTCTTTTCATTTATAATCTAAATTTTTCACTCTCATTTTATAAAATGGCATCAAAATATCTTAATTGAGTTAATTTCGATGGTTTATCTTAAATAAGAACAGACGGTAACAATCGTTTAAAAAATACTTTCCCCCTCACCTTTTTCAAATGGAGAAACAAGTTCGTGATTTTCACCCTTACCACACGACCAATGGGGTGGCTGGATTTCACTTGACTGTGATTTTGGCCCTTCATTTTAAAATTTCGCCAATTGATAGGCGTGTCAAAGCACGTGCTTTTGTTGGTACTTAATTGGACTTAATGTAGGGTTACATCTTATGCATCATCTCCAGAGATAATACCTCCACTCTATTAATTTCTTTTTACTCTATAAAAGAAACCAATTTGAGATTTTGACATTTCAAAAGTGACTGTTTTTTTCCCAAAGACCTTTAAAATTCATAGACTGGAAAAATGTCAGTTTAACTTAGGATTTTTGAACATAGCTTTTACGTCAGATCGTTGGTACTTCGTACATTAGAATGTATTTGTGGTTGGCTATGTTGCAGTTAATATATGTATATGTATATATGAGGCTTTTTTAGCAGTTTTTTTAAATCATTGATTAAATTTGAATGCATTTATTTAAGTTAAAATTTTATTAAGACTTTAATTTGTTTTTAAAACAAAAATGAAATGGCTGTTTGACGTACAATTGTTCGAATAGGCAGACGATTCATACACAGTAATAAATTATCAAATAGCAAAATAAATTATATATAAAAAATAGTCACTAAAAGAATAGTAGCAAAACATAATGTTTAGGCATATTAACACATAACCCGATCCCAACCAGAAAAAAACAGACTATACTCCGATCCAAGCAAGACAAAAATTTCATGAGCATAAACGCGACCCGAACCTAAAAATTCCATTTGAAAAAAAAACTATGGATTTGATATTTGACCCGAATCAAATCTGAATCCCACAAAAATATTCAAATGAAGCATACCCGAATCCGATCAAAGAAAAATAATGTTCGTGTATATGCAACCCGACCCGAACCTAAAATTTTTCTCTAGAAAAACCCAAAAAATGACCAGAACGAAACCTGAAATCGATAAAAATATTCCAAAGAACTATAACCCGATAAGAGCAAGACAAAAAAACTTCCATGAACATAATCCTGACTCGAACCTAAAAAATTCCATTTCAAAAAAAGGCCTGAAGTTTTATGCAAACTACATCTGAATCCGATCAAAATATTCGAAAGAACCATAACCGGATTCGAATAAGAGAAAATAATTTTCGTGGACATGAAACCGATCGGAACCTAAAATTCCATTTGGAAAAAATACCTGAAATTTGAATCGACAAAAATATTCCACAGAACCATACCCGGACCTGAACAAGACAAAAAAATTTCCATGAACATGAACCCAATCCGAACCTAAAAAATGAACTAAATCTGAATCTGACAAAAATATTCCAGAGAAGCATGTCCTTATTCGAACAATGCAGAATAATTTCCGTTGATGCGCAACCCAACCTGGACCTAAAAATTCCATTAAAAAGCCGAAATCTGAATTGAACGACATCTGAACCAGAAAAAAATATTCCAAAGACCCAAAACCGGATCCGAGCAAGACAAAATAATTTCCCTGGACATGAATCCAACCAGAACCTTAAAAATCAATTTAAAAAAATACCTGAAATCTGAATCGAACCAAATCTGAATCCGACGAAAGTAGTCCAAATAACTATAACCAGATACAAACAAGACAATATAATTTCCATGGACATAATCCCCATTCCAAACCAAAAAAATTGTAAAAAAAAGAAAAAAAAAATCCCGAAATTTGAACCAAACTTAATCTGAACCTAACAAAAATATTTCAGTGAAGTATAACCTCATTGGAACTAGGTAAAATAATTTCCATATAAGTACAACCCGACCCGAACTTAAAAATCCCATTTGAAGGGAAAAAAACCCCCACGAAATCTGAATTGAACAGAATCTAAAATGAACACAAATATTCCAAACAATCATAACCGTATCCGAAAAAGACAAAATAATTTCCATGAACATGAATCCAATCCGAACCTAAAATTCGGATGTTCTACAAAACATAATGCGCTCCGTAGCGGTGGAAAGTGAAACTAAGTACTTAGCGCGAGATAGTTAAAATATTTCGTTTATAGTTAATGTTAAATTAGAACTTGGTTACGGTTAGATAACAGTTAGGTTGCAATTACGTTCCGGTGACCCTTTTGTTATTTTATTTTCCGGTTAGGTTACAGTTAGGTCATGGTTAAGTTACAGTTAGGTTAAGTCGCGGTTAGGTTGTGGTTAGATTATCGGTAGGTTATGATTAGGTGACGGCCAAGTTACATTTATGGTATATTTAACTTGCAGTTAGGTTACTGTTAAGATACAGCTAAGTTACAGACAAGTTATGATTCCGATACAATTAGGTTACGGTTAGGATTTTGTTCATAGAATGAACATTACGCATGTTTGATAAAAAATATACACCTATTTTTGTAAAATGGCTCTGAATTTATAATATTATATACTAACCTTTTAGCGAATCATCGAGAATCGATTTCATTCACGGTATAGTCAGATTTAAGAGTGATATATAATTAGTTTGAAATTCAAAATATTTCACTTGGGATATCTATGTGAAAAAAGTATTTAGTTAAGTCACTTAACAGTAATTTTAAGGATAAATATCAACACGAAATCGTTGGACACATATTCCCTCCTGCGTTTCCCATTGCAGTCATTTTAGGTATTTTTGCAGCTAAATATTAGTTTTTTTTTAAAACCAATTTTTGACACAGTCAGGGGGCACGTATTTAATATAATGTACACTGTAAAAAATTTGACCCTTTTGCTGTATCATCACTCCCCCGCTTTTATAGAATATATCTCTTTTGACCTATGACAATGCTCCAAAATAGGCTGAAGTAATCATTTTCTATAAAAGCGGTGGAGTGATGATGCAGCAAAAGGGTCAAATTCTTAACAGTGTATTAACACATATTTTGAGTTAAAGATAAAATCATAAAAATTTCAAGTTCGTTTAACATTATTATAACGGACCCGGGCAACGCCGGGAGGGTCAGCTAGTGTTTAGATAAAAGTTTTGAGAACGCATGTTCACAAAAATGCTTATAAAATGCAGATTTCGTAATTTTTACTATTGTAAATTGATACTCGAATACTTTTAATAAATCATTTATTTAAAGTAAACATTGCTAAAAATATTACATTCCGCAATAAAGTAAGATTTAAAATAAAAAAATAAATACAAAAAATTTAAAATATCCTCAAAGTCTTCAATGTACTCCTGATTTAAATCATACTTTTATCCATTTTTACTTTCCAATTATTACTTGAATTAGACCATATTCTTTTTATAGATAATATTTTCTATTATACGAACTTGTTTACAAAGTATAATTCAATTAGCACGTTTAAACGCACACACACACACACACATATATATGTGTGTGTATGTTCAAACAGCCTCATCTGAATACGCGTAAATAGTGCCCTTTATAACATAGCCACAAAGGTTTTCATGATACCTTTACAATTTCTTTATGTTTGGAAACGGTATGAAAGCTGAAAGAAGTATTTTAAAGGTAATCTTACAAGATCGTTGGCAATCTTATCTACCACATTCGTATCATATGAGGAATCAATCTCTTTCATTGAAACAGAGGAAATAGGTAGAAGTCTCATTCTTCCCACAATGGAATTCGATTAAGTTTATGGGAAGAAGAAAGGAGAGGTACAAAAGGAAAATCACATTGGTATGATACTTTCTGTTTTATTATACCAAGCGGTATCTTCATGAATTAAATGGAGATATTAAAATAAATCTTAATCTTACATTCAGTTATGGTATCTTTTGTATTTTGTAAGAAGTTAAAAAGCAACGTTTTGTAAATTAGTGGCCAATTTCAGTTAAATCATGTCTTTAACAGTTTTATTCAATTACATTAAAAATTAATAAAAATCACGACGTTTTCCCATGTTGTTAATTATATCGACAATAAACTAAAAAACTATCAAATCAATAAATGTTGGTGAAAATATTTTTTGAGGGACAATGGCCAATCTTGTATGAGACACGTTTTAATATTATTCTACAATAAAATCATACTTACTTGCAACTATCACTATAACTTTAAATGAAAATGTTTGTTGTTTTCTTAACAAATAAAAAACTACGAAGCTACAAGTATAATATATTAGCATGGCATTATTTTATCATGTAAAATATATTAGAATTGTAAAACTTTTTATAAAACTTGTCTGGACAAGGGCATCTATTTTTATTGAAAAATTTACCGATAATGTTTTTTTTATTTCTCTCCACAATGTTTTATCCCATATTAATTATGTTTAAAAAAAATTAATCATTTGTTAAGGAAATGATTTAAAATTAAAACAAAACTCGTAAAAATCATTTCAAGTGAAATTCAGCTTCTAAAAAAATTCTAAAATGTATGTCCTTGATAAATGACACCAATCGCGAACGTGCCGCTGCTTAATCCTATTATTGCCTATTGCCTAGTACATACATCTTATTATGCTTATTTTCCACAAAAAAAATTCTAATATACATTATTTCATAAAGTATATTACAGTTAACACGCATCAAGAAATGCATTTTTCTTCATTCAAAACGGATTCATTTCGCGTTGTAGAAATAGTTTCAATTATTTCATAGTCATAAATCTTTGAATGACAGCTTTACAATTTCTTTATGTTTGAAAACACTATGAAAGCTGAAAGAACTATTCTATAGGTAATCTTACTATATCTTCGGAAAACTTATCTTCTACTTTTACATCATATGAGAAACCAAATTTCTGTCAATGAGACAGAGAAATTCTGAAGAGATTTCGTTAGATTTCGTCTGAAGAGACTTCCACAATAGAATTGATCAAGAATGCACAGCGATGAGAAGATGTAATATCTAAAATAATTTCACATGGGCATGGATCTTTCTTTTTAAATATATTAAACGAAATACTCTAACACTAAATGGAAATATAAAAAGAATTGAGTGACATGAAAACTAGTCGTTGGGGGCCACCGTAATACTTACCCATCATGGATGTGCATAATATAATATATGAAAATAAAACATGTGAAAACTATTTCTTCATTGTAAGTTCAAAACAAAATTTAAACATGCATTTAAATATTGTTAATTAACATAGTAATGGTCCATTGCATCAGCAATTGAAAGAGTTGCTGATAAACCAATTTCCACAAATTATATAAAATGCCGAACTACTCAAATAGTACCAAACTGCGTAAAAGAAACATCGTTATAACTCCAAAAATAATAATGATATTAACTAACAGTTTACAATGTCGGGTTAAGCATCTCATTTCCAATTAAAATATATCGCTGAATTGAAATTTGAATGAAATACAGGGTCATGAAAAATCGAAGAATGTCGAAAACAGGATTACAAATATCTCGGCAACTAATAATCCGATTGACTTCGGTCTTTATGCAAAATTTGTGTTATTTTATTGTCTTTTACGCCCACTTCTTAAAATAAAAAAAATCGAAAAATTTGATATACCTTTCATCAGAACGAATTTTTCGAGAGTCCGAAAAAAATAGTTCCGGATAATCGAGGTTGCTGATATTAAATAGGGTTTGTCCCATTCTTACATACTAACTACATACAAAATTTCAAGTCTCTATCTCAATTTGTTCGGGAAATAGAGCGTTTACAGACAGACAGACAGACGGACGGCAAATTTTTTTTTCTAAAAATAGGTTTTTCGGAATCTCCACTATCTAAAACGTAAATCCGTCGGAAGTTTTTTTTTTTTTTCGATTTTCAAAACGATTGCAAGACTTACCCTATAATACATATGATGGGTAATTAAAATTATAAAATGTATGTCCATAAATGACACCAATCACGAAAGTGCCAATGCCTTTTCCTATTATTGCCAGATTTACATCTTACTTTGTTTATTTCACACAAATAATTCTAATGTACATTATTTTACAAAACTGATAGCTGAGTTAACATACTATAAGAAATATTTTTTTTTTATCCAACACAGACTGATTTGGAATCGTATAAATAGTCTCCTTTATCTTTGCATAGCTTAGTCACAATCTTTGAATAATACATTTAAAATTTCTTTGTTTTTAAGAAACACCATGAAAGCTAAAAGTACTACTTTAAAGAAAATATTTATATGGAAATATTATTTGGATTGAATTAAATGCTTAAATTAATTGTCATTGAAACAAATTCTAATACACATTACTTTACAAAGCATAGCTGAGTTTTAAACGCTTAAAGTAAGATATTTTCCTTATCCAAAACAGACTCTTTGGCATCGTAGAGATAGTTTCCTTCCAGATTAACACCTTATTCTGTTTATTGCACACCAAAAAATCTAGTATGCATTATTTTACAAAACATAGCTGAGTTAACTTACTAAAAGAAAAATCTTTATTTTAACCAAAGCAGACTAATTTGGAATAATAGATATAATCTCCTTTATTTCATAGTCACAATCTTTGAACGATATCTTTACAATTTCTTTATTTTTGAAAACACTATAAAAGCTAAAAATAGTATTTTAAAAAAAATCTGACTATATCGTTGGAAAACGATACATTCACATCATATGAGAAATCATTTTTTTTTTCATTGAGCAGAGGAAATCTGTAGAGCTTTCGTTCTTCTCACAATATACGACCAAAAAGAGATGTAAGGCGTAAAATAATCACGTGGGCGTGGATTTTTTTTATTTAATTGTACTAAAGATCTTCAAGAGCTAAGTGAAAATATAGAAAGTGATGTTAGACTTAAGTTCAATTACGTTACTTTTTCAAATATTTAGGGTTCTAAAAGGTCACAAATCTTTGAATAATACACTTTTTTACAATTTTTACAATTTCCTTATATTTGAAAACACTATGAAAGCTGGAAGAACTATTTTAAAGGTAATCTTCCGATGTCGTTGGAAAACTTATCTTCTGAATTCGCATCATTTGAGAAATCAATTTCTTCCATTGAGACAGAGAAATCTAGAGAGATTTTCTTCGTTTCATAAGAAAAGATGCAAGACCTAAAAGAAGTTTACGTATTCATAGGTCTTTCTGTTTAATTATACTAAACGAGATCTCCTTGAACTGAATGGAAATATTGAAAAATTACAAAGAGTTCTAAGTCTTATGTTCAATTAGGATTTCCTTTTTCTGATTTTTAGGAATCTAAAATGTAGGGAAACAACTGGTAAAATATTGTCTAATTTTTTTTTTTTTTTTTTTTTTTTTTTTTTGTATTAAGTTAAATCCTCTTTTTCATACTTTCATTAATTAACATTGAGAATTTTTTTTAATATGTGGTTTACACATATTGTTAATTATTTTCCCAATAAGCTAAAATACATAAACTAAAAAATTCTTCATGAAAATATTTCTTTATAAAGAATGGACAAATATCATAGAAAAAACTTTTTCAAACAGTTATATAACAAAATACGTTTAACTATCATGATAAGTTAAAATCAAAGTTTCTTGTTGCCTTGACAAATTAAGAAATATACTTAGCAAATTATGATATTAAATTATGTCAGAATTATTTATTCATGAAAATACTCTCCTAGACTAGATCATCAATTTTAATTGAGAAATAGGAAAGTTTTTATTTAAGGAAAGTTTTTTTCAAGGTTTTTTCGGCGTATAATACTTTGATTATGTGTTTTCTATAGAGTAATGATTGTAAATCCAGAAAAAGTTTCCATGATCAAGGTAGCTGTTGGCGAAAGTGCTAATGCTGCTTTTGCATGAAATACACCATATTCTGTTTATCATGAGAACATTTTTCCAATTAATATTAAGTTACAAAGCATAACTGCATTAACATGCTTAAAGAAATATTATTATTTTATTTAAATAGACTCATTTGAATTTGTAGAGATAGTTTCCACTTTATAGAAGTCACACGTCCTTTAACAATATATTTACATTTTCTTTTTGTTTGGAAACATTATGAAAGCTGAAATAAATGTTTAAAAGGTAATGTCATTAAATTCTTTGAAAGCTTATCTACCACATTGGTTATAAGATAAACCAACCCCTTTCTTTAAGAGAGATGAAATCTGAATATATTCCGTTCTTACCACAATAGAATTTGATTAAGAATTTGCCTAGAAGTGAGGTACGTGATAAATGTAAAAATCTTTCACATGGAAACGGGTACCCATGTTTTATTATAATAAAAAAATGTATCCGTGAACTACATTGAAATATAAAAAGAACTTCCAATCTAGCATTCAATTATGATATTTTATGCACATTTTTTTCCAGAAACGGAAAAACAAGACCTATCAGGTGAAATATTCCTGAATTAATGCGCGTAATGAGTTACAATGTATCTTTAATTTCTTTACATTTTCCTTTTATTGAATGAATTACACCAAACTCAGTTTATTTTCTACAGGAATTTTATAATAATATTTTAAAAATCAATACAATAGTTACATGCTTAATAATAATTTTCCAATTATATTAATCAGCCGTATTCAACATTTCATTCACTTGGGCTGAAAACATAAATTTCAGAATTTAGACGGACCTCAAAAATAAATTTTAAACTTTAAACAGGTCACAAACAGAAGTTTCCAATTTAAGGCAAGCCGCAAACGAAATTTTCCTACTTTACGTGAGCCTAAAAAACTGTTTTAAAAAAGTGATTAAAACAATAGTAGCCAAATATTGCAATATAATAAAGCTAATGCTATCACTATGTTTGTTCGTGGAAGAAATACCACCAAAAAATTAACAATAACACCACTTTCTAAATAATAAACTTTGTAATATGATTTCTATTGCAAATGCTGTAGAAATGCACCGAGAAGTTTGTCGTTTGAAACTGATGCCGTAAAAAATTTTCTGGTGGAAAGTTCAACCCTAAAAATTTTTTATCAGATATATAATATGTATAATATGTACATTATATTAATGCTTACTGTCCAAGGAAATTTTCTTTCATAAATCCCTGTTTTTCTCAATGACAAAAAAACATATCATAAGAACTCTAGATATATATAATCCAAATTTAATTTTGTTTGACGTGTGGTTATTAATGAGGAATTTAAAATGTGTATATTACGGTAGGACAAGTAGGATTACAAGCAAGGAGATATTAAGACTAAGAAAATAATTTTTAATACAAATTTCAGTTAACATCTGTCATGTTATATATATAATTTTTTCCATGAAAATATATAAAACAACGCTAAAGATCATAAATATGTTTTATGGGAATTTCAACGAATTCTATAAATATGTATTAATGATTATGTGCGACGGGCCGCACATAAAATTTTTCTGGGCCGCATGGGAGCCGCAGGTTCAGTTTGGCTGATCTAAACAGTCTTATAAGGCTATGTAGTAATAATTACACTTATTCCACACTTAGAAAATGGTTAATGACATTATTTCGTTTTCTTTTTAAATACAAACACTTTAAATCTGAAGAAATTATATAATATGTACTTTAAAATTTTCAGGTTTACTTCAAAAGCAATTAAAATAATCAACTATAGGTGTTAATAGTTAATTTTATTTAAAAACATCTTAGTACTTTCAAACCTTTAATCAGGCTCTTCCTTTGAGAATATTTTCTTTATATATATGTTGCGGCCAAAACCCGAAATTGGCCAATTCTAGAACTGGCCGGCCAATTCCCGAATTGGCCAGCAACGTTAAAAAATGACTGGCCATTTCTAGAATTGGCCGGCCAATTCGCGAACTGGCCAGATGCAATTGGCCAATTCGCGAACTGGCCAGATGCAATTGGCCAATTCGCAAACTGGCTAGATTCGATTAGCCAATTCACGAAATACATATAGGCACTTGGCTTATTTCCCTTCCAACATAGTTGAAAGTGTCTATGAATTCAAATAGTCTAGCCGTCAGCCTGTCCGTGCTCTAACTCGAGTAAAGGTTCCGGTTAACTTGTAATTGTCATCTTATTTGGTTTATCAATTAATTTTAATATTGAAAGGGAATTGTTTACTATTTTTGGTTTATTTAGCTGGTTACACAAATATTTCGTCTCAATATAGTCAATGGGAATCTTTTTTACTGTGCATTTTAATGTTACATTATCTTATTTACAAGAAAATTGGTACCTATGCATCATAGTTTGGGTGTTGGCCAAGGCTTCCCGGCCAGTTCGCGAATTGGCCGGCCAAAACCCGAAATACGCTATTCATTTCATGTATTTCGGGTTTTGGCCAGGAAGCTTGGCCAGTTCGGGTATTGGCCAGGCTCCGGGTATTGGCCGCAACATATACAAATACATGAATCCGTTTTGAAAATGAACGAGACTCGTGGCTTGAAGATTTTATTAGTAATAATTTAGATGAATAGTAAAATGAAATATTTATTTGTTGTACCATAAAATTTAATATATCATTTTCTCAAATTGTCAGGATTTCTTTTTCAGGATGTTAAATTTTAAACTCGGTACATTATACGATAGAGCATCATTACCCATTTTATTTTTTGCATAGGATTTCTATGGATTCTGTGATAATGTATAAATAATAATTGAATGTTGGTAAGTAAACCTAAACATTTTAGAGTACATATTATATATTTTGTGTTAAAAGCAAGGTGAAAATTTCCATTTCCGAAGAAATTATTTAAAAAAGATACTTTTATTGCATCAGAGAAAAACTCATCTATTGCATTTGCGTCATATGATATATCACTTACTTTCATAGAGAGGAATGGAAAATATGAAGAGATTTCATTCTTCCTACAATGGAATTCGATTAAGAAAATGAGACATATAAAAAAAGTTGCGCGACTGAGTTTTAACCCCCTTCTTGGCACGCTTCCAAAATATCGCCACGTTGGCGTGCTTTTGCGTTTTGTCTCCCGAAGCGGGATTTAAATCCAGGAGACACTACGTAATACAAAGCTTTTAAAAGAAAAAAATTCTTTCTTAGTGGGCTCCGCCCCACCTGAACCCCCTGGCTATAAATTTCCTTAAAACATGTATAACATCAAAACATGCAAAACAATTCCGTTCAAGAAGCAAAGAAATTGTGTACATACCTTCTTTTAAAAACAAAACCAGCCTTTTTTTAAATAAAAAAGAGATTAATAATGGATTTTCTAAAGAACGATTCTAAGCTTTGAAATCTAATAATGTTTTCCTTTTATCTTTAATATGGAACTCAATAACATTAAGATTCAAAACAAGCAAGGCCTAAAGCACTTACCTTTAACTATAAAGCACGGTCTCTACATTAAAAAAACAATAGAAATGCAGAAAATACTTCCTTTTAAATACAAAACAAAGGTTTCTAATTAAAAAAATCACTCGTATATTCCTCCCAAAAAGTTTACTCACTCGATTCAAAATATCTCGATGAACCCAACGGCCTCTAATGAGACACAAGAAATTTTATTAATTTCAAAACGCGGGACTTCAAACTTTTAAATGTTTTTCCTTTCTGGTCCAATAAGAAACCTAGAAAAGAAAGAACAAACAGAGCATGCGCTGGCTCCGGC
Source organism: Maratus speculifer (assembly GCA_964019185.1). NCBI lineage: Eukaryota > Metazoa > Arthropoda > Arachnida > Araneae > Salticidae > Maratus > Maratus speculifer. The sequence goes on from OZ025291.1 coordinate 429,716,616, forward strand.
AAACAAGGAGATAAAAATCGCTTCTTCCCTCCGTGGGTTGCCGAGAAGAGCGATAGCTAAAAGTAAAGGTAAGCAAGGCGCGTCGTAGTTATCACGCGGTAGAAAACACGTCGCCAAGAAGTGGGTTAAAACTCAGTACACCCAAGAAAGTTTCACATGGGTGTGGATCTTTCCGTTTTCTTATAAGAAGTCAGACCTTCTAGAAGTCAATGGAACATTTTACTATGAACATTTCATATCATTTGATAGAGATGTTAGAAAAATAAAAAAATGCCCAAACATGTCAATGTTATTTATTTTTTTTTGTAACATCTCTCTAAAGTAAAATAAATTGTTTATAATAAAATGTTTATATTACAGGTGAAATTCTTAAACTTTTATGATTTAAAAATCAAATGGATTTAATAAACTTTTTATAGTAAATGGAACTATAAAAGGAATCTTTATTTTTACATTCAAATATGATTTTTTTCCTCCATTTTTCTAAGTTAATAATGTGTCATTTTTCTTTTTCAGCACAAATATTTTAAACCTGAAGAAATTATTTTAAAAAGATACTTTTATTGCATCGGTGAAAAACTCATCTACTACATTTGCGTCATATGAGACATCACTTTCTTACATAGAGACGTATAGGAAATCTGAAAAGATTTCATTCTTCCTACAATGGAATTCGATTAAGAAAATGAGACGTATAAAAAAAGTTTCACATGGGTGTCGAATTTTCTGTTTCTTATATGAAACAAGATTTTTTTAAAAAGTAAATGGAACTGTAAAATAAATCTTTATTCTTACATTAAAGTATGGTTTATTTCTTTATTTTTAAATGTTAATTTTTTTTTTATCTCAATTGAAAGATTTTCTTCACCTGGATAAAATAAAATATTACATTTAGTTGGCTAATAAAAATTAAGTTTTATTTGAAGTTATACGCAAAAATTATCTGAACAATATTTTAAATCTTTATATTTGAGTTCGGAATGATTAGATAAAAATTCTTTTTCTAAAAAAGCACTCTATGAAAGCTAAAAAAATATTGTAAAGCTTATTAAACTGTTTGTAAGCTTATCTTCTGCATTGGCTGCATGATAAATCAATCTCTCTTTGAGAGAGATGAATTCTGAAAATATTTCATTATTACCAGAAGAGAATTTTATTAAGACTTTCCCTAGAAGCAGGCACGTGATACATGTATAAAATTTTTCACATGGAAATGGGTCTTCATGTTTTATTATAAAAAAGAAAAAAAGGTCTTCACGAACTGCATTGAAATGTAAAAATGACTCCAAATCTAACATTCAATTATGACATTCTATGTGTTTTTTTTAAGAAACAGAAAATCTAGATATGCCTTGTAAAATGTACCTGAGTTCGTCTTTGAAACTTTTAAACTAAATCGTGCATTTAATTTCTTTAAATTTTTCTATCTTTACACGAATTACACCAAATTTTGTTTATTTTTCACAGGTATTTTATAATAACTTTTTAAAATCGCGTATCATACTTACATGCCTAAATCATCGTTTTCATTTATCTAAACAGGCTTATAAACCTTTGCAGCTCAGGTGGGGTAATTATAAACAGGTGGTAATGGTGACCACAACTATAATGGAGAAAATTGAATGCGGTAAAATTTTATTTCAAGCTTAGACATTAACCTAATGATTTTTTTTTTCATTTTCGACATTATTAACCATTGTCAGAAGCATTTTTGAGGTCCAAATTGCAATTTGAAACAAAATTCACCAAAATTTGTAATAATGAATTTGTCATTTGGAGTTCTAATGATCTTAGTTACCCCAAAATATATGTGTTTAGGCAAGTATAAAAAGGAAATATAGTGGTCACAATTTTCAAAATTAGTGAACTTAATTACCCGAAGCTTTTGTGATTAGGATTTTTTGATGGGGTCCGTAAAACTATCCTTTCAACTTTAAAAAGAACAAGTTGGAAATTGCACGTGAAGCGTAGGAAATGAGGTGCGTTCGTACGATAATGAAGTTTTAAAAATATTACTCTCATATATCAAACTCATAAAATTGTAAATAGTGAATTACAAGTAAAACGCTCTTCAAACAATGTTCTCCCTGTACCATTATGCAATAGAATACTTTTGGCTGCAATTGTAAATCAATAACAAATGTTCTTTGCACCACAAATTATGTAAAATGTATATTAAATTATGTACTTTATTGTTGCATATAAATTTTATTAAGTTCGAGTGAGTGTAACACCATTAAAAACATTTGAACCATTTTTCCCATTGACCGTAATGTAACGGAATACTTTTGATTTTCCCTGTAGATGATCTATACATCCGATTTTCATAAAATTTGAAATGACTCGACAAAATATTGTTATAATTATGCATTTTAAATTTCAAACGATTCGGTTGGGTAGTTTTTGCGTTGTTATATGCAGACAAACAGACGAACAGACAGACATAAAAATTCTTTGCATCACAGATTGTACAGAATGCATATTTTAGTATATATTTCATATATTCATGTTCTAATGAGCATCATAAAAATGCATTTGAAACTTTTTTCAAATTGACCGTAATGTAATGGAATACCTTTGATTGTCCCTGTAAATGATCTATGCATTCGAATTTCGAAACATTTGAAATGACTCTATAAAATTACGTAATAATTATATGTTTTACATTTCAAACGTATCAAATACATTTGAAACTTTTTCCCCATTGACCATAATATTATTGAATACTTTTGATTGCACCTGTAATTGATCTATGCACCCGATTATCAAAAAATTAGAAATAACTCGACAAAACTATATAATAATTATGTATTTTAAATTTCAAACGATTAAAATGAATTTGAAACTTATTTCCCCATTGACCGTAATGTAATGGAATAATTTGATTGCCCCTGTAATTGATCTATGCATCCGATTTTCATAAAATTTGAAATGTTTCGACAAAATTATGTAATAATTATGTATTGTAAATTTCAAAAGATTCGGTTGGGTAGTTTTTGGGTTGTTGTATGCGGACAGACGGACGGACAGACAGGCGGACGGACTGAACGACCACTGTAGGTGCTACGTATTTACATAACTACGAACGCACCTAAAAAGCACTATGAGAATTAATATTTTTAAGAAGTATTCCTGAAGTATTCCTGATTTTTTCTAGAAATCATAAGAGAATCAATAGAAATCTTCATACGTAGAGACAATGTTTGCAATGAATTTTCCTCCATGGAGCTACCTAAAATTTGGTAGGAAGCGCTTCAAATGTTTTTAAGACAATAATTTATAATATTTCACGTTCACAATTATTTTTATTCATTTTTACTTCCAGTTTTAATTTTATATGCTCATGTTCACGTGATTTGTGTTTTTCTGTTTATTTCGAGAAATTTCTTTTTATCATTTATTAGTTTTTGAAAAAGTTTCCGTAAGAGCAATGAAACATGTCGAACTATAATCTTTTTATGTTATTTTTAATTAATCACTTAAAGCATTTAAAATTAAATTGAGATTTTTGTAACTTTACAAAAATTAGTTTTGTAGATCTAATTTTTTCTGTTGTACAGGATACAGATAAAATGTCAGTAACCACACAGATTTCGGCAAGTTTATATCTGTAGGATTAGAGATTTTGATTAGAGAAATCACTTTTTGACATAAACACATATAGGAAATCTAAAGATATTTCATTCTTCCTATAATGAAATTCGTTTAAGAAAGTGAGACATATAAAAAAACATCACATGGCTGTCGATTTTTCTGTTTTCATATAAGAAGCCAGATCTTTTAGAAGTAAATGGAACTACACAAGAAATCTTTATTCTTACATCCAACTATGAATTTTTCACTGTATTTTTCAATGTTGATTATTTCATGTCCAGTCAAAATTTCTCTCCATTTAAATAAGATAAATTATCGCATCTTTTTCTAATAAAAACGATAACATATTTGGAGATACATGCAATAATAATAATAGTAATAATAATAATAATAATAATAATAAAACATTATTTAAATTATTATTATATGAATTCGGAATGATTAGACAAAAATTATTGTTCGACAAATGTAAACTTTTTTTTTTTGCAGCTTTTTTTATATTATCTAAAAAGGAAATTTGAAATATATTTTAGTTTAATATTTTATATTATGTTGTTTAAATTGTATGAAGAAATATTATTTCTTAATCCAAACAGATACATTTAGACCTGTAGATATAGTTCCTTTATTTCATACTCGCACATCTTTCAACAATATCCTTACAATGTCTTTATGTTTGGAAACACTATGGAAGCTGGAAAAACAATTTAAACGTAATGTTGTTATGATGTATCAAAACTTATACTATTATTTTAAACACAATCTAACTGATTGGTAAAGAAATCATACGAATTGAATATTTCCAACTGAGCGAAAAATTGGCCTGGCTGGGAATCGAACCCAGATACTTGGCTTACAAGGCCAATGCTTTACCTGTTAAGCTACCTGGGCTATAGCCAGCTGGGATTTTTCGCTCAGATAACCATATTGGTCATAACATCTGGTCTGTCATTTAGACAGCTCAACAGAATTTAAACAACAGTGTTTAAAATAATAGTATATCTACGTACCCATCGTCTTATGGAGTTCCTTTACCTGCGGTCTTTTCTGTTGAGCTGTCTAAATGACAGACCAGATGTTATGACCAATATGGTTATCTGAGCGAAAAATCCCAGCTGGCTATCGCCCAGGTAGCTTAACAGGTAAAGCATTGGCCTTGTAAGCCAAGTATCTGGGTTGGATTCCCAGCCTGGTCAATTTTTCGCTCGGTTGGAAATATTCAATTCGTATGTATGAAAGCTTATCTGCCGTACTGGTTGTATGATGCATCAATCACTTTCTTTTAAAGTGATGAAATCTGAAGATGTTTCAGGTTTACCACAATAGCTTTTGATTAAGACTATTCCTAGAATGGTGCACATGATACATGTATAAATGCTATCATGTGGAAGTCGGTCTCTATGTGTTATTACAAGAAAACATAGCTTCATGAACTGCATTGAAATGTAATGAGAACTCTCAATCTTATATTCAGTTATGATGATTTACGCAAATTTTTTGTCTGAATCAGAAAAGCAAGACATGCCTGGTTAAAATATATCTGAATGCATTCGTCTTTGTAAAGAGTTAAATCTCTACGCTGTAAAAATGAACGATTTTGCGGAAATTGTACTGGTAATCGAGACGTCAGTATAATTTACTGTCGTCGCATGAAATTTAATTGAAAAACTTTCGTAAATTCCATAAAAAATTAGAAAAAACTGAAACATAGCTGGAATTTACAGAAATTTTCCCTTTCAAAAACAGTAAATTATTACACTGTAAAAAAACGGACGATTTTACGGAAATATTACTGGTAATTTAGACGACAGTACTATTTACTGTTTTTTAACGGAAAAATAACGGAAAATATTCCGTTTTTTGCCGGAATTTACGGAATTTTTTCCGTTAAAAAACAGTAAATAGTACTGGCGGGCGTCCAGATTACCAGTAATACTTCCGTAAAATCGTTTTTTTTTTTACAGTGTACTGGCGCCCCTATTACCAGTACAATTTCCATAAAATCGTCCGTATATTTACAGTTTATTTATTTATTTATTTAACATTTCCCTATCATTGCATGAATTATACCAAATTATGTTTATTTTTCACAGATGTTTTATTGTAACTTTTTAAAAACGCATAATACTTACAGGCCAAATTAACCATTTTTCATTCATTTAATCAAGTTTATAAGACTTTGCAATAAATAGCTGCATTTATTCCACATTAAAAAAAAACTTTTATGATTCTATTACATTTTTTTTTTTTTTTCTATTACATTTTCGTTTTGGACTTACGCACAAAAACGATCTGAAAAATATTTTAATCCTTATTATTTGAATTCGGAATGATTAAACAAAAATTCTTTTTCTACGAATGCAAGCATTTTTATTCTTTGCAGTTTTTCAATAAATTATCTAATAAGAAAATTTAGAATATACATTTTTTAATATTTTAAATAATGTTTTCTGTTTAAAAAAATCTTGTTTTAACTAATATCTTGTTTTAACAAAATTGTTTATTTTAATTACTCATACATTACATATTGTCACAACATTAATTTCAAAATACGCTTAATCGAAATGAATTAAGTAATAAAACGGATTAAAACAAAATGTCTAATTTTTACAAGTTTTCTAACACCTTCAAAAAGATATTACAAATCTTTTTACATTTGTTTGATCTGAATTATTATGCTTCATAACCACGATGTATTTAAATATTACGTCTGAAATATATTTTTCAAAGTTCATAATGGTACCCTTGCACACTGAATTACTTTTCTTTGCTTCGTATTTTTCAGTTTTAATTCTATCAGATTCATCCAAAAATTCCATTTTGCTGTATATTAATACGTGCTTTTTCTTTTTCTTTTTTAAGGCAAGAAAACGGTTTTTAAAAAAAGAAAACGCTTTATAAGTAGGAGAAAAAATTAAAAATATTACCGAGTTTCATGATTTAAAATTTACTAAATTTTGAAAGGAAACTTCTTGTGTCATAAACTAGTTGTTGGGGGCCACCGTAATACTTACCCATCATATATATGCATACATAATATATGAAAATAATACATTTGAAAACTATTTATAAAATGGATTGCAATTCAATAACAAAATTTAAACGTGTATTTATATTTTTATTGTGCATAGTAATGCTGTATTAATGAGTTGCTGATGAATCTCTTTCGATAAATTACACAACACGCCTAACTACTCAAATAGTACTGAATTGCGAAAAAGAAACATCCTTATAGCTCCAAAAATAATAATCTTATTAACTAACAGTTTATTGCGTCGGATTAAGCGTCTCATTTCCAATTAAAATATATCTTTGAATTGAAATTTGAATGAAATACAGGGTCATGAAAAATCGAAGAATGTGGAAAACAGGATTACAGATTTCTAGGCAACTAATAATTCGATCAACTTCGTTCTTTATGCAAAATTTGTGTTATTTTGTTGCCTTTTACGATCACTCCTTAAAATAAAAATTTCGAAATTTTTTTATGTATCTTTTATCAGAACGAGTTTTTCGAGAGTCCGAAAAAATAGTTCCGGAAAATCGAGGTTACTGATATTAAATAGGCTTTGTACCATTCTTACATATTAAGTACATACAAAACTTCAAGTCTCTATCTCAATTCGTTCTTGAGATAGAGTGTTTACAGACAGACAGACTGACAGACAGACAGACAGACGGACGGCCGTCAATTTTTTTTTTCTGAAAATATGTTTTTCGAAATCTCCAGTGTCGAAAACGTGTAAATCCGTCAAAAAATTTTTTCGATTTTAAAAACGATTGAAAGACTTACGCTATACTACGTATGATGAGTAAAAAGATATAAACGAGTATATGAAAGAGCATATACATACAGGTTGGAATTCAGAAGGCGAGCGCGGTTGAAAAGGTTATGGAAATATGAAACGTTATTTGTTTCGGTCTTCAAAATCATAGTAATATTAACATTTTGTGTTGCCGTCTCACATATTACGATATTATTTTATGTTTTCATATTATGACAATGTACAATCAACACTACAAGTAGACGGCATTCATAAAATTCTCTAATGCCGTTTAGCAAATTTTATAATTTTCATGCTTTAATGACATAGATTCAAAAATTAAGTTAGAATTTAAACGAACTCAAAATGAAAAGTTTTATTTCGTAACCACTAAATTTGTCATATATTTACATTATCGTATTGTTTCTTAAATATTGTTTTTATTCCATAATATTTTCGAAGTTTTTAACAAAACACTCAGTTAATACACCTAAAAAAACATATTTAAACGGATGCGAAAAATATCTTCTTCTATTGCATAGTCGCAAATATTTTAATGATATCGTTACAAATTGATGGTTGAACACAGCGGGAAAGCTGAAAAAACTATTTGAAAGATAAAATTACTACGTCGTTGAAAAACATATCTACCACACTCGCATCATACTAGAAATGAATTTCTTTGATTGAGACCGAGGAAATCAAATCTGAATATATTTCATTTTTTGGAACTCGATTAAGAATATGGACAGATGAGAAGTGTGATACATAAAAAAAAAATCACATGGACATGGATTTTTCTCTTTTATTATATACTGTAAAAAGAACTTCAATCCTACATATGTAAAGTTGCCGTAATCTGTATGGTTATCATATTATGGTACTTCTAGGTTATCGACTTATTTCGCCAAATTATACATGTTGACATAATTTTTATTTTAAATAATGAAAAAACAAATAATTAGAAAAATATTAATAAAAATATTAATAAAAAGTCGAAATAAAAATCACTTAATGACATCTTAAATACGTGAATCGTATTTAATGTCATTGAATGTGACATTCACGATCATCCATTATTGGCTTATATTTTGGCGATAATTTTTTGGTCGACGGGCTAACCTAGAAGTACCCATATTATCTGTACACTTTACAAGAAAAAATATAAATCTATAAAACTAATTTTTTTAAAGATACAGAAATCTGTAACTTTGCAAACCGATCTGTAACTTTGCAAATAATTCTTAGTAACCTTACATGTTTTTATTTTGGTTTTCAGTGCAAATCTGTATCTGTTAAATGGATTTTTGATATTGTCGTCACATAAAAAGTTCTAGGAATCTCAGTTTTCTCGAAAACTTTTAGAAATTTTGCAGATTTTTTTTTTTTTTTTTTTTTTTTTTTTTTTTTTTTTTTTTTTTTTTTTTTTTACAGTGTACTAAACATGATCTTCTAGAACTAAATTTAACCCGCGAGTAGTCGCGACTTTTTTCACAACTTCATTAGTCGCGCTCTGTCTTTTCGCCGCTGGCCCCCCGCATACCAAATATGTAAAGTAAGAAATATTTTTCACCTAATATACGAAAATAACATTTCAACGAAGATATAAATTTGTAGTTTTCTTAAATTATGTATTTTATTCGTGAGATCTGGAATAATTAGAAAAAGTAAAAATGAACTGACATTAGTGATTGTAACGTAGACTTTTCCGCCAATGTCACCTTTGTTTCTAAAAATGTACCTGAAAGAAAAACAGAGGTGTCCTGTTACTTCACTAAGGGGATCGGGAAACCTTCAAAATCAGCTACATGGTAGATCTCCATTGTAATTGTAATGTGTTACAAGTTAGAAGAAGATAAGTTATACGGGCGGCAAAAAGACCGACACGCGACTACTGACAGGTTAAATTTAAAGAACTATTTTCCGTGGTTCAATAACGATATACCGTATTTACTCGTGTATAGGGCGCACGCGTCTATAAGGCCCACACCTACTTTACATGTAAAAATGGCGATTTCTTAAAATCTCGTATATAACGCGCACCATAAATTTGATACGCTAATGAAGAATGACCAAATGAATTTCAGTAAAAGAAAAAAAAAAAAAAAAAAAAAAAGACGAAACAAACATTACACCAGACCAGAAAACAAGACGAAAATGCATTTTTAAACTTTGGGTTGTAATAGAATGACGGGAAATAGGAATGAGTGGCGGTAAAGAGAATTGCTAATTAGCGTTTAGGTAATGTCATTAGCTCTGTTGTATAAAAAACTGCACGGAGTGAAATAAATATGCAGTAATACACTATCTACCAAAAACTATTTGTACACTTTCAGTTTTTGACATTTTGTCAAATATTTAAAAATATACTGGTCGGATTCTTCTGGAACTTCAGAAAAATAAAGATTATGTTTCACTTTATATTTATTTACATTCATTTGTTAAGCGGGTAATTAGGGGGCCGGAAAAAAACAAAGAATAATAGAAATATTCGGGATCGCCCTGTACATGAAAATGCACGAAACGACTTATCGCTTTAGAATACAAATATATGAATACAGTAGAATATGTGCACTAATTTTTGTGAGAATATCATGTATATTTATGGCGATAGAGCGATGTTTTTGAAAAATTCAAAAAATTCTGGTATGTTTTTTGTTTATATCATAGAGGGTTTTTGACCAAATTTAACGCAAATTTCAGAAAAATTGGCAAAATCTATAAAAAAAAATATAGCGCAATTGGAATATAAATATATTTAATACTTTATGAAATATGAGTAGTTTTATGAAATAATTTTTATCTGCGCATGCGCGAACGATAAAAATAATTCTTTTACATCATTTAATAGTCAATTCTATGGAGTAACTTATAAAAAAAATCCAATCAAATATCGTGAAAATTCAAAAAGATATCATTATTATGAGTAAGCTGTTTTTACATTGCTCTCTAAAAACGGCTGAATGATAAGGGATTCTCCACAAATTGACATTTTTTATTAACTGACTTTTAGGAAAAAATTAGTACTATTTAATGAATACAATATTGCTGCTAATAAGTATCTTGACACCTGTGATAGAAAAGGAAAAGGGCTTTTATTCTTTTCCATCACAGATGTCAAGATACTTATTAACAGAAATATTGTATTAGATATTGTATACATTAAATACTAATTTTTTACTAAAAGTCAGTCAATAAAAAATGTCAATTTGTGGAGAATCCCTTATCATTCAGCCGTTTTTAGAGAGCAATGTAAAAACAGCTTACTTATAATAATGATATCTTTTTGAATTTTCACGATATTTCATTGGATTTTTTTTATAAGTTACTCCATAGAATTGACTATTAAATGATGTAAAAGAATTGTTTTTATCGTTCGCGCATGCGCAAATAAAAATTATTTCATAAAACTACTCATATTTCATAAAATATTTAATATATTTATATTCCAATTGCGCTACATTTTTTCTACTGCATTTTGCTAATTTTTCTGAAATTTGCGTTAAATTTGGTCAAAAACCCAGCATGATATAAACAAAAAACATACCAGAATTTTTTGAATTTTTCAAAAAAATCGCTCTATCGCCATAAATATACATGCTATTCTCACAAAAATTAGTGTACATATTCTACTTTAATCATATATTTGTATTCTAAAGCGATAAGTCGTTTCGTGCATTTTCATGTACAGGGCGATCCCAAATATTTCTATTATTCTTTGTTTTTTTGCCGGCCCCCTAATTACCCGCTTAACAAATGAATGTAAATAAATATAAAGTGAAACATAATCTTTATATTACTGAAGTTCCAGAAGAATCCGACCAGTATATTTTTAAATATTTGACAAAATGTCAAAAACTGAAAGTGTACAAATACTTTTTGGTAGATAGTTTACTTCAATTAAGTAACATTTTCCGAGTTTTAATATCTTCTTTGAATAATTTCTTGTTTCATATATATATCGTTCGACTGCATCCAACAGTAAAAAATAAAAATTTTCCGTGTATAAGGCGCACCTAGGAGTTTTGCCTTAATTTTTTGGAAAAAAATGCGCCTTATACACGAGTAAATACGGTATTTTGTAATTTTTTTTAGGAAATATAATAATAAGACATAACTGGTAAAATAGTGCTGATTTGATATGCTTGTAATGAGTTACATATCAACTTATTATTTAATACTTTTCTCTGTTATGGTATGAATTATATCAAGATTTTTACATTTTACAACTCTAATTTTCTAACATACAACTTTTTAACGAAGCATAACTCAGTTAACCTTTTAAAAAATATCGTTTCAATGTCTAAAAATGACCAATAGTAATTTGCCAAAATAGTTTCTTTTATTTCGTATTAACAAAACGCTTTATGGTATGTTTGGGAACATGATAAAAGCTGAAATAACTATTTTAAATGTAATCTTACTAGGTTGTTGGAAATCTTATCTGCCACATACTTGTCACATTAAAAAAAAGTTTTTTTTTTTTTTTTTTTCATTGAGGCGGGGGAAATCTGAAGAGCTTTCATCTTCCCAGAATTGAATTCGATTAAGTACATAGAGAGAAGAGGAACGGTGAGACATGTAAAAAAACTAGTTGGATGTGCCAATCTCAAAACTTTCTTCTATCTCATACGAACATTTTAATATTAAAAAAAATAGTTACATATTTTAATGCTTTAATAAGTTTAATTCAATACCATACCAACTTTGATTTTCATCTTAAATTTCTGCTTCAATCAGATAATCGGAGTAAAAACAAATTTCCGTTTCTGCACGAGCCGATGAACAATAGAATGATAGGCAGAATTTTTTTTTCAAATTCAGGGAGGATCTACTTGACTTACCAAAAAATAATCACATACAAAAAAATTAGTCCAGTTCTAGAGCTAACTTCATACACTTTTAGGTGGTGCAATATTGAAAATGGCATAAAATTCGCTTTTGCAGCGCCCCTTTCCGGCTGATTTTTTTTCAGATTCAGGGCGATCCAACTAGCCATATCCATACACTTACACAAAAAATTTCGGTCAGTTCGATGCATAACTTCATGTGCTTTTGGTTGGTACAATATTGAAAATGGCACAAAAATTGCGACTGCAGCGCCCCCTTTTGACGGATTTTTTTCAAATTTAGAGAGGACCAACTAGCCATAATCATACACATACACAAAATATTTGGTTCAATTCGATGAAAAACTTCATATAATTTTCGTCGGTACAATGTTAATATGGCACAAAAATCGCGATTGCAACGCCCCCTTCCGGCGGATTTTTTTCAAATTCAGAGAGGACCAACTAGCCATAGTCATACACATACACAAAAAATTTGGTTCGATGCATAACTTTATATTCGATGCATAACTCAATTCGATGCATAACTTTATATACTTTTGGTCGGTACAATATTGAAAATGGCACAAAAATCGCGATTGCAGCGCCCCCCTTCTGGCGGAATATTTCAAAACTAAAGGAGGACCTGCTTGCTACATCCAAAAACATTCACAAAAAATTTGGTTCAATTCTATGCATAACTTCAGACACTTTTTGATGGTAGAATGGCGCCATACACACCGACACACAGACACACAGACATAGGGACAGACAGACATTTTGTAAAAACATGTTTTTTGGAATCTCTGACTCTTAAAACGTGTAAACCCGTCGAAAACCGGAAGTCGAAAAAAATTTCGATTAAAATACTTTCTTCTTTTGAAGATAGAAGAAAGTAAAAATCGCATGACCATGGATCGTTCTGTTTTATTATACTAAACGAGATCTTCTAGAACTAAATGGAAATATAAAACGAAATCTCTGTCTTACAGTCAATTACGTTACTTTTGTCATTTTAAAGAAACTGGGGAAATATAACTAAGTATTGCCGAATTTATTTATGTTATGGATTAAATAAAACTTTTTTGTTTCTTCCTAAATTTTCATAACCTACACCATACACACGTTGTTCCCAAAATGGAATTCGATTAAGAATATGGAGAGAAGAGGAAGGCTGATACATATAATAATATCACATGAGCATGGATCGTTCTGTTTTATTATAGTAAACGAGAACTTCTAGAATGGAATGGAAATATAAAACGCAGGCTTGGTCTTATACAAAATTACGTTACTTTTAGTTATATATTTATATTATATTTACATCTTATAGTCTCACATGTATGTGCACAGTAATGCATGACTTATTTGTATATATTTTTACAGAACAGAAACAAACAGATGAGACATTGCTGGTAAAATAAAATAAAATTTTATTTTTTAAACTTGCATTATATATTTACTCTTTAGTTTGCCTTTTCATTGTATGAATTCGATCCTTTATGCCTATTTTTCTAATATACATTTTTTTACGTAACGGAGATAGCATGTTTCAAGAAAACTTTTCATTTATCCATAACGGATCATTTGATTTTTTTAGAAATAGCTTTTTTTTATTTCATAGTCACAAAATGTCTCACGATAGCTTTACAATTCTCTACTTTTTCGAAGCATTATGAAAGCTGAAAGAATTATTTAACAAGTTGAATGTAGATTCTCCGATTAGAAAAAAAAATCGATAGAGGTTTTTAGAAGGGCAACCCCGTTTAGATTGCAATGAACTAACTTAATTTTTCTTGTGTCTGTCAATATAATAGCAAACAGAACGGCGTGAAATACCCAACTGAATAGCAATTTCTCTCTGAGACATTGGAATTGCGGAATAATAAAGAGATACAATTTGACGTCCTACTTCTTCATTGACTAGATTCATCAAAAACGGATTTTTTCTTTAGTTTAAACGCTTTTTTATAGACTCTGTGTAAAAGGAAATGCAATTTATCAATAAAACGAGTGGAATGTCATCGAATTCGACGAGTGAAATTTTTAAAAGACCCGATAGATTTGGTTTAAAAAAAGCAAAAGTAATTACATTATTGAATCAATATATAATAAATATATTTACAAACTAAATGTTAAATTTGCCAGTTACAATTTTGCATGCAAATATTCGCACATCTTCAGTAAAAATTGTAATCTGAGTGCCGGCGAAATCAAGAAATTTCATTTTGTATGCACTGCACTCACAGAAAAATAGTTTTATAATAATAATAATAATAATAATAATAATAATAATAATAAAATAATAAAATAATAATAATAATAATAATAATAATAATAATAATAATAATAATAATAATAATAATTAAAAAAACTAATTTCATTTTTACTGTGACATTATTTTCACTAACTGAAGTCATCTGAAAGTAAAATCTTAATCTCAGTATCCATAATGAAAAGAAATTTTGAAATGTAATATCGGGTACTACTAGGTTATCCCGTCAACCAAAAAATTAACGCCAAACTATAAGATTAAATGCCAATAATGGATTATCGTGAATGTCACATTCAATGACATTAAATACGATTCACATGTTTAAAATATCATTAAGTGATTTTTATTTCGACTTTTTATTAATATTTTTATTAATATTATACTAATTATTTGTTTTTTCGTTATTTAAAATAAAAATTATGTCAATATGTATAATTTGGCTATTAGTTTGGCGATTTGTATAATTTCGCGAAATTGGTCGACGGGATAACCTAATATCGTTATGAGTAAAAATGCGATGTTTTAAATAGTGACGTCATTTTCTCTTCAAATGTTTTTTAAAAGTTACTATTATTAGTAATATGAAAAAGGCATCCGTAATAATATTGTAATTTCCATTTATCTGGTTGCTGAGTGACATGATTTTCCTCATTTGAAATTTTTCTTATTTTGCTTTAGACATTAATTTTTATCATAAATTATTTTCTGTTATTTTATTTGCATTATTAATATTATTTTTCAGTAAATGTATTTTTTTTTTATCTCAATTAGTGCATAATTATACGCAATTATTTTGGAAAATAAATTTTTATTATCGAGAGAAAAGCTAAACTGAGTTACCACCATTTTGAACAAATATCGTAAAAAGCATTTAAAATTAAAAATAAAATATAAAAATGGAAATAAATTAAAAAATAATTAAAATGGGCACAACTACAAATAAATAGCTTTCATTTAAAAAAATAAATATGAAAATCGGTTGAGTAGAAAATTTAGGGCTGATGATACGACATTTTTTAGCTTGTCTGAAAGAAATAGCATCGGAGGCTTAACAAGTAATATTGCTACATTGTTGGAAAATTTATCTACCACATTCACATCATATGAGAAATCAATTTCTTTCATTGATATAGAGGAAATCAAAAGATCTAAAATCTATTTTATTCTTTCTATAATATAATTCAGTTAAAAATAAGGGGTGGATAGTAAACGATGAAATGAAGATGTGAGATATAACGTTCTTTTTTTTTTTTTTTTTTTTTTTTTTCATGGGTTTGCCTGTCATGATATCTTTGTGTTTTATTATACTAAACGAAAATTCCATGAACAAACTGGAAATATAAAAAAAGGCACTCAATGTTACATTCAATTATGATATTTTTTCAAATTGTAAGAAAGAAAAAGTTGGGCATAACTGGCAAAATAGTATCATTTTTTTGTAATAAAACACCTTAATAACTGGCGGTAAAATTGATAAATAAGCTAAAAATCTTTGTTAAATTGCCTTAAACTGATTTTTTTTCATTTTATGGTGATTTAACAAAGTTTTTTTTTTGCGTATTTATCCTTTTCTTCGAAATTTTATAAATATAGCATCATATACAAGGCATAATATCCCTCATATTAGGATCATATGACGGATAATTTCTTTCTTTTGAGACAAAATCTGATGAAGCATGTGTATCTACTAGTCTACCATGTATAGGTTCAGTCTTATACTTCGTATTTGTTTGTTTTCTTTAAAAGAAACAAACAAGACATATCTGGTAAAATAAAGGTCAAATCCTATTATTTAAAATGGCATCATATACAGGGTGATTCAGCTCGTCGGTGACAAACTTTAAGGATCGATAGAGCACACCTAGACGAACATTTTTGAATAGGGAATGTAGGGTCCCTGACGCGATGGTAAGGCGCTAGGCGCTTTCGAAAATTTGGGTGCCGAAATTCGAAACGTCATAAAAACTAGGGAAATGGTTAGATTTTCTTGCTTGTTGCGTCGAAATGATTCTGTTTGTTTAGACTTTCTTCAGTACCAATTTGATAAGCGTATCTCTTAAAACATGGATAGGGGGCGCTGCAGACTTTGGAGAGCTAGACAACAACTTTAAGCCCGTTATTTTGATAATTTAACACATGCTCGCCAAAGTTTATACTCTAACTTAAAGTTTGAACCCAAAAGTAGAGCCCTGCAAAAAGCGTAAGAGCCGGAATAAAATGTCAAAGTACAGGGTGGTCGAAACTCGAAGGCTCCTAAGAGATAAACAAACAGATTTCTTGACTTATGGCATGCATTTTCATGATTCTGTTTGCTGGGGCTCTCTGAAACTCAGTTGAACGGTACAAAAAGAAACATCGATAGGGGGCGCTTTGGGCAAAAAACATAATTCGTTGACATTTCGGACGCTAACTGGAAACGGGGCGCTACGATCAGTTAGTAATAATGAAAACACATTTTCTACCTCTGCTCAACACTTCTGAATAAATTTAGACCAAAAACATCAATGATACTGGAAATTTATTTACAAAAAATAACACTACAGAAGATGCTCGAAATTTCGACCTTGGGCCATGATGCAGGCTTCGCACCTCCGTCGCATTGAGGAGTGTGTGTTTCCAACAATGCCAGGAGTATCTGTGATCTGCCCTGCAGCTGCCACAATGCGCGCCACAAGTTCTTCAGCACTGCTTACAGGTGTATGGTATACCTCGGCCTTCAGGTAACCCCAAAGGAAGAAATCCAAGCAGGTGAGGTCTGGTGATCGGGCAGGCCAGTGAACTGGACCCCCACGCCCGATCCACCGCTGGCCATACCTTGCGTTTAGATGGAGACGCACGTCGTTCATGTAATGGGCCGGAGCTCCATCGTGCTGGAACCACATCTGGCGACGCGAACCTTCGGGTACGTGCGCCTCCTCCAGAAGCTGCGGCAGCACTTGATCCAGGAAAATCAGGTAATTTCCACCTGTCAGCCGTTCAGGTAACAAATAAGGGCCAATGAGGCAATCCCCCAGAATGCCGGCCCACACATTTACTGAGAAACGCTCCTGGGCTGCTCGGCTTCTGGTTTCATGTGGATTTTCATCACACCACACATGACTGTTGTGGGCGTTCCACATTCCCTCCCGGCTGAAGGTGGACTCGTCCGTAAACAAAATGCTGTTTACAAAACGGGGATCCCTGGATCTCATCGCCAAGTACCATCTTGAGAATTCCACTCGAGGGCCAAAATCCTGCTCTCTGAGCAACTGCACCCGCTGGATGTGGTAGGGGTGCAGATTCCGGGAACGTAAGATGCGCCACGCAGTTGCTTGCAAAATGCCAACATGTCTGGCGATATCTCTCGTGCTAAGACCTGGGTTGTCCTCAACCAGGTTAAGCACAGCCTCTTCGTTGTCGGGGGTGCTCACTGATCGCTCCCGTTCAGGCCTGCCTCCGTCGAAAGATCCCGTTGTGGACAACCTCTGGTGTACTCGAGCGAAGAAGGCATGGCAGGGGATTTGCCTGTTGGAGTAACGCTCGGCGTACAACCGCTGAGCGGCTCGTCCATTACAACCAGCAGCGCCATACGCCAAATGCATGTCAGCCAATTCAGAGTTTGTGTACCGTTCCATCCTACTACCGATCTGCAGACAAGTAACCCGAAGCTTAAGTAGGTACCGCACGTTCAAAAGACGTGTCTGCGCATACAACTACGTCATCTCGCGTTGTCGTCTACGCATTACGTATCTTTTGCATATCGATATGGTACGATATCTTTTGCATAAATCAGCAAAAAGCACCTTATGTAAATTTTATTGCGCGCATTGTGCATGATTGAAACCAGCTATGTTTGTTAAAAAAACAAACTGCAGTTTTAATAGCTTCTTATGATAAGTAAATTACTCTCTTGTTTTGTTTCTAACTGATCGTAGCGCCCCGTTTCCAGTTAGCGTCCGAAGTGTCAACGAATTATGTTTTTTGCCCAAAGCGCCCCCTATCGATGTTTCTTTTTGTACCGTTCAACTGAGTTTCAGAGAGCCCCAGCAAACAGAATCATGAAAATGCATGCCATAAGTCAAGAAATCTGTTTGTTTATCTCTTAGGAGCCTTCGAGTTTCGACCACCCTGTACTTTGACATTTTATTCCGGCTCTTACGCTTTTTGCAGGGCTCTACTTTTGGGTTCAAACTTTAAGTTAGAGTATAAACTTTGGCGAGCATGTGTTAAATTATCAAAATAACGGGCTTAAAGTTGTTGTCTAGCTCTCCAAAGTCTGCAGCGCCCCCTATCCATGTTTTAAGATATACGCTTATCAAATTGGTACTGAAGAAAGTCTAAACAAACAGAATCATTTCGACGCAACAAGCAAGAAAATCTAACCATTTCCCTAGTTTTTATGACGTTTCGAATTTCGGCACCCAAATTTTCGAAAGCGCCTAGCGCCTTACCATCGCGTCAGGGACCCTACATTCCCTATTCAAAAATGTTCGTCTAGGTGTGCTCTATCGATCCTTAAAGTTTGTCACCGACGAGCTGAATCACCCTGTATTCACTCATTAATTTTTTTTAATTTCATAAATTATAATATTTTTGACTATTTTTCTAATGCAAATGCATTTAAAAAAATAATACTGTTAGCATGATTATTATTTTTTTTTTTTTTGTTATCCATACCGGATCACATAAGGAGGCTCAGGGGTTGAAAACTTTTCAAAAAATCGATTTTTTTATGATCTAATTTGATTAGTCATTTAATTCTTAACTCAGTGCAAAAAACTGCATAAAAATATTTGCATTTTTAACGGAGTTATAAGCATTTATGTATCAACACTTTCATAGCTGCATCCATATAATTTCAACTTTAAGTCGCGTTTTCTCAAAACTATCTTTTTGATGACTAACACCAAGATTAAAAATAAACTATTTGATGGAGTGGCTTTTTTTTTTTTTTTGAGTATTTTTAATGGAAAAAAAGTTGTATTTTTAGGGGTTTTTAAATTTTCAACTTTGAGAGATTTTTTAATACTGTTTTTATTAAGTGATAGTTATATCCTTAATTGATAATCTAGATTATGATGTTATATGCATGCAAAAAAAAATTAAGCCATTCCATCAAATAGTTTTTTTTTAATCTGGGGGTGATAGTCGTTATAAATCAAGTTTTGAGAAAACACGACTTAAAGTTGAAACTATATGGATGCGGCTATGTAAGTATTCATACATAAATGCCTATAACTCCGTTAAAAATGCTAATATTTTTATGTGGTTTTTTGCATTGAGTTAAAAACTAATTGAATAATCAATCTAGATCATAAAAAAATCGATTTTTAAAAAAGTATTCAACCCCTGAGCCCCCTTAACTTTGTTAAAATTGTTTGCTTTATTTCATAGTCACAAAACGCCTCACGATGGTCTCTACTTTTTCGAAGCAGTATGATAACGGAAATAATTACTTAACAGGAGATATTGCTACATTGTTGCAAAAACGTATCTGCCTCATTCACAGGATATGGAAAATCAATTGCTTTCATTGAGACAAAGGAAATCTGATATTTTATTCATTTCACAATTGAATTGGATTAAGAATACTGGGTGAAGAGAAGACGTGAGATATAAAGGTTTTTTACATGGATCTGTTTGTCCTGTTATATTTGTGTTTTATTATACTAAATGAAAGTTCCTTGAATAAATTGGAAATATTTAAAAAAGACACACAATGTTACATTCAGTTATGATATTATTTGTAAATTATAGAAAATAAAATGTTGAGCATAATTGGCAAAATAGTATCATTGTTTTGTAATTTTATAAATATAGCATCATATGCAGGGGATAATTTCTTTGTTTTGAGACAAAATCTGAAGAAACATGTGTATCTCATACTCTCACATTGATGTCCGCACTCTTATACTTCATATTTGTTTATTTTTTTAAAATGAAACAAACAAGTAAGACATGGTTGGTAAAATAAAGTCAAATTATAAGAATTCGTCTTACTTATTTACGTGAAGGAAGAAAAGCATCACTAATCTAAATATGGATATCTCGGGGCTACAGTCTTCTTTAAATACTTTTTATTTCTTGAAAGACAGCACTAACATTTAGAACAATAAACACACATAAAATATTTACAAAAAAGCTTTTTTTTACATAATTCTACTTGCACACGCCACTAACACAAGACATGAACTCACTGTTCACAACGAACTTTCGAATTTTCGAACATCACTAAGAATAGAATGTTTTTAATAGAAAAATAGTGTTGCTAGATTTTTTTAAGACGAAAAAAATTACAACTACATTTTTAATTTAGCATACCTCAGGTCACGTGACGACTGGCAGTCTATTTTTTTTTCTTTTTTTTCTTTGGATGCGCGTGTTACAAAATTGCATTATTTAAACTAGCATCCTATATTCACGCTTTAGTTTTTTTTTTATTATTTCATGAATGAGAACATTTTATGACTATTTTTCTAAAATTAAATGCATTTTTTTCAATAAGACATTTAGCCTAGTTCAAAAATCTCTTTTTAATCCATACCGTATTATTTAACTTTATAGAAAAAGCTTCTTTTATTTTATAGTCACAAAATGTGTCACGATAGCTTTACAACTCTCTACTTTTTCGAAGCAGTATGAAAGATGAAATAATTATTTAACAAGTGATATTGCTACATAGTTGAAAATCTTATCTACCACATTCACAGGACATGAGAAATCAATTTCTTTCATTGAGATAGAGGAAATCTAAAGATATTTTATTCTTTCTACAATAGAATTCGATTAAAAATACAGGGTGAAGAAAAGATCCGAGATGTAAATATATTACATGAGTCTGTCTGTCATGAGATTTTTCTGTTTTATTATACTGAACGGGAATTCTACGGCAAATTGGAAATATAAAAAAATATTCACACAATGTTATATTCAATTATGATACTTTTTTTAAATTTTAGGAAAGAAAAAGTCGGGCATAACTGGCAAAATAGTATCATTGTTTTGTAATTTTATAAATATGGCATCATATGCAAGGCATATGATCCTTCATATTATCATCATATGAGAGATAATTTCTTTCTTTTGAGACAAAATCTGAAGAGAGTATACCTCATACTCTCACATGTATGTGTACAGTCTTGTACTTCATATTTGTTTATTTTCTTTAAAAGAAACAAACAAGTAAAACATCTCTGATAAAATAAAGTCAAATTCTATTATTTAAGCTAGCATCATATATTCACTCTTTAATTTTTTTTTTTTTGTTCATGATTTAGAATATTTTATGACTATTTTTCTAATTTAAATGAATTTTTGGAAATAACACAGTTAGTATGATTAAAAAATCTCTTTTTTATTCATACCGGATCATTTAACTTTGTAGAAAAATTTTCCTTTATTTCATAGTCACGAAATGTCTTACTATAGATTTTTTAACTCTCTACTTTTTCGCAGCAGTATGAAAGCTGAAAGAATTATTTAACAGGTGATCTTGCTGCATTGTTGACATTTTATTATTGATATCATACGAGAAATCAATTTTTTTCATTGAGAAAGAGGAAATCTAAATATATTTTATTCTTTCCACAATAGGATTCAATTAACCCTTTCATTCCCATGGTAGAATACGTTCTAGAAAATCCGTAGGTCAGAGAATCTGAATTTCTACCAGAAAACTTCTATGGCAAATTTCGTTTTATTTAAATATAGAATATCTGTTATTAAATAAAATAAGTATTTCAATTTCAATTTTCTGGTATGAATTTGGAATATCCGAATTAAATATAGAAATAAAAATTAATAATGTCATGATGCCATTTGGACTCACTGGGAATGAAAGGGTTAATCATACGGAGTGAAGAGAAGATGTGAGACATAAAGAATTTTTAAATGAGTCTGTTTGTCTGTCATGGAATTTTTCGGTTTTATTATACTAAACGAAAATTTCATGAACTAAATTGAAATTAAAAAAAAAATAATGTCGCATTAAATTATGATTTTTTTTAGTTTTTAGGAATGAAAAATTAGAACATAACCGGTAAAATAGAGGCATATTTTTGCAATGGTATGAATAGTATCTTTATTAACTTTTCATACCGGTGCTTGAATTACGCCATACTCTGTTTATTTTATACTGAACATTTTTTATATTATTTTTCTTCAAAGCATAACTCAATTTACACGCTTAAGGAAACAGCTTTTCTTAATACAAAATCATTTCTTTTTGGCGAAATACTTTTGCTTATTTCACATTCTTAAAAACTTTTATGATACCGTTAAATGCTTCTATATTTCGAAACAGCACGTACATTGAAATTTCTACTTAAAAGGTAATCTTACTGTGTCATTGGAAAATTTACCACATGCGCATTATAAGATAACATTGAAAAAAATACATAATAGAAGAATGAAAACTCTTCAGATTTTCGACACTTCAATGAAAGGAATTAATTTTTCTTATCATTAGAATGTGATAGATAATGCCTCAGCCGTCATATACGCACCACGTTGGCACATTTTTTTCTGACGCCAATTTGGCGAAAACGTCGTATTAAAATGTCAGTTACATGTATTTTTTTTAAATTATTTTCTGTCATTTAAAAAAAGAATTATTAATAAATAAAAAAGTTTATTTATTAATTATAGAAAAAAAACTATGTCACTTTAAAAAATGAAATTAAAGTATGTAGACACTTCATTAATAAAATAATAATAGCCACACTACCACTGCCACACTGCCATTTTGTTGCATTTGCGCTAGTGCGGTGCGTATATAACATCTGTGCCTAGATAATTATGCCAATGACGCACTGAAATTGCATTATAAATAGTTCTTCTAGCTCTGACACAGTTTATCAAATTCACGTAACATAATATAAAAGTCACTATCTTTCATTGAAATCCATGAAATTTAATGAGTTTTAATTTATCACACAATAAGATTCTATTAAGATTATGAGAAGAAAACGAGATGTGAGACACGTAAAATAAGTTATACATGGCCCTGTTTTTTTATGTTTTATTGTAAAATTATTCAAGAACAGAGTAGAAATATAAATGGAATTCACAGCCCCACAATCAATGTTTGTATTTTATTGTATGTTTGTAGGAAGCGAAAGAATAAGATACAGCTTTTAAAATATACCTAAACTCTGTTTTGTAATTAGTATCATACATATGTTCCCATTAGCTTTTTTAGGTGCGTTCGTAATTATGTAAATACGTAGCACCTATTGTTGTCGCTCAGTCCGTCCGTCTGTCTGTCTGTCCGTCTGTCTGTCTGTCTGTCCGTCCGCATATAACAACGCAAAAACTATCCAACCGAATCGTTTGAAATTTAAAATACATAATTATTACATAATTTTGTCGAGTCATTTCAAATTTTATGAAAATCGGATGGATAGATCAATTACAGGGACAATCAAAAGGATTCCGTTACATTACGGTCAATGGGGAAAAAAGTTTCAAATGCATTTTAATCGTTTGAAATTTAAAATGTATATTTATTGCATAATTTTGTCGAGTCATTTCAAATTTTATGAAAATCGTATGGATAGATCAATTACAGGGACAATCAAAAGTATTCCGTTACATTACGGTCAATGGGGAAAAAAGTTTCAAATGCATTTTAATCGTTTGAAATTTAAAACGTATATTTATTACATAATTTTGTCGAGTAATTTCAAATGTTATGAAAATCGGATGCATTGATCAATTACAGGGACAATCAAAAGTATTCCGTTACATTACGGTCAATGGGGAAAAAAGTTTCAAATGCATTTTAATGGTGTTACACTCATTTGAATATAATAGAATCAACATGAATCTATGAAATATGTACTAAAAATACATTTTGTATAATCTGTGATGCAAAGAATATTTATTATTAAATTGCAGGGCCACACAAATGTATTCCACTAAATAATGTTATACGGGGAAACATTGTTTGGGGGGGTGTTTTAATTATATTAAACTACTTCACATTTTATGAATAAGATATACCTTAATGAAGTATAATAAGAATTTCTCCCTGCATATTTACAGGAACACAAAGATTTCGACCTCTATACTGTATCCAAAGTACGCTCTACTATATCAGCAAGATCTGAATATTTTAAAACTTGGTTATTAACGAACGCACCTCATTTGTTACGCTTTACGTGCAATTTCCAACTTGTTTATTATTACACGAATTAGATTCAGATTAAAGGTTATTTTACATAATTTTTTTTCCATTAACAAATTTTATTTTGCAAAAAAAAAAAAAAAAAAAAAAAAAAAAAAAAAAAAAAAATGACGTGTTTAAAGAAGCATCTTTTTTTTCACCAAACTGAGCTTATTTGACACTACAGATATACTTTCCTTTGTTTCATATTCTCAATACGTTTAACGATATCTTCAAAAGTCATTAACGTATATAGTATGAAAGCTGACAGAACTTTTTCAGAAGCAATCTTGCTACGTTGTTGGAAAATTAATTTATTGCATTAGCATTACATGATAAATCAGTTTCTTTCTTTCAGACAGATAAAATAAATTCAATTTTTATTTCTTTTTCATACCAAAATTTAAAATAACAACAAAATTGCAATTTAACAAATTACAATGAATATTTGGAAAATGGTATTTTCAAAGAGTTAAATACATTCCATACTTAAATTAATTATTAATAATAATAAACATCATTTTTATGATGATCATAACGAGTCATATATTACGTGTGACATGCATTAAACATTAATATTCCTAATTCCAATGATAAAAGGAACAGTAGTTTATAGGTATACAATTTTAACTGTTTAAAATGTGCATTTTTATTTGATGGAGTTAATCAGATTGACTTCTGAATGCCTCATAAAACGTACGACATAAATTTAATATTAATATTCCTGAACAGATTCTAAAGAAATTTTAAATGAAATTTCAGCATTAAAATTTTTGGAACTGCAAATTTTTAAACTTCTAAACATTGCGCATATAAAACTTATACAAAGTTGCGTAAAAAAAAATACACTTTTAAATAATTGTTTCAAATCTCAATTACAATTTTTTTTCAAATTATTATTATTTTTAAAGTTTTTATTACTTTTTTTGTCATCATGGCAACAGAAATATTCCATTTTTGGATATTAAACTTGGGCCAATTAGAAAACGAATAATAAAAAAATATGGGGGAATTCAAACAATAAAAAGATTCAGATGTATTTCAGATTTCCCAATTCACTACCGAGGAGGACAACTATTTCCCAAATAGTTAATAAATTGTAATAGAAAACTATATAATAAACTGAATAAATAAAAAGAGCGTTTATTCATAGTACAATGGGATTCGATTAAGGATATGAAGAGATGAGTAGATGTGAGATATATATACTAAATTGTTCTGAATCTACTTGTTTTAATAAAAGTGTTACGAATTTTGTAAATAGTTAGTGTTTGTACTGTAAAATAACGTAAATAATCTTATTAAGCTCCATTCCTTTACTAATATTAGCTTTTGTCCCTGTTATCAAGCAAACTTGACTATTATTTTCAGTGAATGTCTATGGCAGCTTTGCGAAATATTAGAGATATCGCCAAGTTGGCGTCACTTTTGGCGACTAATTTTTGTTGCCAAATTTGGCGATATATCGCCAAGTTGGCGACAAACTTGGCGATTGTTGGCGATGGTAAACCCTTCCCTCTCTATGGTAACCCCCCTTAGGTATGCTGATACATTGAATGTTGTTCCGTGGTTTGTGGATTTTTCGAGAAGGTTGTAGAAATTTCCAGCACATGCTGCGAGCCTATATAAGGAGAGCAATACGAGCTGTCGTTGTTATTATTTATCAGTCAGTCATTGAGTGAGCTACGATTAAGCAAGTTTGCTTGAGTTTTATTTACGTTGTTTTGAATGTGATTTAGTGTTGAGACATTGTATAAAAAGTCTCTGTAACCTATATCTGCGCTTGTACGATAGATTTGAGCAGTTATTTTTGAATATCTAGTAATATTTGTGAGTTTCGAAGACTCTGTTGTTCTGAAGATCTGCAAATAAATTATTTTCTACTTTTCTAAAAGACAAGAGTTTGAAGTTGTCTAACCATAAGATCAAAAGGACCCTATATAAGCAACAAAAGAAAAACGATTTTCCTGGACTTAATAACAATATTATAAAAACACACAATCTCACATTCAGATATGATTTTTTATTTTTTTATTTTTACGAAACAGAGAAATATGTCATATCTGGAAAAACAGAAGTGAAACATTCTGTGCAAAATGATTAATAGTTAAATCATACATTTATTTATTTTATCTTTTCCTATATTTCCACGGATTACTCCATATTATATTTATGTTACACAGGGCATTGTCTAATTTATAATCATAAAAAAACATGTCATATAGAACATGCTTAATGAATCATTTTTTATTTATCGAAACAGGTTTATTTGGTCTGTAGAAATATTTTCCTTTGTTTCACATTCACAAATCTAGCCTTAAAACTTCTTTTTACCTGTAAACAGAATGAAAACTGAATTAATATACTTACTGAATTAATTACATATATTTCTTTTACCTTTTGTTAATATTATTGTATATATAATATAAAACATCACTTTAAAATATCAATTTAATTTAAAATGTTTTAAGTGATCAATTAAAAATAACACAAAAAACTTATAGTTTGACATGTTTCACTGATCTTACGGCAACTTTTTCAAAAACAAATAAATGATAAAAAGAAATTTCTCGAAATAAACAGAAAAACATAAATCACGTGAACATGAGCATATAAAAGTAAAACTGGAAATAAAAATGAATAAAAATAATTGTGAACGTGAAATATCAGAAATTATTGTCTTAAAAACCTTTGTTGCAAAACCGTCGGCTAAATTTAAAAAACTCAATATGTTGGAAAATTGATCCAATAGAACCACATCAAATATCTGGCGTATATGAAATACCATTCAGAAAACAAGATGGAACAAAACAATATTACATTGGTGAAACAAGTAGAAAACTCAGAACTAGGATTAAAGAATATATAGCAGACATAAAATACAATAGGAAAACTACAGCTCTCTCAAGATTATATAGCAAAGAACCAATACAAATAGATTTTTAAAATAGCAGAATAATATACCCTTCTAGATCATATTTTCCATCAATCATAAGAGAATCAGTAGAAATCTTCATACGTAGAGACATTGTTTGGAAGGAATTTGCCTCCATGGAGCTACCTAAAATTTGAAAGGAAATGCTTCAAAGGTTTTTAAAACAATAATTTGTAATATTTCACGTTTACAATTATTTTTATTCATTTTTATTTCCAGTTTTACTTTTATATGCTCAGGTTCACGTGATTTATGTTTTTCTGTTTATTTCGAGAAATTTCTTTTTATCATTTTTTCGTTTTTGAAAAAGTTGCCGTAAGATCAGTGAAACATGTCAAACTAGTTTTTTGTGTTATTTTTAAGTGATCACTTAAAGCATTAAATTATTGTATATATTACCCCCCCCCCTATTATGTAAATCCTATAAAAAATTATTTTACATTTAACATATTTAACAAAACATTTTTTTTTTTTTTTATCGAAGCAGGATTCTTTGGTATGTAAAAAAAAATCCCTTTAATTAATACTCATTTTTTAACGATAGCCGTAAAATTTCTTTATACCTGGAAAGAGTATAAAATCTCAATGAACTATTTAAAAAAAATAATCTTATTACATCGTTGGAAAACTTATCTGCCACATTCGCATCATACAAAAAATCCACTTCTTTCATAGATATGTGAGAAGTCTGAAGGACTTTTATTCTTTTTACAATGGAATTCGATCAAGAATATGAGACACACACAAAAAAAGTTTCACATGGGTATGACTCTTTCCGTTTTATTACAGAGAACGAGATCTTATTGAAATAAGTGGAACTAGAAAAAAAAAGTCCCTAGATCTTACATTCAATTATATTTTTTTCAGTCTTAATTCTTTCAGTTATATTTAAAAAAAATTCCACCAGTATAAAATGAAATTTCTTATGTAATTTGATAGTGAAAAACGATATTTTTGAAATTCCATAAAAGATATCTGATAGTATTTTAATCCTGTTTATTTCAATCCGGAATAATCAGACAACAATTCTTTTCTGCATAAATGTATTTTTTTTTATATTTATTTATTTTTAATAATTTCTTCTTAGAATCAACTTTTTTCAAAAGTTCTTTAATTATGTTGTTTTTTTAAATAATTTTTTAATTGATATTATATGAAAATCCACAAAATAACTTTGACAAGTTTTTTTACAGTACAAAATGCCACAACATTAAGTTCATAAATTAATTAAACTAATTGAATGAATAAAATAAGTAAATGAAAATAAACTTCTAATTTCTATAAAGTTTTCCCAAATTTTCCTTCGAAATGTTTCTGAAAATCTATTTGTAAATTATTTATCTTAATTGTTAGGCTTCATAACTGTGAAAATGCAAAAAAAAAAAAAAAAAAAAAAAAAAAAAATATGCTTTCCATTTTTTTTATATTTTTTATATTATATATATATATATATATATATATATATATATATATATATATATATATATATATATATATATATATATATATATATATATATATAATTATTTTTTAATTATTTTCTACATGAAATAATGCCACAATGATGAATTCGCAAGTTAATGAAGCTAATTAAATTATTTAATAAGAAAAAATTATTCCAAATATTCATAAAAAAAATTTCTACATTTTTTACAATAGATTTATTTGAATTATCACTTTACATTTGAGTATTAAGTATGGAAGAAATATAATTTTCACTGTTCGTAATGGTTACACAGCATATTCCTTTACTTTATATTTGTACTTTTCAGTCAAATTTTTCACAAATATTCTTCACTTGAATAAAGTAAAAGTTCTCATTTAATTTGATAGTAAAAATTACATGTTTAACCCCTCCCCCATCCCCCATCCAAAAAAAAAACCCTGGAAAGAATTTAAATCCTTATTAATTGAGCTTGGGCTACTTAGTCAAAAAACCGGGATAATCAGCCCATTTTTCTAATCGTTGCAATTTTTTATGAATTTTATAATAAAGCTACATTAAAATTATCTGTTCGTTCTTTTTCAAAATTTTCTGTAATTATGTTGTTTGTATTCTAAAAAAGGTATTTTTTTAAAATTATTATTCAATTCGAGAAAAATCCATAAAAATGTCTGAATCTATAAAAATTCGTTAGAACCATATAACATCATAACTACGAAAACCATTATTAATTTTAAAAGATAATTTTCAAGGTTAGTAAAGGTTAATCTGCACACGCTTAATATTTTAAAATAATCATGAAATTGAATTTGTTATCTTTTCATGCATTAACATTGCATGTTCTTTGCTTCTCTATTTTTGTTAATAATATGTATTAAGTCGTGTATCACAATGACTTAAAACAGCTTTTCAGACTTTGTTTTCTTTAACTCTTTAAAAAATAGCAACAGTACGTATGACATATAATGTAGATAATTCAATTAAACAATATTTTATATATTTTTCGCTTATTTTATACTATCGCCACATCTGCCTTTTATGCTTATATTATTACTTTTGTTTTTTGATATGCTATTTTTATGTCGATTTTATAATTTTAAACCACTGCACGCAGAAGGAGCTATTAAAAAATATTATGCCGAAAAATTATCTGTGTCATTTAATAAGATGGAAAAATTTGATAATCATACAATCCGTGTATTAACTGGATTAAAACGAATTTTCTATAGTATAAGTATTATTCATATTAATCATTATAGTCTCTAAGCAATCTAAAGATTTTATTTTTGTTTAATTAAATATAATGTTAAATTTGCTTAAACTACAACTTGCATGACAGCATTTGATATTTAGCAAAGCTATTGCAAAATTCCGGAAAAACCTTTTTGACGCAAAAACAGCGTTTTTTACTTCTGTCCTGGTAAAACGGTGTTACGTTAAAGGAACCCGGTAAAAGAAATGTAGATGAATATTTATGCATAGTTGCGCATGTTGTGCACTAAATTTACCATTAAATGATTTATAATAAACTAGAAGATAGCCTGTCAAAATGACGTGTTTGCATTTTTAAAGGATGATAAAAAATTACAACAACTGTGGTCAATAATAGCCACTTTAGGCTGAAACAATTTTGATAAATATAGCGATTAAACTTAGAAAAGGAAAAATCTAACCAAATAATAAAAAAAATTTTTAACAGAAATCTGCATTTAAAACTATAGCAAAACTATCTGGTAGATGGGGGTGGGGATTATAATGAAATTTAAAACGCATCCGCGGTTAGCGTTGCAAAGGTTAGAAAAAACCCGGTTTAAACCCGGGAATAAACCGGGTTTTTAGGAATAAACCTGGAAAAAACCCGGGATTTTTTGGAATAATTCGGTTTTTTGGGAATAAACCTGGGAATAAACCTGGTCTATTGGAAATAAACCCGGGAATAAACCGACTTTTTGCAACTCTATCCGCGGTTTGCTTAAATAAATTAAATAATGTTTTTGAAATCGTGGAAAGATTTCAAAGCGAAGTAAAATGTAATGACGTCATTTACATTTCCAACTGTAAATTTGACCATTGAGAACGCTCCATTACGACTATGGAACGTTTTCATTGGTCAGAAAATAGATTGCCTTTAAAATCGGAGGTAACGTTTCACAATGTTTTTTATAGATTTGAAATTCTCAAGAGTCATTCACGGCTGTAAAGAAAAAAAATTAAAGCAACCCGAATATAAAAATTTTAACAATATTGCATTTAAAACGCACCTTCGCTTTCCTTTATTAAAAAATTTTAATTAAATATACACTGTAAAAACTTATTTGCTACAGCGTCACTCCGCCGCTTTTATAGAAAACGGTTACTTTACTGTGTTATGGAGCATTCTCATTGGTCATAAAAGAGATATTCTATAAAAGCTGTGGAGTGTCGCTGCAGCAAATGGGTCAAATTTTTAGCAGTGTACTTTTTGAAATCGTGGAAAGATTTCAAAGCGAAGTAAAATGTAGTGACGTCATTTCCAGCTCCCACTGTAAATCTGACCAATGAGAACGCTCCATTACGACTATGAAACGTTTTCATTGGTGAATGAGTTTCTTTTTCTCGTGGATAGGTTGACCCCGGAATTGTTAGACAAGGAGGGGTTTTATATATATAATTAAAAATCTTGTTTTTATCTAAAAACAAGAAAAAAGTGTGTGTTTGTGAATTTATAATAAGACATCTGTGTGCATTTTATGTATTATAGTTTATATTAATTTTATAATAAAACTGTCTCTAAAAAAAGTTTCACGATAAAACTTAACTTGCATGTTATTTTTGCAGTAGCCTAACTGGATTTAAAAAAAAAAAAGTATTTTTCATGTCAAACTACCTGCCTGAGAATAATAGAAATAGAACGCGACAATTTTGCGACATCAGTTGCAAGATTTTAAACTTATTTCATTATATTTTTTTCTATAATTATATGTTTTGGTTTTCTTTTTTTAAGCCAGTTTTATTATTCCTGGCTTATATTGTTTCAATAGAAACGCTAAAAACAAGCATGATAATTTCTAAAACAATTCTAAAATATGTAACCTAATTGAAATTTTACGAATTTTATTTAATATCGTCTTATTTTTATTGATTAAAATCTTGAAAATTGTCCAAGTTAGTTTAATTTTTTGCATTCGATGCATAAACATATCTTTTGATATCGAATACAACAATTTCACTTATTTAAATGAATGGAAAATATAACTTGCAAATAGTTTAAAAATTCACGACAAAAAAGCGTAAATGAACGTAAGGCTAGAATATTTTTCTACAATGTACTCTAAGTTCCTAAAATAAGAACAGAACGATCTGTGTCAATGAGAAGTCCTTTTGTATGTTGTACATTTCCTTCTCTTTTAATATGCTTAATCGAATTCCATTGTGGGAAGAACGAAAACACTTCAGATTTCCCCCGACCCATTGAAAGAAATCGATATCACATACATTGCAAATGTGGTAAGTAATTTTTCAGGTTACTAAGATAGTATTCTAAATAGTTCTTTTAGATTTCATGTCATTTCGAAATATAAAGGAGTTGTCAAAATAACTTAAGTATGTTTTGTGATTATGAAATAAGTGAAAATATTTTCTTTAAAACAGATGAGACCAGATAAAAATGTTTATATATATATATATATTTATTGAAGTATAAAACATAATTATACAGTTCTCAGCAAAAGTTTAGACAATGATTGATTATGCTTCTATATTTAGAAGTATGCAACGAATTTTTGTAATTCCTCTGTCATACATTACTTCTGACTTATTCTTTATTCGCAAACAATATTTTTTTAATTTTACCTTTTAGATAACATATAATGACGAAAAAACTAAATTAACATTGTTGCAAAAGTATAGACAATTTGTATATTTACAGAAAAATTACTACAAAATAAAATCGAGATGAACCCACATTGTTTGCAGTTAGTGCAAGAATGTGACTTTTCCTCGAAGAAACTAAATAATGCGTCACTTGGGGGTCTATTTTATACCAAACATGTTCAACAGCAGCTCGAAGCTCATTAACATAAATGTATAGCAAATACTTGCATAAATATTACGACATACGATGTTACAAAGGTTTTCGATTGGGACCAAATCAGAGCTACACGCAGGCAAGTTGAGATCAGACGTATTTTCAGAATTTGTATGCAATATGAATAGACGCATTATCTTCCTAAAATCCATATTTTGTACCAGGTAAATGTTCCCCAAATGACTAAAAATTAATCTCCAACGTCTTGTGTTGTTTGGCAACCATTGAATAACTCCAGAGATACTCGACCATTAAAGCAAAATGAGGATGGATCAAATCATTAAAAAGTCACCTCCTTGTTGTCGACTTAAGAAATTCCCAGGCTCTTTACGCAAGTCGTGCCAATAGTATGCCCAACCACTTGGGTCATTCATATTTTTCTTTTTTTTTTTTCGTTACTGACTATCATAGCCTGCCATTTGGGTCCACATGACGTATGTTTTCAAGTTCATTGCATTTTCCCCAATTTGTAGCGAGATTTTAACGGTGATTGTTTTATCATTTTCATGTAAATTGTTTTACCTGTTTCTTCTATTTATCTACGAATGATGTCCGTCGACACAGAAAGTTCTGACTTACTTTTAATGTGATTATCAATCATCATTTGTGTAAATGTCAGTTTATGAATCCTTTTGTCATCTCATTTTCTGGTCTCACAAAGTCTTCCGTATTTATATTTTCTTTTGAAGAGTCATCCTTAGACTATACTTCACTGACAGACCACTTTGGACGATTCAATGCTGCCGATATTTCAACAACAGTCTTCTCTTTCCATTTCAACATTTCCTACTTCAATTACCTCATCTAACTGAATATTTTTAGCTCGCGGCATCTTCACTAACTGATGCTAAATCGAGGTATACTTAAATACTTCAGACGTATGACATCATAACTTAGAATTTTGCATTTTTCCATGAACAGTAGGCAAAAAAATCAAAAAAGTGTCTATATTTTTGCAATATGCAAATTTTACTTTTTTCAGTTAAACTAAATATTATCATAAATTATAATCAATATTTTTATCCTACATTGTTTTAAATATATCTAAAAATAAGTATTTCCATTTGTAAAACTCAAATGTTCATATTTTTTATTTAAAGGTTAAAAAACACCAGTGTCTAAACTTTTGCTGAGCACTGTAAAAAATGTAATATTCATGCAATGTTTACAAGAAACATTTTATTTTTAATAATTTCAAGCAAAAAAAAATATTTATACATTTCTTCGTCTGTCTGTCCTTTATTACGTGATCACTGTTGCTTAATTAAACATGCAATGACATATATTTTCTGACACGTTACAACAAAGTTGAAAAGCGTTTTAGCATTCGGTTTGTGTGTGTGTATGTCTGACTGTCTATGCTATAACTCCCGTAAATATACTCTTTTTTTTATGAAATCGGTTAAAGTTATTTATAGTTCTTAAAGCTCGTTTGCTATTGTATATAGAGTACGTATGATTAATAATTTATTTACAGAGACACTCGTTCCATTACATACTGGAAAAATGTTTTGAATTGTATTTTGATGAGGTTATACTATTTGAGTTATAATATTTTATGAATATATTGAAATTGATATAAATAACTTAAAGTCTCAATGAATACTTCTTAACTGGTTATTCACGGCAGTTTTTATTCATTTACAGGGGCATTCAAAGGAATTCCATTACAATATTGTATATGAGAGAAAATGTTTGAAGTGACTTTTTTATGACGTACATCACTTTCACTTTTGATATGCCTAATTGAATTCCATTTTGGGAAGAACGAAAACTCTTCAGATTTTATTCGACTCATTGAACGAAATCGATTTCACATTCAGTGCTAATGTGGTATATAAGTTTTCCGGTTACTGAGATTGTGTTTTAAATAGTTCTTTTAGATTCATGTCATCTCCAAATATAAAGGAGTTGTGAAATACCTCAAAAAATTTTTGTAATTGTGAAATACGTGAAAATATTTCCTCAAAAACAGATGTGACCAGATAAAAACATTTGTATGCATATATAAGTATAAAAATATAAATAATGATTATAAAAAGAATTGATTTATCCATGCAATATTTACAATTTTTTTTTATTTTTAAGAATTACAAGCAAATTTGAAAAACATTTATAAATTCCTGTATCTTGCCTGTCCTTTTTTTTTCATGCTCTGTGTCGTGTACTTATACTCGAACTGACATGTAATTTCTTATACTTTCATCAAGGTTGAAGAGTTTGTATATTTTTTGTATAGTTTTGAGAAGTTTTTGTATATGCATATCTACTGAAGTACAGAAAATAGTTCAAAAAAGAAATGCATTAGTTACGAAATATTCGATATAAAATCTTCCTTTTTAACAATTTCAAGGAAATTAAAAATATATTTATAAAATTCATTTGCCAGCCTGTTCTTATCTAAATGCTCAGTCTCGAGTTGTAATATACGGAACGACATATAATTTATAATACCTTTTAAGAAAGTTGAAAAGTTTTAATGTATTCGATTTGTCTATCTGTATGACCGTCTGTCTGTGCACGATCTTACTCCCATAAATAGACTTCGATTTTGATGAAACTGATAGCGGTTATTTAACCCTTTATTTAACAAGTTATTTATCAAGAAATGGCTTCACATCAAAAATTGTCTTCTTTAATATCTAAAGATATACTGGAATTGTTAAATAATAATAATGCGAAATTATGAAGCGTTTTTTCATTAAAACTGAGTTAATATATCGGTAGTTTTTTTTTTTTTTTTTTTTTTTTTAATATTAACAAAATAATCAAATTAATTAACAAAAAATACTGTTATGTAAATATTACAATTCTTATAAAAGCAATGTATTTAAACGTATTATGATAGTCTCTGTAGATGTATTTAAGAGCTCTTACCGTCTTCACTTATTAACACGTTCGCTGCCGCTTACGTGAAGATGTGACGATAGTTAATGCCGCACTGTAGAAGTGGGTTTTTCCCAGAAGCCGATTTACATTTTATAACAAATAATCAGTGAAAGTTTCTCCCGCGTCAGCAATTGTCTGGCTATTGGACATCACCTACATCACGCGCTGGCGCGTGAGTAGCCCGTTAACTTTGGCGCCAAATCACGAGATCTTGCGTGAGCGGAAGCGAATGTGTTAAAGCCTTTAATCGTCGAAAACATTTCATATAACTTTTTTTCAAAGAAAAAACAAATACACCTATGAAAATGATTAAGAAAGTTGCCTTTTTAAAAAATATTTAAATTCGACTGTTTTTTCTATTCTATCTAAATTAGATTGAATAAACTATATTGTGTGGTAAGAAAATGAATTTTATTAGCAGACTGATTAAATACGTTTTTATTTGATTTTCCACAATGGTACTTATAACTACCGTCGATAGATGAAGGTTTATGGATAATAAAGCAAGTTTGGTATTGTATATAAAGTATGTATTATTAATAGTTCATTTACAGGGGCACTCAAAAGAATTCTAATTCATTATGGTATATGAAAAATGGTTTGAAATGCATTTTAATGACATTATGCAACTTCAAATATATTAACATTGATATATATCAATGAATTTCACTACGATTACGTTTTAACAGGACATTCATAGCATTTTCTATTCTGTACATAGCAGTGCCACCTGTTGAGCGATATACCAAAAACTAATCAGATCTAGTTTACATGAAGGTCAAATAGAGTCTAAAGTGCCGTGCACTAGTTCGGAGATAGAGCGCCCATAAAATTTTTGTCACATACAGATAGACAGAAAAACTGATTGTCTCATTGACTCACAGACATTTTGTAAAAACATGTCTTTCGAATTTCTGAGCCTTAAATCGTGTAAATCCGTCAAAAAACGGATTTCACGAAACCAATACATTTTTTATAATGATACAAGAAAGTAAAAAAAAAAGCATAAATGAATGTGATGAATTCATAAACGATGTACTCTATTAGTACAGAATAATAATTCTCTACATGAAACCATCTTTACTATCGTGCATATCCTTCTCTTTTACTATGCATAACCGAACTCCATTGAGAGAAGAAAAAAAACACTTCACTTTTCTCATTGAAAGAATTCGATTTCACTTACAGTGCAAATGTGGTAGATAAGTTTTCGGGTTACTAAGATTGTATTTTAAAAATTTGTTTTAGATTTTATGTCATCTCCAAGTATAAATGAACTGTAAAAATAACAAGGAAAGTTTGTGATTATGAAACAAGATAAAAACTTATGCATATGTATTAAATTATATAAAATAATTCTTAAAAGAAATGCACTATGATTGCATAGTATATAATAAAAGTTTCATTTTTAACAATTTCAAACACATAAAAAATATTTATAAATCCCTTTAGTTTTTCACACCGTCTTCCCGTACTCACTGTTAGAGATCTCCAAGGATCGGGCCTCGGCCCGAAGCCGGAGCGCGGCCCGTGGGACGGTCTGTGCTCGGGCCGTGCTTCTGAAGACTTAAGCCGGGTCGGGCTTAGTAAAATCTTTTTGGACCGGACCGGGCTCGGGGGCCTTAATTTTTTTCTTGGAGTATTGGGCCGGGCCTAAATTATTTTTTGTGTACAAAGCTGAGACTAATTTCATTTTTTCTACTCTTCACAGACTAAAGTAATCAGTTCCTGTTGAATCATCCCGTATGAAAATCCTTTTCTACTCCTTGCCAGTAAAATTTGGCTTGGTCCAAAAATTTTTGAGAAAAAGGCATATACTTTTAAGTCGTCATTATTCTACAATTAAACATTATAATTTATTCTTTTTAAAGAATAGTAGATTGCTAGGATTATTAAAATACATTTAAACACGTGAAAGAAAAAATTTGATTATGACAGAATTTTCTTTTAAACTAAGAACTGCAAATTTCTTTTAAACTGCTCATCTATGCAAAATGAATACTACAATACGCGAGATGAATATATATTTAACATTTGCATCAGCTATGAAGGGAATGTATTTTTTTTTTCCAATGCGATTCCGTCTTAAAAGAATTTAATTTTACCATATACCACTTTTTAGATTTTAATCTCCCCATTACATGGAATATGGATTAATAATAATAATGATAACTGAAACATTTAGATACAACAAACAAAGGTTCATTAAAAGCATACATATAGCAGCCTACGTCACTTATGCATAAATGTAGATTATTAACATGAAAAAAAAAGACTAAGATAAGTTTTTTTTTGGTCTGAACTCTTCCATAAGAGCAAAGATCTATGTTCTGTAGAAATTCACGCGGGCCGGGATCGGGCCGAATTTTTAACTTTGTCTGAAACGACAAGTGGATACTATTTATAGCGCTTTATTGACAGAGAAATGATCTTTGTTAAATTATGACTGCGTATAAATGAAATCAAGATTGGAATATTTCTCTACAATGTATTCTAATATTCCTAAAATAAAGCAGAACTATCGGTACCTATGGGAAATCCCTTTTTGTATGGTACATCTCCTTTTCTTTTGATGTGCCTAATCGAATTCCATTGTGGGAAGATCGGAAACTCTTCACATTTCCCCCGACTCATTGAAAGAAATTGATTTCACATACAATGCAAATGCAGTAGATAAGTTTTCCGGTTACTGAAATTGCGTTTTTAATAGTTCTTTTAGATTCCATGTCATCTTTATATAAATGCAAAAATATCGCAAGAAACTTTTTTGATTGTGAAATAGATGAAAAAATTTCCTTAAAAACAGATGAGACTGGTTAAAAACTTTTACATATGCAGACGTATTAAAGTATACAAAATAGTTCTAAGAAGCGATGCACTATTATAACATAGTTCACAAAAAAAGTTTCTTTTTTAAAATTTTCAAACATATTTAAAAAATAGTTATAAACTCTTTTTGTCCGTTAGTCCGTCTTCCCATTCTCAGTGTAATATAATTATACCCGGAATGACATCTTTCTTTGCTTATGTTAATAAACATTAATATAGAGCATTTGTTTAAAAAAAAAAAAAAAAAAAAAAAAAAAAAAAAAAAAAAAAAACTGCTGTTTGAAAATACAAGTACAAGTACCATTATAAGTGATTTTTTCTGACAGAAATTATCTTCGTTTAATTATAATTGCGCATAAATGAATGTAAGGTTATAATATTTTTCTACTAAGTACTCAAAATACCCTAAGTCTATGTGGAACTTTTTTTACATCATACATCTTTTTATTTTATTAATATGGTTAATGACCTCCATTGAGGGAAGAAAGAAAATTCTCCAGAAACTTATTGAAAGAAATCAATTTCACATACAATGCTAATGTGGAAGATAAATTTTCTGGTTACTGAGATTGCATTTTAAATAGTTCTTTTGGATTTCATGTTATATTAAAAAAATAAAGGTGTTCTAAAAATAACTAAAGAAAGTTTTGCGATTATGAAATAGATGAAAATATTACCTTAAAAACAGATGAGACCAGATAAAATATTTTGTGTAAATATTTATTGAAATATAAAAAATGTTTCAAAACTAAATGCAATATACATATACATTTGTTCCTACATTTTTATCTTATTCTATTGTATTTATTGTATTTAATTATTTTTTATTTTTATTTTTTAAGTCAATTTTATGATTATTTGGTCCAAAATTTAAATCCAACGTGGTAACGGAATTTGTTTGGATGGAGAATAAAAATATCCCTACCCCAAAATTAAATAACATACAAAATACGTATAATAAACAAAAACTTCTAAAACAATTAATCTTACTCAAATAAAATTTTAGTAATTTTATTTAACATATCACTTGCACATCATATGTAATATAGGGTAATTCATGCAATCGTTTTAAAAATTGATTTTTTTTTTTTTTTTTTTTTTTTTTTTTTTTTGACGGATTTACATGTTTCAGACACTGGAAATACTGAAAAACATAATTTTAGAAAAAAAAAATAAGTTGTCGTCCGCCTCTGTTTGTGTGTCTGTCTGTCCATCTATATGTGTATCTGCTTGTCTGTAAACGCCCCGTCAGTAAATCTCACGAAGTAATCTAGATAGAGACTTGAAATTTTTTATGTGCTTGTATGTAAGAATGGGATAAAGCCTATTAAATATCTGTAAACTCGATTATCCAGATCTTATTTTTTTGGACTCTAAAAATGTTTTTTCTGGTGAAAGGTATAAAAAAATCGACTGTTTTTATTTTAAGGAGTGGATATAAAAAACAATAAAGAAAAACACAAATTTTGCATACAAAACGAAGTTGATCGGATTATTTGTTGGCGAGATATTTGTAATCATGTTTTCTACATTTTTTGATTTTTTACGACCCTGTATTTTTTTCAAATTTTAATTCTAAGACATATTTTAATTGGAAATGATATGCTTAATCCGATGCAGTAAATTGCTAGTTAATATGATTATTTTTTTGGAGTTGAATGTTTCTTTTATGAAATTTGGTACTACTTGAGTAATTTCATGTTTTATATAATTTATCGAAATTGCTTCATCAGCAATTCACTAATAGATTATTATTATGTATATTAAAAATATTTAAACATAAGTTTAAAATTTGTTTTCGAGTTTTAATACATTTTATAAATAACCGAAGTGAAAAAATTTCTTTAAAACATCTTATAATATAATAAAGAAGTTTTCTCTTTGATTGATTAACACAAGTTTCAGCTTATTATCTTCATTTTACAAATAGTTTACACATGTTTTATTTTCATATATTATATTATGCATATACATGATGAATAAGTATTACGGAGCCACCCCCCACCCCCCCAGGACTAGTTTTTATTTTTATTGAGCATAACCTTAAAATGTTCCTAAGTTAATTTTTGTTTTTCATTCGACGCATAAACATATTTTTTAATATCGAATGCAACAATTTCATTTATTTAAATCAAAGAGATATAACTTAAAAA
The DNA here is from genome assembly GCA_964019185.1 of Maratus speculifer. NCBI lineage: Eukaryota > Metazoa > Arthropoda > Arachnida > Araneae > Salticidae > Maratus > Maratus speculifer. The sequence continues at coordinate 429,757,538 of OZ025291.1, forward strand.
TTCCCAAGAAAAAATGTGTAAATAAATGTAAGACAAGAATATTTTTCTAAGATGTACTCTAATAAAACGGAACGATCCGTGTCTATGTGAAATTCTTTTTTATGTCGTACATCTCCTTCTCTTTTAATGTACTTAATCAAATTCCATTGCAGGAAGGAATAACGAAAACACTTCGGATTTCCCCCGAACCATTGAAAGAAATCAATATCACATATATTGCAAATGTCGTAAATAAGTTTTCCGGTTACTAAGATAGTATTATGAATAATTCCTTTAGATTTCATGTCATCTCCAAATATAAAAGAGTTGTAAAAATAACGCAAGTATGTTTTGTGATTATGAAATAAGTGAAAATATTTCCTTTAAAACAGATGCGACCAGATAAAAACATTTGTATGCATATATAAGTATAAAAATATAAATAATAATTATAAAAAAAATGATTTATTCATGCAATGTTTAGAATTTTTTTTATTTTTAAGAATTTCAAGAAACTTTGAAAAATATTTATAAATTCCTTTAGCTTGCCTGTCATTTTTTTCATGCTCCCTGTCGCGTAATTATACTCGAAATGACACATAATTTCTAACATTTTACAATAAGGTGTAAAAGTGTTTATGCATTCGGTTTGTCGTTCCGTTTGTCCATGTGTCTATGCTCTCACTCACGTAAATATACTTTCATGAGGTTATTTAGGATCACTGAACCAATAAAATATGTATGACTAAGAGTTTATTTACAGGGGTACTCAAAAAAATTCCATTACATTGTGGTGTGTGGGGAAAATGGTCTGAAATATATTCTAATGAGATTATACAATTTCAAATATATTGAAACTGATATAACTATGACCACTGAATATCACTATGGTTGCGTTTTAGCAGGTCATTCATAGCATTTTTATTCATTTACGAGAGCGCTGAAAAAAAAAATCTATTACATTTTGATATATGGGGAAAAATTTCTGAAGTGACATTTTTATATTGTACCTTTTCTATATTTCTTTCTCTTTTAATATGTTTAATCGAATTCGATTGTTGGCAGAAAGGGAACTCTTCAGATTTCCTCTGATCCATCTGATCCATTTCGCATACAGTGCGAATGTGTTAAATAAGTTTTCCGGTTACTAAGATTGTCTTTTAAATAGTTCTTTTAGATTCCATGATATATCCAAATATAAGGGAGTTTTAAAAATAACTCAAGAAAGATTTGTTATTATGAAATAAATTATGTGATATAAAAAATGAATCAAAACTAAAGTAAAATAATCTAAAAACGCATGTTTCATAATTGCAGAATTTATCTTTAACTGTTCTTGAATTACAACAATTATAATCAGACAAATTGTGAAAATATTTATCATGAAGAAAACCGCATTTTTACAAGACGTATATGTATGACAACCATTGCTTGAAAGCTAGATTTTGAAAACCAAAAGATTACCAAAAAAAAAAATGCTTCATTTTATAATTACTACAGAAAGATGATTAAAACATCATTTTAAGCATAAAAATTAAGGAATGTTTATTATGATATATATGTTACAGGCCAAACCCGATTTTAGGCCAAACTAGATTGGCCTAGGCCAAACTAGTCTATCCTAACGCCCATCGGATAAACTAGTTTTTCCTAGGCCAAACCGGTCTATCCTAACGCCCATCGGATAAACTAGTTTTTCCTAGGCCAAACCGGTTCATCCTAACGCTCATCGGATAGACTAGTTTTTCCTAGGCCAAACTAGTCTATCCTAAGGCCCATAGGACAAACTAGTTTTTCCTAGGCCAAACTAGTTTGGCCTAACTCTTATAGGATAAACTAGTTCAGCCTGCTGTTTATTGGTCTGAACTAGTTTATCCTAGGCCGATCTAGTTTATCCTAGGCCAATTCAATTTGGAGTGATTTTATTGAATTCAATGACTGCCTCAGTGCCAACATTCTAGTTTCTCCTAGGCTGATCTAGTTTGTCCTAGGCCAATGTAATTATCCGTGTTTTTAGCTCAAGGGCGTCAAAGCCGGCGAAATAAAGCGCTCACAGGTTATGTATGTATGTACGTACGCATGTATGTACGTACGAATGTACGTAACGCTATAACTCTTGATATAAATATCCGATTAGCTTCAATTTTGGATGTAGGTTCCTTCTGATAAGATACTTTTCTGATTAGTTTTGGAAAATCACTGAATAAGAATAAAGGGAGCGAACGGAAGTCTAATCCTCTACCGTTAATTTAGAGAAATGCATTTATCATGCAGAATTATCAGTTTTCATTTAAAATGTTAGATATAGAATTATTCTGACAAGGCGCCTCCGGGATTAGTTGTGGATGTTTATTGTTTAAGTGTTAAAGAAAGGGAAATGTAGGTACCCCCCATAAATTTAGATAAATGGTTTTTAACGCAGAAATTATGGATTTGCTTCAATTTTGCTTATAGGTTCTTTCTGATAAGGCGATTCCCTGAATAGTTTTGAGGGTTTAATGGTAAAGTATGAAGGGAAAAAGACGGATTTCCCTCTTACCTAGTAAAAACTAGTTTTTCCTACGGGCATATAGATAAACAAGTTTGGCGTAGGAAATCTAGTTTATATAATTGGCTTTAGGATAAAATAGTTTGGCCTAGGCTAATCTAATTTGGCTCGAAATCGGGTTTGGCCAGTGAAAAACATGTGTTTCACTAGAATAAGTATAAATGTGTGTCAAGAGTAATTGCTTATAACATCAATACAGGAATTTCACATGTCCACCCTAAAGATATAATGCATTTTACATGGGGTTTTTTTTCCTGCAGACTCGTGCCAACTGAAATTAGGCTTGCATTTATTATTATTATTATTATTGCATATTCGAGCCAGATTGGAGGTGAACATAATTTGGAATCGAACAGCGTTTTCCATTTTTTAGAAATTAATTTCTTGTCGACATATAAGCTTTTCTTGTCACGGCGTCAAGTTTTTCTTTTCCGTGAAGTCGTAACCAAAAATTTGATTCAAAACGTAGCTTTAATAGTATTTTCTCAAAGGTACATCGCTTTTATGGAAAAAATGGTTAACGCCATTCGATTACATATTTTCTGAGTGAGAATGCCTGTTAATCTTATGCCTTTCCGAACATGAATTAATTCTTAAATGTGTTAGGATGTAGCTCTTTTGGATTTGAGAAAAGTCTTAAGGAATGACAGAGAAACATATTCACAAATTTACTTTTTACTGAACAGTTTAGTTATGATGTTTATAACTCTCCTTTTTTTCTTTTGTTCTAAACTACATTAGTTATTTAATGAATCCCCATTTCAATATTGAAAGGTCTATGAAATTAAATAATCAATAATATATTGTGTATTTTTCATTCTGTGAACACCTCGTAATTTAAAAATACATTGTAAATTTATCCAATATGTATGAATGCAGTATTTTTTAAAGGAATCCTAATTGTATGTTAAGTAAAATCTGAATTTTTGGTAGAAATTGAGTAGGGCCAGATTGAGTGGGACTGAGTCTTTTTCACATATTTTTGTAGAGGCAGGGCTCGGGCTGAACTTTTAATTTTTACACAGGGTCACGGCAAAATAACTTTCCTTCGGGAAAGGTGAGGCCCGGAACTCGAAATTCTGGCCCGTGAAAACCTCTAACAGTATTCTACAACGCATCCAATAAAATAAATTATAATGGTGATGAAAAAACTACTTTGTACAAGGTTAGCAATGGAGCAGTAGTCGGGATCAATATTAAAAAGAATATTGCCCAATTAAACTGATGGCTTTGCATTCACACGCTGTTTAGAGTCATTGCGTATTTCAGCTTTATTTTTTTATAGAATAACACCCTCGAAAAATAAAGTAATTTGGATTACTTTTTCCCATTTCCTCCACTTATATTTAACCATTGAACCCCCAAAACTAGTCACAGATACGCTTTATAAAATTAAACAATTATCCAAAAATTGAAACAAATCAGATAATTCAACTCAAAAAAACCATTCATCTGATTTAGAGAGGATAATCCCACATTCCTCCCTTTATACTTAATCATTAAACTCTCAAAACAATTCAAGGATTCGCCTTTTAAAGAAAAAACTATAAGCTATATTCAAAATTTACAGCAAATCAGATAATACTGCATAAAAACCCATTTATCTAATTTAAGGAAGGCGATAAATCGTCCACTAACCCATTATACATAACTATAAGAAAAGACCCAATTTAATTAAAGAAGCACCTGATCAAATGAATTCATGTCCAAAATTTTAAGCAAATTGGATAATTCTGTATTATAACAAATTTATATATTTTAAGGAAGGAAAAAAATTGCTGGTTCAGGCCAAAAACCAAAAAACCACCAAAATTAATCAGTGAAACGCTTTATCAGAAAGAACAAATCTAAGATTTGCAGGAAATCGGTTAATTCTGCATGAAAAACCCATTTAACAAAATTAGGCGGGATTCCCCCGTTCTTCCGTTTGTTCTTATTCAATTAATCCTCAAAACCAATTAGGGAAACGCCTTACCAGAATGAATCTATTTCTAAAATTTGAAGTAAATCAGTAAATTCTGCGTGAAAAAAGCATTTACATAAATTATGGAGCGTTACCCCTATTCTCCCCTCCCTTTATACTTAAACAATTGACACCCACAACTATTGAAGGCGCTTCAACAGAATACTCCTATATCTAAAATTTGAATAAAATATGCTAATAATCCATAGAAATCCATTTATTTGAATTAAGGGAAGGGGCGAATCAGCCTCTCGTGCCCTCCCCCCTTATTCTTCTCCAATGACCTCCCAAAATTAATCAGAAAAGCTCCTCATAAGAATAAACCTATATTGAAAGTTTGATGCAAATCGAGTATTTCTATCAAAAATTATTGCGTTACGTACTTACGCACATACATAGATACAGAGCCCACGGGCACATTAGTTCTCAGTCTTGGATAGCTGACGAGATAAAAACATGTCAAATTACATTATTTCTACCAAGAGTTATCGCGTTACGTACATACGTACATACATGCGTACATACATACATACAGAACCTGTGAGCCCATTTTTTCTTTGGCTTTGACGCCCATGAGCTAAAAACACGTAAAATTACACTGGCCTAGGATAAACTAGATCAGCCTAGGACAAACTAGAATTTTGGCGCTGAGGCGGTCATTGAATCAAATAAAATCACGCCAAATTGAATTGGCCTAGGATAAATTAGATCGGCCTAGGATAAACTAGTTCAGACCAATAAACATCAGGCTAAACTAGTTTATCCTATAAGAGTTAGGCCAAACTAGTTTGGCCTAGGAAGAACTAGTTTGTCCTATGGGCCTTAGGATAGACTAGTTTGGCCTAGGAAAAACTAGTTTATCCGATGGGCGTTAGGATAGACCGGTTTGGCCTAGGAAAAACTAATTTATCCGATGGGCGTTAGGATAGACCGGTTTGGCCTAGGAAAAACTAGTTTATCCGATGGGCGTTAGGATAGACTAGTTTGGCCTAGGCCAATCTAGTTTGGCCTAAAATCGGGTTTGTCCTATAACATATATATATTTTTTTAATTTTAAGATTTTGTGTTTTGTCACTACAGTTAAAAGAACAGGAATAATAAATTAAAAAAATATTTTTTTTTGAGTTTTTATCTATCAACAAAAAATTAGAGGTAAAATATTAGGGTGCTAAATTTTATGGACCTACAATATTATGGGGCTAGAATGATAACTAAAATAATGCATTAAATAATATATTGATGTATTAAAATAATATATTTTAAGCTCTACTGATGTGTAAACTTTTATCATATTTTTTTAACGTATTTTATGCCTTGATGAACTTTTTTAAAATTATATTTTAAGTTTTATAATATATTTAATTATAATAATTATAATAATAATATTTATAATACTAAACATACAATAATAATAAATATACAATAATAATAATTATATTTATTGTTGGCACTTTCAAATATCCAACATTATAGGTGTATGTGAAAATAAATTTTTAATAATGGAAAATATGTTTATTAAAAATTTAGAATTTTAAGATGTTTTCTAGAAAAATATTTTCAATTTATTTTCTCTAAGCAAAATTGATTATTATTATTTTCAAACAGTAAGTCGCCTGACACTGTGACAAAAATTATATGGTGACACATTCAACAATTATTTAGGAAAGTGTTAATTAGTTTATAAAAAAGTGTACAAAAATATTTTTGTTCAAAAAATATGTAAAAATTTACTTAGTTCTTGAAAACAAATTAAAAAAAAATCTAATTACTGTTGAATTATGAACTTTGCGTTTAATGTTCTATAATTCTATCTCTATTTTTAAGTACAACACATATTGTTAAATATTTCGGAAAAACCGATTCATTTTACTTATCGAGATCGGCCATGTACCAATGAGACATTATGAGAATCATAATGTAATCATAATTCTGTGATCCTGTATCATTCTGTATTCATCATCCTGTAATCATAAGAATATTCTTTTAGTTTCTTGATGATTAAATTAGCTCCTGTAACAAAACACAGTGTTAAACATTTCTGTAAAAATACACAAAAAAGCGAGACTAACTGTAAATTTACACTAATTTCTTGCAAGAATTTTTTATTATTAAATTAAAACTGGTAGACGGTAGGTGATGGGTTTGATTCCAATCGCGACCGTCGGTATAACCGTTCGCAGTTTTCCGTGTTTTTCATCGAAGCTTGGATTTTTTTGCGTAAGTACGGTTTGGTCCCCTTAGAAAGACCTCCCCAGGGAGGTCACCACTCCCCTTAAGGGTCTGTATCACTCGTGTAGATAATTGGCCGTCATAAAGTAAAACAAACCTGTAAAGATTTCGTCTTTATTTAAAGATATTTTTATCTTTGATAAAACTTATAATTCAAAAGTCAGAATAATTTACAAATGGCAAAATCATCTCCTCGGTGTCGAATTTTAACGTTTTTTTTTCCAGCTGAATCATAAAAGACGTATTTTGAACACAATAACAAAAGCTCCTAAAGCTAAAAAATCAGGGTTCTCTTTCACTGTCAAAAGGTCTCGGGTTCAAACCCATGGACGGCTAAAAATAAATTGTTTAAAAAAGATGATACACTATTGAAAAAACACCGTGAACACTGGTGACAATTAATAAATCAAGTAAACCACTTTGTAAAATCACCATAAAATGAAAATAAAGTAGGACGCGTTTTCAGCTACAACAATAACAGCTCGTCAGCTAAACTGACACGTGTTCCATAAGGGCACAGAGTCGAGATAAAGTGATAGAAAGAAGTAGGAGATTACAAAGAGCGTGACAGGTGGCGCTAGCTCAAAGAGCCCATGTGGAAGAGAAAAATGATGCCAAAATAATAAAAGAGTGAAAAAAAGTTGGAAAAAATGAATAAATAAATAAAAAAATAACGAAAATTAAAAAAATTAAAAATAAATAAATGAATAAATAAAAATAGAAATAAAAAAGCCTTCTATTCCGAATTTAATTGCTCTAATTGACCATTCTTTCAAAAATAGTAAAATTTCTTCTGGTCAATTTGAATCTCTTCGCTACCTTTTGGCTAATGTCATTTCCTCTAATAAATCTTCAGTTAAATATAATCTTTCTTCTTCTCAGAAATCTGCTATCAGTGAACTTAATTCTGTTTCTAACCTTCTTATTACTAAGGCTGATAAAGACGGTCAAACCGTTATTCTTAATAAGTCTGATTATATTTCTCATGTGGAATCTATGTTAAATTTCGGTCCATATTCCAAATTAAAGAAGGATTCTTCTACTAAGCATCTATCTGATATCAAGAAGGTCGTTAAAAAGTCTGTCATTCTTAATAATAACCTAAACGTTTGGACATTCCGTCTATAGCTAATATGTGCTCGTCTTTATGCTCTTCCTAAGGTCTATAAACCTACCCTTTCATTTCGCCCTATCGTATCTAATATTGGTACTGCCTCTTATAAACTTGCTAAGTTCCTTTCTAGGTTACTCGCTCCTTTATCTTTCACTAACTTTCACACTGTTAAAAACTCTATTGACTTTGTTGATAGAATTAAACTTCTTTCTCCTTGTAATTACAAAGTGGTTTCCTTAGATATTAAATCCCTTTTCACTAACGTCCCTGTTCAAGGGGCAAATGACTGTTTGGAAAGATCCTGTAATTAATTAGTATTTGTGTTAGGCAAACCGCTTTCCAATTTAATAATTCCTTCAATTTTCAAACGGATGGTTTGGCGATCGGCAATCCATTGTCCCCTCTTTTATGTGACATTTATATGCATTTTGTGGAAGAAAAACTCTTCAGTTTATGTAATTTTCCCTTCTGGTGTAGGTATGTTGATGATACTTTTATCTTAATTCCCTCTGAACTGGATCTCCAAAATCTGCTTTCTCTTATTAATTTTGTTGATCCTTGCATTCGATTTACTCTTGAAGTCAAAGAAAACAATTATCTACCTTTCATTGATGTCTTAGTTACTAAACACCCTGATCGATTCTCTACCACTATTTATAGAAAACTTTTTGGTGTATCTGTTCCTCCGCATGCTTTTTCTAACCATCCTCCACAGCACAAAGTAACATTCTTTTATACTTTTATAGAGCACTTCGCATTTGTTCTGAGTCTTCTGCTCTGAATAATGAAATTAGTTACCTCAAATATTTTGCCCTTACTCGGGGTTATAATCCCTCTTTGATTGACAAAGCTCTGTATAAATTTCATAAGCATAAAATAGGTAACAGTCTAAAAAAAAAATAAGAAAGGATTTTGATGTAATGCAAAGTTACAAAGAAAGCAAGAAAACTTTGGTTGAATAAAAAAATGCTAAAGAAATAAAAAGAAAACGTATAGAGATATAATTACGTATAGAAATATGACGTATAGAAAACGTATAGAGATATAAATAAAATCCTTTAGAGATATAATTAGATATCTTGTGCTATACACCCAATCCCCGTAAAACGATAACTTCATTTATGCAAACGCACAGCTTCTAAATACTTTTATTTATATATTGATGTAATGCAATGTCCAGAAGCAGTATAAGAGCGATAATCATCAATTTGTTAAAAACTGACTAATTTAATTAGAATAAATAACAAAAATACAATGGCGTCTTATTTGCGACCCCTATTATAGTCTATGGCATTTTTTTTGAAGCGCTCTGAGTACGATTAATCTTTGAAAAAGATTTTTCTTATAGCAACACTGTAAAAAATGATTTTTTAGTAAGCTGAATTTAGTTTTCTGAAACGCCAAATGATGTGCAAGTATGAACTACTTTTATTGTTAGTACCAAACTAAGTTCACCGTAAACAGATAAAGATAAAATAAATAAAGAGGTTATACAGAATATTTGATATAATATAGGCTCCATATCTCTTTGAACTTTTATGGAATTTATTTTTCTCTTTCATATTTTGTTGTATATACACTTGCACCTAATCCATCGTTGTAATGTTCTTTACAATTCGTTTTTTAATTATTTTTAGCAAATATTTTACCAAAGTAATATACATTTATTAATTCATGTATTTTCTGTACGGAACCCTGTGAGCGCGAGTAATACTTGTGCTTGACCGTTTATTAATGTATAAGATTGAGAATGTTGTATATAGCGCAATATATGGAACTTGTTTAAACTCAATTTTTAGATGCTTTCGTAATTATCTAAATACGTAGCATCTATAGTCGCCGTTCAGTTCGTCCATCAATCCGCATATAACAAAGCAATAGCTACCCAACCGCATCGTTTAAAATTTAAAATGTATAATTATTACATATTTTTGTTAATTCAAATTTTTTCAAATTCGGGTATATTTCAATATCAGAAAGTATTCCTTTACATTGAGGTCAATGGGGGAAATAATTTCATATTAGTTTAAATAATGTTACACTATTTCGAACCTAATAAAATTTTTATGCATCTATGAAACATATTCTAAAGTATACATGCTATGCAATAAAAATTTTTTTTATTAATTTCCAGGATTACACAAAGGTATTCTATTACATAATGGTATAAGATGAAACATTTTTAGTACGTTTTAATTATTTTAAAATATTTTCCATTTTATGAAATTACTACACGTCAGTGAGGTCTACTACAAGTTAATTTCAGTATAATAGAAAGCTGGAAGCATTTGCATGGTCATACGAAATATTTCGAATACTGTTCTGTATCAAAGAACCGTATACAGTCGAGTCTCTATATAACGAAATCAATCGTTCCAGTAAAAAATTCGTTATATAGAGAAATTCGATTTATAGAGAATGGTGTTAAAAATCGTATTTAATGTGTAAATTTTGAACACATATTATTTTTGATCTTTTAAATTAAGAGTTTGAAATGTTTAAAAGTAAATATTAATGTAACATTTTATTTCTTAATTATTTAAGCACTTTCAAAAGAGAGAACAGACATTTATTTGAAAGTTTAATGAAAATAATATGAGGAAGACTTGCATTAATTTCAGACGAAGAAATCTGTGATTTTTTCTTGTTTTGATTTTAAAATTGTTACGCTCTCAAAAAAAAGCTTAAATTTTAGCAAGGAATGAAAAATTATAGTTAACATTTTCCTCCATTTGAAGTCGACTCTTATGTGCCTATCATTGATTCCTTTCTTATATGTGTAACAATCCAATTGACTCTGCTTTCAGAAGGATGTTGAAAGCTGTGTGGGAGGTGGGATGAACTCGTTAGATTTAAAGAACAAGGGGAGAAATAATATTAAAAAAGCTCTGAACGATAAATCACAAATAAGTGATGGAAAATTGATTCCATATGATTTCGAAGCTTTTTTTAAAACTGAATAAATTAAGACCAATTTATAAAAAAAATTCGTTATATGGAGATAGATATTACGCTATATAGAGATTGTTTTTAATGTAATCGTGTGAAAAGGGGACCGTTCCTACTAAAAATTCGTTATATAGAGAAATTCTTTGTATGGAATTTCGTTGTAAAGAGACTCTACTGTATTTTAAAAGCTTCATTATAGTACAAACATACCTCTATTTGTTACGTTTGATATATAATTACAGATTTCTTCAATTCATAGCCTAATAACAATTTATAGTACTTAAAATACGCAAGAACATACAATGCTAATATGACTAATACATATTTTAAAAATCAATAATCAAAAGTGCAGTAGAAATACTAAACACATGAACGGATTCTTTCTTTTACTTAACAATCCCATGCATAAAAGACTTAGATGATTCCAAAGTTCTAAAATGCTTTTTAAACTAGCGCAAGTTAAGAAAAGTACCAGATTACCGAAGACAACTGCAAAAGGAGAGTTTTAAAATCCTGTTCCATAATTGTTTCTACTGAATGCATTTTAAAAAAAGGTAATGGAAAGAAGCGAAAGATTTGTAAAAAGGATTTTCCACTGCTAAGATTTCAAAAGTTAAAAGGCAATTGGAAACTGTAGGATTTTTTTATTTAACTGTAGTATTTTATTTATTTATACGAATAAGTGTAATATCTTTAAATTCAATAATTATAAACAAAAAGTAAAAATTGCTTTTAAGGAATGTTTTTTCTAATTAGTCAATGTTGACCATAAAAAACACGGGTAATCATTTTAATGAAAACCATGTCATTTACCTTAAAGTAATACGTTACACTCTATTAATTTGTCCAATTAGGAAGTGAACTCGATTATGAAAAATTCGCTGTTTATTTTTAAAATTTGGAAAAAATTACAAGCTGGTCAATAATTTTTAAATTAATTTAACATAATTAGAAAATCCCTTATTTTTCATTACCAGAAAAGAAAAAAGCATATATCCAAGTCGTCTGTGCACTTAATTCTTTTTTTTCAATTACGTCACTTCTACCCAATTACTTTTGGGATCCTCATGTATATTATTTGCATACATTTTAATGCCTATTTTAAAAACTGTCAAATATTTTAAAACATATATGTGTGTTAAACATATATGTATCTATAATTATGTGATTAAAAAAATGTGCATTGATATCAAATTTATGTATGATTATTAATTTTTTACATTAAATTGACGTAACAATTCTCTTAGTTTCATTTGGTCGCTTCAGTTTTCCACTAACATGGTTGACTGTCCAGCAGTTTACTTTGGAGATTTTATAAGTTGTCACTTTACAAATATAATTTTACCACATTTCTGATTTTAAAATTTAGATTACCAGAGTGGTACATTTTGGGTTATATTTGAAGCTGTACTAGTGCCATCTGCAGACAGTTATGTTATTATTATATTTAAAAATATATTATTAAAATATATATATATACTTTCTGAATATCAGATATGACAACTTTAGTCTGTTTATATTAATTTTTCACTTGTTACTAATGCCGTTGTGTTTCTATAACCTGTAATTTTTCGCTTCTCAGAAAAATATATTTTAAATTAGTGATCAAATACATAAGTAAGATACATGACTAGAATAAAAATGACCGTTTTAGTTTAAAATTTAGTTAACGGGAGGACAAATGTGTTATTGTATAAGAAACAAATTCATCATACCGTGTGTCCCAAAAATGACTGAGGGATTTCAAAATTAAATAACTTGCAAACGGTGACCGCTATTTAAAAAAAAAATTTTCAGGAGGGTTATGTATAATGTCAGGAGTTTTTTACCGTAATTTTTTTATTTTAGTTTGATCTTCAAACAATAGGTGGCGCTGACGGCGATTGAACGCCAGATCGATGCTTCACTCAGCACTGATCACTTGGCCTTTAATCGCCGTCAGCGCCAATTATTATTTGAAATTTGAACTAAAATCAAAAATTACGGTAAAAAAACTCCTGACATTATACATAACCCTCCTGCAAAAAATTTTTAAATAGCTGTTACATTTTGCAACTTATTGAATTTTAAAATCCATCAGTCATTTTTGGGACACCCGGTACATGCTTAACGATTTTTTTAACATGCAGATGTACCTCTTCCAATAATTATGGCTTTATATGCAATCATGAATATACCTACTGTTTTCCATGGCAAATGGTACGCTTCACTAATGCACTAAACCATGGTAATTGGTACGCATTAATGTTAGGCGGTAATGGGTTAAAAAGTTTTTGCGTGCTGCGCATAATGAAAAGTTAATAGCTTTTTTTTAAGCAATTGCAGAACAACTGAAGAGTATCTGAACATTCATATTTCAGTTATTAACTAAAAAAGATCAAACGTGTTTAAAATCATTTATTATTTACTATTCATCCAAATTGAAAATGTCTGTTTAAACAATCATTGAATAAAATTATGTTATTTACCTCATATAGTTATTCTATTATTTTTAAAATAGTGCATAAAAAGTGTTAATAGTAGAAATAAGTAAGGATTAAAAAAAAAAAAAACTATTTTCCATTTATATATCAGTGTACATAGTTTTAGAGCATATTTAAAGCTACTGTTTTTCTTATTTATGAATTTTACGAATTGAATATATCCAACTGAGCGAAAAATTGCTCAGGCCGGGAATCGAACCTTGGTTATTATACGAAATAATAGTATATCTACGTACCCATCGTCATATCGTGTTCCATTACCTGCGGTCTATTCTGTTGAGCTGTCTAAATGACAGACCAGATGCTACGACCAATAAGGTTATCCGAGCGAAAAATCCCAGCCCGGTTGCCACCCAGGTAGCTTAACAGGTAAAGCATTTGCCTTGTAAGCCAAGTATCTGGGTTCGATTCCTGGCTTGGGCAATTTTTTGCTCAGTTGAAAATATTCAATTCGTATGATCACTTTACCAATCAGTTAGATTGTGTTGAAAATAATAGTATATCAATTTTACATCAAGGATACTTGTAACACAAGGGACATATTCTGACTCAATTATCTGCTTTTTTTGCCGGATTGTTGTGTAATTTTGTTGATATCCTTAATAACAAGCTGGAAATTGCACGTGAAGTGTAACAAATGATGTGCGTTCGTACGATAACGAAGTTTTAAAAATATCAGTCTCATATATCAATCCCATAGAATTGTAAATAGTTAATTACAATTAAAATGCGCACCAAACAATGTTCTCTCTATGTTCATTATGTAATGGAATAATTTTGTGTGGCCTTGTAAATCAATAAACAATGTTCTTTGCTCAACAGATTATGCAAAATGCATATTATAAGATGCACTTTATAGATATCTATCAATTTTATTATGTTCGAATGAGTGTAACACCATTAAAATGCTTTTAAAACATTTTCCCCAATGACCATAATGTAACGGAATACTTTTGATTGTCCCTGTAATTAATCTATGCATCCGATCTTCATAATATTTGAAATGACACGACACAATTATGCAATAATTATATATTTTAAATTTCAAACGATTCGGTTGGGTATTTTTTGCGTTGTTGAATGTGGACGGACGGACTGAACGACAAATATAGTTGCAACGTATTTGCATAATTACAAACGCTTCTGACAAGGGAGTCCCCTAATGTCATGTAAAAACTTTGAGGGGATATAAAGAAAATCGTTAGAAAGCATAACTGCATAGGAAAACATGGGAGGAAATTAATTGGTAGTGCTGTATGCAAGTTCATAAATTCCGTGCAGTGTCAGTTGTGGTCTATCTTTTTTTTTTTTTTTTTTTTTTTATTCACATTTCTTCATTTAAAAATGGTTAATCTGGTCTTGGTTTCACATTAATTAAACCTTACCAAATATTTTTGAAAAAGAATTATACACATATGCAATAATTACAAAGCCTTCATTGTTCATTTTATTTGAGATATAGTACAATTGTAATTCATTCTTTTATGTACATTTTTTATCTGCTTCAACCTGTTTGATTTAAAAAAAGTAAAAAGTAAAAACTGAATTTCACCAAAATCTGAACAAATCTATATATAAAATTGCGTAAAACTTTCCTATATTTTATATTTTACAGTTAGGAAAGAATAAAAGGGTATTCAAAATTTTTGTCCTCTATTCGTGTTCCAGAGAATAGACCCACAATCGTTTTTATATTTTCGACAATCACCTAGATAAAAAATAAATTCCTATATCTCGACTTGAGTATTATTTCATATAAAGAAACACATAACAAACATTTCATAAGTTTTCATGCTTTCATAAAATGTCATTATAATATATATATATATATTCACATTTTTCTTTGGGCAAAAATTCAAAAGAATAAAAATAAAGTGCGTTGATTTTTATAATAGCGTTATCTAAGCCATATTAAAAGATATATTCATATTTGGCTTTATTGTATAAAATAAACAAATAAATGGAAAATTAAAAAAATATTGATGCATAATTATATAAAATTTTGATTAACTCTACAAAAAAATGCTGTCAAGTTTGAAATAAATTAAATTATGTGTACCGTTAACTCTCTGTAAGGCGGAAATATACTTAGCTTACAATCTTTTTCCCTGAGAATCCATGGACTAGATGATTTAATATGGTTAATCATCTATTTCGTTTGAAAAGATATATATGAATTTGATATAACAGATGCTATAAAGTGATTAGGAAAAATAATTTTAGAATTTTCTCTTATCTAATGTTGAAATGAGTCAATATATGTTTCCCATTTTCTTTATCGATTATCATTTGGATGAAGCGAAACGAAAAATTACTTTTGAAATACCAAGTATTTTGACCGTTAAATTATTGGCAAAATAATATCTTAATAGCAGTTTTCCGGAAATTAAACTCTCTAAAGACATTGTTCAGAAGTATTGCACTTTATTTTTACCTCTAAACAGATAACTGAATAAATTTCTGATTTATTTTAGAAATCATGAGTCAAAAGGTAAATCAAATACTTAAAAGGTGTTGCACAAATATCGATAATATTTATTTATTATTTTACCTGAGATCAAAGATTTCAAAGGAATATAAAAGAAAAATATAAAGAATGTAAAGGTAGAATATAAAGAATATAAAAGAAGAATATAAAGAAACTATTTTATATTCCTTTGAAAATGAATGCGTGGGAATTTGAAAGATCTCAGGCAGAATAATAAATAATTACTTCTAAATAGGTAACTGAATAAATTTCTGATTTATTTTAGAAATCATGAGTCAAATGGTAAATCAAATACTTAAAAGGTGTTGCAAAAATATCGATATTATTTATTTATTATTTTACCTAATATCAAATATTGCAAAGGATTATAAAAGAAGAATATAAAGAATGCAAAAGAAGAATATAAAGATTATAAAGAAAATATTTTATATTCCTTTGGAAAATGAATGCGATACAATTTGAAAGATCTCAGGCAGAATAATAAATAATTACTTCTAAATAGGTAACTGAATAAATTTCTGACTTATTTTAGAAATAATGAGTCAAAAGGTAAATCAAATACTTAAAAGGTGTTAATAAAATATCGATATTATTTATTTATTATTTTACCTGAGATCAAATATTTCAAAGAAATATAAAAGAAGAATATAAAGCATGCAAAGGAAGAATATAAAGATTATAAAAGAAGAATCTAAAGAAAATATTTTATATTCCTTTGGAAAATGAATGCGTGGGAATTTGAAAGATCTCAGGTAGAATAATAAATAAATAATATCTATATTTTTGCAACACTTTTTAATTATTTCATTTATCTTTTGATTTAATAACAAGATGTATTGTTTTATACATTGAACAAATCATGAGCTTGGAAGACACATGAGCTTTGATTTTAGCGTTTCTTTCCTGAAAAAAACATTTTTATAGTAAGAACTCTACAAATTATAAGCAGAAACATGGTAAAATTTGTGACTGGTTTTATAAAAACTTTATTTTCTCTTTGATTATACATTAGTTTGGACAGGGTTATCAGGTTTGACCGGGAAAGATCTTCGTTCTTTTTTCATTAGTTGACGCTCCCTTATGGGATTTCGTGAAAAAAAATCTTCGCGAAAACATATGAAACTTATTTTTTTAACGCACCACGAGTTTTAAAATAATTACTCATGCATTTTTCTAGATATCTGACAAAATGTTTAAATTTTCAAATGACAGGTTACCTTTGCCCATACACACTGTAAAAAAGGGTCGATCTACTAAAAAAAAATTAGTGATATTTTTAGTTACTAAAAAATTTTTAGTAGATTATAATACGCTAATTGTACAATTTCTATTACATTCACATAATGTTTCTATTACATTAATGAAGAAACGTGGTTGCCTTTTTTTTTCGCAATTGCTACATTAATATGATGCTTTACACTGTAAAAAAAGGGTCGATCTACTAAAAAATTTTATTAATCCTTGTAATTACTAAAAAATTTTTAGTAATCTTACTCGGTTACAAGGAATCTGTAAGAATTACTAGAAAAAAGCTAGCAACGAATAGAGTTAATAGTTTTACATTTTTAAAAGCTATTACTAAAACGCACTTGGTGTGGCCGTGACAGCCTAGTGGTCATAGCACCGAACTCCAGGCTGAAAGTACCCGGGTTCGATGCTCGACGCCACAAAATATGCACCGAATGTATGCAATGTAAGTACTCGTTAAATAAAGGAATATGAAAATCCTGTTGTAGCAGTTACAATGGATAATGATCTCTGGGCTTTCCCTCCCCTTTAGAAACCTATCAGAATAGGGCAGGTAGCAATGTTTGTTGCTGCCATCTATTGCGGCTTCGCCGAAAATCTTCCGTTTCAGAAGTCTGTCTTTTTACACCACTGGATGCAGCCCGAAGGAAGCTCCTGCCCTTCCGGCACACGTAACGGTTACTAAAAATAATTCTGGAGCTATTACTAAAATTTGCTTGGTGGCTCATACTAAAAAGTTTTAAGTTAGTTATACAAAAAATTCTTTTGTTCAGTTTACAAAAAAAAAAAAAAAAAAAAAAAAAAAAAAAAAAAAAAAAAATGTTTGTTTCACTTGAAAAAAAAAAGTTTGTAATGGTTACTAAAAAATGCTGTGGATACAAATTTGCTAAAAAAATTTAGTAACCTCTTGATTATTATTATTATTATTATTATAATTATTATTATTATTATTTTTTTTTTTTTTTTTTTTTTTTTTTACAGTGCAGTATATCTCAACTTTTTACTTTGATTATCAGGCATTTCCCATAAACTATGTTGTTTCTAATTTATTCTTATACAAATAGTTTAAATTCTCCCTTCTTGATTAAAAGTTATTTTTAAATGTAAACTATTTAAACATGTGCGTAAAATGTCCCGTATCGATACGTTATTTTATACAACGTAACACAATAAAAATTCTTTCTTTGAAAATATTTATTCAAATTTTAATTTAAAATTATTTATAAAGTACCGCATTAGATTACACATTTCACTCAATTTTAAACCTAACTATAAAAAAATTTCTACGGATATCTATTTTATCTGAAGCATAGTATATTAAAAAAATATTTTTTCGTCAGTATTTCTATTCTACCTGAACCTTTTCTATATTTTACAAAAAATAACAATCCGAATGACGAAAGAATTTACACATAGTATTGCATAAAATTTTCCTGTATTTTATATCTTGTAGCTAGAACAGAATAAAAAATACACTCAAAATTTCAGTCCTCCA
The DNA here is from genome assembly GCA_964019185.1 of Maratus speculifer. Lineage (NCBI taxonomy): Eukaryota > Metazoa > Arthropoda > Arachnida > Araneae > Salticidae > Maratus > Maratus speculifer. The sequence goes on from OZ025291.1 coordinate 429,776,034, forward strand.
TTCATGTTCAGAGATTTGTCGCATAATCGTTTTTTTTTCCTTGACTATCACCAACATAAAAATAAAATACCTATATCCTGACTTGAGTATTATTTCGTATGACAAAACACACTATAAATATTTTTGTACGTTTTCATGTCATAAAATGTCATTTTTGAACATTTTGTTTGGACCAAAATTGAAAAAAGGTAAAATGCATTACGTTTTTGTTATTGCGTGTATACTCGCGTCTAAGTCATATTGAAAGATGTAATCGCATATGTCTTCAGTGAGTATCATGCATTGAAAACTAAAAAAAAATTATGTGTACTCTTAAAACAAAAAAAGTGGATTAGGTTTCTCAGGAAGAAGCTGTAATTTACTGAATCGCGAATGCGTTTATTTTTAAATGCACTATTCACCTTCATTTAAACGGCTTATTTGAATTACTCATCTGGATTTAAATTGCTTACAAAGAACTCGTTCATCTGAGTTGCTTCAACTCTTTACGAGAAGATTACTTTCAAATCGCGAGATGGGTGTGCTTCTGCTTAACATGATCTATTTTGTGGCTGAGATTTTAACAGTGTATTTTACGACTTTTTTGTGAACTTCATTAAGAAAATGGTGTCAGGTTTTAAATAAATTAAATAAAATATAACTCATTCTACACACACACACACACACACACACGCACACACACACACACATATATATATATATATACATATATATATGTATATATATATATATATATATATATATATACATGCAAATAAAGCAGAAATATTTTTTAGATGTTACTGCATTAATAATATATCCAACGATTAACATTTCTACTTACATCATGATAGCAAGTTGCCAGAGAAAAAGACAGCGAACGAAGATTTTAAATAAATTGTTTTATTAAACAGAATCTCACTTTTTAAAATCCCTTTATATCATCCGGCAATGGCATAAAAATATATTGTTAGTCACCTGCCATTCTGTATATGAAAACATTATTCCTTATTATGTTTTGAAACATTATCGTTTTTTACGTCATTCATTTTCTTGATGTCATTAATGACTGAACAATAATTAAATTTTAGAAAAAAATCTTGACTAGAATTTTAGAAAAAAAAAAGACATATATTAATTTTAAAAATATTTTCATGAGCATAGATGAGTTCGTACTACCTCTTCTCTGTCATTATACTTTTGTACACGAGGTAATGAAATTATTTATTCTTTCGAAAAATGTATGTTGAATTGATTTTACAAATCTTATAAGAAAATTAGGAAAAATAATTTTAGATTTTTTTTCTTGCACAATGTTGGGATTTGTCAATAGCTGTTTCCCATTTTCACTATCGATTACCATTCATTTGAATCTATAAGAAAAAGTACTTTTAAAATATGAAGGTTAAGTTAAAAAACGATATCTTGCTCTCAGTTTTCAACGAACTAAATTATGTAAAGGAATTATCCGGAGTACGAATTTTTTTTATGTTGTTTTCAAAAAATAACTGAAAAGTTTATAAAATTATTGTAAGAAATGAGAAAGTTCAGAATAAATACATTGACAACATAGGAACGTGTAAAAGGATCAAAACAATATATCTATGTATTACATTAAGTGTTAATACTTATTAGGGTGGTGCGAAAAAACAAAATTTTTTATTTCCGAATAGCTATAGTGCGGAAAAGTTGCGATTGGTAAATACAAGAAAAACAAAAAAAGAATTTTTCAAATCGGACTATATCTTCCGATCGCGCAAACCACCTAAAAATAAAAAATAAATGAAATTTTTCAATTTTTTCAGAATTTTTTAAAAAATATTACATATACATATATTTTCTCACTATAGTGAAAAATATTTGCATATTATACTGTTTAATAATAATAATAAAATAAATTGCGTTTAGAGAATATCTTCCAATTGCTTAAACTTATTAAAAATCGGGGAAAAATTCAATTTTCAGTGATTTTGATGTATTAAGAAAACAATTAAATAAGCTCAGTTTGCGGTCTCATGTTAAAAATTAAAGTAAATTAATACTATTGAACACATTATGCCATTTTTGAACAACCGAGATCTTACCATGACGAGATCGCTGCAGGGCGAAAAGGTTTAGTAGTTTGTGCAACTCCTGTTACCCACGTTGCGAAACAACGCTGGCCCTCCGTGTATATACCCATCTTTCTCCAACCTCTTCCATTTGCACAGTGCGCCATTTCGTATCAGTGAGCCCGTAAACGAATTCCGTTTGTTTATTGGGTGTATTGTGCTATTTTAATTACATTAACAAGTGACATGGATACGGATATGCATGTGTCGTTGACCAAGGAAATTACTAGACAATCTTTTCATTGTTCTATATTCGGTCATTCAAGAGATTTTCTACCAAATATTTTACAAACACGCGAATATAGCGCATGTATATCTAAGAACTGTATACCTAAGACACTAAAGAACACCCTCTAAATAAATTTAAACGCTTTTAGAATTGTTAAAAACACTTCTGGACTTTTTCAATAATGCGTCCATATAATACGCATTGATATGTAGAATGATACATGTTTGAAGATGTTTTATAGTAAACCTAAACAGGTACATGATCTCCCTCGTGATATTTGTCTCAGAACTGAGGAGGATAAATAAAGTATCGTCCTTTCTTCCATCAAAATACATGAAATGTGGTTCTTCTGAATCCATTTGACATTGACGTAAATTTTTTCTAGGGCGGCTGATTTTCATTCTAATTTTGTATCAATCAATAACTTGAGGAGCATCTGTTTTAGATATTACAGCAATATTTTCTAGCACACTAAACGCTATAGCAGCACCTGCAGGGTCAAATACACCATTGCGATCGCAATGTAACTCTGTAGATTGTAACTCCAAATTCATTTGCCATGGTAATTTCTTCTACTTAAATTTGATAGGTTGTATCGGTCATGGTAATGAGATTTTATATGCACCTACATTAGCATTAAATCTAAATGCTCAAGATCTTTCATTTCCGCTTCAACATATTTGGAAGGTTATCTTTTCAATATATAGTTTCGTCGTCCAAATCTTGTATTCAGTTTTTTTCCTCCTTTTGATTTACAGTACCAATTTTTCCCGTTCCGTACTTTCTCTGGGGGTAGATAAGTCTATGCTCAATGACTAGAATTTTATTGTGTTTTTCAGACGTACAATTAGTCTCAATCGGACACTCCCTCAGATCTGGAGACACATTACAGGCGCAATATTAATACATTTCATATTTCTAGGCTGCAATATCACACAGTTGAGCTCCTTGTTTTTTAAATTCATCAGCCTTTTATATAAAATCTGTCTTTTCCTTGTCTGGAATATAAGATTTCTTTAGTTTATAATACTTATCTTAGTAGGCATTATCTAAATTATTCTATACTCATAAACTTTTGGGATTGACGCCTTCTAATAGATATATTTTATTTTTTGTGCCACTGTATTGCTGACAGATGAAAAACTCACTTTAATGTTGTTGAGTTTACTGGCTAATAGAAACTTCTCCTCAAAGCAACATCGAGGAACATCTTCATGTGTTCGAAAAATATTTGGCAGTAAAACTCTTGGATGGCCGAATATAGGACAATGAAAAGATTGTCTAGTAATTTTCTTGGTCAACGGCACATGCATATCCGTATCCATGTCACTTGTTGATGTATTTAAAATAACATAATACACTCAATTAACAAACGAAATTCGTTCACGGGCTCACTGATACGAAATTGCACACTGTGCAAGTGGTTGCTGTTGGGGAGAGATCAGTATGTTCTATGTACACTTATGGCGACTTCAGCGCTGCTTCGCAACGTCGCTAACAGGAGTTGCACAAAATACTAAACCTTTTCGCCTTGCAGCTATCTCTCCGTGGTAAGATCTCTGTTGTTCAAAAATAGCCTAATGTGCTCAATAGTATTAATTTACATTTAAAATTTAACATACCGCAAACTGAATTTATTTCATTATTTTCTTAATACACCAAAATCACTGAAAATTGATCTTTTCCCCGAATTTTAATGAGCTTGCGCGATTAGAAGATATTCTCTAAACTCAATTTATTTATGTTATTATTATTAAACAGTACAATGTGCAAATATTTTTTCCTATAGTGATAAAATATATGTACATGTAATATATTTTTTTTAAATTTTGAATAAATCGGAAATTTTCAATTTTTTTGAATTTTTAGGTGGTTTGCACGATCGGAAGATATAATCCGATTTGAAAAATTCTTTTTTTGTTTTTCTTGTATTTACCAATCGCAACTTTTCCGCACTATAGCGATTCGGAAATAAAAACTTTTGTGTTTTCGCACCACCCTAATACTTATTAACACTTTGGGATCTAGTGTACTACGAATATTACATTTATTTTAATGGAATATTTATTACCTTTAAAAATACTGTGCTATTATTTACAAGCAGTAACAATTGTATAGATCCATGCATTTACTATATGAATTAATTATTGTTGAGGTATTTAGTAATAATAATAATTATTATTGTTATCTTAATTATGTTTAAGCCGGTTTTGATTCTTTTATTTTAAATCTATATTTCTCTCATTAAGTTTAAAATAAAAGCTACCCTCCTCAAAGAAACCAAAAGCTCAAAAAGCATTACTAATTTCTAATTTAAGTTAAATCTTTTTGTAATACAATCTGTTCTAAACATCCAAAACATTTTTCATTAGGTTATATTCATAACAATATTATGGGAATAGTATTTAAAACAACAACATTCGCTAATTTTTAGACAATAAATTATTCGATATGTTTCTGCTAGGTGGGTAAGTACACAAAATGGCTTAAGCAAAAAATGCCCTACCTACCTAATACTGATTAATCTATTTAGGAAGCTTGTAAAAATGTTATTAACGTAAAAGTATTCTTTTTTCTAAAAACTGAAAAAATGGACCCAATTTTTTAAATTCTATAAATTTAGCGTTACTTTGTTTTATTATGCTATATTCCGTTTGTAGGTGAATAATAAATTATTTGTTTGTATTAATTTTACTGTCCTTTTTACATTTTAAATCACGATTGGTTATATTAATTGAATATTTTATGCATATCGAAACTTTAGTTGAACAAATCCCGGCTTTAAACCTAAGGCAATTTTATCATGATTTATACAATTTTGTTTTAATTAAAAATAACTTAAACTATTACGCAGCTTTAATATAAACTAAAATAATAAATTTTATATGAAAAAAAAATTCTAATTAAAAATGTTTTACAAAATGTTTGCCTCAGATTTCGTTAGAAAATTTCAAGCTTAAGTATAAACATTAAAAATAATACTGAATAATAATAAATGACTAAAAATAATAAATTTCTGATTTCAAAATTGTAGATTACAAAAGTGGCACAAGTTTGAGTTAATTAATTAGTTTAGAAAATATGATCACGAGATTCGAAGCTGTGCCATCAGGAGACAGGTATGTTATTTTTATATTTAAAGACATATTTTTTAAAAACCCACATCGTTTGCAACTTTTTGAATACTAGATATGGAAACTTTAATTTGCTTATATATTTTTTTTATCTGTTTTTAACACCTTCGTCTTTGTATAACAGGTATTTTTACTCATCTAAACAAAATATATTTAAAATAAAAGATATACTTATTCCTAACGACGATAAAAATGATTGTTTTATTTTAAAATTTAGTTAAATGGAGAATAAATGCCTCATTGTATAAAAAACAAATTCATCATACATACTTAACGATTTTTTTTAATATACAGAGTTACTTCTTTCAATAATTATAGTTTTATATACAAACAAAAATGTATCTACTCTTTTCCATGGGAATTGGTACGCTTCACTAATGCATTAAACCATGGCAATTGATGCGCATCAATGTTAGGCTATAATGGGTTAGAACGTTTTTGCGTGCCGCGCATAATGGGAATGAAAAGTAAAAAGCTTTTTTTCAACAATTGCAGAACAACTGATGAGTATCTGGACTTTCATAGTTATTAACTAAAAAGGATCAATTGTGTTTAAAATCTTTTATTGTTTATTATTCATCCAAATTGAAAGGGTCAGTTTATATAATCATAGAATAAAATTATGTTATTTACCTCATATAGTTATTCTATTATTTTTAAAATAGTGCATAAAAGTTCTTATAAAGGAAATAAGTAAGGATTTTTTTTTAAACTAGTTTCCATTTATGTATAAGTGCTCATGGCATATTTAAAGCTGCTGTTTTTCTGATTTATGAATTTTGCATCAAGGAAATTTCTAACACAAGTAACATATTTTTAATTTTCTACTTTTTTGCCGGATATAAAATTGATGTGTAATGTTTGTCTATATCTTTAATAAAAAGGATGTCACTCAATGCTTTGTATAAACTTGGAGGGGATATAGTGAAAATCGTTAGAAAGCATAACTACATAGGAAAACAAGAGCGGAAATTAATTGGTAGTGCAGTATGCAAGTTCGTAAGTTCCGTGCAGTGTCAGTTGTGGACAATCTTTTCTTAATTCAGATTTCTTGATTTGAAGAAATGGTTAAACTGGTCTTTGTTTTGTATTAATTAAAACTTTCCATTAAATAAGGCGAATTTTATCATTTGAAAGAAGCAGTGGCAAACAAAAAGTCCGAATTAAAGAAAAGTATACAACCGGCAGCATTGGATTGGCACGCGATTCTTCTTCATTGTTGACGTCTACTGCATGCGATTAATATGGTTTACATAGACAAAATTTTACATGGAATCTGACAGCAAGCCACACAACAACGTTTCATCGTTATTGTTTGGTCTGGTATCTGAAGGACATCTTAGTGAAGCCATACCACCACGATTAGATGTTCGCAAGTATCTCGTTTTAATTCAGGTTTTTTTTTTATATAATTGCTTTACGGGGTCCATACAAGTGTATATAGTTCGTATATAGACGCTGTATATAGTTCATTATATTAAATATGATGGGACATGCAAAGGGCTTCAGTGATCATTTTGAAACAATTTGAGGTCCCAGCACATACGTCTGGCACATATGTACCGGATAATGCACGTCCATTGCAAAAAAGCTAAATGAACACCACCGGAAAATTACAAAGAAATTCCTTTTAAAATAAGAAAAATAAAGCACTATTTCACATACGTAATAAAAAGAAAATAGTATTAAATCTCTGAAGTCAGTATTGTGTTTCGTATTAAGAATTATGTGATTTCATATTCAAATCTCCATCCGTGAAAGGGTTTATACTAGAAGGGTACATTTCCGCCCATGTTTTTCTATGTAAATGTGGCTCTTAATGATTTTTTCTACCCTCAATCTCCAAATATGTACACATTATCCGGTGACAAACTGTATATTTATGCACATAATGTACATTGATTGCGTAATACGAGTGATATACGTTATACAGAATTTCTTTCTTTTTTTTATAAACATGTTATATTAATTGAGAGGCGTGTTACAAAAACATTAAAAACAAATAACATTGGCATGTTTCGGCTCTCGTCTGATAACAACGATAATCATAATAGAAATTGATATCGACTCACGGTCAATACAAATGACACGAGACAATAAGATGTAAAAAAAAATCCCATAAAACTCACTTCGTGAAAGCTTAAATGGGATGAGCCAAGTCGGAAAATAGGTATAGATTAAGTGTTATTTTTAATATTTTTGTAACACATCTATCTATCAAGTAATGTAAGTTTTTTATTAAAATGTTTATATAAAAAGTGAGGTTCTTAAAATTTATGGATTTAAAAATCTAATGGATTTAATAAACATTTATCAGAATTTATTTGGCCCTTAACCTAAATCGAAGTCATTTTAAAGATGTCGTTTATCCGTACGATTCACAAACAAATCAGCTACAGAATGCTCTTTAAATCTTAAAACGCCTGACGCATGCTGTAACGCAATTCCCAGTGATTATTGTCTTTACAGATAAATGCAATAGTTTTTTGATATTTTGAAAACTAAAAAAATAAAATACTAGAGAATTGTTACTTAGAATTAATTTAAACTAATGTGTTCATTAGTGAAAAGGGAAGTTAAAATAAATCTAAGAATTTATTAAGGGGAAATAATTACTGCATTTATGAAAGGGAAAAGATATGTAGCGATAATCTTCGCTACATATACATATATATATACATATTTATCTGCTTCAACCTATTTGATTTGAATGAAAAAACCATTAAAAACTGAATGTTGAACAAACTACTCATAAAATTGCAAACTCGTAAAACTTTTTTATACAGGGTGATTCTAAAAGAATTATCCCAACATTTGGGCTCCTAACTATCATACCATTCACAGAAACTGGATGGAATTTTGGGAAAAATAGTTTGAGGTATGCGCTGAAGAGTGCTATGGAAAACAACATTATCACTCAAACTTTTACGGTTATAGGGAGAAAATTTCAAAAAAATCAACTGGCAACACCCAGTTTTTTGTATTGGATTGTGATCTCCATTGTGAAAAACCCCATATAGCGTTGGAACGGCAACTGCAGCATGAAAATCAGCGGTGGTAGATAGGCTAAAAGTGAAGACAAACGTTAAGACAGATGCAGCATAAAATAAAGCATTTTATTGTGTTTCACAAATTTTCCACATGACTTCCTTCATATACGATGAGACTTTGCATGCGGCAGATTGTGGATAGCACTACAGTACGTATCCTGGCAATAGGAATCTCTTGAATCGCAGTTCTGATGGCATCTTTCAAATCGGATGAAGTTTGAGGACGAAACGGATACACTTTAGATTTCAGATATCCCCACATCAAGAAATCTATTAGTGTCAGATCAGGAGATCTTGGTGGCCATGGAAACGGGAAATGACGGGAGATAGCTCTGTCACCAAACTGTTGACTTAAGACACACGTTTGACAGAAGACTCGACATGTGGAGGAGCACCATCTTGCATCCACACAACTTCAGATATAGCATTTTGCTGTTGCAATGCGGGAATCGCGTAACGAGTTAACGTGTCCAGATAGCAATTACTCGTTAGTGCACACGTTTGCAGATTACAGGCATTAACCTCTTCAAAAAAGTAAGGGCCGAGAATAAACGTACTCGTTATACCACACCACACGGTCACTTTTTACTCGTGTAATGGACGGGCAAGCACTTCATGTGGATTATTCTCTACCCAGTGCACATAATGTTTTGAATTCACGTTACCAGTTAACGAAAAATCCACTTCATCTGTCCACAGAATGCGTAAAGGCTAGCTGCTAACTTCATTGTACCGGATAAGGAATTGATTTGCAAAACCCAGTCGTAATTAACAGTCTCCTTCTTCCAATATCTGGACACGCTGGAATCCATACGGAAACATGTTTAGAACAGAGCGCAGAATCTTGCGTACAGTTGAATTTGGCATATTCAGAACACGCGAAACACCGCATGCATTTGTGGAACGAACTGTGCTTATGATTTGATGAACTTCTGCAACAGCTTCCACAGGTATGGAAGGTCGTACAGGCCGAGTTCAATCCCATGTGCAACCAGTTTCTTCAAATATATGTATCATGTCCTGTACAGCTTTGACAGTGCACGGGCATCGCCGTAATACATGGTTGCGGTGGTAAACACGCAACGTCTCTGCGGCATTTTGTCCATTCAGGTAATAAATCTTTAAGATTTCCCCAAGTTCTTTCCTTGAAAGCGGCATCTTGTTTGGAATGGCAGAAGGCAACATACGCGGCTCGCATTTCGCAGAGCCTCTTCTGTCTCCTAGCGTAATGACGTCAATCATGACTGTGTCTTACTAAAACTTGAAATTTGCGTTTCTTGGTTTTTTCTTCTCGTTTTGTGGAAATGAAATCAGGCTGGGATATCAGCCGAAGAAACGGTGTGACGTGTGACGTAAATGAAACGAACATTAAGGTGCACGGGAAATTTCTTTTTACTTTTCCCTTGCCTAGTTCCGGTGATTTTCATGCTAAAGTTGCCATTCCAAAGATATTTAGGATTTTTCACAATGGAGATCACATTCCAGTACAAAAAAAATCTGGGCGTTGACATTTGATTTTTTCGAAATTTTCTCACTGTAACCGTAACAGTTTGAGTGACACCGATATTTTCCATATTTTTCTTGAGCGCATACCCAAAAATACCCTTTGCAAAAATTTCAGTCAGTTTCTGTGAATGGTATAATAGTTAGGGGCCCAAATGTCGGGATAGTTTTTTTATAATCACCCTGTATTTTTTATTATACAGATAGGAAAGAATAAGAAAGTCATTCAAAATTTTGTCCTCTATTCATGCTCCAGAGAATATACCCACAATCGTTCTTATATTTTCGACAATCACCTAGATAAAAATAAATTCCTATATCTTGACTTGAGTGTTATTTCATACAAAGAAATACATAACAAACATTTCATACGTTTTCATGCTTTCATAAAATGTCATTATGAATATATATACTCATATTTTCTTTGGGGGAAAATTCAAAAGGGAAGAAATAAAATGCATTGTTTGTTTTATAGTAGATTATAGTAGCTTTATCTAAGCATCATTAAAAAATTCACATTTGATTTTACTGTATGTAATAAAATGATAAATAAAATAAAAAAATTATTGATGTATAATTATTTAAACTTTTCGTTAACTATTTCGTTTGAAAACATATATGTGAAATTGATATAACAGATGCTATAAAGTGATTAGGAAAAATAATTTTTGAATTTTCTCTTATTTAATGTTGAAATGAGTCAATTTATGTTTCCAATTTTCATTATCGATTATCATTTAGATGAAGCTAAAGGAAGATTTTTTTTTTGAAATACCAAATATTTTGACAGTTAAATTATTGGCAAAACAATATCTTAATACCAGTTTTCCAGAAATTAAATTATCTAAAGACATTGTTCAGAAATATTACACTTTATTATATTTTTTAAATATATAACTGAATTACTTTCTAATGTATTGTAATAAATCGGGAAATTGGAATGCACATGAACTTTGATTTGACCGTTTCTTTCCTGAAAAGATTTTTTATATTAAAATCTCTGCAAATTATAAGCAAAAATATGGTAAAATTTGTGACTGGTTTTATAAAAACTTTAATTTATCTAGAAGGGGGGGGTGATGATAAGAAGTTGAAACTGGAGTTAATCAATTGAAGTAGAAAAACTTCTTTAAAACAGCATAAAATGTATTAAATTGCGCAAAACCTTTCAGAAGAACTTAGTCTTTCTTCGTCAGGTGCAAAAACACTTGCGTCTACTATGAATGTAGCGGCATGAATCCGCTTCAATGTAGCTCCGAATGTTTGTTCCGTATGTAGCGGCTCGACTATCTATGAATGTAGCGGCATTAATCGGCTTCAATGTAGCTCCGAATGTTTGCTCCGAATGTAGCGGCTCGATTATCTATGAACGTGGCGGCACGAGTCGTGGCGCTACATTCATAGCAAACGCACGTTTTTTTTGCGCCTGACGAAGAGAGACTAAGTTCTTTTAAAAGGCCTTGCGCAATTTTATTTATTTTAGGTATTTTAAAGAAGTTTCTTCACTTCAATTTGATTTATCTTCGAGTATACACTAGTTTTGACAGGGTTATTCGGTTTGTCAGGAAAAGATTTTCGTTCTTTTACCATTAGTTGACGCTCCCTTATGGGATTTCATAAAAAAAAAAGAATCTTCCCGAAAATATATAAAGCATACTTTTTTTAAACGCACCAGGAGTTTTAAAATAATTACTTATGCATTTTTCTAGATAGCGAAAAAATGTCTAAATTTTCAAGTGACAGGCCACCTTTGCCCATACCGTATATCTTAACCTTCTACTTTCATTATACTATTTGACTCATCCTTGTAGATTACAAGCTATTTTTAAATGTAAACTGTTTAAGAATGAGCGTAAATGTCCTGTAGATTACTTTTAAAAAGTTGTAGATACGTTATTTTATACAACGTAACAGAATAAAATTTATACGGGAAATAAAAATTCTTTACTTGAAAATTTTTATTTAAATTTTAATTTAAAATTATGTATAAAGTATCCACGATAAAATTTCCAATTAAGTAAATTTTTTACCTAAATAAGACTTTAAATGAAATACTATAAAGAATTTTCAAAAATCTGAAGCATAGTACATTAAAAATTCATTTTTTCCTCAGTATTTTTATTCTGCTGGAATCTTTTTTATTTTTACAGAAAAAAAAAACATAACATTCTAAATTGTGTCCAAGATTTACACATTGCATTGTATAAAACATTTCTGTATTTTATATCTCGAAGAAAGGACAGAATAAAAAAGGCATTCTAAATTTCAGTCCTCTATTCATGTTCATACAATTGTCGCATAATCTTTTTTTTACGATTACCTACATAAAAAAGAAATGCCTACATCTTGACTTGAGTATTATTTCGTATCACGAAATATAATATAAATATTTTTATACGTTTTCACGTTGTCATAAAATGTCATTTTCATTTTTTCTTTTCTGGATCAAAATTGCAAACAGGTAAAATGCATTACGATTTTACCTGTTTATAGTTTTATATAAGTCAATTAAAAGATATATTCGCATTTGGATTCGTTGAATAGAATACACTGAAAAAAAATAAAGAGTGGGTTTGGTTTCTCGGGAAAGAGTTGTAATTTATCAAATAGTGAATGGGTTTATTTTTTTTTTATTTAAACTGCTTATTTAAATTCCTCATTTTCATTGAATTGCTTTAAAACAACTCATTCACTTGAGTTCAACTCTTTACGAGAAGCCGACTTTCAAATCACGAGATGAGTGTACTTCGGCTTAGATTGAGCTATTTTGTGGCTGAGGTTTTAACAGTGTATTTTAAGAATATTTTGTGAACTTCATTAAGAAAATGGTGTCGGGTTTTAAGGAAATTAAATTATATATAACTCTTTCTATATATATATACATGGTGTATCTAAACTACTGTGGAAAATTTTAAGGGGTGATAGTACACATCAAGACAAACAATATTAAATGGGAAACTAAGGATCCCAAACGTCTTCCGAAGGAAATAAGCGCCATCAAAGTTTAGGGTCCAAAATTTGAAATGATTATAAAAAACGGAAAAAATTGGTCGATTCGTTTGCGGTTTTCACGAAAACTATTTTTTTTTATGTCAGTATTGTCTTGAAAATAAATTATAAAGATAAATCTCAAAAAATGCCGAGAGAGGGCTCTTTAGACTTTGGAGTAACGAATAACTATTTTTTACCGTTATTTTTTGCATCTCATTAATTTTTTTAGAAGTTTAGACATAAACTTAAATTTTGAGCTCAAAATCTGTGGATAAGTAGTGCAAACTGAATTGTGTTTAATGGGAGTGTGTAGGTTCAAATTTCAAATGATTTTAAAAACAGAATAATTGGTTAATTGATTTGCGGTTTTCACTAAAACTATTTTTTATGTCAGTATTGTTTTAAAAATAAATTATAAACATAAATTTTAAAAAAATGTCGATAGAGGGCGCTTTAGACTTTGGAGTAACGTACAACTATTTTTACCGTTATTTTTTGCATCTCAATACAAAGCATTTTGAAGCTTAGACATAAACTTAAATTTTGTGCTGAAAATTTGAATCGTTGAGAGTGGCTAAGTAGCGATAACTGAACTGTGTTCAATGGGAGTGGGAAGGTTAAAATTTCAAATGATTATACAAAACGGAAAAATTTGTCGATTTGTTTGCATTTTTTTCTAAAACCATTCTTTGTATCAGTATTTTCTTAAAAATATATTTTAAAGCTAATTTTTTTTTTTAATTTCGTTAGAGGACGCCTTAAACTTTAGAGTTAACAACAACAATTTTTAACTGTTATTTTTTGTATCTAATTAAATGCTTGCAAAAGCTTAGACTTAAATTTTGAGCTCAAATTCTGAATCGTTGGGAGGGGTTAAGAAGCGCAAACTGAACCGTGTTCAGGAGTTGAATTGCTACCCAGGTCAAAATTCATGCTAGTATTAGCAACAAAAATATGCTAGTTATTGCTATATTTTGCTTTGTTTGCAAGGTATCCCTGCTATTATATGCTTTAAATTGCTAGCCAGCATCACATGCTATGTAGCTAGCTTACACAACAATAGCATGGCAAGCTACGTACTAGCATCTTATGATTATTTGCTGATTAAGCTTTTTCTAAAGCATGCAGAGGTAGATACCTTAACATGCTATAATATGCTATTTTATGCTTTCCAGCATAATATGCTATGCAGCAAATTTAGGGAGAAATATCATGACAAGCTATCAACAAGTATCTTTTGCTTATTTGCTATTTAAGCTATTTCCAAGCATGCGCAGTTATATACCTTAACGTGCTATAATATGATTTTTATGCTTGCCAGCATAAAATGCTATCCAGCCAGTTTAGGGAGAAATATCACTACACGCTATGTATAAGCTTTTTATGCTTGTTTTCTATTTAACCTTCTTCCAAAGCATGTAGAGGTAAGAATATTATATGCTTTAGCATTACATGCTTTTTGATGCTTGCTAAAATGATATGCTAGGAAAGCAGCATGACGCACCATGTGCCAATAAAATATTCTAATTCACTAAACAATGGCCCCACCAGTGGCCGAGAGGTTCGGACCTCTCAACTGGTAGACGGCAGGTGCTGGGTTCGAACCCAATCGCGGCTGTCGGCCTAACCGTTCGGAGTTTTCGTGGTTTTCTTCGAACCTTGCGTAAATACGGGTTAGGTTCCCTTAGAAAGACCCCCACGAAGGGCATTCCCCCCTGGTCCTATATCCCTAGCGCAGATAATCGGACGTCAAAAATCAATCAATCAATCACTAAACAAGAATAGCAGCAAAAAATTGTTTGTTGGTTATGAATTTCTGCTAGAATAACAGAATCTATCATTATAAGCAATATTCTGCGCAATTTTGCAAAAAATGGGAGATTGTATACAATAAATTCATAGAGAGTAAATATTTGTTAATATTGCAAAAGCAAATTTTTTTTGTGAAAACTATCTGAAATTTTCATGCTTTCATATCAGAGCATAATTTTTTTTTCAGAAACTGGTCACATTCTTTGCATAATATAAGTGCATATTCGATGTTTGCAAAATATGTGCACATATCTTTGAATAAAATAAGTGCATTTTCTATGTTTGCAAAAAATCTAAATTTTTATTAAAAAAAAAAATGCAGTAAAACCCCTAAATAACGGAACTCCCGGTAGCTCATACCTGGTGTTCTCATACAATAAAAATCCCTGTCGGCTGGGCCTATAGCCGGAGGTAGATTTCGAAGAGTGCTCATTTCAACAATATATATATGTTGCGGCCAAAACCCGAAATCGGCCAATTCTAGAACTGGCCGGCCAATTCCCGAACTGGCCAGTAACGTTTAAAAATGACTGGCCAATTCTAGAATTGGCCGGCCAATTCGCGAACTGGCCAGATGCGATTAGCCAATTCGCGAACTGGCCAGATGTGATTGGCCAATTCCCGAAATAGATAGAGGCACTCGGTTTAATCATTTCTAACACAGTTGAAAGTGTCTATGAATTCAAATAGTGTAGTCGTCTACCTGGCCGTTCTCTAACTCGAGTAAAGGCTCGGGATGACTTGTATTTGTTATCTTATTTCGTTTATCAATTTATTTTGGCACTGATAGGGAATTGTGTACTGTTTTTTGTTAATTTACTGGGATATACAAAAATATTTCGTTTCAATATAATCAATAAGAATCGTTTTTACGGTACATTTTAATGTTGTTACATTACAATAAAATTGGTACCTATGTATCATTAATAAAGACGACAAACAGTTATTTATTACAGTGCATGAAATATAGCAATTCTAGATTTTTTCAGAAACACTGAAAATTTTATTACTAAGAAAATGATGAAAGAATTTTTTAGTGCCTTTTAATGATGTTACACTATTTCAAATTTAATGAAAATCACATGCTTCTCTAGTGTAGAAGAACTTTTTTTATAGAGTATATTGATTAAGTAGCCATTTTAGTTCGTTTATTGGGACGCCAAAATGAATTCCGATAAAGATTATGATATTGCCAAAAAATCTTTTTTAGGGCATTTTTATAATGTTACATTATTTGAAACATAATGCAATTTACAACCCTAGCTTATGTAGGAAGCAATATATATTTTGTAGAGTATTGGTTAATTAGTAATCATAGTTCGTTAATAGAAACATCAAAAATGACTCCAATGAAGAATTATGATACATTTCATACATAATGAAGTTTATATGCCCTTCTCATGTGGGAAGCAATGCTTTTTTGTAGAGTATTGATTATGTAGTCAATATAGCTCATTTGTAGGGACGCAAAAAGTATTCCGATAAAGAATTATGATAAATGCAAGGAATCTTTCGTAAAGTATTTTAATGATGTTACACTATTTCAACATAATGCATATGTGGGATGTAAATTTTTTGTAGCATATTGAATAAGTAGCCATTCTAATGTACGTTTATAAGAACGCCAAAAAGAATTCCGATGAAGAATAATGATGTATGCCAAAATACCTTTTATAGGGTATTTTAATGATGTTGCACTATTTCAAACATAATGCAATTTACAAGCCTGTCTCATGTGAGTAGCAATATTTTTTTTAGAATATTGATTAAGTAGCCATTATAAGGAAATATAATACATGCGAACAAATCTTTTATAAGGCATTTTAATGATGTTACACGATTTCGAACATAATGCACATGTGATACTTTTTTTGTAAAGTATTGATTAAATAGCCGTTACAGTTCGTTTACAGGAACGCCAAAAAGAATTCCGGTATAGAATTATGATGTATGCCAAAAAATCTGTTATAGGTTATTTTAATGATATTACACTATTTCAAACATAATGCAATTCATGAGCCTCACTGATGTGAGAAACAATGTCTTTTGTTGCGTATTGATTAAGTAGCATTTGTAGATCATTTATAGGGGCGCCAAAACAATTCCAATAAAGAATTATGGCATATTTCAAACATAGTAAAATTTATATGCCTCACTCATGAGGGAAGCAGTAGATTTCTTTGTAGAATATTGATTAAGAAATCATTATAAATCGTTAATAGGGACTCCAAAAAAGTATTCCGATAAGGAATTATGATATATGCGAGAAATACTTTTACAGAGTATTTTTTTTTTTGATATTTCACAACTTCAAACATAATAAACCCTTTATACATTTCTAATATGCTCTACAACATGTTTTCTATAGATTATTGAGTAGGTGGAATTTACCATTTATATTCCGATTGTTTTTCATGTGCATTTCCAGCTGCGATAAACTTTTAATATTTATTTGTAAAGCAATTTGTAGATCATAGAAAGCTTTAATGAAAGATAAAATAAATAGATTACTAGTTACGGAAACCTATTGCTGAAATGAAATTTTACTTTTTTTTATGCTTATGTGGATATCTCTTTACATAAAAAGAACCGGAGTAAATTCTCTTAACAACATTGCGATAGAGTTGCATGATATTTTGTAATCTACACAGTGATTCATTTCCTTTCTTGTTTTAAGTTTAAAATTGCATATTTGTCGATGAGTTACGTTTATTACTTTAAAAAAATCCCCCTTCATGTTTATTTTAATTTGTAAAGAATCTTCTGCAGAATGTAGTTAATCAAGTTCAAAAGAATTGGAAATAATGCGAAATACTATAAATTTACTGAGACCATTTTTATACAAATAAAAAATAATATTTCTATTAGAAAAAATGGCAATTTAGACAACTAAGGTGGCATATCAGAATAGCATGGAAATATCCTTTTCTGTCACGTGTGCATATCAGTGCCATCAAACGGAACCGTCGCAAATTACGTTCTTCTTTGAATAAGAAACAATTTCTAAAAGAATTTCATGACGGCGCCGCATCTACTGGGTAGCCTTAAATCCCCAATTCGGGTGTTGGCCAAGGCTTCTCGGCCAGTTCGCGAATTGGCCGGCCAAAACCCGAAATACGCTATTCATTTCATGTATTTCGGGTATTGGCCGGGAAGCTTGGCCAGTTCGGGTATTGGCCGGCCAGTTCTAGAATTGGCCAGGCTCCGGGTTTTGGCCGCAACATAATATATATATATATATATATATATATATATATATATATATATATATATATTAGAGATAAACCCAGTTTAATAACTTCATTTGGCCGTTTATGAAAAATTTTTAATTTCATTTTTCTGCAAAAACTGGTTTTATCAGAATCATCTTAAGAAAAATTCAGCTCAAATGCCCATTTTTACAACATATTTTGAAAAAAATTCTCAATTTATTAAAAAATCGACCAAAACAGTACATTATACAGTTCCTAAATAACAAAAAACTGTCAGATGAATGCATTTGAGAAAAAAATTTAATTTAAAAATGAGTCATAAAATAACCGATTTGTTGTTTGAATACATCCTTAATTCTTTAATCATGATTGCTTCGGAAAATTTTGTGCGAAATACTCACTTTGACAGCATTTTTAAAAATATATTCTAACTTTATCAAAAAACTGGCCAATGAGTCACAGTGAGTAGTCTTCCTAAATGAGAGGATCTGTAAATTGGATGTGTTTGAGAGCGAAAATGGATTTTAAAACGCGTCATAAAAAACGCAATTTGCTATGTGAAAACTTCCTTAAATTTTCAAATCACGAAGACTTCCGGAAATTCTGATCAAAATACCCTTTTTGGTAGCCTTTTTCGAAATATATTCTGTCATTATCAAAAAACCGATCAATGCATCGCATTATATAGTTCCTAAATAAGAGGATCTGTAAATTAGATGCGTTTGAGAGCAAAAATCGATTTAAAAACGAGTCAGAAAAAAACGCAATTTCTTATTTGAATTCTTCCTTTTATTTTCAGTCCCGATGATTTTGGGAAATTCTGTTCAAAATACCCTTTTTGGTAGCCTTTTTTGAAATATATTCTATCTTTATCAGAAAACTGACCAATGCGTCACTTTATACAGTTTCTAAATAAGAGGTTCTACCATTTGGATGCGTTTAAAATCAAAAATGAATTTAACAATGAGTCAGAATATAAGCAGTTTGGATTTGAGGTTTTTTTCTCCAACTCCTATTTTTGTTAAATTACTTTTTGCTATACGAATTGGTCCTATGAATAAACTGTCAATATAAAAGTTGTAGATATTTTTGAGAAGATGTAAAATAAATTTAATCAGATTTGGTATCTTAAAAATTGACGGAGTTATAGATTTTTCTCTTTTTTCACCGCCCTTTTTCTTTTCGTTTTTAATTTTTTTCATCGGTAAATGTTGGTCCTATCAAAAATTTGAAATTCAAAAGTTTTAGATAATTTTAAGAACATTTACAAAAAATTTAGTTGGACTTGATATCTTGATCGAAAATTGACGAAGTTATGAATTTTTTTCTCTCAAAACCCCTGTTTTATTCGCCCCTTGAGCCCACTTCTAAATTTATCAAAAATATGTCATGCATAAACTTTTGGTCCATTTTTAAGAAGTAATATAAACTTTAAACCGATTCGGTATTTACTTTAATTAAGAAATTATGGTGTTTTTTCGGTTTTCACAAAAACGCCCCCTATTCCGACCCCCTTGGTCCGATTTTGCCCATTAACGAACTTAGCCGAGATTTTATCCCCTTTGGTTTTATGTACCAGTTTGGTGGAGATTGGTGAAGAATTATAGAAGTTATCGTGTCCATAAAAAAGTGAGATATATATAACTGGTGCGATTGCAATAGGTAGTATTTCATACGAAATCTACCTAAAATAGAACTTTCTTTCTATGGGGGTTTAACTATTGGTGACAGGGAATTTTGTGAGGAATTTACCTTTTGTGAGAAGTTTCTAGTAGAATATCCTACACATTCTTTAAAAGAAAAAAATATTCCTTCTTTTCCTTACTACTTATAAATTTTAGCTTAACTCGAAAAGAAAAAAAATATGCAACTATGTCTGAAAATTAGAGAGAAAAAATTCGTTCATCAAAATTAAAAATAATGGAGAAGGATTGTTATCACCACTTAAATTCATGATTACCTTAAACCACCGATTTGAGATTAATTTTTAACTTATAAACAAAAAAAAAAAAAAAAAAAAAAAAAAAAAAGGACAAAGAATTTATTTTCTTAGCGGATTTAAAATATTAACTCTTCTCCTCTCTTAACGGAAAATTAACTGGCCTTTTAACTGATCTTTTAACTCATCTTTTTCTTAGTGTTGAATTATTTTAACTTACATGAAAATGATAAATTAATTATTTCTTTAAGAATAGGATGAAAATAAAATTTTGTTTATTGAATTTAAAAAGCTGGGCAAGGAGAAGAACAGCTATGCACCACCATGGGAATAAAACACTGCCTTTTGAACTCGTTGAGATAATGCTTTGACACACAAACTTAACAAAAAATAATAACAATTAATTTTTATAGGCCCCCCTTCATGTAATGGAAGAAAATCACCGTCACTTTCTAATAGTATTTAGTTCTTTTAAGTTACTTCAAAAGTAAAATTTTATGTGTTTATTAAAATAAGGGAAAAAATATGTTTTTAAAATTTCAAAATCCAGAGGCTTTAGATCATAGGTTCCCAACGGGGGCGATATCGCCCGCCAGTGGGCGTTGGAGCCTTCCAGGGGGCGGTTGCGAGTCTAGAGAAAAATGGGGGGTGTTCGGACAGTCGAGGGGGGCGGTCATGGCATACCTACTTATTTACGAACTAATATAAATGGAAATAGTTGATCTCCTCTATACATTACCCAGTCCGAAACAAAAACCTGAACTGTACCTTTAAATAGAAATCTTTACAGACGAACCTAAATCTGAAGAGGGGGGATTGAATTTATTTTACTAATATCAAAAAATAGCATTGGAATTTGATGAAGGGCTGAATTAAACTCGAATTAGAACGCATTATCAATTCAAAAATTGTGGAGTTAAAAGATTCGCGATAATTGATTGGCTAAAAGTTTTAAACATAATAATTTTTTTATTAACCTGTCTTTCGAAAAATTCTGAAGTATGACGACTCGTACCTGCACAGAGATTTTTAAACAAACCCATGATTTGAATCAGTTCAAGAAATTTGTTTAACATTAGTGAATGGGATAAAAATCGTTATGTTTATAAATTTATTCAAAAGTAAATTTATTTAAACTTATATAGGTAATACTTTTATGTTTCAAAATATTTTAATCGAGGAAGAAATGCCAGTAGTATTGAGTATTTGAAATATGGATCTACGCACTCTCTTACAAACCAATCGTTACCTATGTGCTTAATTTGACAAGAAGTTTTTCAAATGAAGCTATGAAGCCTTCTAGGCTACAAAAGCATTTGAATGAATGCGCACTGATAGAAAAGACAAAAATATGTCCTCCTTTTACAGTCTTCTATCTTTAGAAGAAAAAAGTATTATATTCGAAAAAAATTTCGAAATCCGGATTTTGAGGGATTTTCACGTTTTAGGGATCAGAAATTCATTAAACATGTTTTTACAAAATGTCTTTCTGTCAGCCTATCTGTCTGCATGTGACATAAATTTTACAGGCGCTCTATGTCAACAGAGCGGAATTTAATAGAAACTTTCAGGTATTCTCAGTTGTAATTTGATACTGGTTTTTGGTGTAAATCCCTCAATTGGTGGCGCTGCTATGCTGCTTTTTATCTCACAGGCTATCGTAGCCTAAGAGCTTATGTGCCCGTCCGTTCTGTATGTACGTGCGTTCGTGGGTAACGCGATAACTCGTGATAAAAATATCCGATCCACTTGAAATTTTGTATGTAGGTATATCCTGACAAGGCGCTTCCCTGATTAGTTTTTGGAGTTCATTCGATATGTATAAGAGGGGGAACGGGGGGCTCATGCCCCTCCCCTTAATTGATACAAATGGGATTTTCATGCAGAATTAAGTTTTCGTTCAAAATTTAGATTAGGATCATTCTGATGAGGCGATTCCGTGACTGTTATTAGATGTTCATTGGATAAGTATAAATAGGGTGAACAGGGGTTCTAATGCCCCCCCCCTTAATTTATATAAATGGGTTTTTCAAGCAGAATTTTCAGATTTCGTTCAAATCTCTGAATAGTTTTGGAAGCTTAATGGTTAAGTATAAAAGAGGGGGATAACTCCTTTTAAATTATATAAATGCTAAATGGGTTTTTATTAAGAATTATCTCATTTGCTCTGAATTTTGGATGTAGATTTTTTATATGATAAAGCATGTCTTTAATAGTATAGGAGGTTCAATGATTAAGTATAAAAAAAGTGGAAAGGGGAGAGCTGTTTCCCTTTCTTAATTTTTTTTTCGAACGGAATTAACACTTGAAAATGTAAGGCTTTAACGTACAATTAGTATTTGTAGCCTGTGAGCTCAATGCCATCAGTTTAACTGGGCAGTGTTCTTTATTTCACGATTTCCACAACGGCTTTATCTCAAAAACTACTACATTGATTTTCACTAAACTTTTGATTTGTTTATTTCTTGACATGAATAGATTCTGTTTATATTTTGTTGAAAATCGCTCAACAGGAGGCGCTGTTAGGCTGTCTTTTTGACGATTTCTGCAACAGCTGTATCTCAAGAGTTAAATCACGGATTTTCATCAAACTTTAGACTCAGTTTTACCTTGATAAATCTTATTGCTGATTATATTTTGGTGCAAATCGCATAATACGTGGAGCTTTTATTGTGCATTTCCCTCGATAGTCGCAGTAGTCTTATTTCAAGAACTAATGCACGGAATTTCATATCATTAAAATCTTCACGATGGACATAGATTAAATTTTGAGCCATTTAATTTTGATACTGTGATAGCGAATTTTGAAATATTAACATGTATGAGATAGAAGAAAGTTTTGGGATTGCCATATCTCACCTATTCAAAGACTGAAAAAGAAAAATTAAAAAAAAATCCAACTATAAGAAATCTCATTTAGCGATTTTCTAAACAAGAAGATGACAGACAGACTAAGTAACCTCATATAGCATTATAATTTTAATAGCAGAATTATAAAAATTGCACACAGTCTGCGAGAAATTAATCATGCCTGAAGTCAGAGCGATAATAAAAACTGTTCTTCATCATAAGAAACCATCTTATAGTAGCAGAAAAAATCCTGAGTTATAATTTGGTACAAAGAGGACATTGAAGTATCATTTAAACATTGAAATATCATTATGCTGTTACTGCAAATTTCCCATACAACTCCATGGATAAGCGTTACCAAATAACAAATCTCACAAAAGAAAAAAAAATCAAGAGATATTATTTGCTAAAAAATTGGAAACTCATACAAAGACAGAATCGATATTTAATACCACGAAGTTAGTCAAAAGAAACAAGTTCTTTATCGTAATATTTTGTCGCTTGTTACTGATGTTGATCGAACAACGACGGAACATCAGAAGGGTTTCATTAACACATTTTCAACAGGCAGTACTAAATGTACTCTCAGTACATTTCGTTGCACATCATCAGCATTTGGTTTTAAAAAAATGGAATGAACATCTTTATGCGTCGCTTCATTACATTATTAGAGCAGTCAATATGAATAGAAGCAATTCATTGAATGACAGGCTATTTTACCAACTTTACAGTGAAAATCATTCAAAACAAAAGAAACAATTGTTTTACTTTGTAGTGCAGTTGTCATTATCACTTTGCATCAGACTTGTAAATGAACTGAATCGGTTGCGGCTGCACACAGAAATTCGTTGTCTCTGAAAACACATTTGCCTGAATCGTTTTACGATATATTTCATTTAGTATTACACTTAACTAAAAATAAAGGTGTAAAAATACGCTAAAACCTGATTTCATTAAAAAATGACATCGATTATGTCATTTGACAGATCTGTTTAGAATCTTTAATTAAATAAATTTAAATGTGTTAAATATTTATAATAAGGCTTAAGGGGATTGCAAGATGATGAATTGAATTTAATTAAAACAGAAAAAACCTCATAACTGCTTCTGTAGGTTAACTTCTATTGCTCATAGAAAATCTAAGTAGAAGAGAATACAGCCGAATTACCACATTATTCGTAGTCTGTGAAAACAAGAATTTTTACTTACTTGCTGTGAACACTTGGATGCTCTTCATGAAGTTTTCTCAGAGTCATTCCAAGATATTTATACATGATTAAACCGAGTTGGTTTTAAAATCCTTCGCAAATGCAGCTACAGCAGTATCTGGAGCATATTTGGAGGAGGAAATCGTGGAATTCACAGCAAATGAGAACTATAAGTAAAATTCAGAAATTGATACCAAGAGTTCTAACATCAAAACCTACAGCTCTTTAATCTGGATTGTGAGGGAGAGTACATAAAATTTTAATTGCTTCCTTTCACCAAATTTGGCTGAAAGTGGCTTCCATGCAGAAGCTAATTTACTGTTTAAAAAAAAGGAACATGCACCTTTAAACCTGGCAATTTGTGACTAATGTTGAAAAAATTGGAATTTGACATGAAAAAATTGTTAAACTCCAATAGCCTCAACTACTTTACTATTTTTTTAAAACTCTTATTGGTTTTCTGATTATTTTTCCAATTTTATTAAATTTTTCTTTCTACAGTTGATGGTCATTTTAATTAACTTCTACTTTGATTAATAGATTGACTGACAGATAAAATATAGATAATATGCAATAATATTTTAACATTTTGTATAATTAACTATTATAAAAGGGGGGCGTTGGCACATTTGTCTCTTGTAAAGGGGGCGGTGGACCAGAAAAGGTTGGGAACCTATGCTTTAGATCTTTTCTTCGGGCTAATACAACGTAAATTCAAAACTTCCTTCGTCCACCTGAAAATTATTAGCTTTCAATTTTGTTAGTGTTAATTAACTTAAGTTATTAAAAATAATAAATGTGTTTTTCAAAATCGGTAAAAAAAAATTAGTCATTTAAAATTCAATATTCAAGAAGCAATTTTTCATTTAAGAAATATGTTTATAATAATCGATTTAAAAATATGTGTAATTGATTCCTCCCCTCTTGCCAATATGCATTATAGTTTTAAAATCCCTCATCTTAAACGGTATTTACCTGAAATTTATTCTATCAAAAATACATTTCATAATTATTTATTTCTTGATTTATATTAATGTAATCATATTCTAATTACCCATTAATTATTTGGAAAAAAAACTAACAATAAATTAATTTTATTCATTGAAAATTTTAGGAAATAGTTGCATCGATAAATTCACTCTTAACATTGTAAAAATAATAGCGCATAGTAGAATTAGCTTCGTCAACAATCACTAGCAGTTAAAGTCACGTATGGACAGGTCCCCGCTGGCAAGGCAAGTAGCGCGCGTGTTTCCTGAACCAGAGGTAGTGAGTTCTATCCTCAGGAGTGAAAAAGTCCGATGCAGTTCCTTCCACCAATATCCGTGGACGCTTCAAGTGTTGTCAGTAGATGGCAGCACCTGCGTTTTTTTAACTAGCAACTGATGATAGAAAAGCAAAAATTTAAAGCAAATGGTGGTAGAAAAATAGTACTAGACTAGCAAAAAATACTAGCAAGTGATGGTCTTTATTGCGGCTAGGCCAGACACATATTCTAGCAACACACGCTGGATTATGTATGCTGGCCAAGCAGCAAAGTGGGCCAAAACACACCATGACATTCTGGTAATTCTGTTAGAACTAGCAAATATTTAATGGTAGTTTGTGCTGTTTTACATGCTGGGATATAGCAAGTAATGCTTGTCTAGCAAACAAATACAAGCATGAATTTTGACCTGGGTACCCTGCCCACCCTATTAAGACAGTTCAATTTTTCGCTATTTAATTACTCACAACGATTCAGATTTTGAGCTCAAAATTTAAATCTAAGCTTTTAAAACATTTATTTAGACAAAAAGATAATGGCTAAAAATAATTATTGGTTACTCTAAAGTTTAAGGCGCCCTCTAACGGAATTTGTTTTAATTTATCTTTAATTTTTTTTTCAAGGAAAAACTGACATAAAGAATAGTTTTCGTGAAAACCGCAAACGAATCGACCAATTTTTCCGTTTTTTATAATCATTTCAAATTTTGGACCCTAAACTTTCATGGCGCCAATCTGTTTCGGAAGACGTTTGGGACCCTTAGTTTCCCATTTAATATTATTTGTCTTGATCTGTACTATCACCCCTTAAAGTTTTGCCCAGTAGTTTAGATACATCCTGTATATAAATCCAAATAAAGCAGAAATAAATTTTAGATGTTATTTCATTAATAATATGTCTAACGATTCACATTTCTACCTATCTCAGGGTAGCAAGTGGCTAAGGACAGTGAAAGAAGATTTTAAAAACCAGTATTTTGTTAAACAGAAATTAACTTTTTTAAATTCCTTTCTATAATTCGGTAATTTTATAATAATATGTTGTTAGTTTCTTCTATTTTTTCGACTGTGTTTGTCTCTGATCACTTACCACTCTGTATATGAAAAACATTATTCTGATAAGAGTCTTGTTTTCATTCAAGTCATTTATACACTATATATACTTTTTTGATGTCATTAATCACTAAACAGTAATTAAATTTTAGAAAAAGTTTCTAGAAAAAGAAACATATTAATTTCTATTTTTCTTTCTATTCTATTCTATTCTAATTCCATTTTATTTTTTTGACTGTGTTTGTCTCCGATCACTTACCACTCTGTATATCAAAAACATTATTCTGACAAGAGTGTTGTTTTCATTCAAGTCATTTATACACTATATACACTATTTTGATGTCATTAATCACTAAACAGTAATTAAATTTTAGAAAAAGTTTCTGGAAAAAGAAACATATTAATTTTTTAAATATTTTTATGAAAGCATAGATGAGTTCGTACTACTTCTTTTCTGTCATTGTACTTTTGTACACGAAGTAATATTGTTATTTATTCCTACGAAAAATATATATTGAATTGATTTTGCAAACCTTATGCGAAAATTAGGAAAAATAATTTTCGATTTCTTCCTTGCACAATGTTGGGATTTGTCAATATCTGTTTCCCATTTTCACTATCGATTACCATCCAGTTGAATCTACAAGAAAAAGTTCTTTTAAAATATGAAGTTTAAGTTAAAAAACGACATCTTGCTCTCAGCTTTTAAAGAAATAAATTATCTAAAGGAATTATCTAATGTACGAATGCTTTATATTGTTTTCAATAAATAACTGAATAGATTATAAAATTATTGTGAGAAATGAGAAAGGTCAGATTAAATGCATACACATCATTGAAACGCGTAAAAGAGTCAAAACAATATCTGTATATATTACATTAAATGTTTATACTAATATTCACCCTTTTGGATCTGGTGTACTATGAAAAGAAAATTTCTTTCAATGGAGTATATATTACCTTTAAACAATACCTTTGCTATCATTTACAAGCAGTAGTATTTATATAGATCTATGTATTTACTATATGATTTAATTATGGTTGAGGGATTTAATAATAATAATAATTATTATTATCAGCTTAATTATATTTGCGTCGTTTTCTATTCTTTTATTTTAAACCTACATTTCTCATTTTAATTTTAAAATAAAAGCTACTTTCTTGAATGAATTGTGTGTAACAAAGCGATAAAAGTATTAGAAATTTTTAATCCAAATTTAATATTATTGTAATACAATATGTTCTAAAAATATTCCATAACTTTTTCATTAGTTTTATATATATATATATATATATATATATGTATGTATATTAAGCAAGTATGGATATTAAGTATGCAAAATAACAATATTCGTTTATTTTAGGGCAATAAAATATTCGTTAAGTTTTAGCTAAGTTTCGTTAAGTTTTAGTTAAGTTTTAGTAAATCCAAATAAATGGCTTTTTTGTGTGTATAGATTTATCTAACTAACTAAATAAATTTTTAGCTTTTTAGTTCTTTTACTTTTAGCACTGATACTTTTTAGCACTGATGATGGGACTTAAGAAGTCCCGAAACATATATGCTTTTAACATCTTTTATTTTATAATATTTGTGCTCTTTAACGTTGTTTATTTATTTAGTTATATATAAGCACAAAGTACAATCCTCCCCCCCTTCTTATAGATTTATCTATTTCATATTAAAGACTTTACTGGCATCTAACTTTACAGAAAAAATAAATTGATAAATTGAAAAATAAGCCTTTTATACATGGATTTATAATATTTTTGTTATCTATACGGAAATATATTAAAATATGTCAAGTTTTAATGAAATTTAATATATATATTTTTTTTTCACATAAAACATACGTAATTTTTAAACTTTATTATATTAATATACAGATGTACATTTCAAGTTGTTTTATAAATACTCCTACATTATACTGACTTTTTGTTGATTTAAAAAGTTTAACAGTAATTTAATTAAAAATATAAGAAGAAAAATAATAGTTTTTAAATAGCCTTACAACAAAAGACAAACGAGTTTATAGTATCCTTTTTATCTCATTCCAGTAATGCATTACGTTTTAGTTATTTTGTGTATAGCTATATCTAAGTCATCTTAACAAACACATTCGCTTTTGTTCCATTAAATAAACTATTCTAAAAATTAAAAAAAAAAAAGATTTTTTTATGTATTTTATGTTAATTTCATTCAAAATATGGTGTCAAGTTCCATAAAAATTAAACAATCTCTCTCTCTCGCTCTCACTATGTACATACATATATATGTGCTTAAAGCAGATATAACTGTTAAATGTTATATTAACACGTTCGTTGCCGCTTACGTGAAGATGTGATGACAGTTATTGCCGCACTCTCGAAGTGGGTTTTTCCAAGATTTACTTTTTATAACAGAGAATCAGTGAAAGATTTTCCCGCGCCAGCGCGTGACGGGCTACATGACATCACCCTACATCACGCGCTGGCGCGTGAGTGGCCCCATAACTTTGGCGCCATATCACGCGCTGGCGCGTGATCGGCAGCGAATGCGTTAATTATATATCTAACGATTCACATTTGTACCTTTCTCAGGATTCTTGGTCAGGAAAAAAACACAGTGAAAGAAGTTTTAAAATACCAGTAGTTTCTTAAGGAGAAATTCGCTTTCATTAATCCCTTTATATTATTAAGAAATGTTTACTAATAAAATCCGTGCGCCTGTGTCTGTCTGTATGTCTGCTTGAAGCCGATTAGAGTTCGCAACGCGGGCGAGTTGGAAGTCGCGAGAGGTGTCTTTCGATTCAAAAAATTCCGGAAAAGTCATTTCGGGCATTTTCGAGACCGTAGGACGAAAATTAAAAAAGTTATGAATTAAAAACCGGTTGGGAATCGGAACGGAAAACGTGTAATTTTCCAAACGGAGCTCAAACGGAGCTCTGAGGCAGAACACTGCGCCACCTTGCGGTGAACGACCTGAACTTTTCCCCTTTGGCTAAAAGAAGAAGCAGCCGAAAACCTCTTTTTTCTCCCGGGAAAACGACTTTTTCTTTCGTTTCGGTTCTTTGAAAAAGAACTAATTGGTAAAAAATGTTAAACACGGTTTATTTTCATACTTTTTTTTGTAGCATACACGAATATTGTGTAACCTAAGATTTATGCGATTAATACGAATTTTTGTTAGTACAAACGGAAAACGAGCTGCCAAAATTATTTGTTAGTTATGTTGTTTGTGATATTAATGAAATTACTTATTTTTTTTAATAGCAGTCTTTTGCAGTTTTTAATACCGAAACTTTTTTTGCGCGTTTTTTCTTAAACCATCATACAGACAGTTTTTAAAGTAGATAAAACTGATTACATATTCAGAATCTGCGTAAAAGTCTGCTTCTGATGAACCAAAAAATACGAGAAAATGTCTTATGGGCGCGCAGCGCAAACCGTGCAAAACCAAATATTTTTAACGGGACGATGGCGACCATGGCGCGTAGCGCCGGTGGGTGGTAGGCTGGTGGGTAGGTAGCGCCCACTGTGCGAAATCACATATTTTTAACGGGATAATGGGCGCATAACAACCATAGCTCTTTAATTTACTTTTTTTGTGCTTGAGGTTTCGAACTCCAAGACTTGCTTATTAAATGAATTTTTTTGCTTATTATATACTGCTTAATATCGAGGTTCGTTTGGAAAAAGTGTCCCAGCTAGCGGGCGTAGCTCGCTAGTTTCTATAATAAAATTTATTAGTTTCCTCTTTTTTGACTGTGTTTTTCTTTGACCACCTGCCACCCTGTATATAGAAATCATTACACCTTACTAGAGTGTTGTTTTTTAGAGTCATTCATACACTATACAAATGTTCTTCATGTATTTTATTATTAAACAGTAATTAAGTTTTAGAAAAAATTTTAGACGAAGAAGGAACATACTAGTTTTAAAACTAGTTTTAAAACATTTTCATGAAATCATAGGTAAGTTTGTACTAATTTTTCTCTGTCATTGAACTTTTGTTGTTTTGGTAATGTAGATATTTATCTATATTCCTTCAAAAATATAGGTTGAATTGACTTTATAAATCTTCAAAAAATATTTGGAAAAACAATTTCGGAATTTTTTTGTACAATTTTGTAATGAGTCAATAATTGATTTCCATTTCTTTATCGATTAGCATTCAGATGGAGCTAAAAGAATCTTTTTTTGATGATATATTAAATCACGATTTACAATACTAATTTTAATATTTTATGCATATCGACTATAGCTCTAGTTACTACTTAACTATAGTTCTACAAATTCACGCTTTACACTTAAGACAATACGATTTATATAATTTTCCTTTAATTAAAAGCTATAACGCGCTAACTGTTCTCATACAAATTAAAATAATAAATTTCATATTGAAAATAAACAAAATGTTTAATTCTATAACAAAAATGGTTTTTAAAATTATATCCCTTATATTTTGATGTACAATTTTTAGCGTAAATATAACCATACTTAGTATTACAAATAATTGTCGATAGATATCAATTTTATCTGAAGCATAGAGTGCATTTGTATTTCATTTTGTACGTGTACTTTTATTCTATTTCAACCTGTTTTATTTGTTAAAGAAAAACATCACAAAGTGAATGGCGAAAGAATTTACACGTAGTATTGTGTAAAACTTGTCTGCTTTTTTATATTTAGGCTATAGAATAGAATGTGAAATACATTCGAAATTTCAGTATTCTATTCATGTTCCACAGAACGGCCCCATAATCGTTTTTATTTATTTCTTTTACGATCACCTATATATATTTTTAAAAAATACTTTTATCTTTACTTGAGTATTATTTTCTATCAAAAAAATAATACGAGCATTTTTATATGTTTTCATGCTTTCATAAACTTCAGTTTTTTATAGATACATTTTTTTTACATTTTTGTTTTCACTAAAATTTTAAAGGTTGAATAAAATTCAATAATTGTCGTTCTTTGTTTTGTGTGTATAGATTTATCTAAATCATATTAAAGAGTGTTCTCACATTTAGATTTATTGAAAGAATAAAATAATAGCCAAAAAATCAAGCTGTATATAGATGCATTTATAATGTGTTTGTTAACTCATTAAATAATTTAAATATTATATGCACACACATGTATACATATATATATATATATGTATTTACACTTAAACGAGTAATAATCTTTATATCTTATTATTAATATACATATATACAGTTGCTGTAATTTTAGAATTATTTATGCACTCTACTAGTTTGTTGATGCTTTTAATGTTTTAATAGTAATTTAACTATTGAAAAGTATTAGAACAAATTTTTTTTAAAGCTTTACACCAAAATACATACAGACATATGAGTTTATAGTATCTATTGAATCTATCCCTGTTTATAAAATTCTTCAATATTATTTAATACTGACATTTAAATTGTCAATATTCATTTTCAAAATTAAAATATCTTAACTACAGCATGAATGTATTAATCTTACCTTAGCATGTATCGAGGGAGATCAAGCGAATTCTGTGTCTTAAGTAAATAAATTTTCATGTGTTCGGAGTAAATTCAAGCACAGATGTATAAAAAAGACATCTATTAAATTTCACATTACAAACAATAACAGTATTGTGCACATAATCATATCTTTTCATCAATATAATATCTTAATACAATACATACTGCATTTTTCAGTTCAAAGAAAATTCCATTCAAAAAAGTTCTAATAAATTCATAACGTAAACAACAAAAAAAATCGTTTGCGCGAGGCGCAAAGTAAAAATGATTAAATTAAACCATGGAAGCAGAGATAGTACGCAACACACTCCCACCTTTGAGTTTCGAATTTAATGAAACTCAAACTTTACTTTGGGTTTATATAAACGATTATAAACCATATTTAGATCGTTTTTCAGGAACAGTCACTACAGGAGAGTCACTAACACAGTCTTTAACAGAATGCTGGTTCATCGGCTTACTCGCAGAAGGATCTAAATAACAGTTTTTTCCATTCAGCTTTACCGTCGGTTTAGAAGGAACAGGATCTAAAGGGAATTCTTTATTATATGGTTGAACAGTCTGTTCAGAAGATGTTGAGTTTTGAGTTATAGAGTGCAGTTCTGTACCTTTTTCTTGAGTTATTTCTAGAGGAATCAATCTCAGAACAGGACGTAGAAATTCACCACCTTTCATTTTAACCTTCACTAATCGCACATTTCCATCTTTGGAAGGATATAGTTCAATAACTTTGGCAAGCGGCCATTCAAGTTTTCTAACATTCTCACTGGACACTAGAACAACATCACCAATTTGGATAGGTCTCGGATTTTTATCAAATTTCGAGGATTGTCTCAAAAATCCCAAATATTCAGTACGGAATCTTTTTCGCAAATCTTGTTTTAGTCGTTGTCTATAAGCATGTCTCTTATTAATAGACGATGAATCCAAAATGTCAAGATCAGGAATACCTGATTCTCTGATGTCTTGTAAAAACATAGAAGGAGTAAGTGGTGTTAAATCATCAATTTCCTCTGAAACATAGGTCAAAGGCCGCTGATTAACAATACTTTCAGTATCGCAAATAACAGTTTGCATTTCTTCTAAATTTAAAGAGCTTCGTCCTAAGACTTTTCGAAGGATCCCTTTTATTATGCCTATCAAACGCTCCCACCATCCACCCCACCACGGCGCAGATGGAGGATTAAATTTCCAAATGATCTTCTGAGCTGCGCTGTACTGGGAAATGACATCCCAATCGATTTGTTTCAGCAAATTTTCAGCACCCGTAAAATTTCTTCCGTTGTCAGAATATACTACCGCAGGTCTACCTCTTCGTGCTATAAATCTTCTAAAAGCTTGCAAAAAGTTGTTTGTAGATAAGGATGTGGCTATATCTAGGTGTATTGCTCTGTAGACAGCGCATGTGAAAATAACAATCCAAGCTTTTTGATTGCCTCGAAGAAGTAAAGAACCGGCGTAGTCAGTTCCTACAACTTCGAATACTGCAGCTTCTTTTATGCGATCTTCCGGAAGAGGGGCTTCTATAATTGGTTTAGGTTCTGAATTGAATCTTTTTGCAGCGTACGCAGCTTCTGATAACCTTTCTAACAGTCTTCCTGCATTTCAAAATCCAAAAATCTTCTCTTAAGTTACTCATTAATATCTGGGTGCCAGCATGATTTAAACTAAGATGTCTTGTCCGAATAAGTATTTCGACAACTGGATGACTGTAGGGTAACAGTATTGGAAATCGGAAATTTCTTTTATCTTCTCTCATCAGAATACGAGTCTTAACTTTAAGTAGTCCATTTGATTCTTTATAACATTGAAGTTATTTTAAGCGTT
The DNA here is from genome assembly GCA_964019185.1 of Maratus speculifer. Classification (NCBI taxonomy): domain Eukaryota; kingdom Metazoa; phylum Arthropoda; class Arachnida; order Araneae; family Salticidae; genus Maratus; species Maratus speculifer. The sequence goes on from OZ025291.1 coordinate 429,809,696, forward strand.
TATCTTCTGTTCCTGAAAATAATTCATTTTGTACTATTTTTAACAAAGATGTTTCAGCTCTGTTTATTTCTTCTAGCGTTAAGAGTCCAGAAATCCGGTTGGCAAGTTTCACTTTACAGTTAGTAAAAAATCTATAAATCCAAGCAATAATTCGGATCAATTTGTAGTACGATGAAAATCTGTTATAATTTTTTTCTGTTGATTCTTCATGATTTGTAGTGCTAATAACAGTTTTTCTCTTTTCTGAATATACTACGCTGAAATCAGGAACAACATTGGATTTTGGCCATTCATTTTCTGGTCTTCGTAACCATTCTGGGCCCTCCCACCATTTAGATTTCGCTAAAGTTTCTGCATTACAACCACGAGAAGGGAGGTCTGCAGCATTTAATGATCCTGGGATGTGATACCAATTTTCAGGTTCTGTCAAAGATCGGATTTCTTTAACTCTATTGAAAACAAAAGGAGCCCCATTTTCAGTTCCTTTGATCCAATATAGAGCATTTGCTGAATCGGACCAGAAAAATTTCGGGATATGTTTCAACTGAAGATCATTTATAACACTCTGTGCTAGTCTAGCTCCGATATTACAGGAAAGCAGCTCCAATCGAGGAATAGAAATGGTTTCATTGGAGCAACCCTGCTCCTAGCCTGTACAAGCTGACAAGATATTGTGTTTTCAGTCGCACATCTTAAAAATATATATGTAGAATATGCATTCTTGCTAGCATCGCAGAATATGTGCAATGAAAGATTCTTTGAAGCTTCATAATTGGAAATAATACATCGAGGGATTTCTATTTCCTTTAATTTAGAGACATCCTTTCGCCATTTTTCAAATTTCTTGGCAATAGATTCAGGTAATTCAGCATCCCACGAAACTTTCAATTTCCAACATTCTTGAAGAAGAATCTTTGGACCCAAGGTGACAGGATATGTGAAGCCAATGGGATCGAAAATTCTATGAACAGCACTGAGAATGTTTCTTTTCGTTACAACAGTGGGATCTTCAAAACAGTTTCGTAAATCTATCTTCAAAGTATCAGTTTTTAAATTCCACATTAATCCCAAAACTGGAATAATCTTTTCTTCTGGGAAGTTTTCTACTACTGTTTCATGGACATTATATTCCCATTCTCGAAGATCAAACTTAGCACTCTGGAGGATAAGTTTGGATTCTTCAATAATTTTTTCAAGCTGCTCATGATTATCAACACTAGTGACGCAGTTATCTACGTAAAAAGACTTCATCAATTTCTCTGCTGTTTCTTTAAATCTAGAAGGTGCGTTCTTCAGATGATATCGGATAGTTGCGCCAAGCAAATAAGGTGAACATGTAAGACCGAAAACAACCCTTTTATGCTGGAAAATTTTCAACTTTTCGGGGTTACCTTCCTCCCACCATAAAAACTTCAGAAATGGTCTATCTCGCTCATTTAAACCTATTTGCAGAAATGCTTTTCGAATATCCGCAATTACGCCTATTTTCTTCTGACGAAATTTATTCAATATAGTCGGAATGAGTTCTACTATATTAGGACCTTTTTCTAAACAGTCATTAATTGAAGGTGAATCCTTTTGTCTTGCTGAACCATCAAAGACTGGTCTAACTCTTGTGGTCGAATTTTCTTTAATCACAGTTCTATGTGGTAAGTAGTGTTCACTTTCATCATTACAAGTATTCTTAACTTCTTCAATAACACCCTCTTCTATCAATTCTTTTAATATATCTTCATACTCTTCTAAAGTTCCTGTTTTCTTTAGTGGTTCAACACAACTTCTTAATCGTCGTTCAGCAATTTTTCGACCAGTTGGTAACGGAGGATGGTTTTCAATCCATGGGAGGGATACTTCATACCTTCCTTCTGCATCTATTTTTATATTTCTATTGAAATGCTCTTCAATTACCTTTTCGATTTCTTGTCTGTTTCCGCTTTCACCAGGATCGAGAATTCCAAGCGTGTCTAGCCGCCATAAATCTGAAATTTTTGCATCATTTACATGAAGTGACATGACGCTGTTTGTACTATCTGATGTGTTAAAAATGTCTGTTTTTCCCATCAAAGTCCAACCAAGACGTGTTTCCATTACTACTAAACCAGAAATCAATTGTTTTATTTTTCCGGTGTGCAATTTGCCTGCTATATCAGCTCCTATAAGCCCATGAATTTCGTTAGGTGAAAATTCATACAGTAACTCAACCTGGTTATTCAAATCAGATAGAAAATTTTTATGCTTCTTTATTTCACTCATAAAAGAGCCACGAGGAATTTTTGGAATGTCCGAACAAATTTTTTCTTGATCTAACACTTCGAAACAACAGCGATAATTATCAAAGAAGTCACTCAGACTAACCAAATATTTCTTATGTGATGATACAGTTTCTCTGCCTCCAAATAAACTATGTGTCAAATTTTCTTCCCCTATGCATTCATATCCCATTTCGACCAGTGCAAAAGATGACAAATTGGATTTACTGCTACCTGAGTCAATTAATATTCTTATATATTTCATCTTACTATTACATCTAAGTCGGACAATAAGCGTTTGTAAAAGTACATGGCGAGTACTTGTTTTATTGGATAAAGCAGTGTCGTTTTTAATTTCGATATCTGACTTTTCTGTAATCAGGTTTTCCTTATCATTTTTCATTGGACATATTATTTTAAAATGTAATTTACCGCAATCACAGGGTGGTATTTTCGTTCTACAAAAACATGATATGTGTTTTCTTGTTTCTAAACATTTAAAGCAAGCTCCCTTTTTCATCAATATTTGTTTTTTATCTTCATGAGATAAACTATTAGCATATCTACATTCGGTACTTAAATGTGACTTGTTACAAAAAATGCACGTTTCGCTTTTCATTTTCGATGCATTATGTAATTCCGTAGCCGTTGGAAGATCTCTTTCTCGCCTGCTTGGCGCAGTATGAATATTTTTGTTCGCATTTTCTAGATTAAACCCACTTCTAGCTAAACGGACTTTTTCTTCGCTTTCGATTTCGTGCTGCAAAAATTTCATCAAAGAATCTAATTTATTTCTACTTTCATCTTTTGAATTCAAGGTAATGGAATTTAAATTTCTTTCCCAAATTCTCAATATTTCAAAAGGCAAACACGACTCAATCAATGGATAAAGAATTGCAGAATAATGTTTGCTTGAAACACCTAACATATTTAATGACCTTAAATACGTTTCAATTTTGTCGTATAATTTAAAAATAGGAATTCTTGATTCTTTTCCTGTTGTGTTATTCATCATTAAAGCAAGTAGTTCTCGTATGTATACTTCAATTAACATATGAGTGCGACCAAAACGAGCCTTTAAACATTCAATAACATTTTCATAACTATCACCAGTAGCGGGGTACGACTCGACAATTTCTCTTGCCCTAGAACCCTTTAGCGTCGCTTGCAACAAGTACTGATACTTACCTTCCTTCGCGATATCAGAATCGTTATGTATCTTTTCAAACTGAGCCCAAAAGACCAACCACTCCTTAATATCTCCCCCGAATAATTTAAATTCTATCTTAGGAAGTTTAAACTTCCGTTTCGTAATATTTTCAGTTTCAGAAACTTTCAAAAATTTTTGAACTTTCGTTTTTAACTTAATAAATTTTTCTTCATACACGCTAAAACTTTCGTATTCCGTATCATAATTTTCTTGCGTACATGATGTATCGTTTAAAATAAGATCTAACATTTCTTTTTCTTTTGGTTCTAGATTTACCCATTTTCCTTCTAACTGAGCATATAAAATCTCAATTTCTTCAATATTTTTATTTTCATCATTTAATTTATTCTCAAGTAAATTAGCGATTCGCGTAAAAGCACTTCTCAATGGCGTGCGTAATCGTTTAATTTGTTCCATTATCTTATATCACTTCTTAAATAATAAAATATCCCAGCAGTTGGATGCCAAAATAGTATTGAATCTATCCCTGTCTATAAAATTCTTCAATATTATTTAATACTGACATTTAAATTGTCAATATTCATTTTCAAAATTAAAATATCTTAACTACAGCATGAATGTATTAATCTTACCTTAGCATGTATCGAGGGAGATCAAGCGAATTCTGTGTCTTAAGTAAATAAATTTTCATGTGTTCGGAGTAAATTCAAGCACAGATGTATAAAAAAGACATCTATTAACTTTCACATTACAAACAATAACAGTATTGTGCACATAATCATATCTTTTCATCAATATAATATCTTAATACAATACATACTGCATTTTTCAGTTCAAAGAAAATTCCATTCAAAAAAGTTCTAATAAATTCATAATGTAAACAACAACAAAAAAATCGTTTGCGCGAGGCGCAAAGTAAAAACGATTAAATTAAACCATGGAAGCAGCGATAGTACGCAACAGTATCATTTCTACCACATTCCACTTTTCTGCAAGTTATAATATAGTTAATTTTGTTATATTCTTTCAAAAAAGTATATATTTAGTTGATTTTGCAAATAATGCAGAGTTATTAAGAAAAACAATTTAGAATTTTTCTTCTACAATGTTTGAAAGAGTCAATAACTGTTTCCCATTTTCTTTATCGATTACCATTCAGATGAAGCTAAAAGAAAAATTACTTTTAAAACATCCAGGATTTTGACCGTTAAATTATTGGCAAAACAATATATTGATATCTGTTTTCAAAGAACTAAATTCTCTAAAGTTATTATTTAGAAGTACCGCATTCCATTACCTTTTATAAAGAAAAACGTAAGCGAATAATTTGCAAAAATATGGTAAGAAATCAATAAGGTGAAATGCACTTTCAGCATCGAAATGTATAAAATTAGCAAAATTATCTGTATGTATTACATATTACATCCTATGTTGGAGTTATTATTAAACTGTGTAGATATATATATTTATACACTGCAAAAAATAATTGTTAGTTTTACAGTATAATACTGGCTACAGTATACTGGCTACAGTACTGGCTACAGTATAATACTGACAGTATAATTCTGCCAGTATTATACTTTAAAATCTACAGTAATAAACTCTAAAACAAGCCGTAATATACCGTTAAGCAGTAATATGCGGTATATTACTGCTACTGTTTTTATAAGACTGTATACTAATGCTTATTTATGGTTTATTACTGTTAATTTTACGGTATAATACTGGCAGTTGGGACGCCAGTATTATACTGCAAAACTAACAATCATTTTTTGCAGTGTATTAAACCATTAATTGTATTACATTATATGTATCACAAACAATGCGATGTCGATGCTATAAAATCTACCCGAAAATATAAACATCGTCGTTTTATAATTAAACGTGTGAAAATAACTTAAATCTCTTACAAAACACAAAGCTTCAACCATTTCAGATAAAAAACTTAACACATACTTTATTCCAGAATAACTCTACTACTACTTTTTCATTTCTCGTGATCGTCTGCGAAAATAAAATTATGACCATGGAGTCACTATGAGAGTACGGACACCAAAGTAATTACAAATATTAATCGAATTCGCGACTATATGAACCATTGAATTTCATAGAAAAATACCACATTGAATATGTGGAAAAAAAGTAAGTAAGTGAAATGAATACAAATGGAATTTTCAGAACCAAAGCAGAATTGTCAAGCCCCAAATAATTTGGAACTACAAATGGAGTGCACATCATTTCATCTTTCTATTAGCCATAAAAATGCAAAATAATACGAATTTGCGGCTAATAACACACATATAACCAAAATCAAATGAAGAAAACGTCAAAAACGAAACACAACAAAATTACTAAATTGAATAGAGAAATAAAAAGAGAAATGCAATAAAAAGAATACAAAAAATTAAATTGCATTTGCAATGTGATAACAGAAAAAATATATACCATACATTAATATGTAAACAAAATCGTTTAATTTGACTATGCTAACCTAATCTCAATATCTTAATATAAGATGAACTAAAAATATGTAATTAATCTATGCATTTAATACACATAAAAACAGAATTTTAGGATCCCAATATTTGTTAAAAGTTATGTACAAGTTATTTATGGAAGTTAATTAATTTATATAAATAATATTAATAGAAATTAATTGATGTAACTATACAAATATCCATACATTAGTGTCAAATGAACAACCTGCATAAATTTTGTTGCAATTCAGTAAAGGATTCTTGCTTTCTTTTTTTTTAAATAAATAACCATTGCGTATTATCCAGACAACACCGCCCTTCACAGCACTCTAACATCTATCCGAATTAAATTCTCTATACAAACTAAATTCTTTAAAGCTATTATTTAGAAGTACCGCATTCCATTACCTTTTATTTAAAAAAAACGTAAGTGAAAAATTTGCAAAAAATATGGTAAGAAGGTGAAATGCACTTTCAGCATCGAAATATATAAAATTAGCAAAATTATCTGTATGCATTACATATTACATTCTATGTTGGCGTTTTAATTAAACTGTGTAGATATATATATTTATATTAAACCAATAATTGTATTACATTATATGTACCGCAAACAGTGCGGTGTCGATGCTATAAAATCTACCCGAAAATATAGACATCGTCGTTTTATAATTAAACGTGTGAAAATAACTTAAATCTCTTGAAAAACACAAAGCTTTAACCATTTCAGACAAACAGCTTAACACATATTTTATTTCAGAATAATTCTACTACTACTTTTCCATTTCTCGTGATCGCCTGCGAAAATAAAACTATGACCATGGAGTCACTATGAAAGTACGGACACCAAAGTAATTACAAATATTAATCGAATTCGCGACAATATGAACCATTGAATTTCATAGAAAAATACCACATTGAATATGTGGGAAAAAAAGTAAATAAGTGAAATGAATACAAATGGAATTTGCAGAACCAAAGCAGAATTGTCAAGCCCCAAACACTTTGGAACTACAAATGAAGTGCAAGTCATTTCATCTTTCTATTAGCCATAAAAATGCAAAATAATACGAATTTGCGGCTAACAACACATACAACCAAAATTAAATGAAGAAAAACGTCAAAAACGAAACACAGCAAAATAACTAAATTGAATAGAGAAATAAAAAGAAAAATACAATAAAAAGAATAAAGAAAATTAAATTGCATTTGCAATGTGTTAACAGAAAAAAATATATACTATACATTAATATGTAAACAAAATCCTTTAATTTGACTATGCTAATCTAAACTCAATATCTTAATATAAGATGAACTAAAAATATGTAATTAATCTATGCATTTAATACACTTTAAAACAGCATTTTAGGATCCCAATATTTGTTAAAAGTTATGTACAAGTTATTCATGGAAGTTAATTAATTTATATAAATAATATTAATAGAAATTAATTGATGTAACTGTACAAATATACATATATTAGTGTTAAATAAACAACCTGCATGAGATGTTCTGCAATTCAGTAAATTATTTTTGCCTTCTCATTTTTTTTAAAAATAAATAACCATTGCGTCTTATCCAGACAACACCGCCCTTCACCGCACTTTAACATCTACCCACCAAGCCATCTTATTATATATATATATTTATACGTTTTTTAAATTTTTAATTATTAATATAATTTTTATGTTTTAATAATTTTTTATACATTTTTATACGCAATGTTTTACTTATTTTTAAGGTCATGCATTAACCAATTGCATATTAAAGAAATATATATATGAATTTTAGAGTTAGTTTTATTTCTTATGAAATATTTCTTTTGTAAGCGAAAAATGTTCATATGTATCATTTTCAGTATACTCGACAAGTATTATATTATTATTTAGTATACTTGACTGCTTATTGCAATATGGATTCAATTCTTTTATGCATATCGAAATTTAGTTCAACAATTGCAAGCTTCACGCTTAAAACAATAAACATTCCATTCATATGATATTGTTTTAACTAAAAATATTATAACAAATCCAGGTTAAATGCACTTTCATCATCAAATTGTATAAAATTAGTAAATGTATCTCTATATTTAACATATTACATCCTGTGGTGACATCTTAATTAAAATCTGTGTATATTTTTCTTGAAGTTTGGCGTTAGATTAATATTTTTATGTGTTTTTCTTTCGATAGCTAAAAAAAAACATTTATTTGTATCATTTTTGATATAGTTTACAACAACACTTTGAATCATCTTTTGCTATATGGATTCAATTACTTTATGCATAAATTTTAGTTCAACAATTACATGGTTCACGCTTTAAACAATATGAATATTATTCATATGATATTGTTTTTGTTGAACTATGAGTTCTCGTGCAACCTGCCGTTCAATATTTATTATGATTTTATTATTTGGCAACTTCTACAAATTCTCTTTTTAAGTAGTTTATATTTTAATGTCTATCATGTAGGTTGTTTTATTTACATCGTATTTCTATTAAATATTATTTCCTATTCAAACTGCGTTTATTACTCTGCTTTGCTACACAATTAAGTACTATGCTTTACAATTCAATTATGAACAGGTTATGTTGCCCAGAAGGCTATTTTCTTTTGAATTAGGAAAATTTATTTAACAGTTCAATTTCTTTTTTTGTGAAGAAGTGCGATTTAACATATGAAATATGGCTGAACAGCAAGCTAACTTTACAATGTTAAATAACAGTAATTATGATGTTTGGAAATTCAAGATGGAAATGTTTTTAACTGATAAAGGATTATGGGATGTTATTACATCCGAACAACCTACTGAAGCGGGAGCTGATGGAGATGCTTGGATTAAAGCAAACAAGTCTGCTAAAGCGAAAATTGCGTTAAGTGTCGAAGACAATCAGTTAATACATATCAAGCATGAGGAAACAGCAAAAGGTATGTGGGATTCTTTACGTAAGGTTTATGAACAAAAGCATTTAAATACGAAACTTTTCTTGCAAAGAAAGTTATACAGTATGAAATATGATGAAACCTTAAACATGAAAGATTATATTCAAAGTATATTAGAAGTAGTTGATCAACTAAGGGGTCTAGGTAAAGTCATCCCAGATGATGATATCATTGCAATTTTACTATGCGGTGTTCCAGAGAGTTATGATTCCTTAATTACAAGTTTAGAAGCTCCTTCTTCTGAGGAATTATCATTAGAATACGTAAAAAGTAAACTTATTGCAACGTATGAGCGTCGTTTAGAAACGTTTAAATTGAATGAAGAAACAGCGATGAAAATAGTTAAAGATCCAAAGAAAAAGGGAAATTTTAGGGTTAACTCTGAAAACAAATTGAAACAGCTTTGCCATTACTGTAAACGGCCAGGACATATTAAGAAATTTTGTTATTTATGGAAAGCTGAGCAGCATAAAACAAGAAATCACAAAGTTAAAATGATTACAGATGGCGAGATAACGGAAAATGAAATTTTTCACTGTCTTAACACTAGATCCGCGGAGCGGGTCAATTTGACCCAAATCGATGTTTAATTTCTCGCCGCGCAAAAAGTACTTATTGAAAAAAGATTATCCTTTATGACTTTTAATATTTTAAGATAAACAACAACTTTTCGTATTTAATTGCGAATGACATAAATAATTTTTCAGTTACAACAAGTTATACCTAGAACCGCGAAGCGGGTCAATTTGACCCGTAATATGTTTTTACGCTTAAATGTCAAAACAGAGATGTTTTTTCTAAACTAATGAGAAAGTACATCTGCTTCACTACTAATTCCTCTAATATGAAGAATCGGAAGTGGGGATAATGAAAATTTTCAATAAAAATATTTTATTTTTGATAGGAAGAATGGATGATTGAAATAGAAAATCAAATATATAGAAATAATATTGTTGCTTTTATTATGCATTTATTGAAATTATAGTTAAGATTTCTGATGTATCAATACTACCGTTAAAGAAGTTTTGGAATGTTAGCAAGTATTATCTGAAAATGATGGAGAATACAAATGATTGAGGATGAATATCTGCCTCTAAATGAAGGTAATTAAATTTTAATGATGAATATGAAAGTGATGACGTTTCTTCCGTCCTCACTCTATACTCTTAGCAATGTTGGATTTTTCATTGGAAAATAGGTGAAAATTTATCAGTATTGACCGAAATTTTGTGATATTTGTCAGATAAAAAATCGGATATATAAAAGAAAAATTAAGAATTTGAACAAAAAGTGACAAAATTTAGGCTTTATACTCAAGAAAATCTGAAAATCAAACAAAAATAACTTGTGCATTCACACCTGGAAAAAATAAGATGACAAGAAAACGGTAACATTAACTGTATAAAAGGGCTTAACATTAGCGTAGGTGAGCACTCATTGTTTTCAATATCTGTGAGTAGGTTTACTCAGTATATGTCTAACAAAACCAGATAAATTTCGTATCGTATCACGTTCTAGTTGCTTATAGATGCTGGTAAAAAAAAGAGCCTTTTAAAACTCCCAAAGCGAGAAATACAAATCTCTGTAAAAATATCAAAATCGGAATCTCATGCGGTTATTCTTATAACGCAATCAGACAACAGCATAAATGATTACGAAGGAGAAAAAGGTAAAAATATTTTGTTGATTAGCAGTCTACATCTGACAGTTAAAATTTTAGATAATTCTAAAAAAAAAAAATAAAGACTTGTTTAAAACAACGTAGCTTAATTCAGTGTAGTTGTGTGATTACCCAGATGAGAGGAAGCTTGCTTATGACATACCTGCATCTTATAGGAGCCTAGTATATGCAATTTATAATATTTTGTATTTTGCTTATATCAATGATTGGGTTTTATTAAAAACCTAAAAACCTATAAGTATTCGACAATTTATTCAAGACTGAGTTGAAGACGTACAAAAAATGTTTGTTATTTCTCGCCCCACTCCCCTAAAAAAAAAAAAAAAAAAAAAAAAAAAAAAAAAAAAAAAAACCTTGTAATTTGGGCAAGAACAACACTAAAAACGATGGAAAACACAAACAAATCATAAAAGAGTCTATCACAATTATAAAGAATAAAAACAAAACTAAAGATAATTGTTCAAAATATAATGTACCAACATGTTTCTGGTTAATTTGCAAAACCTTTAAATATGTTATTCAAGCAATGCATACAATAAAGTGAATTAGATAAATCAATAAAATTAGTAAGTAACTTATATTTTTTTATATTTTTAAAAATTATTATTAGATTTTATATCTAAATTTATTTGAATGGGATAATCTATTTTTTTGTTTAAACAAGTTCAAGTTTATCTTTAAATAAACATAAACTATACAAAAAATATTCAACATATATTTATATGTTGAATGTCTGTTCAATATATTTTCCTCATACTTAATGAAATGTAATTTTGAATGATAGTATTTTCTGAAACGTAGGGAATTTATGCTGACTTTATTGTAAAATATAATGTAAATCCTAAGAAATGTTGATTATTATAAGAAAATGCAATCGTTTAATTAAGCAAATTAAGTATTTGCGCATTTATAAATTGCTTTCCATTTCGGGTCAAATTGACCCGATCCGCGGTTCTAGGTATACCGAAAGTCCCGCGGTTCTAGTGTTAAAGCTTCGAATAAATTCTCTAATGTTAATTGGTGTATTGATTCTGCTGCGACAACTCACATGACAAATGATAAAAATATTTATTGCACTGAAATAAAGCCAAAAAGAGGCCAAGTACAAGTTGCTAGTGGTCAATTACTCGATATTAAAGGTATTGGTGATTGTTTAATGAAATACAGAGGAACAGGCAATGAAGTTAGAAATATAAAATTTTGTGATGTCCTATATGTTCCAGATCTTGATAGCAGTTTATTATCAGTGAAGCGACTTGATGAAAACGACTGTTTTGTGCACTTTGGCAACAGGAAATGTACAATAATGAAAAACGACCAAGTCATAATTGAAGGAAAATTAGAAAATGGTCTGTACAAGTTAAACTGCAATGAAATTGCTAATAAAGTTTTTGAAGAATCGCATATCAATTGCATTCATATGTGGCATAGAATATTTGGACATCGTGATCTTCCAGCAATTAAGGAATTACAAGATAATCATTTAGTCCATGGTTTAAAAATGAAGGACTGTAAGCAGAAAATGAAATGTTTATGTTGTACAAAGATAGTTCAGTAGTATTAAGATAGTTCAGAATGCTTATCCTAAGAGAAGTGAACATCGAGCATCAAAAGTTGCAGATTTATTCCATGCTGATATTTGTGGACCTTTTCCAAATGAGACTCCCACAGGAAAGCGATATTTCTTAACACTTATAGATGACAAGTCAAGATATCTAACTGTTTATTTGCTGAAACATAAAAGTGAAGCAGCGACAAAAATTGAAGAATTTTTCCGTTATGTGAAAACTAAATTTGAACGTACGCCAAAGTTTTTAAGATGTGACAGAGGAGGGGAATTTGTGAATGAAAGACTCCGAAATTTCATGATTAAAGAAGGAATTAAATACCAGTTATCAGTACCACATTCTCCTCAACAGAACGGAGTTGCAGAAAGAAGGAATCGTTATTTGACTGAAATGGGAAAATGCATGCTGGAAGATTCAAAGTTGGATAAAAAGTTTTGGGGAGCAGCTATAATGACATCGACCTACTTGCAAAATCGTTTACCCACAAATGCTTGCGAGAAAACACCTTTTGAAATATGGCATGGATATAAACCAACAGTAAAGCACTTGAAGATTTTTGGTTGCAAAGTTGTTTATTATATTGCACCTGTATTAAGAAGAAAATTAGACAACAGAGGTAAAGAAGGAATTTTTCTTGGTTATGCAGAAGAATCTAAAGGTTATATTATTCTTGATAAAGAAACAAACAAAGTAATTATTTCAAGAAATGTAATTTGTCTCAATGATGGAGAAAATGAAATATTAACCAGTTCTCATGAAACAGACGACTGTAATAAACACAAGAAAATTATCTTAAACTTAAATGATGAGCACGAAGCAAAACCTTTAGAGGAAGAGGAAGATTTAGAAGCGAACGAAAATGTAAAAGTAAGACGTTCAGAACGTTCCAACAAAGGTGTACCTCCTGTAAGATATATTACAGCATATAAAACATCTGTTAAAAGTGTTGATGAACCTATGTCATGGGCTGAAATGAAAAAGTTATCTGAAGATGAACAAAATAAATGGATTAAAGCTGCAGACGACGAAATTAAATCAATCGAAGAAAGAAATGTTTGGGAACTTACAGATTTACCTCAAAACCGAAATGCAATTGGTACTAAATGGGTTTTTAAACTTAAACAAGATCAAACCGGAAATGTTTCACGTTATAAGGCTCGACTTGTAGCTAAGGGATTTACTCAAAAGCCAGGAGAAGATTTTAAAGAAACATATGCTCCTGTTGCAAACAATGTAACATTTCGAGTCCTCTTAACAGTGGAAAGTGCCAAGAATATGAAAATAAAACATTTAGATGTAAAAACAGCCTTTTTAAATGTTGATATAGATGAAGAATTATATATACGACAACCAGAAGGATACATTATTAAAGGTCAAGAAGATAAAGTTTACAGATTAAAGAAAGGTTTATACGGCTTAAAACAATCGGCAAAAGCTTGGAATGATAAGGTAAATTCAATTTTAACTTTAAATGGTTATGTACGCAGTAAAGTGGATCAGTGTCTCTACATCAGAAAAGAAGAAAATGGTTGGAGTTATATTCTTTTATATGTTGATGACATACTTATTTGTACATTAGATGAAGAAACTGAAATTAATATAATGCAAATATTTCAAGAATCATTTGATATATCTGATTTAGGACAAGTGTCATATTATTTAGGAGTTCAAGTTGAACGAGTAGAAGATGGATGTTTTGTAATAAACCAGAAAATAAAAATTTATCAACTTATTAAAAAATATGGATTAAATGAAGCTAAAACTGCAAATATCCCTATGAATCCAGAATTTTTGAAAAATGAAGATTCATCAAAAGAATTAGAAACAAATAACAAGTATAGAGAAGCAACCGGATCTCTTTTATATATTTTTAATACCTCAAGACCAGATATTTCAATAGCAGTTGGAATCTTATCAAGACGAGTTAGTAAACCAACTGAAAATGACTGGAATGCAGTTAAACAAGTTATGAGATATCTTAAAGGAACATCTGAGTATAAACTTAAATTTGGGAAAGATCTATCATCGATTGAAGTTTTTGTTGATGCTGATTGGGGTGGAAATATTTCAGATCGGAAGTCTACAACCGGATTCATAATTATGCTAGGAAATTCACCTGTAATATGGTCTAGTAGGAAACAACACTCAGTTTCACTGTCCTCTACTGAAGCTGAATTTATTGCTGTGTCTGAAGCATGTAAAGAGGGTGTGTGGTTAGCACAATTATTGTGTGAAATTGAGGATACTCAGAAAAGGCAATTTACGATTCATGAAGACAACCAAGGATGTATAGCCCTGATTAAAAACGAACGAATTGGTCAAAGATCCAAACACATCGATGTTCGTTACTGTTTTATACGTGAGCTCTATAAAGATGGTGTGTTTAATATAAAGTACTGTGAATCTCATAACATGACTGCAGATATGTTTACAAAGCCATTGAGCAAAATTAAATTTAATAAAATGTGTGATAAAATTATTTTTAATGCGGCAGCTTGAGGAGGGGTGTTGAACTATGAGTTCTCGTGCAACCTGCCGTTCAATATTTATTATGATTTTATTATTTGGCAACTTCTACAAATTCTCTTTTTAAGTAGTTTATATTTTAATGTCTATCATGTAGGTTGTTTATTTAGATCGTACCTTTATTAAATATATTTTCCTATTCAAACTGCGTTTATTACTCTGCTACCTTGCTACACATTTAAGTAGTATGCTCTACAATTCAATTCTGAAAAGTTTTAACTAAAAATATTATAAGAAATCATAAAGGTTAAATGCACTTCCATCATCGAAATGTATAAAAGTAATAAAATTATCTCAGTATATTACATATTACACCCCATTTTGACGCTTAATTAAATTATCTCTCTCTCTCTCTATATATATATATATACATATATACATATAGAAATATATATATATATATATACTACCTCTGACAACAAAGTTCGATGAATAGTCCTGTGGCATTAATGTAGATGAAATATTAACGAAAGGTACCCTACAATCCTTCAAAATAGTCATCTCCTATAACTATGCACTGCTGAAATCTGCTATATATGTCCTGAGAAAGAAGTCTTCTTTTGGGATGAAGTTCAAAAGCATCGTCACGTTTCGTTGTATGACAGCCATATGGTCAAATCTTTTTCAAAGAGAGTTTGAGTCGTAAAAATAGGAAGAAATCTGTAGGATTAAGATCTGACGAGTATGGTAGGCTTTCAATTTGTACCATCCCTCATGAATTTCTTTCGGCGTCTTGCAAAGCTTAAAACCAAACTTTAAACTGATCTTTTAATCGTTCATTTTCCTGTTCTCAGTTAAGAACCAACACACTGAACAAGCACTTAGTAAAGCACGTCTAAAACAGAACATAAACGACGCTCAACTGAAGAACGGTGAGGGAAGATGGTCAACACTTGCCTCTATGCGGGTGCAGTGTTTTGTTTCTCCAGTGTTGCCAGATCGGTCGTTCCGAATTCATTCACCGAACATATATATATATATATTTATATATATATAATATTGGAGTTAATGTAATTTCTTATAACGTATTTCGTTTGAACGCGAATGTTCATTTATATAATTTTTAGTATACTTGAGGAAAACATGTTAAACCATTATTTTCAATAATATCGATTCATTTATTCTAGGCATATCAAATTTTTAGTTTAATAATTTCAAGCTTCATGCTTAAATCAATGCAAATATCATTCATTTGATATTTTTTAATTAAATTTTTACTTTTTACCTTGAAATATTTTAAAATTTCATCAAATGTACTATCATTCATTAAAATGAAAAAAATTATAGCTTAACAGTTTACTCATAAACTATATCAGTTTATCTTTAATCTTATACAAATAGTTTAACCTTATACAAATATCTTAACACTGTAGACTAATTAATCTTTAAAAATAATATCAGTTTAAGCATGAGCGTACAAACATATAATAAAGAAAATATTTAATACACATTGAAATATTAAAATTCATAGTATTGCATTAATAAAATCTCTTATGTTTCAAACTACTTGTACTATTATATCCAAATATAATAGTACTTGCAACCCTGTGCATTTTGTTTTGACATTAATCAATGGATGTATGGGTACTAGGGTGGATCGAAAAATCGAAATTCGGATAATCGAATCGGCGCGGGGTGCAAAAGTTGCCTTTTATGCATACTAATTCACATATGTTTTTTTATTGAAATCCATTCATATCTTCCGGTGCCCCAAACGCCTCAAAAATAGTTAAAAATTGAAATTTTTATAAATTTTATACATATTTTTTGCTTCTTAATATTTTTATATTTATTTTTGGCGCGGGTTGCGAAAGTTTCCTTATATATATATATTAGTTCAATCTTTTTTTTATATATAAATCCATCCATATCTTCCAGTGCCCCCAAGCGCCCCCAAAATGGTAAAAAAAATGAAATTTTTATAAAAATTTATAATTTTTGTTTTTTTAATTTCTTTTAAATTATTTTATCAGCGGGATAAAAAGATGCATTTTATAGTATATTAGCATGCAACCAAATAATTTTCGACTTTGATAAATTTCTTCCAATGCCCCAAAACTTTTAATTATTTGCCGAAAATCGAGTTTCATGCAAATTTTGAGCTAAAAAATACAAGTAAAATTAACAGTTAAAGAATGATTTATCTAACGTAAAAGGTAGATAGAGAGGATGAGAAATCGTTTGTCATATTTTATTAAATGTATAAAATAAACTTTTTATACTTTATTATTTGGAAGACAACATAGATAGAAGAGTTCTAAGCAATGACCAGCAATATTTAAATGATATTTGCATAGCAATATCACGTGGTGAATGTGGTTCCGATCTGGCATTAATAAATCCTGGTCCAGTTTATCACTCAAGATGGCTAACAACTACGTGTAGAATT
Organism: Maratus speculifer; assembly: GCA_964019185.1. NCBI lineage: Eukaryota > Metazoa > Arthropoda > Arachnida > Araneae > Salticidae > Maratus > Maratus speculifer. The sequence continues at coordinate 429,826,702 of OZ025291.1, forward strand.
TTAAGGTTATAAGTGGCTACAGAAAATCCTTCTGATAAATCTCAATACTCTTACAACATATATTATGAAGGTATATGCACCTGTATGGTTTCATATCAAAACAAAGCCATCCATAACTGAAGGAGCGCGTCATATTTGGAAACTTATCACATATTCTAGATATTTGGAACTCAATTTAAGAAAGATCGTAGATGCTGTTATTCAACAAAACAGTTTTTTTTTTCCATTCTGAAAATTTGCTATTGTCAATGCTCACAGATAACAGAGATCATATCAGATTTTTAGCAATGCGAAAGCTAATTTATGCTAGAAATAAAAAGAGAAAATCACCAGAAGTGAGAATTTTCAAAGTACCCCAAATAAACATTAAAGCGAAGGATTATGTTGAACTTATTGACTGGCAACCAGTTGGACGTTTTGAACCACCTCTTTTGATGAATGTGCCTTGCAAAGAAATTGAGAATATTATAAAAGTTGTAAAAACGAATGAATGGTCAAAATATCCATGCCATACCCAAGCGGTTGAAAGATGCGTTCGACTGGTGTCTGAGGCATCAAAAACTGTATCTGGGCAAGAAAAGAGACACGGTTTTTATATGGAATAGAATAAAATCAAGAAGCCATATAAAACACTTTGATACCAAAAAAGATTACAAACTTTAAAAATATGTAAATTTCCAAATTGAAGAATGTAAAACTTTTCTCTACGTAAGTTCGATTTTTGTAATATTTATGATTTAATGCTTTAATTTTTAAATTTATATGACACTTATTATTGCAAAATTAATGTTATTTATAACCTTATACGTTGTTAATTAAACTGTTTTAAAAATTTGTAAGTATTTTTCGTAAATTATATTTCTTAATACATTTTTGTAAAAATTTCAGTTTTTAATTATAATTGGTGCATCAAAGATGTGAATGGATTTTGATTAAAAAAATATATGGGAACTGCAGAGTTATGTAGTATTGTAATAACAACTTTTCAAGCCAGTGCCAAATGAATTTCAAAAAGTAAAATAAAATAAAACAAAAAAAAAAATTTTCAAGAAAATTTCAATTTTAAACTCTTTTTGGGTCGCTTGGGGCAAAGAAGATATGGATGAATTTTATTTAAAAAAAAATATGTAAGCTAAGACAGATAAAAGATAGCTTTTTTACCCCGCGCTAAAAGTAATTAAGAAAAAATAAATAAACCAAAAAATATAAAAAAATCATAAAAAACTCAATTTTTAATTATTTTTGGGGCGCTTGGGGCACTGGAAGATATTAATGGATTTTAATAAAAAAAACCTGTAAACTAGTATGCATAAAATAAAACTTTTGCACCCCGCGCCGATAGTGATTTCTAAAAAAACTTTTTTCCTATACTTTTCGATACACCCTAATGGGTACAGTCCCTCATATTTATGCTTAATTTTGAAACAACCATATTGAACCGACCACAATTTTCAGAATTTCCACGCTATGTGCTTGAAACTTTCACAAAAGTTGCTCTATGCATTTATGAAACTTATTATGCAAATTATATTTTGATTGCATTCACGCATGCGCAGTGAAGTCAGATTTTTCTTATTATGTTTCTTATTTTTTTATTTTATTTGAAGATTATTGTGCACAATGTTTCTTGTCATACTGTAGAAACATTTTTTTCTAGTTACAATTCTGCACATTTTCAGTAAATATACATATATTTAGATACATATATACATATACATATTATATATATATGTTTTACAGTTATGTACGTATATGTTTATATACATATATAATTACGTATGTAAACAAAAATGAATGTTCATCAGGTTTGTTTTCAGAGCTGTTTATATATTTTAGCAACATATTGCCTTTTTTAAAACCGGAATTGCACCAAGCTTTTTGAAAAAAAGCCAAGTTCTATGTAATGAAATAAAATCTTAATAAATAATTAATAGTAATAAAAATAACATATAGGAAAAAAATTTATCTGAACATTACAGATTTTTTTCTAATTTACAGATCCGAAGTTTAAAAGCAAGTGAGGTGGAAAATGCTTTTGGCGAGATTTTAATCCATGTAACCTAAAAGTTCAGTCTTTTTTTAAAGTAAAACTGCCATAAAATTGATTTTTTAGAAATTTAAAAAAAGTATGTTTGAGAGATGTGTTATATTAAAAAAATGTATATGTTTTGAGGTAACTTCAGTTAAAATTAAATTCATACCACATATCTTTTTCCCATGAAAGTAAATAAAAATAAATATTTGTTCTTCAGGGAGCGAAAAAATATTAATTTATGGAAGTAATCTTTCATACCAGCAAGAATGAAGGATCTTGACGTAATATTCACTTGATGAGATACTCGTCAAACATGTTTGATACTTGATGAAGAGATGTATAGTTTAATGTTTATCTACATTAAAAGTGTTTTATTTGTTTATCCGTTACTTTAAATACGAACAACATCATTAAAGATGGACAGCGTGCTGTTAAAGATAACAAGTAATGAAAAATAGAGGATTACATTTGTAGAGTAGATAAAATTTAATTGACGTCCATTACTCAATAAGTGTTAAAGTTCGGTAAATAATTTGGACATTAAAAAAAATTTAACGTGGTTAACAGGGATAAAGGGGTGCACACAAAACAGATATTAACAGCGATTTTAATGCAAGGGTAGAGATCATTGAAGACTTTATACAAAAATGTTATTAATTAAATCCTATTACCTTATATACAATATTTGGAGTTGGACCCAATTACGTAAAATGAGTTAAAACATTCCTTAATGAACGTGTTGCAACTGATAAGCAAATGGGCATGAAGAATAAATGGTTAAATGCGATAAGTAGTTTTTCTCAGGAAAGCTGAAATACGTAACAAATATATGAATATTTACAGACATATACATATACCAAATGCTGCCATATTCACATATTCTGTTTATTTCTCTGTCAAAGACTTCAGATTAAGTAAAGATACGCAAGTAAATAAAATTTTTAATAAAAATAACATGTTGCAATGCTTAGCATATATTTCAGAGCGAACAAACCGATTGTTCAAGGTAGCTAGTAAATAATATTTTTCCTGTGGAATACATGCTAAATAATATTACATATATATATAATAATAATATGATAATTATTATAACTAACTAAATAATATTATATATGTATATCTTTTAAGTAAATATATCTACTTATACATATTTGCTAGTTTATAGATATAATTCTAAATGAAAAAAATACGTATAAAATAAGTCATTTAAATATATCTTGTTTAAAATTTGTCCAAATTTTCGTTTCTATTGAATTACCTTTGCAAATCGAGGATCTTTTACTGTTTCAAAGAAAGTTTCAATGAAATTATGTAAAGAACATTTAAACTAATCAATGAGAGAGTATTGAAATGATCTCAGAAATCCAATTGGTACGTACTATTAACTTCCACACTACAGAAAATGTCTAAGTGAAATGGGAATTTAGACGATCGTTATCGATCGTGTATTTTAAATACTCCAATAAGAGTCTAATCGCTAAAGTTAATTTACATGCGTGTCAAGGATCTATTAGATTTACAAATAGAATAAAAGTAATCTGAACTTCATTTATATGTGATAAACGTGAGATACTTAAACGAATTTCATTCTGCATATTTTTTACTATCCTTTGAAAATTTAAACGGAATTGAAATGTCAAAGCTAAATGTATTTGAAGGAAAAATATGTATTATATTATATAAATTTCTGTATGTATGCAATTTCTTTAAATTTCCAACTTTTAACTGTTTATCACATCAGTGGCGTAGCTAAGGGGGGGCAAGGGGGGCGTCCGCCCCGGGCGCCGAGGCCTAGGGGCACCAAATTGAGAGAAATTGTTCTATATCTATATTGGGGTGGGGGCGCAAAACTTCTTGATGGCCCCGGGCGCCAAAAAACATCAAAAAACATAGCTACGCCACTGTATCACATAAATTTTTAATTCTCTCTCGAAAAAACGTCTAAAATTCCATTAACGAAATACCTGATGGACATGTATTTTTTATGGAATATTTCAAGATTTTTCAAATTAAACTAAACTATTATTTCTTAAATCATAATATTTAAACTTCCAAATAAACATACTTGAGCTTTTTATTAAACAATATGCTACATTTTTTAAAATCAAAACAACCTATATAAATTATGCATTTTATTGGACTGGAGATGTTGCCTTTATTTTTGTTTTATTTCTGGCTAATCAGAATAATTCCATTAACGAAATACCTGATGGACATGAAAATGCTTTGATATGTTTTTTTAAGGAATATTTGAATATTTTTCAAAATAAACTAAAATATGATTCCTTAAATCATAATATTTAAACTTCCAAATAAACATACTTGAGCTTTTTATTAAACAATATACTACATTTTTTTATCAAAACAACCTATATAAATTATGCATTTTATTGGACTGGGGATGTTGCATTTATTTTTTTTTTTCTGGCTAATCAGAATAAAACAAATATTATTTTAAATAAACGTGCAAATAAGACAATCATTTAAGTAATTTTTTTTCTGTGTGTGAATATACACATTTAATTTCGAACGAAAGATACTATGTATAATATATTGTCACTTTAATATCTCTTTTTCAAATTCCATCAAATATTTCGATTGAATTGAACTATCTTTTCAATCTGAAGATTTATTCTATTTCGGGAAAATATACCGAAATTAAGTAAAGACTATTTAAAATAATCAATGAATACTGAAAAAGTCTCAGAAATTCTATTGGTACCTGCTTTTAATTTTCACAGTATAGAAAATGTCTGGGTGAAGGAGAATTTAGAAGATCGTGAAAGATCGTCTATTTTAAATAATCCCAAAAAAGTCTAATCGTTAAATTTATCTGAGATGCACATCAAGGTTCCTTTAGATTTTCAAATAAAGTAAAGTAAAGTGAATATGTCATTCATCTGAATGTGATAAACGCAAAATACATTTAAACAAATTTCAATCCGTATATTTTTTACTATCTCCTTTGGAAATTTAAATAGCATTGAAAGGTCAAAGCCAAATTTAAAATTTCAATATATATATATATATATAATTCCTTTAAATTTCATTCTTTTTATTGTTAAATATCTTCCGCTACAATCTCATTAACGAATTTACATGATTGACATCAAAAATTTATTTTTTAATGAATATTATGAGTAAATTTCAAGTTATACTAAAGTATGATTCTTCTAATCGTAATATTTAATTTTTATTTCTGGCTACTCAGAATGAATCTAATACCTTTTTAAATCATAGTGCAAATAAAATAATCATTTATTTATTTTTTCCTTTGGCTAAATTTACAGATTTAATTGTGAATGAAAAATGTTATGCATAAAAAAGTGCCGTTAAAATAACTCTTTTTTAAAATCCGTCCAATTTGTTTTATTGAATTGGATTATCTTCTCATTTTGAGACTATTTTTTATTTAAGGAAAAATTGAAGGGAATTATATAAAGAAAATTTAAACTAACCAATGAGAAATTTCTGAAATCGTCTTAGAAATCAAATTGGTACATGCTATTAAATTTCACAGCTGGGAAAATATCTAAATGATGGGGAATGTAGAATTTGTTATTGATTGCCTATTTTAAATACACCCATAAGTTTCTAATAGCTAAAGTTGTTTCACACGCGAGTCAAGGATCCTTTAGATTTACAAATATAATAAAGTGAATCTTACATTCATTTGAATGTGATAAACTTAAAATACGTTTAAGCGAGTCTAAATCTATATTTTTTAACCATCTTTAAAATTTAAACGGAATTGAAAAGTCAAAGACAAATTTAAAATTTTTAAGAAAAATATATTTCACATTACATAAACTTATGCATATATGAAATTTCTCTAAATATTCTTCATTCGAAAAAAGTTCTGAAATTTTATTAACGAATTTAGCTGATTGATATCAAAACTTGCTTTGTTAATGAAAATTTTCAATATCTTTCATTTTATACTAAAATATCATTCTTCAAGTCGTAATATTTAAACAAACGTGACCCTTTTATTAAGCAATATGCTATATTTGTTATCAAAACATTCTATAAAATTTATCTAATTCACTGGAATGGTTGAGTTTATTTTTGATAACAAACTGGATACTCAGGATGGATCAAATAGCATTTTTAAAAAAAGTGCAAATAAAAAAAAATAATATTTTTTTCTCTGTGTGTATCTACAGATTTAATTCTAAATGAAGGATATTATGTATAAAATAGTGTCATTTAAATTTATTTTTCTTAAATTCAGTTCAATTAAATTGAATTATCATATCTATTCGAGGATCTTTTCTACTAAAAGAAAATTTCACAGAAATCATGTGAAGAACATTTTAACTAATCAATCAAATAGTGCTCAAATCGTCACAGAAATCCTATTGGTACGTGATATTAAATTCCACAGCTCAGAAAATGTCTAAATGATGGGAAATATAGAAGATTGTTATTGATTGCCTATTTTAAATACTCCGATAAAAGTCTAATAGGTAAAGTTATTTGACATGCGATGCAAGGATCCTTTAGATTTACAAATATAATAAAGTGAATCTGAAATTCATTTGAATGTGATAAACCTGAGATACGCTTAAGCGATTTTAAATCTTGAAAATTTATTTTAACACTAGAACCACCATTAGGGGTCAAAATGACCCCTGCCCGATCGATAATGGTAGATTCGAACCAGAATTTTCTTCATGAGATACGTTAATTGTATGCAGCAGAAAAATAGACTAATTAAATGAGTTAAATAGTTTAAAATTTAAATTCTGGTGAGAAACACTTTTTTATAAAACTTGTGTAAAATACCCGGCGGTTCTAGTGTTAAACTTTGAAAGAAAACTATATTTTTATATTATATAAACTTATGCATGTATGAAATTTCTACAAATATCCTTCTTCCGAAAAAACTTCTGAAATCTCATTAACGAAATTAGCTGATTGATATCAAAACTTGTTTTTCAATAACCATTCTGAATATCATTCTAGTTATACTAAAATATGGTTCTTCAAATCGTTATATTTAAACGAACACGACCTTTCATTAAACAATGTGCTAGTATTTGTTAGTAAACAATCTATAAAATTTATTCATTGGAATGGTTACTTTTATTTTTATTTTTAATTCTGGCAACTCAGTATGAATCAAATGGAATTTTAAATAAACGTGCCGATAATCTTTTTCTGTTTGTGTATCTACAGATTTAATTCTAAATTAAAGATATTATGTAAAAAATAGTGTCATTTAAATTTCTCTTTCTTAAAATCTGTCCAATTTTTCAACTGAATTAAATTATCATATCTATTCAAAAATCTTTTCTATTAAAAAAAATCACGGAAATTATGTGAAGAACATTTTAACTAATCAATGATATAGTACTGATGTCGTCTCAGAAATCCTATTGGTACGTGCTATGTACTTTCACAGCACAGAAAATGTGTAAATGAAGGGGAATTCAAAAGATTCTTATCAGTCGTCCATTTTAAATACTCCCATAAGATTTGGCACGCGAATGAAGGATCCTTTAGATTTAAAAATATAATAAAGTGAATCTGACATTCATTTCAATGTGATAAATGTAAGATACGTTTAAGCGACGTTAAATTTGTATATGTTTTACTATCCTTTGAAAATTTAAACGGTATTGAAAAGTCAACGCTAAACTTAAAATTTGAAAGAAAATATTTATATTATATTAGATAAATTTAGTCATATATGCAATATTATTCAAAATCGCTCTTTTTAATGTTACTTATCTTTGTAAAATTGTATACTTATTAAAGAATTGTTTTTGTATACTTATTAAAGAATTTACCTGACTGATATAAAAACTGGTTTATATTGAAAATTTTGAATATTTTTTAACGATATATTAAAATATGATCCTTAAAATCATAATATATAAATTTCTAAACAATACTTGAGGTTTCATTTTTATCATTATGCTGTATCTATAAAATTTATGTATTTCAATGGTAGGAGATGATGCATTTATTTTTTTATTTATTTATTTCTGGTTATTTAGAATGAATAAGATATTATCTACTTATAATAAAATCTGAGTGGGAAATGTGTAGGGACGAATTAGGTTTGCGTTTGGTTTATTTTTTTCGTCCGATTATCTACAGTAGGGATATAGGACCAGGGTGTGAGTGCCCTTCGTGGGGGTCTTTCTAAGGGAACATAACCGTATTTACGCAAGGTTCGAAGAAAACCATGAAAACGCCGAGCGGTTAGGCCGACAGCCACAATTGGGTTCGAACCCAGCACCTGCCGTCTACCAGTTGAGAGGTCAGAACTTCTCGGCCACTGGTGGGGCAGGAACGAATTAGGTACGAAACTTGCTGGTCTGAGAATCGACCATAGCTAAACGATATGTTATGCTTAATGGAAAATATATATGTTAAAATATGACAGCTAAATGATAATTTATTCTCCTTGAAATAACGTTTGCTGAGCATGTCTCCCTATAAAACAATTTATAAATTATCCAATTACAATATATTAAGTTGCAATTTTTAAAAATAAGCTATCATAAGAAACGACCGTTTCACCGTTGCCATTAAAAAACAAAAATCAAATCGATATCAATAAAAAAACGGCTTTGAGTGATTTATTAAAATAATAATATTATCCAATTATACTTTTAAAATATTTGTAAAAGCGTAAAAATATATTTTTAAATTACTTTTTTCACTTTCGTTTACATTTATATGCATTTGTTTACAACATGTTTAAAAAAATTTTCTCCCAAGTCAACGGTTTTTTCATATGTTATGCCCTGTGGGCTAATTTCAAATTTTTAGAGCCGCCATCTATCGGCATCAATATAAATGGAGAATATTTTCCATTGACATTAAATTGAAAAATAAATAAATAAATGATAAAAATTATAGGATGTAATAATGTGACTAGAGATCTTTTTTAAACGTTTCCGTCATATAATTTTACAATCCCATTAAAAGGGAATAATAAATGGAATTGTTTTTTTTATGATTTCTGTGATGTAATTTAAATTTTATTTTATTATTTTTTAAATCATCACGCAATTTTTTTCAAAATTTTGTTTTCTCTTATAAAGAAAATATTTTTTCTTGAGGTGTAATGTATATATGAGATTTTATCACATATACTGTAATCATAAGCCTGAAGTTTCTTTTCCACATTATATTATTAAATTATAATTTTGCTTGCAAAGTTATTATATTAAAAAAATTACTAAACTAAAATACAAAATTTTATCTGCTTTGATGTAATTAGTACGTGTGATACATTATTGTACATGTTTATTTCATTTTATAAGAAGTAAAAATTTCGTTCACAATGCAATAAATTAAAGTGGATATAAGCTATTCTTTTAAAAATTGGAGTAATTAAAATAAAATTTTACGAAAGAAGTAATAATAAAATTGTGGCTTTCTTGAAAATGGAAAAATTTTTTAAAGTTACACAGCTGAAGTTTTTAAAAATTGATTTTGATCTATATCAATTCCTCTTGATTCTGAATATTATTTACAAGAAGACAAAAAAAACTTTGATTTCAAATTCATATTTAAAAACAATTCATAAAGCATCATTAATCCATGAACTGGGAATCTATCTTATATCCTTCCTATATATATGACTGAAATGACTGCTGAATCATTGCTTTTTGTAAAATAATGCACTTTAAAATAAAAAAGAAAATATTTTATTATAATGTTTGATGAAATTTTCAAAAACCGTGTTTTTCTTTGCTATAAATAACAATAATATCAATTATTATTGTTGTGATAAATACTGCTGTTTGTTTTGTCATTTTGTTCTGTTTCAAAAATTTTATATCAAGTAAAAACTAATTAATTAAGTAAATAAAAAGTAACTCTTCCAACTCTTCAATAATAAAAATCTTCATCCCGTTTGTTTGTATAAAGTCTTATGAAAATGAAACACAGATCAAAATTCCGTCATTTTTGACAAAGGTTATATACTAATTTTAAATAAAAATGCAAATAAAATAAAATACTCATTTAAATATTCTGTGTGTGTCCATTTTTTTCTGTGTGTGAATCTACAGAATTACTTCTGAATAAAAGATATTATGTATAAAATAGTGTCATTTAAATTTCTCTTTCTTAAAATAAGTCCAATTTTTTAAATAAATTGAACTATCTTCCCGATTGCAGGATCTTTTCAATTTAGGGAAAATTTTACGGAAGTTATGTGAAGAAGATTTAATCTCATCAATGAGAGAGTACTCAAATCGAATCAGAAATCCTATTGGTACATGCTAGTAACTGCCAAAGCACAGAAAATGTCTAAATGAAAGGAAATTTAGGAGATCGTTATCGATCTTCTATTTTAAATAATCGCTAAAGTTGTTTCACACGCATTTCAAGGGTCCTTTAGACTCACAAATAGAAATGAGTGAATCTGGTATTCATTTGAATGTGATAAAGGTAAGGTACGTTTAAGCGACTTTAAATCTGTATATATTTTACCAACTTTTGAAAACTTCAATGGTATTAAAAGGTCAAATCCAAATTTAAAGTTTGAAAGAAAAAAAAATTATTGCATACATTTTTGCATGTTTGCAATTTTTTAATGTCACTCTTTTTATTGATAAATATTGAAACAAAAACTTCCATTAGCGAATTTATCAAATGGACATCATATTTTGAATTTCTTTCGAGAATTTAATATCAGTATTTTTAATATTTTTCTAGTTATACTAAAATAAGATTTTTCAAATCATAATATTTAAATTTCCAGGTAAACATACTTTCGCTTTTTATTAAATATATTATATTAATTATCAAAGAAATCTATAACATTTATGTATTTCACTGGAATTGAGGTGTTGCAGTTGATTTTGTTTTTATTCCTGGCTTCTCAGAATGAATGACTATTATTTTAAATAAATGTGCAAATAGAACAGTCATTTAAGTGTTTTTTTTTTTTTCTGTGTGTGAATCTACAGATATATATCTACAGATATAATGATATAATTCATTATATAATGATAAATGATGTAATTCATTATATCTACAGAAATAATGAAAGATATTATGTATCACATAGTGTCATTTAAATTTCTCTTACATAAAAACCGTCCAAGTTTTCGAATGAATTAAATTAGCTTCGCAATTTGAGGATATTTTCTATTTAGGGAAATTTTCACGGAAGTTATGTGAAGAAGATTTAAACTAATCAATAAGATAGTCTTCAATTCGCCTCAGAAATCCTTCAGGTACGTGATATTATTTTTCGCAGCACATAAAATATTTAAGTAAAGGAAATTTTGAAGATGTCTATGGATCATTCATTTTAAACACTTACATAAGAGTAGTATTATTAAAGATTTTACACGTGTTTCAAGGATACTTTATGTTTACAAAGTGAAATTGATGTTCATTTGAATGTGATTTAAGATAGGTTTAAGCGACTTTAAATCTGTATAATTTTTAATATCCTTTGAAAATTTGAACTAAATTAAAAGTTAAATCCAATTTTAAAATTTCAAAGATAACATACATTATGTTGCATAAATTTGTGCAGATATGCAATTTCTTTAAATATCCCTCTTTTTAATATTAAGTATATTTCATAAGAAATTTCTAAAATTTCATTAACAAATTTACGTGATTGACATCAAAACTTGATTTTTTAAAGAATATTTAAAATATCTTTCAAGTTATGCTAATATATGATTCTCCTAATCATAATTTTTTATTCCTCCAAATAAACATTGTTGAGTTTTTTGATAAACAGTATGCTATAATGCAAAATTTCTAAAAATGGAATATTTTTTTTTTTAATGCTTAGAATAAATAAAATATTATTTTAAAGATACATGCGAATAAAACAATTTAAGTATATTTTTCTGTGTGTGAATCTACATATTTGATTCTGAATGAAATATATTATGCATAAAATTGTGTTATTTAAATTTCTTATTCTTAAAATCCGTCAAACAATTCGATTGAATTGAATTATATTGTTATTTTGATGATCTTTTAAATTTAGGTAAAATTTCACGGAAATAAACTAATCAATGAGAGACTACTGAAATTGTCTCCGAAATTCTATTAGTACGTGCTGTTAACTTTCACAGCACAGAAAATGTCTAAATGATAGGGAATTTAGAAGATCTTTAAAAAAATACTCTATTTTAAATACTCTTAAAAGAATCTTTTTCGCTAAAGTTGTTTGACACGTGCAATAAGAATTCTTTAAATTCACAAATAAAATTTATAGAATTTGACGTTTGAAAGTGGTATACGTCAAATATTTTTAAGCAACTTTAAATCTGTATGTTTTTTTTTTTCACCCTTTGAAAAAAGAAAAAGAATTGATTAAAATTGATCAAAGGAAAATTTCAAAAATTTAAAGAAAAAATATTGTACTGTACTTTTTCCAAATATGCATGCATCTAGGTTTGTTTTTCCGCTTCTTAATGGTAAGTATTTTTTGAAAAAGTTTCTGAAATTTCATTAACGAACATACCTTATTGATATAAAATCTGTTCTTGATATATAAACCTTGGTACATAAATTTGATATATAAACCTTCAAATCATAATATTTAAACTTCCAAATAAATATACAGGGTGTCCAGCAAATAAGACTTTGATTTAAAAATTAAATTTCTCAAAAACAATGACTGGTAGAATTATGCGGTAACGGTTTGTTTCTTTAGTAAATTGTAAAAATGTTATACAGAAGTTTCGATAGTTGATAGTTTTAAAAAGATTGTTTTCTAACTGCAAAGAATACTTGACTTAAAATTTTTCTTGTTTCAGATTGCTTGTTAAAAATAGTTTTTTTTTTTTTTCTTTTTTTTTTTTTTTTTTTTTTTTTTTTTTTTTTTTTTTTTTTTTTTTTTTAACAGAGTCAGATTTTAACGACTTTATGAAATATATTTTTGAATTTTGAAATTACAAATCTTAAAAATATGATTCTCTAAGCCAAAAAACTAATTCTCTGCTAACAATCTAAACAAAGATATGTCAAACCTAGCATTCTCTGCAATCAGAATACAATCTTTTCAATATATTCATTGTTCGAAACTTATTTATAAGATTAATACAGTTTACCTAATAAACAAACCGTTATCCGCATAATTCTATCGTTCTTTGTTTTCGAGAAATTTAATGTTGAAATCAGGGCCTTATTTGCTGTATACCTTATATTTGAGCTTTCTATTGAATAATGTGTAATATTCTTCATCAAAATAAAGTATAAAATTCATATATTTGACTGAAATGGCGATATTGCATTTTTTTTAATTTGTTGTTACTCAGAATAGGTCAAGAACTATTTTAAATAGACGTGCAAATAAAACAGTCCTTTCACGATTTTTTTGCAAATTTAATTTTAATTAAAACACCTTACTTATAAAATAGTGTTATTTTAATTTTTCACCCTTTAAAGTCATCTTATGAAATGACTGAATTGAATTACTTTCTCATTATGAGAATCTCTTCTGTTTAGGGAAAATTTCATGAAAATTATGTGGAGAACATTTAAATTAATCAATGAGAGAAAACTGAAAAATCTGAGAAATTCTATTAGAGTGTAATATTAACTGTCAGTGCAAAGTAAATTCCATGTGAAGGATCATTTAGAAAATTGTTAATGATCGTCCATTTTAAATATTCCCATAAGAGTATCATCGCTTAAGTTGTTTGACATGCACATGAAGGATCTTTTAGATTTAAAAATTTAGTAGAGTGAATCTGACATAAATTTGAATGTAGTATACGTAAAATATAGTTAAAGGAGCTTTATCTACATATTTTTTACTATCTTTTAAAAATTTAAAAGGAATTGAATCAAGTTGGTCAAACCTCAAAATTCGAAAGAAAAAAATAATGTATGGTTCTACATATTTTTTTCCAAATGCTTTCAATTTCCCACTTTTTAATATTAATTATTTTTGAAGAAGCTACTAAAATTTCATTAACGAATATACGATATTGACATAAAACCTGTTTTTTAAATGAATATCTTAAATATGTTTCATGTTATACTAAAGCATGCTTATTAAAATCTTAATATTTAAACTTCCAAATAAACATATTTAATCTTTCTATTAAATGATTTGTAGTATTCTTTATCAAAATAAAGTATAAAATTCATATATTTAAGAGAAATGTTCATATTGAATTTTTATATGTGGTTACTCAGAATGTGTCAACAATTATTTTAAACAAACGTACAAATAAAACACACCCTTTTTGTGAATTTTTAAATTTAATTTTAAGTAAAACTCTTTATTTATTAAATAGTGATATTTCGATCATGGATTTAGTGGAGGATATACGGAGGTATATTCCGCTTAACTTCTGGATTTTTAATGGATCCCCGTATACCAAAGCCCCACCTGTAGCTGAAGGGTTCTGCTCAATGTTAATATAATCAATGTAAGGGAAAAAAATCTGTAAAGTTACAAAACTTTTTCTTGGTAACTAGGATTCCTAGAACTTTTCATGAAATGTAACAGCAAAAACTCATGTAATCAATTCTGTTACGTGGATTCTTGCTATTACCGTTACATAAAAAGTTCTTGGAATCCCAGTTTCTTTAAAAAAAAAAGTTAGTAACATTACAGACTTTAAGTGACGTCGAATTTGTTCAAAAGATTGCTATATATTTTTTGATTCTTAGTTCATTTAAGGAAATCGAACAGTGTAGCGGGCGAAGTTTGCTAGTAAAATACGAAGTAATATATTACACTTTATAAAAATAACTATTAATTTTATTTACTTATTTTTAATTCATTTTGTTATTATTATTTTTCTATTTTCTCCACCTTTTCTATTCTATTATTTTTTAATCACTTTTGTCTTCCGCCTGTGCTCTGTCAACTAGTGCCACCTGTCGCACACTTTGTAATATCCACTCACTTTCTTTCAGTTTATTTCTGACATTGTACCCCTTACGGGCACGTGTAATCTTCCGCTACTGAAGAGCTGTTATTGTTTTAACTTGAAACACGTCCTATTTATTGTTTTACTTTTTTTTTATTTTAAGGTGATTTTTACAAAGAGTATTTTTTTATTTATCAATTATCACTAATGTTTTCGATGTTTCTTCACTAGTTCAATAATAAAGCACATTATTTTTAGGATTAATTATTTTATTTTTCTATTTAACTGTACACAACACTTACATATGTACATTTATATAAGTAATTTACACAATAATACAAAAATAAAATTTTTGGCGGTCCATCATGTTCTTAGGATACTATTTCCTACAGTAGAATAGCAGTCATTCCACTTGAATGTTGTTTCCAGTTTTTCCGTTGCCTCATTTTCTCCTTTTGACGTGTCGAATATTTTTATTCATTAAAGTGGGAAAAACATCAAAGCGAAGGTGATGATTAAATGTGGAAGACATAGTTTTACAAAGTTTCCGCTTTAGAAATATTGAAACATGTAACTTTCTCAAAAGAAAACATTGCTTGTAAACTCGGGAATAAAGAGTTTTAGAATAGCTAAATATAAAATAATAACATTTCTATTATATTCTTTTCACTAAATTGCCATGAGCAAATTGGCAATTGAAAAAAATGCATGATAGATGTGGATGTAACATAATTTACACTGTTAAACAGCTTGTCCTATTTTGTCCCAACATTTTTGTGCTACAATAGCTACCACTGTAAGATGGCGTAATCTCGAGCCAATATTTGGACCTACTGTTGAATCATAGTTCCAAAAATTGGAACGAAATTGGATTAGAGAGCTGTAAATATTGGTAAGTGTCTTCCCTATTTTATGGCGGAAGCTACTGAGCTCCAAAATTTGGTTCAAGTTAGAACAAAATATCTAACAGTGCTATTTTATACATAAAGAAATTTTTAGTACAATACAGCATATTATTAGGAAGAATGCGCACAAGACTGGCATTTATAACTTTTACAAAAGAAAAATATTGATTGTAACATCAGAAATAGAGAGATTTAGTACAGCTAAATATGAAATAAAAACATTGCTGCTATTTTTTATAACTAAACTACCAGAATCAAATTTTCAACTGAAAAATATTGAATTTTAGATAAAATGTAAGATACTTAAAATTTACTCATGATGATATTTTCAATACTATGCAACATATTATTAGGTTGACTGTGCACTGCATTTCATAATATTTTAAAAAGAAAACATTGGTTGCAAAATTAATAATAAAGAGCTTTAGAATAGCTAAATATAAAATAAAATCATTGCAATTAATTTTTTCACTAAATTGCCATGTAAAAAATGGCAACTGAAAAAAATGCATGTTAGATGAAATGCAACATATATTAACTTTACGCATGAATATATTTTCAATATCATACAACATATTATTAGGTTAAACATGAACAAAACTTGCATTTCATAGCTGTTTAAAAGAAAAAAATGCTTGTACAATCAGAAATAAAGAGCTTTAAAATAGTTAAATGTAAAATAAAATATTACAATTATTTTTTTTTTCATTAAATTAACATGAGCAAAATGGCAACTGAAAAAATACATACTATATGAAATGTAACGTATTTTAACTTTTCGCATGAAAATATTTTCAATACTGTAGTTGAGTGTGCACAAAACTCGAAATTCATAGTATAAATTTTAATTTACATGACATAAAACTGCAACTCTAAACATAAAATATATATATATATATATATATATATATATATATATATATATATATTTCATTGGAGAATAACGAGTTTAATTAATTTAGTGTAAATAGACGAAGTATTCTTAAGATTTAAAAAAGTATCGTTTTATAAAATTGTATAAATAGTAAAGAAATATCATAACTGAAGACTTGAAAAAAAATGAATGACATAGTCCTTATTAGTTAAATATCCAATATTTGCCAAGAGATAACTTTAACATATTTTTTTCTCTAAATGTAACTTTTGAGTATTGCTACAAAGTTTTTAATGTAAACCGTTAATGTAAAGGCTAGTTAAATCGTTAATGAAAACGTAATTTTTCTTTTCTTTTTTTAAAAACAATATTTGTTTCTGTTATACTGTTAATATTTTTTAAAATATGTATAAAACCCGGTTGTAATAATCATTTTAAAATATAAAAATGCTTTTTTTTTTCAAAAACATGTTCCTTGTAAACATAACTCTTTCAATTGTGATTATTTTTCAAAAAAGGTGTTTTACATGTAATAATTTGGTTGTAATCATGCGCCACAACACATAATTTCAATTTTATGACATCAGACTTTTAAAACGTATGAAAACTATTCGTCATTATAATCTGAAAACAGGGAAAATTTTCTGAAAAAGGAATTTCTATGTATTCATATTTTTAAGAATAACATTTTTTTATAGATATAATATGATGAATTTTTTTTTTCATTTTATAAGTGTTTTATATTCCTGTACGAAGTCTCTGTTTTTTTCTTTGATAGAATCGTATGATAGGCGTCTCAGCTCTACAAAATATTGCTATTTTGTATTATGATTTTGTTTAATGTGCAATTTCTATTAATTTAAAACTCTGTTGATAACCGAGATTACACCATTTAACTCTTATGGACATTTTCCGTTAATGTATATAGAGAGTCTTTAACTTCTATACAACTTTTTATTAATAAAATTTCTAACAACTATAATAAAAATTTTTATCAATAATTTTGAAATTGTTTTAATTAATTTTTAACACAATAAAATAGATTTTTATATAAAACACATATTTCAAACCATATAGTTTTCTTATGAAATTAAATATTTCATATATATATATATATATATATATATATATATATATATATATATATATATATATATATATATATATATTAATTTTAAATTAAATATGTGTTATTAAACATTATAACATACATAATATTGAAATTGATTTATAAATTTATATTTATCTCAATATTCATTATGATTGTAAATGCGTTATCGGCGATTTTTGTAGAATATTGGTATTTCTGTGCCAAAATATTAGTTTTGATTATTATCAGAAAGTAACATACAAATTGCAGATATGCTGTAAAATGCTTTACTACACTTGTTATATATTTATTTTTTTTGAGCTAAACAACACATATTAAAAAAATTATCTCAGATTATTCTTGTATAATCACAGAAGAAAATAAAATAAAATAAAAATAATGTGTAGATTCCACTAATTTTCAGCTGTATTATTTCCGATTTACTTGTAAATGTAGATAATTACAGAATAATGTGAGAAAATAATTCGAAGACAACTAGTCAAATTTATACATGTAACATTTTTGGAGTACTACGTTCTCTGAAAAAATAAATAATACTAAGTAATATAGATATCCTATATTTTTCAGCTAAATTAAAATTCCATATAAAAATTCTTTTATTGCCAATGTGGTACACATTCATTTAACTTAAATTTAAAGTTACATGCATTTTTCTTTTCACTGAATAATATGTTTAATACTTCTTTAACATAGTATATTTCTATCAACGTTCATTTGTTCAAACTCTTCACACATGTTAAACACAACAATGTATAAACACTCAGGAAAAGTTTTAAAAACGTTGTAATAGGTTGTTCAATAGTTCCCTTATTTTTTACTTTTTTCTCCATTGTTATAAAATAGCTTACTTACACTTCAATAATCTCCATCACAGATACATTCTCTTCCATTTTTTATGTAACTTTTAAATATTTTATATAAAATTTTATACACACGCATACTTAAAAAAATGTTTTGATGCATAACAACATACATTTCAAATATCATGTTTGTTTATAATTTTCCAGTTTCGAGAATAATAATATTATTTTTTTTTCACTTAGTAAAATACTTAAACTTGAACTTTTTTTTAATAACTCATTAAATAGTATCTTACTTAATAGAAAATAAATTATTTTAAAAATACATATAGCTACCAAGTGTATCTTTGTTTCAAATAAAAGTTACTATAATTTGTTTTATATTTCAGATTCGGAATCTCAATTTCCTATCAAGTTTTTATTCATTACTTAATATGATTTTGGTAAATTCTTTTGCAAAGAGCTTTTGTTGAGATTTGTTTCTTTCTGTCTTTCACATAAAAATAAGCTTCTGAAATTTACAATAAAATGGGTACTACTCTAAAATGTTTCATACACGTTTGAAAAAACATAATAATATAATAATATGTGTTAATGAAAAATATATTTATTTGTAAAAACGAAGGTCATGTATAATTTATTACAAAAATGAATTAAGAAAGAACAAATTTTTTAAATGATCTAGAGCATATTTTCTGAACTGAAGTATTTACTTTCTTTTCATAGTAATTTTGATTGTGCAAAAAGAAAACGGAAATGGCAAATCCTGCTTGAGATAAAATCTACAGAAAATCATTGTTCGTCATCTTTTCACCTTTAAGAGGGCTTTTACAGCATCTAGAAACATTAACCTATGTTCTCGGACAGACGCTTCGCTAGCCCCGGTGTAAAATGTGCTAATTTTATACATCAGTTGATACATGAATTATGTTCATTTTTATTATGTTAATTCTTTATCATGCTCGAAGATAATTATCATGAAAAAGACAAAATTGAGAGAATTTTGCATTTGTTTCACTATTCTACTGAAACTTGGATTATTACTTAATTTTCAAATAACACAGTTTGACATTTTAAAAATTGTTTAATGGTTTATGTAGTTAATTATATACTTTTTTATTATAAATGTAATTTATTTATTTATTTTTAATTTTATCTTTTTTTAATAAAAATTTCCAAAGAATAAAAAATTTCATAGTATATTACTTTAAGTGCTTCGTGCAATAATTTTGA
Source organism: Maratus speculifer (assembly GCA_964019185.1). Lineage (NCBI taxonomy): Eukaryota > Metazoa > Arthropoda > Arachnida > Araneae > Salticidae > Maratus > Maratus speculifer. The sequence goes on from OZ025291.1 coordinate 429,846,490, forward strand.
AATGTACTGTTGCTGTACATCGTGGCAATACATACTTACTAAAAAAGAAAAGGAATTTATTCATATTAGTTATTTTTACAGGTACTTTCTTCGTATAACTTTACATTCCAACTTATATATTTTTTATTTATAAATCTTTCAGCACCGCAGTTTAGATTATAGTTCTAAAGTCAACAAAGATTTACATAATTTCTTTTAAAAAGCCTGTTGGTCATGGAAATGGATTTTGTTACTTAGAACACGTGACGTACAAAAACCATATGCATAATCAAAACTGTGCTTTTGTAGTATTTTATTTAAAGTATGGGAGTTTATAAATAAGTTATTAACCTTTTCAACTTTTTAAAAAAATCCTGAGAAATAATAGTCATCTATATTGAAGAACAAGGGCACTCAAACTCGAGTATAGATGTCTGTACATTTGTGCTTTGTGACAGCAATACAGTTGTTTGCTACGTCAGATGAAAATCATGTGCTATTATACCTCCTCTGCTTCACCTCTTGTACTGCAATTTTATTCACGTTGTTTAGTTTCTCATATTTGTGTCTATTCTTCATAATCAAACATGAGAAAGCTGTGAGAACATTTTTCATTGGAGATTTTCTTCGGCAAATCTAATTTTTCTTGTTTTTTGCCGCTAAATATAAAATACTTCTGATACGTGACCAAATTATGATGTTTCTAAGACAACGATATCCACACGTAAATCACCAGAAGAAGGCCCTGGTATATGGTCGCCCATCTGACAGAAATGTCCCTTGACGAATTTGAGGCACCTATAATCAAAACACAAATATAATTAAATAAATTCATTAACAATTAGTTGAGAGTTTCATTAATACTCTTTTATAACTTTTATGAAAATATAGAAAATAATGAATTTTTTTTATTTTATGAAAATTTGTGCCCTTAACACCGATTAACCGTATTATTCAATTAATCGAATTAATCAAGAACCATACATTTTCACCGGTCTTTTGTAAACTTTTTTGAAGTAGAACCAGGTAGAGTGAATTTGGCAATATTCTATGGAAGACAGCCGTTAAAATGCCATTTCTTTATCCAGAAATAAGAAAATTGCCAAAAAGCAAAGAGAACAATGCTTAAAACAAGCTTTTTCTAGAACCAAAGAATTTTCACTTCTATTGCACATGCTCCATGCATATAAGATTCTCGATAGAGGTGAGAAAATTGTCAACATTATTTCTTGATGTCCTCGGAAACAGAGGCCCTCTTCCCTCTCTCCTTTCGCTGTTTTTCTTAGTAAGTATATTTATACACATGTAATAAATTGCATGTGTACTTCTATTTATAACTTCGTGGCAATTTTATAGAAATAAAATATTTAAAAAAGAAAGAGAGAAATAACTTCTAAACACATTTGTAATATGCTAAAATGTGTTGTACAAAAATTGACAGTCGTAAGCTTGAGAAAAGCGTGAAGGGACCATACCTAAAAAATTTTTGCCATTGCCGTTATCTAAGTTGTCCCGTTATCCGGATTTTTCATTAAATGGATCAGTCTTAATCATGTCCGGAAATCGGCGCTGTATTATATACTTATAAAAAATCATTTTTCTTTTTTTAACTTTTCTTGATTATATAGACGTAGTTTTACTCTATATACATTAACTTAAAGGTTCCTAAAATATATTGTTTATAATACAGGAGTATTTTAAACGCCTATGGAAAAGTAATAAAGGGCACATTCACTTAAAATATTTAAGAAAATATTTTTTGACTTACCAGCGTTAATCTGGCCCGTAATAATGAGCGCAATAAATATATAAACTTCTATGATTTTCTATCTTTAACCCAATTTTCTACGAATTTATGATATTAGATGAAAAATATTCATGTCTGGTGATAACAATGCACATTAGATATACATTTTGTTTAAAATTTTCTGTAAAATCTGTAAGAAAAATGGAATTATATACATCTTTTCCAAACTTATCTAAGATTTTTATTTATTCTTTCTTTATTTATTTTTTAGTTATAAATATAACTAAAGAAAATGCAGACCGTGTAAAAATTTTGTAAAGAATAAAAGTTTTCAAATATAGTTCTAAAATACTAAATATGTTTTCTAGTGGTTTTTATTAGGAAGCATTTAATGATTTAGTAGAGGCGCTATACATTTAATATCCATTCTTTAAGTTCTTAACATCTGTACATTGTGAAATCGCAAGCAAAAATATTTGATTTAATAATCATGTCCTGTGTATTGATTTTACTTTACCTTCTGATACACTAGGCCGTTGAATAGGGGGTTCGACTTCACCATCCACTTCCTTGGTTAGCGAATCATCCTGCATTTGTGGGCCTTTTCCTAAAAAGGATAAAAATATTTTTTTTATAAATGAAAATATATAAAATTACATTATGACGATGAAAAATGTTACTAATTTATTCCAAAAGTAGCATCACTTAAAACTAAGGAAACAACTATATTTTATAAAGTTTAATTATGTGTAGTTAACCCATAACTGCTGTTAGTGGTCTAACAGACCTCAGCGATTTTCAAATTTTACTGTTTAACTATAGATACTGATCATTTTTTTTTTCGTTTCGTCCCTATCAGAATCTCTAGAGACTTTTGAATAGCTTAATTTCATGTATAATAATCATATATATAAAGTTTAACACATAAGAAATATTCTGAGAGTTAATTTAACATTTTATTCATCAATTTTGTTTTTTAAAATGTTGCCGTAAGCGCAATGAAACATGTCAAACTACAATCTTATTATGTTAATTTAATTTATCACTTAAAGCATTTAAATTGATATTTTAAAGTGATGTTTATATTATATTTTATTCATCTTTAAATTAAGCGGTTTGACATACCGTTCACAGTAGTTATGCGACAATTTTTGTCTCAGCAGTGGGTTAAACTGATAAAGTTTTTAAAATTTAGTGCTTATAGATAGGGTGATTGATACATTCTAAAATGCCCATTATCAGAGGCACAATATATATATATACATACATATATATATATATATATATATATATATATATATATATATATATTACAGAGATTCTTATGGTAATCCATTATCTATCCAAGTTCTATTTAAAATTACAAAGAGCAGAAAAAGCGGAGATTATGTTAAATGAAGAAGAATTTATTCGGTAAATTTATAACTCTGTAAATTAACATCTTTGAAAATACTAAAGAATCTGTCAATTTATTTTTAATTATCATGATTAAATTTAGTTTTAAAAATTAGTGAATCACACAATCTTCAATGATCTTAAGGGGTTCAAATATTTTGAGTAAATTTTCACGCTGTATCATATAATTTTTACACAACTCGTTCCTATCCGTCGTGAGGTTTGGATCCCAGAAATCTCTCGAGAGCCGGACAACTCCTTAGCACGAAACTATAGAAATTATTGTTGGTGATCACACAGTATATATTTTACGATACAGGGCATAAGAAACTGTTGGTAAATATGATTGACGATAAAAATCCCCACTAACTACGAGTAGATGATTTTTCCTTTTTAAATTATTCTAGTTCACAAAAAAAAAAAAAAAAACAGTTTTTAGCACTTTCCAACAAAGTTGAAAAGTGCTTATGCATTCGGTTTGTCTGTCCGTCTGTCCGGATGGCCGTCTGTTCGCGCTCTAACTCCCGTAAATATACTCGGATTGCTATGAAATTTTTATACGCTAATGAGGTTTACCCTAGTACGAACCCTATTGAAAATGAAGTAACTACTATGATTAGTTTATCTACAGAGAGAATCAAAAGTTTCCCATTACATTACGCCCTATGGGGAAAAATCGTTATTACACTCGGATTGCCATGAAATTTTAGGACGTTATTGACGTTTACCCTATCACGAACCCTACTGAAAATGAAGTTTCTATTATGATTAGTTTATCTATAGGGCGAATCAAAATTTTTCCATTACATTACGGCCCATGGAGAAAAATCGTTAATATATTCGGATTGTCAAGAAATTTTAGGACGTTATTGACGTTTACCTTAGCCCAAGTCCTATCGAAAATGAAGTTTCTACCGTGATTAGTTTATCTACAGGGCGAATCAAAATTTCCTATTACATTACGGCCTATGGGGAAAAATCGTTTCAAAGGAATTTTAAAGATGTTATACCATGTAAAACATATTAAAATATGCATTCTATAAAATATAAGGTGAAAATGTAGCTATTATTCATTTACAGAGCCACACAAAAGAATTCCATTTGATAATGGTAAAAGGGGGAATTGTGTGTGACATATTTTAAATATATTAAGTTTTTTCATGTGTAATAAAATTGATATATGTAACTGAAGCTTAATATAAATTATACGCTACTGTCTTGCATAATATAAAGTACATACCATTTACAGGGCCATACAAAAGATTTCAAATAGTACATACTTTCCAAAGTATGTGTCCGATGATGGCTGAGGGAGGGATGAAATGGATTTTAATTATGATATTTGCGTTTATATTTCGCTAAATATATGCACATTATATGGTGTGTATAAATGTTATAGTTGATATACAAGGCTACCCAAAAGAGCTCACAAACGTTACTGAAAATGAGCGTAAATTATTTAAACGCGGTTCTTAAATAAGCTATGCATTTTTACGCTGAGCTGCATTCAGTTTACTGAGAAATGTTTGCAGAATATAGATAAAGGGATATACAGGGCCATGCAAAGAATTCGGTACACTGACGCCTATGAATGATGATTTATGAGAATGTGAATTCAGTTGTTTTAAAAGTGTTTTAGTTTACAATAAATTTTAGCCTAATGCTGACGTGTAATAAAGGTACAATGTAAACTACAGGGCAGAACAAAAGTATTCAAGTATGTTTCCATCTAATAAGGTACCCTGGGGTAATAACGCCAGGCGGGGTAATAACGTCAAGTGCTTGTATTTTGCATAATTATGAAATAATCAGGTAAATGATCCCATGTGCTCTGTGCAGAATTGTTTTGAGTCATATAAATCGCAAAAAACAGCTTCAAGTTAATTTGTTTCATTTTTAGGTCTTATTGTTTTTTCAAGCATCTAAAATTAACGCATGATCTAAAATTTGCGAGATAAGGTTTATGATCTGAAGACTATATTTTTTATCCAGAAATACTTTGTTTATTACATAAATTTGTAGTGTATTTCATGTACTTTCAAATTGTTGTAGAAGATTTTGGATATCTTCTCGAGATAACCTGTAGTTTAGGATTTACTGCGCAATAAGTATCCCGGGGTAATAACGCCAGGAATTGGCGTTATTACCCCGGTTGATTCCCAACAGTGGCTGAACTATATCCGAAGGGGGTTTATATATTAATATGGGACAGCATTATCATCATTGTTGAAATGGTAAGATTAAGAGGGGGGTGCCCAATTCTTAAAAATAATATCTCTGTTTTATTTTTTATTATATTATTATTATTATTATTTATTATATTATTATTATTATTTTTTACTAATGTAAAAAATCATTTTTAACTCTTGTAAATAAAACTATATCAAAATTTTTTCGAGATTCAAATTCGAACATCTTCAAAATCAGGTTTCTATTAAATTTCCACTGGATTGTTCAATTGAGTTCGAAATTTTAACTGTCCGCTTTCTCAGCGTTCGGTTTTTCAAAACTTTATAAATTTAACCTTTAACTGATGTGACAGAAATTGTAACGTATGAATGTGATGCGGTTTGTGAGACCACAAAATTGAAAGATGAATAAAAGGCGGGAATAACTCATAGGATTTCATTTTTGTACTAAACTTTTTATACAAGAGTATTATACTTAATATTCACCTATTTAGTCTCTGGTGATAGTAATAAAATTCCAAATGAAACAAAATTTCGGTAGTGTTTGCAGTTAAACTGAAAATTACAAGTTAAACTAAAAAATTAAAAGAAAAATAGTGGTCTACGAGACCGGTAACATTACTTAAAGGTTAAAATGTGATCCATGATTAAAAATCATAGAATACTGTTCCTGCATTTAACTTTTGTACAAAATTAATTCTAATTAAATTTAATCTATTCAAGTATTTCTAACAATATTACGAGAACTCCAAACGAAAGAGAATTTCAGTTAAACTCAGTTAAATTTTCCAATTTAACTATAGTTCAGTTCTGAACTATAGTTAAATTGGAAAATACAAGTTGAACTCTATTTTTTGGGGGGGAGGGGGTACAGTGTTCAGTCAGATTGCCAACAGCAGTTAAAGGTTAATTTTGTTGCTAATATAGAGATAATGATATATAACTATATGAATTATGTATAAAATTGAATAAGAGACCTCTTTGGGATAATATTTTTTAATCAAAAATTTTATTCAATTTATTAAAAATTTATTAAAGCATGTTCTTTAAAACGTCGACAATTTAACTGTAGGTTTGGAGAATCCGCATTAGTGTGGAGTTATGGGTTAAAAACTATTTACTAGATCACTATAATAGTATTAACCCTTAACTGCTGTGACAAAAATTGTCGCATAACTTACTGTGAGCGGCCTGTTAGACCTCTTAATCTAACGATGAATAAAATGTTAAATTAACTTTTAGAATATTATTTTTGTATTGAAGCTTATATACAGGACTATTTCAGCTATTCAAAAGTTTCTAGAGATAGTAATAGGACTCCAAATGAAACAAAATTTTCCCGGTATCTATAGTTAAACTAAATATTGCATGTTAAACTCTGAAACTTGAAAAACTCAGCGGTATGGGGGACGCTAACAGCAGTTAAGGTTTAACAAAAATATTTATTACGTATAACTCTAGTTATTATAAAACTTTACATGATTAAAATATTACATTATGAATGGTTAAAACCATGCAATGTTTCTTATAATCATATTTAAGCGGGACTTTTTAAGCAAAGAGAGACACAGGGTGTTTTATTCTGTTGAAGCTTCACCTCACTCCTTTTTCTTTCACTTTTACAAAAAATCAATATTTTCTATTGCATAGAATACATACATGGGAATATAAATACTGATTCAAATAATCCGTGCAATGTTTCTAATAATTCTATTTAAATGGTCATTTTTAAGCAAAACGTAGCTTTGAATCTGATATTCTTTTGCCTCCTCCCTCCGCCACCACCACATCTTTCTTTTTCTTTTAGAGTTACAAAAAAATTGTACATTTTCAATATCTTAGATTGCAATTTGTCAATTTCTATAGCTGTAGAGTTTGTATTTTTAGAATTGGGCAATCTACATGCCATTATTCCATCTTATTTTATAGTTTTGTTTGTATGGCATTATTACCCATATAGGTGGGTATTAACGCCAAATAGCATTGGTCAAGAAAAAACGCCATTACATTTTCTGAATACATATCTGTTAAATTATTTTATTTTATGTAGATAGTCAATGAGCTGCTGTATCAGATCCTATATTTGTTTGAAAAATACAATCTAAAACTAAGCCGTGAAAATTGGTAGAACCTTAACGTGGCGTTATTACCCCAGGATACCTTAGTATGAATTGCTGAAAAAGAAATTTCAAGCTACTGGGTATTTTCTTGCTAAGCTAAATTTTCCCATTATATGAAATGACATATGAAATACAGGCTGTTCTAATGTACTGGAATACTTATTTGGGTATATTTGGCTATACACTATTATTTCCCTAAATGAAAAATTTTGTTAAATATTTCATTAAGTGTGGGAAAGTGCTTCATAATCTATGCTTAACGCATGATTTTTCTTACGTGTTTATAATATGTCTAGTAAAATTACAAAAGGAATTTGAAAAGTGTGCATTTTGAATTATGAGTTTTAAAAAAGATAAAAGTAGTTTTAAATAAAAACATGAAAATCCCTACAGGTAATTAGATATACGATAAAGAAATGTCTCAAATTATGAGTGAGAAACTCAATAAAATGAATTTAACCAAGAAATAGTGTAAATTTACTTAGAGCATCGATTTGTTTTCTGCAGTTTACAAAAATTTTCAACAGTGTAATTGATTAAAGTGGTAGAAAAATATCTGTGTACCCATGATTTTACACTGAGGCATGAAACAACAAATATAAGAATAATTTGGAAAATACTAAAAAAACAACTTATAACTGAAAAATCCGTAAGATATGCAAATTTTGAATGAAAATAAATTATATTTCAGAATTTAGCAGTAACAGTGATGTATTTACGAGTTCTTATAAATTCATTATTGCAGTACAATTTTCGTAAAGTATATAAACCACAATGTTTCAATATCCATTTGATATTCCAAATTTTATAGGAATAATAATACAAAAAAATTAAAATGTTTTATATATAATATAGATTTCGAAACGTTTCTATGTTTTGGATTGTGAAAAAAATTATATTTCTTAATATAATTTCTGATACAGATTTAAAAAAATGCTAAAATAACGAACCTAATATATGTGATATGATATTGTATTTAAAAGCTAATAAATAACTCCATTTATAGTTGCGTTATTAGAACATAAAACATAACTCGTGAATTAGTTAATTTGTCAAACTCATGATTATTTATCAAACTGCGCTGCTTACTCAAATGATACCTCTGTATTAAAATATTAATGCAATAGTACACATTAACATTTAGATTGTCTTTGAGAAAAAAAACCATGCACACATAATGGCATTTCCATGAATATGTGTAATTATTTCTTTAACTTTATTGTCACTCAGAACTTGGCGCAATCACTTTAGCAGATCTTGCAAAATCAATGATTGTGTTTTTGCAGTGTTATTTTGCCTTCGAGTCTGAAGAGGTTAAATTGAACATTTAACATTATTTCACCCTTTTCCATTGTGATATCTTCGAATAGTAGCATTCTCTGAATGTAGATGGCGCAACGATACCGTAATCTGTTTTTGTGAGGCAATGATGTTGGCCAAATAAAATCGGGATGTAAGAATGTTTCGTTTTTTGGATGCTGCGTGAGCGGCTATTGTATGATAGTGTAAATAAATGATGGAACTATAAAGGTTGTTTCCCTGGTGGAATTACAGTACAAGTAATTCGAACCCACACGATATTATAAAGTGGCGACTAAGATGGGATTATTTACCCATATTATTTTGTAAAGAAAAATATTGTGAAAAAAAAGTATACGCCGGAAAAAAAATGGCAGTTGAAAAAGAAATTATTTCACTAGGTCGGCTAGAAGAATATGACTCAAAGGTTCCTTGGACTATTTATGTTGAGAAAATGGATTTTTATTTTTGTGCGAATAATATAAAGAATGAAGAAATGAAAAAGAATATTTTGCTTAGTTCTGTTGGTACGATAACATTTACGATTTTAAGAGACATTATTGTCCCGAAGACGTTAAAGGAGATAAAATATGAAGATCTTTTAAAAAAAGCTAAAGAACATTTTTCTCCTTGTCCAAGTGAAATTGTGGAGAAATTCAAATTTCAGAAACGTCTTAGAAAGCCAGGGGAAAGCATAGCTGAGTTTGTAAGAGAACTTAGAAGATTGTCTGAATTCTGTAATTTCGGAAACACCTTAAATGACCGCCTGCGTGACCAGCTTGTATTCGGAATACAAGATGAAAAGATACAACAAAAGCTGCTGGATTCTAAAGAATTAAATTTCCAGACTGCGGTGGAGATCGCAGAATCGTTTGAATCGGCTGAAGCCGGTGTGAAATCACTACATATAGGTGAAAGTACAGCTGTCAACCAACTGCGCGCTAGAGGGGAGAACCGAAACCAGAAAAGTTCTCTCAACCATTTAAGCCCAAAGAAGAAAAATTCGCGTCTAAGAAATCATGTTTCAGATGTGCGAAACACCACAATCCTAAAATGTGTCCTTTCAAGAATGCAGAGTGCCATCTGTGCCATAAATTTGGCCACCTAAGAATTTTTGTAGGAATCGAAAATTTATGATGAAAAATGATAAACAGAACAAAAACAGTAAAATTAAAACTGTTCAAGAGGAATATTGTTTTAATTGTGTGGACAACAACTTCAATAGTGTAACATGGCAAAAAAATGTAAAAATAAATGGTGTGAATGTTAAATTTGAAATTGACACCGGGGCGGCACATACTATAGTAAGTAAAAATGTGGCAGAAAAATTGTTCTCAGGTAAGCTACCTTTAATTAAATCTAAAGTTAAGTTACAAACTTATACTAAAGATTTTTTAACTGTATTAGGTGAGTTAAAAGTAGATGTTTTTGTTGATGAATATTGTATACCTGATTTAAAAATATTAGTTATTAAAGAGCAAGGTCCGAGTCTAATTGGAAAAACTTGGTTAAAAGCATCAAAATTATTTTGGCCTAATGTAAATATGATTAAAAGTATTTCGAAAGATGATTTAATTAGAAATTTTCCAAATGTTTTTGCTGACGGGATCGGTACAATAAAAGGTCCTCCCGTTTCAATAAATTTGAAAAAGGATGCAAAACCAGTTTTTCTTAAATCTCGACCTGTTCCGTTTGCTTTGAGAAGAGCTACTGATTTGGAATTGGAACGATTAACAAAAGAGGGTATTTTGAAACCTGTTGATCAATCAGATTGGGCTAGTCCTATAGTAATTGTTCCAAAACCAAATAGTACTGTTAGAATTTGTGGTGATTATAGAGCCACAGTAAACTCAAATACAGAAAACGATAATTATCCTCTTCCTAGGATGGAAGAATTATTCTCTAAATTATCAGGTGGAAAATTCTTTACTGTTTTTGATTTAAAAGATGCTTATTTACAACAACCTGTAGATAATGAAAGTAGTAAAATTTTAACTATTAATACTCATAAAGGATTATTTAATGTTTTAAGATTAGCTTTTGGCGTAAAGTGTGCTCCTGGAATGTTCCAGAGAAAAATAGAGAATATATTAAAAAAATATGAGTATGTTGGTGTATTTTTAGATGATGTAATCATAAGTGCTAGGAATGAATCAGAACATTCTGAAAGAGTTGAAAGTGTTCTGAAATGCTTTTCTGAGCATGGTATAAGATTAAATAAGGAAAAGTTAAAATTTATGGTTTCGGAAGTTTGCTATTTAGGACATAAAATTTCTCAGGAAGGAATTAGACCTATGCCAGAAAAAGTTAATGCTATTTTGAATGCACCTATTCCAAATAATGTGTCACAATTGCGTTCATTTTTAGGCTTAATTTCTTATTATAGAAACTTCCTACCTAATATTTCAGATGTCTTAGAACCTTTACATAGATTATTAGATAATAATGTTAGGTGGACATGGTCAGAAAAGCATGATAAAGCATTTCAAAAAGTTAAAGAATTATTATGTACATCACCTGTTTTAGAATTATATGATGTTAACAAAGATATTGTTTTGAACTGTGATGCTTCAGAATATGGTATTGGTTCTGTATTAAGCCAGATTATTGAGGGTAAATAGAAACCCATAGCTTATGCTTCTAGAACTTTAAATAAAACTGAAAGAAATTATGCAATGATAGATAAAGAAGCTTTATCTGTAATATTTGGTGTTACTAAATTTCACCAATATTTAGCTGGTAAACAGTTTAAAATTATAACAGATCACAAACCTTTAATTAGATTGTTTGATCCTGTTAAAAAGGTACCTGATACATTGTCACCTAGAATGCTGAGATGGTCGCTTATGTTAGCAGGATATGATTATACAATTGAGTATCGCGAAGGTAAAAATAATAAAAATGCGGACGCATTAAGTAGATTACCTCTCCCAGATACTGTAAATACAGTAAGTAATCCTGCTGAAATAATGTTTGTGTCAAATAATAATGATTGGCCTGTTACTTCTAAAACGATTGCAAAGTAGACAACTGAAAATCCTATAACTAAACAAATTTTAGAGTGGGTACTACATGGATGGCCTCGAAAGGTTAAAGCAGAAGAATATCAACCTTATTTTCGTAGAAGGGATGAAATTTCCTGTTTAGAAAATTGTTTATTATGGGGGCATAGAGTAATTGTGCCAGAGGAAGGTAGAGAATATATATTGAAATTGTTGCATTCTGTTCATCAGGGTATGTCTAGCATGAAAGCTAAAGCTAGAGGGGTGGTTTGGTGGCCAAACATGTATAAGGAAATTGAACAAATGGTAAATTCATGTAGTAGATGCCAAATGTGCGCGAGGGATAATCCAAAAATGAAACCCTTAGAATGGAAGTCTGAATTACCCTGGGAAAGGATTCACATAGATTATGCAGGTCCGTTTGAAGGGAAATTTTTTTTAATAGTAGTTGATTCTTATACAAAATGGTTAGAAGTAGAAGTAGTGCCCAGGACCGATAGTAGAAATACTATTAGAGTATTAAGAAGAATTTTTGCGACATTTGGATTACCTTTAGAATTAGTCAGTGATAATGGATCCGCGTTCACAAGTGAGGAATTTGAGGAATTTCTTAAAAATAATGAAATTAAGCATACACCTATTCCACCATATCATCCGTCGTCGAACGGACAGGCGGAAAGATACGTGCAAACTGTGAAAAATTGCCTTAGGAAACTGGATAAAAATGACATATCATTATCAATTGCACGACTTTTGTTAGAAAATCATTCAACTCCTCATTCGGTGACTGGTAAAACTCCTGCTGAATTAATGTTTGGAAGGCCAATTCGAACAGCCCTTCATTTGGTATTACCATCAAAACCTAAAATACAGCAACCCCTGCACAAATTTAAGCTTCATGAATTAGTTTTCGTTAAAAATTTTGGAAAGGGGGAGAAATGGGTAAAAGGAAAAATAATAAAATTATTAGGAAGTAGATGGGTTTTAGTAAATAGATGTGACGGAATAATGTGTAAGCGAGAGATAAGTTACGAAAAATCTGAAAGAATTGAAGAAAATGACCACAATAACAAAAAAATGTCAGAAAGAGTCGAAAATATGGGTTATAGTGGTAAAAATTACAATGCTTATGATAAGTATGAAAGGGTTAATAAAAACCGTTTTTCTGAGATTAATGGAAAAATAAAAGACCAACGTGATAATGAGAATATTATGGAACCAAACAAATCTCAGCTTTCACATGATATTGTAACAGGTACTGTTGTAAGTAATAAAAATGATGTTATGACAGATATATCTGTAAAGGACACTGTGACTAAAAATAATGATGAGGACTGGAAGAAAAGTGTTCCAGTTCGAAGAAGCAATAGACCAAGATTGCCTGTAGTTCGTTTGAACTATGAGGAGAGGGGTGTGATATCTTCGAATAGTAGCATTCTCTGAATGTAGATGGCGCAACGATACCGTAATCTGTTTTTGTGAGGCAATGCATGTTGGCCAAATAAAATCGGGATGTAAGAATGTTTTGTTTTTTGGATGCTGCGTAAGCGGCTATTGTATGATAGTGTAATAAATGATGGAACTATAAAGGTTGTTTCCCTGGTGGAATTACAGTACAAGTAATTCGAACCCACACGATATTAGATTCCATTAGGGAAATTCCACTAGTACATACAATCTGTGTAAATTTGATCTATGATGGTAACTTTGTGTCAACAGAATAAAAAAAAGATTAAATCTGCTACATAACTTAAGTTAACGACAAAGACTTGTTCTCAAAGTATCTCATATATATCTCAAAGTTCAAGTATTCGTCAAGATTCCACAGTGGCATGATGAATCATAATGTTGTACATGTGGAGCAAATTTACTCTGATTTGGTATAAAGTTACCCTGATCGACTGTAGTGTAGTAGATATTTTCGATTGTTATTTGACATTGTGTGCTCTTTTATAAAAGTTAACAATTCAGCAGTCACGAATTCAGACAGAATTCCATAATTCACTGACACATTTTAAAATTAAAAAATAAATAATTAAACCATTAAATCCGTTATGAAATCGATATAAGTATGATAAAATGTATTACATACAGAAGTGCACATTGCCACAAAATAGTACCTTAAAATAAATTAAATAGATCGCAAAAACTTAATAAACTGGAATATTTTACACAAGTTTATTTGATTTAAAGTTTTATATCTCTTGTTTCAAATATATAATTACGAAGTGCTGTTTCATAACTTTACATGCAATTAAAAATTTTCCTGTAATCCCCTATGGTTAATAAGGAAGAAGTAATTTCCTGAACAATAAATTTCAGTGCATCTGCAAATAATGAATTTAAACAGAGTATAAAAATAGTATCGCTATTATCCAATGTTTCAAGTGAGAAAATACAACTCATGGTTAACTGAAGTTAAAACTTGTGTAAAGGCCTTCTTAAAACTTTTAAAATATTAATTTAACCTTTGAGTTTATTCAAATTTCTAGATTAATTACGAGACTTTTGAAACTCCAAGGACACAAGTGGAATGTAAATTTGTTTTGCACGTGGGAATAGAATTATATATTTCATTCTAAACATGGTATTTAAGATATGATATTTCATAACTTGAAGAGTTTTACAAATTGCAATGTTTGTCGGAAATATAACGATTAGACTTTATTTGTTTCATAATATTAAAATGTGCGTATATATTTTAAAACCAAACTGTTATTTAAGCTTAATAATTGTACTAAATATATTATGAAATTTATATATTATTAAAAATTACACACAGAAAAAAAATTCCTTAAAAATATTCTTGAAAATTAAGTACGGGTATGAAATATAATGATTAAATGTCGTTTGTTTGATAATATAAAATATCTATGCATATACATATATATATATATATATATATATATATATATATATATATATATATATATATATATATATATCATAAAACCAGATTGTAATTTTATTATTATATTTGTAAGGATTATATTATATACGTGATACATTAATGCAAATTATACATAGAAAAGTCATTAGAAAAATGTGCATTTAACAATGAAATTCTTTATATATTTGCCATCGATTTTTGTTGTTTGATTTTCGTTTTAGCATTCCAATACATAATACATAAAAATTACATTTAAAAATGGACGAAGAGGTAATTTTTTTAAACTGTGGATAATATATTTTTTTAATTTTACAATTTTCAGTTTAAAAATGGAATAATGAAGTTTTTAAAATTTAATAATAATAATTTTAACCACATGGTGTAATCTAGATTCCATGCTTGAATAATAGATCTGTAGTTGTTAGAATTATTTTATATTTATATAAAAGTATTAGTTAGGTACTCTATGCGATTGATAACTATTTAAAAATATATTGTGTTTAACAAAATTAAAAAACTATACATAACTATATGCCGCTTGTTTTAAGATTTCACGGAAAATAACTCGAATGTGTCATTAGAAAAATTCTTGAACTTTTAATTAGTAATTTTTAAATTAATTGTTAAAATCGTGACAAATATTTAAATTACATGATTCCTCTTTCTTTAAGACAATAGACGTTTATCTGCCAATTTGCGAGAAAAGTATATGGAAGATAGAGTACTTTTTATTGTTGTTGTTGTTGTGATGTGCCTATCATTTGCAATTTATACAATGCGAATCTGCGAAGGTGCAGATTCACGGTCACCTGTCACTTTGTGACGTATAAATATATTAACTTAGTAAATAATTTGCCACCATACTTTGGCGAAGTTTGCGATTTTCCTCGTAATCATTTGAAAGAAACGTCAAACGAAAATCATGTTTTTCCACAATATGCTGATGAGAATCCCACATTTTTTAGGATCATCTAATGTCAATACCATGCTTTTACCGATTCTCTAAACAAAATTCTCTAAACACTTTTTACACCATCACTTGAAGAAACTCATATTTTACAGCAATTCTTTAACGAATTTCGCAGCATTTTTTGTGGCCTTTTGATAAATCTTGCTTTTCTCCTCGGATCTTCTGACAAAATTCGCGTTATTTCTCAGCTGTTTCGTATTGCCGGTTAATTTTTCTTAGAAAATAAGTCTTTGGTTCCGAGTGAAATATTTGGGTTTAAGAGCCACTGGCTCCTGAAAATTTTGGGAATCTGCATCCATGCTATACAATGATAGATCTGTTTAATGCATCGACTTCATTAACTATGCTCGAAATATCCACCTTCCCGTCAAATGTATCTGATTTATTTATGTGGAGCCTTTTAAATCTATTGTGTAATCACCCATAAATAGGCACAATACCAAGTGACGGAATTTAGAAATCCCGACTTGCTCAAGTGCTTCTCGGGTTACAATTCTAACAACATACACAATCATGTTAAACATCATTGTTTATACTATCTATACTAATAAAATCCGTGCGCCTCTGTCTGTCTGTCTGTCTGCTTGAAGCCGATTACAGTTCGCAACGCGGGCGAGTTGGAAGTCGCGAAAGGTGTCTTTCGATTGGAAAAATTCCGGGGAAGTCATTTCGGGCATTTTCGAGACCGTGGGACCAAAATTAAAAATGTTATGAATTAAAAACCCCTTGATAATCGGAACGAAAAATGTCTGAATTCCCAAACGGGGCTCCGAAGAAGAACACTGCGCCACCTTGCGGCGAAGGACATGAATTTTTCCCCTTTGGCTAAAAGAAGAAACAGTCGAAAACCTCTTTTTCTACCGGCGCTAATTGCTTTTTTTCCGCATCAATTTTTTTGACTTGCCGTAGAATATTTACTGTAGTTTTCGCTAAAATATTGAACTTAGAAATAAAACAGGACTATCGAAACTTCTTTTTTTGCGCGTTTTTTCTTAAACCATCATGCAGACAGTTTTTAAAGTAGAAAAAAACTTATTTCATATTCAGAATCTGCGTAAAAGTCTGCTTCTGATGAACCAAAAAATACGAGAAAATGTCTTATGGTCACGCAGCGCCAACCGTGCAAAACCAAATATTTTTAACGGGACGATGGCGACTATGGCGCGTAGCGCCGGTGGGCGGTAGGCCGGTGGGCGCATAGCGCCCAAAGTGCGAAATCACATATTTTTAACGGGATAATGGGCGCATAACAACCATAGCTCTTTAATTTACTTTTTTTTGTGCTTGAGGATTCGAACACCAAGACTTGCTTATTAAATGAATTTTTTGCTTATTATATACTGTTTAATATCGAGATTCGTTTGGAAAAAGTGGCCCAGCTAGCGGGCGTAGCTCGCTAGTATATCATAAAAACGGCCTATATTTACAAGTAATTCAAATACCAGATATTAGATATACATATTTTATTTCCCACCTAAGAAATTTGCTTCTTATTTTGAAAGTAAGATTATTTTGATGTTTTTACTACGCTGTATGAATTCAATCACAAGAAAAATACTAAATAAACGAGGGAAAATAAAGAAAAAGATCAGTTAAATATTTACATTTTTTAAGAGATGCATACGATTGCGACAAATCTTACACAGTTAATTTCGATCTCTAGTAAATATATTTAGTTAGTTTAATTATATTTAGTAAATGTATTTTAATTCTTTGAAATGTTTTATACCGCTGATTTTTATCATGTATAGTTTAATATTTAATCAAATTCCGAATACGCCCGTTTCCTCTCAATAAATCTGAAGAAAATCCTGAAAATATGAAAGGCGTTAAATAAAATTATAGTTAAATAAAAATTATCTATACATATAAAACACAATAAAACATCCCATATAAAAATAATTTTAAGATATTCAGGAATTTTGAGGTAGTGATAGCAAAAAACTAACAAAAAAATAAAAACTTTGTGTTTTTATAGTAAAGTTGACACTGATTTTTATGCAATAGTCCATTTTTATATTCAGGTCACGTTCTTTAACAAAATGTATTGTCGCAACAACAGTATATTTATTCATGAAACGAATTTATCCTTTTCCGTCCAGCTACAAGGGTTAAAGTATGTTTTTTTTAGTACAAATGCACATAAAATTATAGTGAATTTAATATAGCTGTCATAAAATATTTGCCGATCAGTAAACAGTATATTAAATGCAGTAATGAAATTATATGATGGTTAATTCAACGTGAAATTATTGTAACACTAAAAAATTTTCTTTATTGTATAGCATTACTAATTACAGTGGAATAATTTAACTACACGTTTTCTGTAAAAATAATAACCACTGTATACTTTCCCATAAATATATATATATATATATATATATATATATATATATATATATATATATATATATATATATATATATATATATATATATATATATATATATATCAATTGTAAATTAATTTGTTTTTAACTATTATGAATTACTTTCTGTAGTTCAAGAAAACTTCTAATAAACTAAATTATTAATTTTACAAATTTTTAACTTGGGTTGCACTACAGTGGCTCTTATACAGTTATACGAAGAGAAAAAGTGATCTGCAGCAGAAGTTTGGTTATCAAAGATCACATCCAGAGTCAATAGCGCCAACTTTTGAAAAATATTGAGTTATCTCAAAAATATTGGGTGAGCACAAAAATATTTTGGTAAAATGGTACGCCCAGTTTGTTCTTCTTAGAAGGAGGGAGCAGATGATAAAAGATGAGAATTAAAAGATAAGAGATGATAAAAAAATGAATAAATATTTAAGTAAAAATATCATGTTTTATTAAAGTTGCTATTCTTGTAACTTATAATCTCATTCTTTTTTCGTTATAAAGACTCTAATATTTATTATAATATCATTATGTCATGAACATAACTACAAATTGAAATAGCAGAAAGTTAAACATGAGTATTTCAGTTATTTGTAATTTATGGTAGTAAATTGGAGAATTAAAACAGATGGTGAAAAAATAGATGTAAATTAAACTGTAAATTAAAATAGATAATTTGTTTATTAAAACAGACGTTCAATAGATAAACCATCTGTAAATTAAAACAGATGGAACAAAATAATATTTGTTCTAGAGTAAAAAATAATGAAATAAATAAGTAAATAGAACAATGAAAATTGAGTATGTTAGGATTGAAAATTATTGGGTGGGCCCATATACCGGGTGTCCAGTAAATGACTGACCCATTTTGAATGTAAATAACAAAAAAACTGTTTGAGATAAAAATGCGCGGCTTGCTGTATTGTTATTAGAATATAAATAAATTTTAAAATATGCACTTTGTTAATGTAATATAATAATATTTAAAATAATATCTCCGTCTCAAGACTGAGGAGGGGAAATATAATACAGATGGTTCAATCACAAATATTATTTTAAATCACTTTCCAACCAACGTACCCTATTTCTGAAGCTGATTCGAGAGTCGATTCAACATATAGATTCAGATTCAGCCGAAAATCTCATATTTATGAAAATTAGAGTCATGTCTGTATTCAAACAGCCTGCTACCGCCAGCGCGATATTTTTTTCCGAAATTTGAACTATATTAACAAAGTACATGTTTAAAAATTTATTGATTTTCTAATAACAATACCGCAAACCGCGCATTATTATCTCAAACCGTTTATTTGTTATTTAAGTTCAAAATGGGTCAGTTATTTACTGAACACCCGGTAAGTTGGCGCCACTCTTCAGAGTAATATCTTCATTTATATAAATTGTGAGAAATATATTTGGAAAAAAAAAATATAAAAAATAACAACTCCTGGTAAAAGTGACTCATCACTGCATTATATTCCACCAATACATTCTTTTTTAATCACATTTATTTTAATTATTGTGAATTTTTTCTGCGTTTCATGTTATGAACAACAGAACAAGGTATTTTTTGGCATATCGTGAAACTTCCATTAAACGAAATCTCATTGTTGCACTCATATAATTATTTAAGATGAAAATTCTTTAATTAGAAATTCACTAAAATTCCTGAAAATTGCATATTAAAATACAGTGCATAAAATAATAAATACACATAACATGGAAATATATAAAAATGTATTTTAAGTCGAACATTAACCTTTTTTATGCAATGTACGTATGTCAGAAATGTTGAGTTAAAATAATAACAATAAAATTAATAAATAGAGGTAAACATATAGAGGCGTAGCATAACTTTTCTCTTTTTTTCATAGCATTCCAATTTTAAAGCTTAAAAATGTCGATATTATTAATTTCTAAAGGTATTCTATAAGACTTGTAAATACTTTTGTCAGTACGGAACAATACATCTGTATTATTCTCGTGAAGCCGGTATCACCTTTTTCTTGTATAAGGCTTTTAGACTTTTTTTTCTTTTTATATGAAATTATTAAATAAATAAATGTTTTTCATGTACACTTCGGGAATAACTTAATACATCTATTGCAATCATTTCGTTTGTTCTACATGAAGGAAAGTATAATAAACTTTATTATATAGAATAGATTTTCCGAAATACAGAGATTAATTTGCGCGTTAATACGTTAATGATTATTAAAGTCAGTATTCATCAGAAAATTTCATGGAAAAGGAAATATCGTTAAACAGGGACATCGTTAAAAGCAAGTTGAACGGCATGTTTTACTGCAACTACTGTTCTAATTGTTGTGCGTAGACGAAACGTGATCTACAGCGGATATTTGCGTTTTAAAGTCAGTGTGACCTTCCATGTAATATCTTTGATTTATGCAAATTACGACGGAATTATTATGAGTAAAATAGAACTGAAGACAGACAATATTGTTTGATAAATTTATATTTATAGTTTTTTTCCCTGGTAATTATGTATCATCTGTCAAATATTTCAAAAAAAAAAAATTGAAATATAAAATTCGGGTTTTCTCAAAGACTGAACAAATATTAGAAACGGTCACTGATATGTTCCGTATTTAGTCATGTATAACGCAGACTTTTTCTTAAAAAAAATAGGGCAAAACTCCTAGGTGCGCGTTATAGACGAATAATTTTTTACTGTTGGATGTAGTCATTCGATGCACATATGAATCAAGAAATCTATTCAAATAAGTACATAATCACTTGGAAAATCTTATTTAGCTGAAGTATCACTGCATCTTTATTTCACCCATTGTATTTTTATATACATTGACATTATATAAACGCTAATCAGCAATTCTCACTGCCGACACACACCCCTACCCACTGTCATTCACTCCCTACCCGAAGTTAAAAAATGTATTTTCACCTTGTGTTTGGCCTGATGTAATGTTTGTTTGAACTTTCTTTACGGAAATTCATTTAGTCAATCATTCAATTGCACATCAAATTTATGGTGTGAGTTATATAAGAGATTTTAAAAAAATCGTCTTTTTTTTTTCCTTGTTAAGTACGGGTGCAAGTTATAGACGCGCGCGCGATATACATGAGTAAGTACGATATTATATGATAACTATTGTTTTACTGAGTTTTGTTTGATGTGCTGATTTATTTAACTTAAAAATTACTATTTCATCAGAGTTCATTTAAGGTAAAATTAAAATTATATATAATTTTTTAATTTTTTCGATTTTTTTTACTATTTTATATCACACAAAAATCGTGGATTTCAAAGCAACAATAACAAATTAAATTATCTTAAAGATAAAGTAAAATATTTGACATTACAATTTATACTTTCTTGTATATGATAATACTAGCAGGGGAGACCGAGCTTAGCTCGGTCAAAATTAACTTTGTGTTCAACTCGATATAGTATTTTCACTGTGTCATTAACTGGGTATTATTACTGTAAAACATGTTTTTTATTCAGAAAAACAATCAATAAGAAAACTATGTTTTTATGCGCATGTTTATAAATTTTACTTTATTTTAAAATTTACAACGAAAGGACATCGATCTAAATCACTTTTTTAGCTCGACTCTGATTGGTTTAACCATGCATCTCGAATCCTCTTAAGAATGTATAAAAAAATTCTTTACATTCTGAAAGACAATATTTTCTGCTAGATATAGCCAAATTTGGAGGCATTCTTTCATTTGGCTCCAAATACGTGTTTTGGTTTTCGTAATTTTTATAGTCGATTTTGTCAAATATCACCAAGTTATTGGCTTTTACCATATTCTCGTGACCCTGACCAGTATTACCCAATGAGCCACTAATCAAATTTGATCAAGCATGTGACATAGCTCAATCGTCTTCAGGTAATCAAAAACAGTAGAATATAAAATTGAATCAAAATCGTTTAATCCATTTTTTAGGTAAAATTAGCTTGGCAGCATTCAGCAATGAAGCGAAATGACCCACCAACATAATTTTGTTTAACATGCGACTCAGCCCAATAGTCTTCTCGTGACAAAAAACGTTTTGTTTCAAAATTTAGGTAAAATTGATTGAGTCGTTGTTATATATTATTAGAATGACCCTAGCTCATTAAGACACAAAATGACCCACTAATCGAATTTTCGCGAGCATGTGTCCATCCAAATGGTTTTTCTCTTGCTCAAAAACGATATAATACAAAGTATAGTCAAAATGGTGAGTACCATTTTCTATATAAAATTAGCATGACCCATCATGACCAACAAATGACCCTTATAATCGAAATCTCTCGAACGTGTGGCCTAGCTCATTAGTTTTAGCATGCCGAAAAACATTAGATACAAAATTTAGATAAAATTGATTGAGCCGTTTTTTAGATATAGTTAGTTTGACCCTGACCCCTTATGATCCAAAATGACCCATTGATCGAATTTTCTCAAAAATCTGTCATAACCCAATGATTTTCTTGTTCCCGAAAACGATAAAATACAAAATTTAGTCAAAATTGCGCGAAACGTTGTCTAGATAAAATTAGAATGACCCAAAAGTGGCCCACTAATCGAAATTTCTCGAACATGTGACCTACCCCAATGAGTTTCTCATGCCAAAAATATGTTGTATACAAAATTTCGTTAAAATCGACCCACCCATTCTTTAGATATAGCTTGACCTTGACCCATTAAGACCCACAAATGACCCTTATAATCGAAAGCTCTCGAATATGTGACTTAGTCTATTAGTTTTCTGGTTTCTAAAAATTGTTACATACAGAATTTCGTTAAAATTGATCCTGCCGTTCTTTAATTATATATAGTTTGACCCAGACCCTTTATGATCCAAAATGACCCATTAATCGAAATTTTTCGAACATGTAACCTAGTCCAATTATTTTATCGTGCAAAAAAATGTTGCATACAAAATTTCATTAAAATCGATCCACCTGTTCTTTAGATATAGCTTGACCATGACCCATTATGACCCATCATGACCCACAAATGACCCTTATAGTCGAAATTTCTCAAACATGTGATTTAGCCCATTAGTTTTCTCATGTCAAAAAACTGTTATATACAAAATTTCGTTATAATCCATCACGCCGTTCTTTAAATATAAATAGCTTGACCCAGACTCTTAATGAACCAATATGACCCATTAATCGAAATTTTTCGAACATGTAACCTAGTCCAATTATTTTATCGTGCAAAAAAATATTGCATACTAAATTTCATTAAAATCGATCCAGCTGTTCTTTAGATATAGCTTGACCATGATCCATTATGACCCATCATGACCCACAAATGACCCTCATAGTCGAAATCTCTCAAACATGTGATTTAGCCCATTAGTTTTCTCATGTCAAAAAACTTTTACATACAAAATTTCGTTATAATCCATTACGCCGTTCTTTAAATATAAATAGCTTGACCCAGACTCTTAATGACCCAATATGACCCATTAAAATTTTTTCTCGAACATGTAATCTAGCCCAATGTTTTTCTCGTGCCCGAAAACCATAAAATGCAATTTTTAGTCAAAATTGCGTGAGAAAATCTCTAGATAAAAATAGCATGACCCACAATGACCCCAAAAATGACCCACTAACCAAATTTTCTCGAACATGTTACCTAACCCAATGGTCTTCTTGTAATCCAAAGCGATACAATATAAAATTTGGTCGAAATCGTTAGAGCCGTTTTTTAGATAAAAATGGCTTGACCCATAATGACCCAAAAATGACCCACTAATCGAAATTTTTCGAACATGTGACCCAGCCCAATAGTTTTCTCGTACCAAAAAACGATTGGGTACAAAATTTCCTTAAAATCGATTCAGCCGTTCTATAGATATAAATAGCTTTATCCTGACCCATTATGACCCGAAATGACCCAGTAATCGAATTTTCCCGAACATGGGACCTAGCCCAATGGTCTTCTCGTGCCCGAAAATGGTAAAATCCAAATTTTTGCGAAAATCGTTAGAGCCGTTCTTGAGATAAAATTTACCCACACACACACACACAATTTTTGCTCGCATTATAGTATAAGATGAAACATCATACAATTTTAATTCTTACCTTTAACAGCCTCCGTCCTAGCTGTCGTTGGTTCATTTATAAAATGATGGGAATTATGTATTTCTAAAACAGAAAAAAGTATTTTTAATCAAGGATAATCATTTAGAAAGTATATATCCGACAATGAAATAGAATGACACTTTCGAAAAAACTAATTTGATTACGTAACCAAAAAGCATAAAAAGGAATTGAATTAACAGATTTTATAAAAACAATATATAAAAATGTATTTTTGTAAAAGTCTATAATAAAATACAAATTAAATTTAAAAAATGAAAAAAATACATATAATTAACTTAAATCTATTTAAAAAGTAAAAACCAGTCAATAAAGGAAGCTTAAGCTATAGCTATTGAAATATTCTAAAAAGTAGGAAAAATCTTTAGTTCAATATGAAATCAAACGAATAGACTTGTCATAACATGTATGCCTATATTTTTCTCTGAAGAGATTTTCTCTCAGACATTAAAACGTTTAATGTATTGTATTTAAATTACATGCAATTTAAGAGCATATCTCCCCAAGTTTAAATAGTAAATATTCATATTTTTGCTGTTTTCTATACGTTAGAGTAGTTCGCCTGAATTAAAAGTTTTTTGAATAAATAATGTAAAATTTTATTCTCGCCTTTTTTTTTTATTTTGAAATTTATTAAAATTTATTAAGTCCTATACATTCCTAACTTATTTAAAAACAAACCTGACCATTCCTTAAGTTCAATTACCAATGCAGATTATTATTTATTGAAAATAATTTTAGGTAGCAGTAAATAAAAGTTCTTATATTAGCGTTGTAACTTCGAATTTCTTATGCTTAAAGTTACCGTCTACCTCAACCTAGGTGCAACGCTCAAATGAAATTCATGATAGCATTTGATTGGACTTTCTCAAGCAGACGTCCAATGAGTGTTAAAGATGAAACCGTTTAAGCATTCCACTTAGGTTTTCAGTATAGGATCGAGGTCAATGTAGTTAGTGAATACGAGCGTAAATACTTACAAGATATCTATGCAATCGGGCCAATAAAATTAATACTCTTATTCAGTAATTTGTTTTGCAAGAACCTACACATGGCATAGATGGAGGCACATTGTTCATAAATGTCCGAAATAAAGAAATATATGTTTCGCAAAAAATAATAATTGGATTAAGAAATGTATGCTGTTACAGATGCATTTTCGTTTTTTTTTTAAATTTTAATTTAAATTTTTTTTCGCCGAAATTAACCTTTATACTAAGGTACCCTGGGGTAATAACGCCACGTTAAGGTTCTACTAATTTTCACGGCTTAGTTTTAGATTGTATTTTTCAAACAATTATAGGATCTGATACAGCAACTCATTGAAAATCTATATAAAATAAAATAATTTAACAGATATGTATTCATAAAATGTAATGGCGTTTTTTCTTGACCAATGCTGTTTGGCGTTAATACCCACCTATATGGGTGATAACGCCATGGAAACAAAACTATAAAATAAGATGGAATAATGGCATGTAGATTGCCCAATTCTAAAAATACAAACTATACAGCTCTAGAAATTGACAAATTGCAATCTAAGCTATTGAAAATGTACAATTTTTTTGTGACTCTGAAAGAAAAAGAAAGCTGTGGTGGTGGTGGGGGGGGGGGAAGGCAAAAGAAAATATCAGATTCTAAGCTACGTTTTGCTTAAAAATGACCATTTAAATAGAATTAGTAGAAACATTGCACGGATTATTTGAATCAGTATTTATATTCCCATGATGCATTCTATGCGATAGAAAATATTGATTTTTTTGTGAAA
The DNA here is from genome assembly GCA_964019185.1 of Maratus speculifer. Lineage (NCBI taxonomy): Eukaryota > Metazoa > Arthropoda > Arachnida > Araneae > Salticidae > Maratus > Maratus speculifer. Next base: position 429,872,318 of record OZ025291.1, read on the forward strand.
GTGAAAAAAAAAGTAGTGAGGGGGAGCTTCAACAGAATATAACACCCTGTGTCTCTCTTTGCTTAAAAAGTCCCGCTTAAATATGATTATAAGAAACATTGCATGGTTTTAACCATTGATAATGTAATATTTTAATCATGTGAAGTTTTATAATAACTAGAGTTGTATGTAATAAATATTTTTGTTAAACCTTAACTGCTCTTAGCGTCTCACATACCGCTGAGTTTTTCAAGTTTCAGAGTTTAACTTGCAATTTTTAGTTTAATTATAGATACCGGGAAAATTTTGTTTCATTTGGAGTCCTATTACTATCTCTGGAAACTTTTGAATAGGTGGATTTTATTTATAATAGTCCTATATATAAGGTTCAATACAAAAATAATATTCTAAAAGTTAATTTAACATTTTATTCATCGTTTTTTTTAGCGATCATTTTATTCAGCGGTCTGACAGGCCGCTCGCAGTAAGTTATGCGGCAATTTTTGTCAGTTAAGTGTTATACTATTATAGTAATCTAGTAAATAGTTTTTAACCCATAACTCCTCACTAATGCGGATTCTCCAAACCTACAGTTAAATTGTAGACGTTTTAAAAAGCATGCTTTAATAATTTTTTAATAAATTGAATAAAATTTTTGATTAAAAAATATTATCCCAAAGAGATCTCTTATTCAATTTTATACATAATTCATATGGTTATATATCATTATCTCTATATTAGCAACAAAATTATCCTTTAACTGCTGTTAGCAATCTGATTGAACACTGTACCCCCTCCCCCCCAAAAACAAATAGCGTTTAACTTGTATTTTCCAGTTTAACTATAGTTACAACTGAAATTCTCTTTCGTTTGGAGTTCTCGTAATATTGTTAGAAATATTTGAATAGATTAAATTTAATTAGAATTAATTCTGTACAAAAAGTTTAGCGCAGGAACAGTATTCTATGATTTTTAATCATGGATCGCATTTTAACCTTTAACTAATGTTACCGGTCTCGTAGACCACTATTTTTCTTTTATTTTTTTAGTTTAACTTGTAATTTTCAGTTTAACTGCAAACACTACCGAAATTTTGTTTCATTTGGAATTTTAGTACTATCACCAGAGACTAAATAGGTGACTATTAAGTATAATACTCTTGTATAAAAAGTTTAGTACAAAAACACAATCCTATGAGTTATTCCCGCCTTTTATTCATCTTTCAATTTTGTGGTCTCACAAACTGCATCACATTCATACGTTACAATTTCTGTCACATCAGTTAAAGATTAAATTTATAAAGTTTTGAAAAATCGAACGCTGAGCTGAGAAAGCGGACAGTTAAAATTTCGAACTCAATTGAACAATCCAGTGGAAATTTAATAGAAATCTGATTTTGAAGATGTTCGAATTTGAATCTCGAAAACATTTTGATATAGTTTTATTTACAAGAGTTAAAAATTATTTTTTATATTAGTAAAAAAAAAATAATATATTATAATAAAAAATAAAGTAGAGAGATTATTTTTAAGTATTGGGCAACCCCCCCCCCTTAATCTTACTATTTCAACAATGATGATAATGCTGTCCCATATTAATATATAAACCCCCTTCGGATATAGTTCGGCCACTGTTGGGAATCAACCGGGGTAATAACGCCAATCCCTGGTGTTATTACCCCGGGATACTTATTGCGCAGTAAATCCTAAACTACAAATTACCTCGAGAATATATTCAAAATCTTCTACAACAGTTTGAAAGTACATGAAATACACTACAAATTTATGTAATAAACAAAGTATTTCTGGATAAAAAATATAGTCTTCAGATCAGAAACCTTATCTCGCAAATTTTAGATCAAGCGTTAATTTTAGTTGCTTGTAAAAACAATAAGACCTAAAAATGAAACAAATTAACTTGAAGCTGTTCTTTTGCGATTTATATGACTCAAAACCCTTCTGCGCAGAGCACATGGGTGTCATTTACCTGATGATTTCATAATTATGCAAAATATAAGCCCTTGGCGTTATTACCCCGCCTGGCGTTATTACCCCAGGGTACCTTATATTAATTTCCTTATAACAATATTCCGTACTTAGTTCAACTTATTAAATTAAAATCTTGTTTCTAGATCTAATCTATTAATCTTTATGGAAATGATATATATTCTTAATTCGACTTAAAAACATTTATTCCAGTATGTGTAAATTTAAAAGATGGCTCTAAATTAAAAAATATTCTTAATAAAACTTTATTTTTAATATTCCAAATAAAACTCATTTTTCTATGTCTTTATCAACCCTTTTTAAGAAAATCTTATTAAAACTACTCCAAAACCACACCTCTCAAAAAATATAATTATTTTTACTAGCAGCCTTCGCCCGCTAACGCTGGTCAGTTTTTTTTAAAAGAAACTTTGAATCAAACGAAATTTTTATATCATAGTAATTTTTAGTTTTATATCGTATTTTAGACTCTCTGTCATCGGTGAAAAGTCAGTCATCTAAACGGAAAGTTCAGTGTTAGTCACCAATGAATGACGTAGCGCTCAACATGTTAACAATTTTAATCACATAAAAATTCATTCAGCGGAACTTTTAAATTAAAGCCAACCTTTTATAATTGTGTTCATCTGATTTAAAACATCTCCATAAGTATTCAATTAAACAACGTAGAATGATATATTTCACTTGTTACAAAATTTCTGAAAAAATATCCAACTAACAATGTAAGTTCCATTAAAAACTATCTAGTAGAATTTAAGTTATTAGCGTCCGGAGTGAAATTTAACTTTGCGTTTTATATATATTCCATCTGTTCTTCTTTCTGTTCTTCCATCTGTTCTTCCAATTGTTCTTCCATTTGTTCTTCCATTTGTTCTTCAATTATAATTCGACGATTCACTGTTTGAGAGCCTATCTGTCCTTTTATTTATAGAAGTTCAAAATGAAAAAAGATTTTCTTAGCAGACGATTTTTTGTGATAAATACATTATCTGTTTTATATTTCTTCTGCTTTATTCCTTTTATTTATAGAGTTCAAAATGAAAAAAGATTTTCTTAGCAGACGATTTTTTGTGATAAATACATTATCTGTTTTATATTTCTTCTGCGTTTACCTAAGCTGTGTAAAATATAAAGAAAAAAAATATGACACTCAAATGCAATGCATTCACTGTTTGAGAGCCTATCTGTGCCTCAATTAATTAATTATCCTCTTTATTCCTTTTATTTATAGAGATTTATCTATTTATTTATTTTCCCTCTTTCAACATTCGATATGTGTGCATAACAATATAGTCATTTTTTTTTCTTTTTCTCTTAAAATTAATCGTCTGCAAAATTAGATCGTCTGCAAAATTATCGTCTGTGGAATATACTCTCGGTTCTGGGCATGAGTTATGTTTACATAAAAGAATGATGGCTTGAGAGTAAAGAATGTTCTAGAATCTTCTTTTTAGATTTAAGAGAGGAAGCCTTGAGATGGTAAGAGAGATTCCTGTTTTTTTCTCTTCCATGAGTACGGCTGGTTGAAGTAAATGATGGAATATTTTTTGAATATTTCGGTTAAAGATCGTTTGCAAAAGGAGCTTTTCCCTCAATAATGAATAGAGTTTAATAAATGAACTTACAGCAGCCAATGAGTATTATTTTTTTTCACTCTGGCCATGACTTCTGTGCGGTGAAAGGGAAATCCGGCGATAATGTCTCTGGCTCCTAACATTAAAATGTCACAGTCAAAGTTTTCTGCTTTTAATTTTTCTAATGTGATTTTTTTAGCAAAAACTCACTATACATGCGGTACAAAATATATTCACATTTTAGAGACAAATCAAAGTTTTAAAAAGTCTTCTAGAATTTATTCTTATTCTTTATTTACCATAGATAGATAACTATTAATTTTTCAGTTCGTTGTTTTATTTTTATAAGTTTTGGGTATTCTTGATACATTATAAGACCTTTAAAATTAACAAATTATGCTTATTTTTGATAATATTGAATGGTTCAAATTATCTGAATTATTTTTATGAATTTCTTCCGAAGCAGCAAAAGCACATTCTTTGCTTTACTTATTTATATTTATTTTTATTTTATATTATTCTTTTTATATTATCTTTTCTATTTAGTTTTAAATGTGACATTATAATTATACTTTTTTATATCTCTAGCATCTATACATAGTACTAACTACAAAATTCTTTAATATGTTTTAGTCTGAACAAAAATAAAATAAAATAAATAAATAAATAAAAACTATTATGACCTATCATTAATTCCATGAAAACTTGGCGTGTATGTCACATACAACGATTTTTAGCTACTAATATTTTAGAACGGAAAATTGTGACTTAGTTTATCGGAGATATCTCACCAGTTGAATAGGGCGACAGACATGACAAGATTTTATGGAATTAACGTTATGTTTTCGGTTTGATAAGGGAATGTTTAACTGCTTTGATACAAACTATCGCTTTAACACAATCAAACTGAATGGTAAATTTTTCATATGCATAGTATATTTTCAACTGTACGAAAAAAAATCACAAAGCGAGTCTTAAAATCCAAAGATCTAGGCTCGATTTTCGGCTTGATACTTTTTTGCTCCATCGAAATATTTAGATCGTACTTTGATATAATCTATCAAAAGCAATTATCTTATCTGCATGCGCAAAGTGTTGTATATTGCCTATTGTCGTAATTTAAATGTTTAAACATTGTTTTCCAATAAACAGCTTCTTATTTCTTTTTTCAAAAGAAAACTATATCTTTTAAAAATATGTAATGAATATTTATTTTCGAATTCTACGATAGAAAAACTTAATGTATCATGCATTTATAAATATTTAATGAAATAATCGTTAACTCAAATACTGGAAATTATTTTTCGGATATATTCTAATGTAACCATTTATAGATTTTTTAAATATATAAATGTGTACACACTCACATATAGATATATGTGAGTGTGTATACATATATATATTTTAACATATTATTATAATAGATATATGTATTAAATATATGTGTGGCATTTAAAAGTGAAAGCAGGTAAATTACAATTTTAATTACTTATTTTGTATTTTTTATATTATCTAGGCTATTTTCACAGTATTTCTGAAATTAAGCAAAAAACATTCAGTTTGTTTACAACGGTGCTACTAAAAATATAAATCTGAAATTATATGTTTTAAATAAAGCACAAAACTATGCACCTTTTATCCAATTATTTTATCTTTTAAAATTCTTGTATCTAGTTGATTATCATTATTAGTTTTAAAAGAAAGAAAGAAAGAAAAAATGTAGGTTGTTTACTACGTTGCTACTTAAAATTTAAAGTTACGTGTAAAAGTATACATATTTTATTCAATGTACTGGAATTTATATTTTTAAAAAAATCATACCAAAATATGTCTCATACTGTTTCTATTAAAGCAATCTTTGTAGCTCAAAAAGCATAAATATCATTCTTTAATAGCTCATCCGTCATATTTCATTCGGAACAATCTATGTAATTTTTACTCATGAAAAAATAATTGAATTTGAATTTAAAATTCAAATACACTCATAAAGAAATAATGACTACCCTTTCTTAAAATACGTTTAGTTTTATTCCAAATCAAAATGGGCGTTATGTAGAAAGATATATTAAAAAGTAAGGATATTTATACTTAGAAAATTTTACTTTAAATGATTACATCAGGTAATAAACATGTATTTTCTTTTCCCGCAGATCGAAATATGAATATATATTAAATTAAAATATCTTTTTTAATATTGTATGTATGAAATGTGTATCAAGGGATAGATCATTTTGTAATTTGTAGTAACTTTATAATTTTTTCAAATAAATTTACCGATGAAATGTGATAATATTTATTTCTTTTCTTTTAGATTTTACTTTAGAGAAAAATATTGTAATCATTGATAGCATTATCAAAATGATGATCACCTTTTAAAAAATATGTATCATACAGCGATGCATAATAGGGGAGCTTGTAAACATTAAGTTGCAATAGAAGGTCCCTTAATATGTATATTTACAAAATCAAACATTATATTTCAGCAAATATAAAAGAAAATCATTTAAAGATTCTGGCAGAGCATGTTTTAGATTTCTTAAAACTGTACTTTAAAACATTGTTGTCTTTAAAAATATAATAAATATACATTTTAAATACATGTCCGATATTAAAAATAACAAAGTACATTATAGTTTTAACGATTTATTTTAACTTTCACGAAATTTAGTCGATTATCAATAATAGTGTTCCTACATTTTAAATCAAAGTATCGCATGTGTTTTGTACACTTCTACTTAAAATGTAAATTTTTAATTAGACATTTTACATAAAGTATGAAGTCATAATTTTATTTAATATAATTGAGAAGTATTGTATTTAAGGAGTATTTTTGTTCACAAAAATCTTTTCATACCAAAGTATAGGACATACAGTTTACATTACCACAGTTTAAAGTAAACGATAAAAAAAGAAAAAAGTATGCATCTTTTATACAATGTAATGAAATTTATATTTTTTTGTTTACAAAACCTTTAAATTAAAATTCAATTGCGCTCATAGCGAAAAAATGCAAATATAAAGGAAATTATTTTGAAGGCATCGATGTGTTAGATTACTTCCAAAATGTACAATTAAGCACATTTATACTTAAAAAAATTTAATAAATATGTATATTTTAAATACAAGTTCAAGATTAAAATAAGCCAAACGGTACATCATAACTTTAACGATTTATTTTAATTTCATTTCATTTTATAAATTATTATAAGTAGTATTTATTTATTTAAACATTTTAATAAAAATTTTATTTTACTTAAGAAAGGTGTTATAGTAATTAAAAATAAATGATTTTGCCATGTTTCGGATCGGTCTAATAAAATCCATAATCATATTTTTTTTTATTATGATTATGGATCTTATTTGACGGATCCGAAACATGTTAATGTCATTTATTTTTATATATTATAACACCTGTCTTAAATAAAATAAAATTTTTATTAAAATGTTTATATAAACGGCGAATCTTTTATCATCTGGTGATTTAAAAAATCTATTGGATTTAATATAATTTTTATCATTTCTTTATGAAAATACCAAATCTGCCTTGTACATTGCTACTTATAATTTAAATTAAAAAACAAAAACTAAAAAAGCATGAAAACGGGTACCTTCCTTTCAAGTTAATATGATGTATGATAATTTTTTCTTGATAAAAACCTTTTCATATATTAAAAAAAAATCTTCTACGGTTTAGAAAACGTTAATATATTTATATCTTTGTAGTTCAAAAATCATGAAAATCTTCCGTTAATAGCTCCATTTTCATATTATATTCAAAACTCTCTAAATAAGTTTTAAACACAGAAACTTAATTGAATTTGATTGCATTTTGCGCCATGATTTAAAATTCAAACACACATAAGAAACTAATGACTGTCATTTAGTTTTATTCCAAATCTAAGTGGGCGTTTGTTATGTACAGCAATTTCTTCAAAAAGAATATATTTATATTATGCTCTTCTACTAGATGCAGAAAATCGTTCTTAAAATGATTACACCATGAAATAAAAATGTATTTTTTTTTTGTCGCATATCAAAATATGAATATTATATTTCATGAAAGTATTTTTTTTAATATTACGTGTATGATTTGTAAGTGAAAGGATAGATCATTTTGTAGTTTGTAAATATTTTTTTGTAATTTTAACAAATTATGTTTATCGTTGAAAAGAGATAATATTTCTTTGCATATAAAATATATATTTATTACATTTTAAAAAATTGATAAATGTGTATCATTGTACAGTTTTGAAATATTCTATAACTTCTATACCGTTATATTATTTTTCAATGATATTTGCAACAACATAATGTGTGCTTTTGCATAGAGACATTTGGAGAATTTTTTATTAAAACTAGCACCTTTGGTTTAACTTATTTGGTTTATTTCTTTTCTTTATTAGATTTTACTTTACAGCAAAATATCATAAAATAACGAAAACATTATCGAAATGATGATCACCTTTTAAGAAAATAAATATCTGACAGGCAATGCATAATGTGCGAACATATGGTTACTCTAGACTAGAGACACAATTTTGTTTATAAGATTACTTAATGTATATTTACATAATCAAAAGGGTGTATTTTTCCAAGTATAAAGGAGAATTTTTTGAATAGACACATAGAGCATGTTTTAGATTTCTTCAAAACTGTACATTAATACATTTTTATCTTTTATAAATAATAATAAATGTATTTTAAATACATGTTCGATATTAACAACCTTAAGAAAATACATCCAGTTCTAATGATTTATTAGGATAAGCGAAGCGAAACCTCTACAGGGCTACACAAATTACATTTAATCGTACACTTTACAACAAAAACTATTCAGCATTTTAACTTAAAAGTAAACATAAATATAAATTGTGATGTGTAGATTTGCACAATATTATTATTATTTTTTATAGAATATCCTTAAAAAATATGATTTTAATGAATTTATATTACTTGCTTTTCCATTACGGACGCATTTTTGTATATAAAAAATTAAACGAGTACATTTTCAATACAAACTTTACAATACAAATTCTATACTTTTGCAAATATAATTCTCTTTTGGAGATACTGATAGAGCTTGTTTTAGATTTCTTCAAAACTGTACATTAATATTAAAAATTAGAAAATAATAACTATGTATTTTAAATACATGTTTGATATTGAAAACTGTAAACATGTGCATAATAATTTTAACGATTTATTTTAACTTTCACGATATTTAGTCCATTATCATTGCTGCATTTTAAGTAAAAATATCTCGTGTGTTTTCTATGTTACTACTTAATATATACATTTTAAATTGCATATTTTTAATAAAGCATGAAACTCCTCTTCTATTCATTATAATTGCATATAAGGTGTATTTTTTATTACAAAAATCTTTTCATACAGAAATCTAATTTGTACCATTCACATTGTTACAATTTAATCCTACTGTTGTACTTAAAAATACCATACATCTTTCTTAAATAGCTCCAGTATCTCATTTTGTCTGTCTTGTTCTCTAAACACTAGTAATTTTTAAACACGCAAACATAAATGTATTTCATTGCATTTTGCGCCATAATTTAGAATTCAAATGAACTCATAAAGAAGTAATACAAATATAAAGGAAAAGTTTTTGAAGGCAAAGAATACTTTAATGGTTTTAGATACGTTATAAAGGTTTTTTGGAAGTTTTATGGAACTTTAAAACTGTACAATTACACACATGTACACATTAAACACTCTTTGAAAATTTAAAGACACAATAGTTATTGTACTTGATTGCATTTCGCGATATAATTTAAATTTCAACTGCACTCATAAAGAAATTATGTCTGTCATTTCTTAAAATATTTTCAGTTTTATTTCATGTCTGACTGGACTTTATGCAGAGCAATTGCTCCGTCTATAAAGATATTGAGATTATGCTCTGCTAATCTATTCAAAAAACAGTACTTAAAAAGAATTTCGTTAGACAATAAAAATGTATTTAAATGTATTTTCTTTCACACAGATTAGTTTTAGAATATTATAGTTCATTAAAGTACCTTTTTTAGTATTATGTGTATAAAATGTGAATAAGGGGATAGATCATTTTTTAGTTTGGAATTATATTATTAAATTAAGAAAATTATGTTTATCGATGACATCTATTTTTTTTTTAGATTTTTATTTACAGCAAAATATCGTATAAAATTGAAACAATTTCAAGAAGACAATCACCTTTTAAAAAATATTTATTATACAGGCGATGTATAATTTGCAAACTTGTGGTCAGTTTAAGCCAAAGGTGCTAGTTTTAATAAAAAATCTCTAAATGTGTCTATACAAAATCACACATTATATTGTTGCAAATATCACTGAAAAATAATTAACGGCAATGAAGTTACAGAATATTTCAAAACTGTACAATGATACACATTTATCAATTTTTTTAAAATGTAATAAATATATACTTTATATGCAAGCTTACGATTAAAATGAATAAAAAGGTACATCATAATTCTAACGATTTATTTTAATTTTATGTTATTTGGTCCATTATCATTAGTAGTATTTCCTTATTTTACTTGAAAATACTAAATTTGTTTTATACACTGATACTTACAATTTAAATTTTAATTCAAGCATCAAAAAACGCATTAGAACGTGTGTATTTTACTCAATGTAATGCGACTTATAATTTTTTGTTTATAAAAATCATGTTATGTAAAAAAAGAAAAAAATGCGTCGTTTAGATAACAGCAATTTTTTTCTATTTTTTGTTGTTCAAAAAATGATAAAAATCACCTTTTAATAGCTCCACCGTCATATTTTATTCAAAACACTCTATCTATTTTTTAAACACCACAAAATAATTGAATTTGATTGCATTTTGCTCCGTGATTTAAAATTCAAATGCACTCATAAGGAACTAATGATTGTCATTTCTTAAAATACGTTTCGTTTTATTTCAAATCGAAATGGGTTTTTTGTATAGCGATTTTTTCAAAAATAAAGATGTCTATATTATGTTCTGCTACTCTATTCAGAAAATCGTGCTTAAAATGATTACATAATGCAATAAAAATGTGCTTACTCGCACACAGATGAAGGCATGAATATTATACTTCATGAAAGTATATTTTTTAATGTTATATGTATGAAATATGGATTAAGGGATTAAATCATTTTCTAATTTGAAAAACTTTTTTCTTTTGTAAATTTTGAAAATCATGTTTATCCATGATAACAGATACTATTTTTTTTCTTTTCTTTATTTTTTAAGATTTTACTTTAAAGAGAAATTTGTAAATAATGATAACATTATCAAGATGTTCATCACCTTAAAAAAATAAATATCATACAGGCGATGCATAATGTGCGAATTTGTGGTTACTATAAACAACATACATTAGTTTCAATAAAACATCCCTAAATATATATTTACAATCATTTTTTAAAATGGGCATTACTGCGATTACAGTTATTTATTGTAAAGTAATGATATATATGTATTGTGCTCTGCTGATATGAATATAATTCAACATCAATATACAAATCATTAATATAAATATCTTTAATATAAATATCATCAGTAATATCATCATAAATATCATCATCATTTACATAAATATCTTTAATTCAGAGAACTGTACTTAAAATGACTGCATAATGCAATAAAAATACATTTTCTTTTGACGCTAATGTCTGTATTTTCTTTTACGCTTTGTAGATTTTAGCTGCTACTTAAATAATAAATTTTTAATTAGACATTTTAAATTAAGAATGAAAAGTTTTTTCTTTAATATAATGTCTTTTAAAATATATTTTCGACTATCATTTTTAGTATTTCTATATTAAAAAGGAAAATAAAAAGTTTGTTTCATACACTGCTAAGTACAATATAAATTTCAATTTAAACATTAAAAAAACATGAAAAAGTGCATATTTTATTAAATGTAATGGAATTAATGATATTGTTTGGTTTACAAAAATCTTTTCATGTCTAAAAGAACTTGTACGTTTTAGATAACAGTAATTTATTTCTATCTTTATTATTTAAAAATCATAAAAATACCATTTAATAGCTCCACCGTAATATTTTATTCAAAACATTCTATGTAATGCTTAAACACGCAGAAATAATTGTGTTTGATTGCTTTTTGTGCTATAACTTTAAATTCAAATGCACTCATAAGGAACTCCTAGGGGCGATCAAATGAAAAGGTACGAAACGCCCTAACCAATTGAAATTTTAATATGCCGCTTTGGAATAAAGTAGTGAGACATCGAGGGATGCGATTGGAGTATCCAGCCCAGTTGTGAACATTCGTAGGCACTTGTGCATGAAGGGGGAGAGAAGCAGACAACAAGTGAATTCCCTCCAATTGACGCGGCAGTGCCTGTGAGGCAATCATGGCTTTCCCATTGCAAAATCCGATCATTAAAGGGCATCGAGGTGTTATCAGATTTCCCACATCTTCAGACTTTGATTAGACACCTCGCTGCCCTTTAATCATGGGATTTTGCAATGGGAAAGCCATGATGGCCTCACAGCCACTGCCGTCAATTGGACGGAACTCACTTGCTGTCTGCTTCTCACCCCCTTCATGCACAAGCGCCTACGGATGTTCACAACTAGGCTGGATACTCCAATCGCATCTCTCGATGTCTCACTACTTTATTCCAAAGTGGCATATTCAAATTTCAACCGGTTTGGTAGTTAGGACGGTTCGTACCTTTTCATTTAATCGCCCCTAGTAATAATTGTCATTTTTAAAATACTTTTCGTCTTAATCCAAATCTAAATGGGCGTAATGTCGAGCGATTTCTTAAAAAATAAAGATATTTATATAATAATCTGCCACTAGAATCAGAAAACTGTACTTATAATAATTACATCATTCTTTTTTTTTTGGGGGGGGGGGCGGAGATTAGGATATGAATGTTATACTTTATGCAAGTTTCTCTTTTAATATCATATGTATCAATTGTGAATCAAGGGATAGATCATTTTGTAATTTGTAAATATTTTTTTGTAAATTTTGAAAGTTATGTGTATCGATGATAAGTGATAATATTTCTTTCTTTTTTTTTAGATTTTACTTTACAGAAAATATCGTAAATAACGATAACATTAACAAGATAATGATCACCTTTCAAAAGAATAAATATCATACAGGTGGTGCATAATATGCGATCTTTCTTTCTAACCGATGACCAGGTCCCTACCTGCCGAGTTTTCTCAGCTTAACGAGTTAGATACCTGGTATCGGGGCGGACGACCGCCTAATTGCCACGTAGTGGCAATAAACTTTGCTTCGCATGCCATCATTTCTGCAGTATTTGCTTGTCGTTGAGCATACTTTGTTTCGCTTGTTAATTAATGGTACATCCTGATGTTTGAACTGCAAATGGCTTCGCAAGATGGTCTCGTAATTTAGAGCCTTGATCAGATGACGAGACCTTCACCTGGCAAGGCACCTCCAGAGGTATAATTCACAGGTAACATGGAGGACTTTGCACCCACGACGGATTTTACATGCACCAGGCGCCATTAGCGTACATGATGGAATTTTCAGCCGGCAAAGTGGGACGCAGACAAGTGCCGAAGTCGGCTGAGTGTGGCTAACGGTTGCTGGACTGAGTACGTAGTTTATTGCCTTTGTGAATGTACTGAGTTTGGCGCCGCACATCACTCCCACTCGCCGTGCCAGGTAAAATGGGGCTGGAGCTAAAATTATTTTTTGAGCCGAAACGGTGGCATGTTCTTAGCAGACAACAGGGGGTACAATTTTGAGGGAAATTTAGAAAAGTAAATAACCAAAACTAAAAAGGCCGAAATGCTAAGTAGTGCCAGAGAAGGGAGAATTTTAGGACATAATATGCGATCTTGTGGTTATACTAAACCACAGATATTAGTTTCAATAAAACATTCCTAAATGTATATTTACAATCAATCATCGAAAAGTGCATTACAGAAATTACTCTGTTTTTTTTTTAAATTTATATTGTTTTGCTAATATAAATATCATTAAACATTAATTTAACTATTATTAATATAAATATTGTCCTTAAAATCATCATAAATATCATCATCATTTATATGAATATCATTAATTCAGAGATTTGTAGTTAAAACGTTTACATAATGCAATAAAAATATTTTTTGACGCTACTTTCTGTATTTTCTTCAATGCTTTGTAGCTTTTAGTTACTACTTAAAATATAAATTTTTAATTGGACATTTTAAATGAAGAATGAAAGTGAGATTTTATTTAATATAATATCTTTTAAAATATATTTCCAATTATCATTTGTAGTATTTCTACATTTAAAACGAAAATGTAAAGTACAAAAATAAATTTCAAATTAAACATTTAAAAAACATGAAAACGTGCATATTTTATTAAATTTAATGGGATTAATGATATTGTTTTGTTTACAAAAATCTTTACGTCTAAAAAAAACTCGTACGATTAAGATATCTAAGACAGTATCTGAGGCAGTAATTTATTTCTATCTTTGTAGTTCAAAAATCACCCTATAATAGTTCCACAGTAATATTTTATTCAAAACTCTCTATGTAATTTTTAAACGCCCAGAAATAATTGGGTTTGATTGCACTTTGCGCTATAATTTAAAATTCAAAAGGACTCATAAGAAACTAATGACTGTCATTTTTTTTAAATATTTTTTGTTTTATTCCAAATCTAAATGGGAAGATTTCTTCAAAAATAAAGATATTTATATTATACTCTGCTACTAGCTTCAGAAAATTGTACTTATAATGATTACATCATTAGTTAAAAATGTATTTTCTTTTGACGCAGATCAAGACATGAATATTATATTTCATCAAAGTATATTTTTAATATTATGTGTGTGATTTTTGGGTGAAGGGATAAATCATTTTGTAATTTGTAAATATTTTTTTGCAATTTTATCAAATGACAATATTTCTTTCTTTTCTTTTCTTTTTTAACACTAGAACCGAGGTGACGGATCATTTTGACCAGTGCCATATGAATAAGAGTCGATGGAAGCCACAAATTTCTTCGCAGAATAAGCTATACATGTTCCGAATCAAAATAGTTTAAATAAATAATTTAAACAATTTATCTAAAAATTCTGGTGTAAAATATTTTTTATGAAATTTGAGTACAATTACCCGCGGTTCTAGTGTTAAATTTTGATTTATAAGAAAATTTCGTAAATAATGATAACATTATTGAGATGATGATCCCCTTTTATGATAATAAAAATCAGACACGCGATACATAATACGCGAGCTTACGGTAACTCAAAACCACAGACTCTAGTTTCAATAAAAGATCCCTAAATGCATATATACTAAATCAAATGTTATATTTTTGGAAATATAAAGGAAAATCTTTTGATGATTCTGCCAGAATATGCCTTCGATTTCTTCAAAACTTTTCCTTAACACAATTTTACTTTAAAAAAATAATAAATATATTTTAAATATGTGTTCAATATTAAAAATTGCAAATACAGTCGAGTCTCTATATAACGAAATCCATCGTTCCAGAAAAAATTCGTTATATAGAGAAATTCGATGTATAAAGAATGATGTCAAAAATCGTATTTAATGTGTAAATTTTGAACAAATATTAATTTTAATGTTTTTAATTAAGAATTTGAAATGTTTTAAAGTAAATATTAACCTAACATTTTATTTCTTAATTATTTAAACTGTTTTAAAAATGAGAACAGACATTTATTTGAAAGCTTAATGAAAATCAAATAAGGAAGAGTTGCATTAATTTCAGACGAAGATATCTGTAATTTTTAGTTATTTCGATTTTAAAATTGTTATGCTCTCAAAAAAAAAAAAAAAAAAAAAAAAAAAAAAAAAAAAAAAAAAAAAGGCTCACATTTTAGCAAGGAATGAAAAATTGTAGTTAAAATTTTCCTCCATTTGAAGTCCTCTCTTATATGGCTCTCATTGTTTGCTCTCTTATATGTGAAACAATCCAATTGACTCTGTTTTGAGAAGGATGTGTAAAGGTTTGTGGTAGGTGGGATGAATTCGCTGATTTAAAGAACAAGGAAAAAAGTAATAAAACTCATCACTGAGCTATACATCAAAAATAAGTGGTGGAAAATTGATTCCATATGATTTCGAAGCTTTTTTTAGAACTGAATAAATTAAGACCAATTTATGAAAAAATTCGTTATATGGAGATAGATATTTCGCTATATAGATACTGTTTTTAATGTAATCATTCGAAAAGGGGACCGTTCCTAATAAAAGTTCGTTATATAGAGAAATTCGATGTTTGGAGTTTCGTTATAGAGAGACTAGACTGTATATACATAGTTTTAACTTTTTTTTAACACTTTGACCATATTTAGTCGATTATCAAAAATAATATTCCTGCATTTAAATATTTAAAGTAAAAACACGAACTGTGTTTCGTACGTTGCATCTTCAAATATAGATTCTAAATTATACATTTTGCATAATGCATCAATTCAGATAATTGTACTGAAAATTATTACATCACGCAACAAAAGAGTATTTTCTTTTCACGGAGTTCAAGATTTTATGAAAGTATCTTTTTTATGTATTATGTGTATGAAATGTGAATCAAGGTACAGCTCATTTTCAAATTTATAAATATTTGTTGTAAATTTTTGAAATTATGTTTAAAAAAAAGTGAAAAGTGATAAAATTTCTTTACTTTTTTTCCTTTTTTTCATCTTGATTTAGAGGAAAAAATTTGTAAATAATGATATGATTAGGAAGATGATGATCATCTTTTAAAAAAATTATATAATACGTGTTATTCGTAATATGCGAGCTTGTAGTTACTATAAAACATTGATACTAATTTCATTAAAAATTCCTTTAATGTATATTTACAAATTAAACGTGATATTTTTTGCAAATATAAAGGAAAATGTATGAAGAAAATGATTGAACATGTTTTAGATTTCCCCAAAACTGAGCATTTATACATTTTTATGTTTTGTAAATAATAATAAATTTATATTTCAAATACATATTTGATATTAGAAACCGTAACAAAATTTATCATAGTTTTAACGATTTATTTTAACTTCCAAGATATTTAGTTGATTATAATTAATTAAATTACCGCGTGTGTTTTGAGCGGATGAATTCGCTGATTTAAAGAACAAGGAAAAAAGTAAGAAAACTCATCACTGAGCTATACATCAAAAATAAGTGGTGGAAAATTGATTCCATATGATTTCGAAGCTTTTTTAGAACTGAATAAATTAAGACCAATTTATGAAAAAATTCGTTATATGGAGATAGATATTTCGCTATATAGATACTGTTTTTAATGTAATCATTCGAAAAGGGGACCGTTCCTAATAAAAGTTCGTTATATAGAGAAATTCGATGTTTGGAGTTTCGTTATAGAGAGACTAGACTGTATATACATAGTTTTAACTTTTTTTAACACTTTGACGATATTTAGTCGATTATCAAAAATAATATTCCTGCATTTAAATATTTAAAGTAAAAACACGAACTGTGTTTCGTACGTTGCATCTTCAAATATAGATTCTAAATTATACATTTTGCATAATGCATCAATTCAGATAATTGTACTGAAAATTATTACATCACGCAACAAAAGAGTATTTTCTTTTCACGGAGTTCAAGATTTTATGAAAGTATCTTTTTTATGTATTATGTGTATGAAATGTGAATCAAGGTACAGCTCATTTTCAAATTTATAAATATTTGTTGTAAATTTTTGAAATTATGTTTAAAAAAAAGTGAAAAGTGATAAAATTTCTTTACTTTTTTTCCTTTTTTTCATCTTGATTTAGAGGAAAAAATTTGTAAATAATGATATGATTAGGAAGATGATGATCATTTTTTAAAAAAATTATATAATACGTGTTATTCGTAATATGCGAGCTTGTAGTTACTATAAAACATTGATACTAATTTCATTAAAAATTCCTTTAATGTATATTTACAAATTAAACGTGATATTTTTTGCAAATATAAAGGAAAATGTATGAAGAAAATGATTGAACATGTTTTAGATTTCCTCAAAACTGAGCACTTATACATTTTTATGTTTTGTAAATAATAATAAATTTATATTTCAAATACATATTTGATATTAGAAACCGTAACAAAATTTATCATAGTTTTAACGATATATTTTAACTTTCAAGATATTTAGTTGATTATAATTAATTAAATTACCGCGTGTGTTTTGAGCGTTGAAACTTAAAATGTAAATTTTTAATTAAACATCTATACATATAATAAAACAGTAGGACCCGGTGTGTCTGTACATTGAAGATAATTGACAAAAATGGAGTCAGGGCGATAAAAGAAAACCAATGAAACACAAAAAAAATTTTTTTGAATTTTTTGTCTGTCTGTCTGTCTGTCTGTCTGTCTGTCTGTTTGTTCGAGGTTATCTTCGTAACTACTGAATGGATTTTTATGCGGTTTTCACTAATGAAGAATGCACACTCCCGGGCAGTGTATAGGCTTTGTTTCATCAAAATCGGACAACAGACAAAAAAGTAACAAAAAGAAACAAAAGAAACTATTAGGTACGCTGCTCACGTTTTTTAGTACATAACGTTTTTTAGTACATATAAAATCCAATAGATGTCACTGTGCGATTTTAAAACGCGCTATCGTTATGTTTTCGCCAGTCTACTTAAGTATGAGAAAGTTTCAAGCTGGCTGTCGTTCCATGTGGTTTAGTCGGTAGAACGTCAGTGCGCCATAGTGATGGCCCGGGTTCGATTCCCAGCATGGAATTTTTTTTCACTATGTTGGCATTAACGCCTATAAGCAATTAAAAGAATTTGAAATATTGTATTCAAGGCGAATTTTCTCTCTGGGAAAATTTCCTTGCATTAATATGTCAGTGTAATTTTTTTTTCGATTTAATTTTTTTTTTCGAAACTTTGTTTTTCTTAAAAAATTACAGTAAATATTTGATATTTCCCAACGTTTTTTGAATGATCGACTTGCTTTTTTTTTTTTAATGTATGTCTGAACCTTATCTAACTACTTCTTCAAGATTTCTTTAGATAAACCGACCAGCGTAGCGGGCGAAGGCCGCTAGTTTTAAATAAAGTATGAAATTGTGCTTCTAATTGGTATAATTTTATTTAAGGAAACCGTGGACATTTATTTGAGCATAAATTGACACCGAAGGCGACCTTTTGTGTGTGTGTGTGTGGATTATTACTATCCAATTTGTATTACATCATTCGTGGAAAATCATATGCAAATGCGATTATTTTACGCATGGCTACAAATGTTTTAATTTTGTTCACAAAAAAAAATTTAAGGCTTTTAATATATTTTTAATCTGTTTTTCGCAATATTTATATTTCAGCTTTTTAATTTTTTTTTTTTTTTTTTTTTTTTTTTTTTTTTTTTTTTTTTTTTTTTTTTTTGAATTGCTCCTTGCTATTTAATTTTTGTCAAAATTCGTGAAATTGATAAGACATAATCTTCATATTGCTTAAAAAGAAACTGCATGTTTTTTTTTTGTTTTTTTTTAAATTAGACTTCATTAAGATAAATTAATTTTTTTCTTATTATAATGCGAAATTTTGACGAAAATTGATATGAAATTTAGAAAAATATTTCTAAAAAATTAACTATTCAAGGGATTGGAAAAAAAAAATAATACACAGATTTGCTTGAAACAGATTTTTACGTGATTAAAATTCAAAATTGAGAAAATATATGGAAAATTAAGATGCAATGAGCATTTTAAAGTAACGTTTTAAAATTTGAATTTTTTAAATAAAATCTTAACATTATAATTAGACTGGAAATTTCTTCTCAGGTTTTCGATATACTTAAGGTGAAATGTATGTTTGCGAAAAATTTTAAATCTCTGTTATAAAAATTAAAATATTTTTTTTTAAGTTCCAACGTCCCCTTAAGGTATATCTCTGACCACAGAAAAATTTTCATACGGAAATATAATACGTACAGTTAACATTACCACAGTTTATACTACCTTTGAACTTCACTTATCCACTTAACTAACTCTTACTTTTTACAGAATACCAAACATTTTCTCTAAGATGTTCATCGCCTTTTATATTCGTTGCAGCCTACGTAATTTTTAAACACCCCAAATCAGATGTATATGATTGCATTCTGCGCTATAATTTAAAATTAAAATTCACTCATGTGTATGTAATGCAACAAAACAAAATTGAAGGTATCAATGTTTTAAATTACTATACACAATAAATTATATCCCATTAATCCATGTTTTTAATGTTATAAATGCATATACGTATATATATATATATATGTATAAAGTGAAGTATTCGAGTTTACTATGACTAAGAAGGTACATCATGGTTTTAAACAATGTGCTTTATGAATGTTTCAATGATTTTTTTTAAATAACTTTTATGTCTATATAACTTTAATGTTATTTAGAAGATTATTATTTGCAGTATTTCTACATTTAAAAAAACACAGTAGTTGTTTTACATACTGCTCTTACAATATAAATTTTAAATTAAACATAAAAAAATCATGGAAACATGCATCTTTTATTCAATGTAATGTAAAATCATCTCACATCCCCCCCAAAGAAAAACCGAAAAAAAGTGTTCCGTTTAAATTTAAATGCATTATTCTATCATTTTAGTTGCAAAATCATAAAAATGAAATATTTAAGAGATCCACCGTCTTATTTTACCAAAAACACTAGCACAAAAACACAAAAATATAATTTTGAACACCCTGAAGTAATTGCTTTTGATTGCATTTTGCGCCATAATTTAAAATTCAAATGCGCTCATAAAGAACTGATGACTGTCATTTCTTAAAGTATATTTTGTTTTATTCTATATCTAAATAAACTCCATGGAGAGCGATTGTTTTCAAAGTAAATATATGTAGATTATGATAGGTTACTCTATTCAAAACGGATTGCTTTACATAGAAAAGTTTAATTTCTTTCGACGCAGATAAAAATAAGAATAGAATAGTTCATGAAAATATCTTTTTAATTTTATGTATATATAATACGGATGAATGGATACGTTAGTTTGTCATTTGTAAATATTTTTGTACATTTGAAAATTACATTTACTGGTGAATAGATATATATTTTTCTTTTTAGCTCACAGGCTATCATAGCCTGAGAGCTTATGTGCCCGCCCGTTCTGTATGTTCGTTCGTATGTGCGTAACGCGATAACTCATGATAAAAATATCCGATCCTCTTAAAATTTTGTATGTAGGTATATCCTGACAAGGCGCTTCCCTGATTAGTTTTTGAAGTTCATTCGATATGTATAAGAGGGGGAACGGGGGGCTCATGCACCCCGTTAGTTGATATAAATGGGATTTTCATGCAGAATTAAGTTTTCAAAATTTAGATTAGGATCATTCTGATGAGGCGATTCCGTGACTGTTATTAGGTGTTCATTGAATAAGTATAAATAGGGGGAACAGGGGTTCTAATGCCCCCCCCCCGTTAGTTTATATAAATGGGATTTTCATGCAGAATTAAGTTTTCGTTCAAAATTTAGATTAGGATCATTCTGATGAGGCGATTCCGTGACTGTTATTAGGTGTTCATTAAATAAGTATAAATAGGGGGAACAGGGGTTCTAATGCCCCCCCCCCCCCGTTAGTTGATATAAATGGGATTTTCATGCAGAATTAAGTTTTCGTTCAAAATTTAGATTAGGATCATTCTGATGAGGCGATTCCGTGGCTGTTATTAGGTGTTCATTGAATAAGTATAAATAGGGGGAACAGGGGTTCTAATGCCCTCCCCCGTTAGTTGATATAAATGGGATTTTCATGCAGAATTAAGTTTTCGTTCAAAATTTAGATTAGGATCATTCTGATGAGGCGATTCCGTGACTGCTATTAGGTGTTCATTGAATAAGTATAAATAGGGGCAACAGGGGTTCTAATGCCTTCCCCCCCCTCTTAATTTATATAAATAGGTTTTTCAAGCAGAATTTTCAGATTTCGTTCAAATCTCTGAATAGTTTTGGAAGTTTAATGGTTAAGTATAAAAGAAGGGGATAACTCCTTTTAAATTATATAAATGCTAAATGGGTTTTTATTAAGAATTATCTAATTTGCTCTGAATTTTGGATATAGATTTTTTATATGATAAAGCATGTCTTTGATAGTATAGGAGGTTCAATGATTAAGTATGAAAAAAGAGGAAAGGGGAGAGCTGTTTCCCCTTCTTAATTTTTTTTCGAACGGAATTAACCCTTGAAAATATAAGGCTTTAATGTACAATTAGTATTTGTAGCCTGTGAGCTCAATGCCATCAGTTTAACTGGGCAGTATTCTTCATTTTAGATTTTACTTTCCCCTAAAAATATTATAAAAATGGTAACTTTATGAAGTTAATGATCAGTTTTTAAGAAACTAACTGTAACACAGTTGATACGTAATTTGTTTGCTTGTGCTTACTCTAAACAAAGTACACTAGTTTTAGAAAAAGCTTCTAATATGTACATTTGTACTTTATATTTGTGCAATTAAAAAGTATTTTTCTTCTTTTTTTGAAGCTTATTGTAGATCACGTTTGAGATTTCCAGAACCTATACAATAATACATTTTTAGCATTTTCTATAGTTACCCATACGAAAATGCCCCTTAGATTCTATAGAAAAAGTTTTATAGTTTCATGTAGAAATATGGCCCGTTTATTCTATAAGCCCGTTTGAAAATTTATAGAAATAGTTTTATAGAAATGTTTGTAGAGAGAAAGTGTTTAATAAAATTTAAAATGTCTGTAGACTAGAAATTCCTGTTGAATTTGTACAGATACTTCTATAGTTTTATAGGTTTAAAGTTTTATAGATTCATGTAGAAATATGGCCCGTTTATTCTGTAAGCCCGTTTGAAAATTTATAGAAATAGTTTAATAGAAATATTTGTAGAGAGAAAGTCTTTAATAAAATTTTAAATGTCTGTAGACCAGAAATTTCTGTTGAATTTGTACAGATATTTCTATAATTTTACTAGCTTGTAGAAATACAGGTCATAATTCTATAGGATTCTAATAAACTTTTTCTAAAGAATTCTAAAATCCCTTTTCGAAAGGATATAATTCATATGAATACTTTCACGTTGTATTAAATCGTAAATAGATAGATTATAGTTCAAGCGATTATTTTTATTTTTCATGATGTTTGGTCGACTGTTTATGATTGTTATTCTTGCGTTTAGTTTGAAATCACAATCATTAATTCATACGTTGTTACTTAAAGTAAAAATTTTAAGTTACACATTTTTCACAAAGCATGCAAATATGCATATTTTATTATACATAAATGGAATTCATGATAAATGTTTGTTTACAATAACATTTTCATATAAAAAACCCTTTTACGATAATTTATTTCTATCTTTGTAATTCAAAAATGATTAAATTTTTCCTTTTGGAATTTACCATCGTATTTTATTCGAAACAATCTATGTAATTGTAAACAACCAAAAATAATTGCATTTGATTATTGTTTGGGCTTTAATTTAAAAATCAAATGCACTCGTAAAAAAACTGATGACTCTCAATTCTTAAAATACATTTTTATTTTTATTCCATCTATAAATGGACTTTATGAAGAGCTATTGCTTCCAAAGTAAAAATATTTAGATTATTCTCTGCTACAAAATTAAAAAACAATGCTTAAAAAATATTACTTTGTGTAGTAAAAACCGAATTACTTATGATGCATATCAAAATTTGAATATAATAACAGAAGTAATTTATTCCATTTTTCAATATTGGATGAAAAAATGGAATAAATTACTTCTGTTATATTTAATTTACCGACTGAAAAATCGTGTTTAAAATTATTCTATGAATATAATAGTTCGAGAAAATACTTTTTTTATATATAATAGCACGAATGACGGGATATATTAGTCTGTCATTTGTAAATATTTTTGTAAATTTCAATATTATTTTTGTTGATGAAAACTGATTATATATTTTGTCTAGATTTCGCTGTAGAGCAAAATATTATATATAATGCCTACTTTATAAAGAGGGGGATCACATATCAAATTTGATATAGCACATGCGATACGTAATTAGTTTGCTTGCGTAATACTTTAAATCAAATGCACTATTTTTAATAAAAGATTCCATAATGCATCTCTGCACGCCATATTCATGCAAATCATATATATTATAAAGCACAAGTTCTGAAACTTCCAAACGAGTGTTTTCAAAAACTACCCGATGGATCTTTTTGCAGATTATATGATTCGATAGGAAATATTTTTGCGAAGGTTTATGATACAAATATACAGGGATAACTCTGATTTTTCGTACTAAATTTCGTATTTTTCGGTTATTTTTGACGGAAGGGTTGCAACAACTAATTTTTTGGCGATAATTATATTTCAAAAAAGAAATGAAATGCTTTCTCTAATGGAAAGTAATATAAACATTTCGGAAAAAAAACTGTTAATTCATTGATTTAAAACAAATAATGATAAAAAGAAAAAAATCCGTTTAATGCAAAATAATATTATGAAAGGAAAATATTTATCTTTAACGAAAAAAAAAAAAGAATATTTATAATATTTAAAAAGTAACTCAATGTGAAAGAAAGTTTTGAAGAGACACAATATTTGGCTATTTATTTCTTTCGAGCCAGATTAAAAGAAAACAACATTTCAAAAATTTCATTAGGTAAAACATAAGTATTTTTTTTCTTTCTTTTTTTAAAAATATTTTTAAATCTAATTTTCCCGTTATGTGTTTTACAGGAGAAACTCGCAGAATTATTTATTTATTTATTTTTTTTTTAAGGCTCTAATTGTTATTTGTATGTTGTTTGTTCAATTGGGTGTTTCAATCTACTTTTGTCGCCAATCAATGCAATTCTAAACCACAAAAAAAAAAAAAAAAAAAAACAAGACGGAGCGATGTTCGCGAGAACTATTTTTTTTCTCTCTCTCTTTTAATGAGAGCATTTTTAGGAAAAAAAATTACATTTAACTTAAATACATATATAGCAATTAATACCACAAAAGTGAATAATATTTAAATTTTAGGGTAAACCACACATACCCTAAAATACATAGGTTCCACATACATAGATATTGTAAAATAATTTAACTGCAACGTTTAAATTTTTTTTTGGCACAGATATCTCATACGCCCTACATTGGTGCGATTTGTCTCTTACGCCAATACCATACATGCATCTGGATAATTAACTGACGCCAAAGTGTCATTATTTTGCTTGATATGGCAACCCGGATGTTATTGTCTATTTATTAATAAATTGTCTATTTACAATTTTTTTCTTTTTTTTTCCAATTATATAAACTATTTTAATCTAGGGACATTTGTCATACATGCACCACATTTGCGCGACTGCAATCAAATGGCGATTTTATGCCTCACTTTGTAACCTGGCTGTTGTTTATTTATTAATATTTTTTTTATTTTATTTTTAAAGGATATAAATAGTTTTGTTTTATAATTATTAACTAAATTTTTTAAATTTATTGTTATTTTCTATTTAAAATAACAGAAAATAATTGTCAACTGTATATGTAACTGGTATTTGAAAACAAAATTTTCTCCAAATCGGCATGAGAAAAAAAAAAAAAAAAAACGCGTTAATGTGGTGCGTATATGTTATGTATAAATAGTTTTCACTATACTACAGTATTTAAACATGCTGTATAAATAACGATTATTGTTTTTTCCAAACATGTTTGGCACAGATATTATATACACACTGAGGTATCTGGCTATCGCCAAAACGGCGTTATTTTGCCTGATATGGTAACCCAGCAATAGTTGTTTCTGTATTAATAAATTGTTTATTTACTTTCAATTTCTTTTTAGAAATTCTATAAATTGTTTTGTGCTATAGTAACTTTTTTTATTTATTAATATTTTCGTTTTAAAATAACGAAAATAATTTTTTTAAATGCACATTTCTTCGGTATTCTAAAACGAGGATTTTGCCGCATTGGTATTGGAAGGAAATCTTGCAAATTCGGGTTTGTGCCGGAGTTTTTTGTGAAATATGATATTTTCAAATGTAAATTGAGTGCTACTTGATTAAAATGTCGGCCAGTTTCGCCAAAGTATTCAAATTTACATAAATTCATTTTAAATAACGAAAGAACAATAAACATAAATAACAAATACAAATTAAAAGTCGAATTAAAAAGCACTTATGACGTAAAAAATACGTGTATCACGTGTAATATCAATTGCTATCATACTTACGATCATCGATTATTGACATTTATCCCTGTAATCTGCTATTAATTTTTTTCTCGACAGAATAATCAAGTAGTACCGTACATTGTACAAACTCCAGTTAATATTGTAAAAATAGAGCTAAATAACTAAATTTAGGTGCAAATGCACACACCCATGTTGTAAGAAAGAGGCGCAAATGTCATATATGCACCACGTTGGGGTGATACATTTCTGGCGCCACTTTAACGGAAACTTCGTTTTCAAATGACAGATACATTTCTATTTTCTATTTTACTTTTCTATGTATAGAGCATAACATTTTGTATCATTTTAAAATGCAAATGAAAGTAAATAAATAGTTCATTAATAAATTAAAAACAAAGCAGTATTACCATAAGAGGCATAAAATTTTCATTTTGTTTCAATCACGCCAACGTGATGCGTATATGACATCTGTATCGAAAAATGAATTTCACACATTCAAAAAACATTCACCTTACTTTTCTAAGGAAAACTTTATTTAACTTTATTTATTCTGCTGCATTCCAAAAACGGAACCCTGTAATAGATTTGTCAAGAGCAGATGTACGTTGCGAAATATAATATAATATTGATAGAGGATGTATTAAGGTTTCCACAGATACCCATATCCTCAAGTTGAGAAGGTTAGAGTTCAAAAACTATGAAATGAAAATGAATCCCTTGAAAATTGTTTAAATTCAATGGTCAGTCTCAGCGATCCTAATGCTCGCTATTTTAGAAGTATGGTGAATAGACAATATTTAAATTGCTCTTTTCATAATTGTCTCATTTATCTATCAATCTCTACAATAAATAATCAACTGAAATATTTTTTTCTTAAAAGCCCGAATTTTATCGAATGCATAAGCTGATACAACAACATAATATTTTATTATTATTTTAATATATTTTGGCGTCAAAATATATTTTGGCCTTGATTCCATTGTTGTTGTTTTTATTTTTGGCTCAGTTTTGTTTTTTCTAGCTCGCTGAGTTTTGCACTGATGAAGAATCTCGACAGTAGATTCGAAACAGCTGTTTGCTAACTTTTAATGCATTTTGGTGAATTTATAATCGTTGGTTATCTATCTTCAAATACAATGGCGTTTTTTATGATTTTCAGAAATGTGAAAGAGCATTCGAGGTGAAGTTGCTTTAAAAAATACAATCATATTCAATATTTTGTTTGATTCATGTTTTGTTTTGCAAAGTAGACCAGCTCAGCGGGTTTAGCCTGCTAGTGTAAAATAAATTATTATAAAGCTCATGATAAATCATGCATTAGATTTCCAGAAACATGTAAAATAATTCATTTTTATCTTTTTCTGTAAAATTAAAAAATATATAGTTTAAATACTTATAAAAACTACAAAATGGTACATCACAGTTATAACGATTTTTTTTTTTTTGTAATCTCTCATGATACTTGGTCGATTACCACCATCAGTCTTCTTGCATTTAATTTCAGAAAATAAAGAAAGAAATAAATTTTACAGGACAAAAAGCAGTATTTGTTTATAGAAAAATAAATCTAGGTTTAACGCGTAAAATTTTACTTTATTTTAATAAGATATTTTCTATAAGAACATACTTGTACCGTAGACTGGTCTTAAAAAATGTTACTGGTCTTAAAATTTCAGGATATGTACGACTGCTGTGTTAGTATAAGTTTCAAATTACACATTTTATATAAAGCATGAAAATATGCATCATTTATGAAACATAATAGAATTAGTGACAATTTCTTGTTTATGAAAAAATCATAATAAATAACAGCTCGTACTGTTTAGATAACAATAATTTCTTTCTGTCTTTGCAGTTAAAAAATCATACAAACTTTCTTTTAGTCCATCTTATTTACAGTTTTATTTTATTCAAAACAATCTATGTAGTTTTTAAGCAACAAAAAGTAATTATATTTGATTATATTTTGCACTGTTATTTAAAATTGAACTGCAATTATAACGAAAGTGATAAGATGAGAATAGAAAGAAAGTAATTTCTTAAAATACATTTATTTTTAGTCCATACATAATTGGACTTTATGGAGAGCGATTGATTCCAAAATAAAGATATTTGGATTATGCTTTGCGACTCTTTGAAAACATTTTTTTTTTACACAGTAGGGGGAACTGGGGGACATTGATACAGCTTTTTTCAAAAAAAAAAAAAATGGGTGTCTAGAAAGCAGAAATTTCAAGTTATTTTTCTATGTGATGTCAGCAAAACCTGTGTAGTTTGTTATAAAAATGTACAATCGTTGTTTTACATATTATTTTTGCATGTAATTTTAAAGAAATCAAAAAAAGTAATTTGTATCAATGTGCCCCATCCCCGGGGCAGATTGATACACTTTGACACGTCTGGGAAAAATGGAGACAAAATAACACCAATGCATATTTTTCGTAGAAAAATAGTTAGCAAACCATTTTATATGTATTTATAGGCATTAAAATCGCACACAATTTATTTGTAAGCGATATTAAAGTAATCAAAATGAAATGTATAATGACCTAATGTTCTGGCTGTTCCTTGTCTGATTGTTGGCGGTGGTAACTTTGTCATATCTGACACTTCAACCCCAGAATTATCTTCTTTCTTAGGAAAGGTGAACGAATTACCATGTTTTCTGTTTATAAATTGGTTTACAAACAGAAAATAAAAAGGATAATCATATTAAAAATTATGTTTATAATATAATTATCCTGTACTGTTCTGCAGCTTTTTTCTCTTACTTAACATTTCTCATGTCGATAATACTTTTTTCTCTGGAGAATCGATATAAATTTGAGATTTGCCAGACTGCCGTCCATTTCTTTTATTAATTCTACTAGAACTAGATATTTTGTAAGTTTGTACGTCTTCTGTTTGCAAAAATACTATGAAATGTTCTATGAAATGTTCTATGAAATTAGAGCTATTTCACTTCAATAAAAACTAATAGTAGAAATTTTTGACAAAAAACGGTTGAATTAAAGAATGTATGATAAAAATAAAATAAAAAGTAATGAAAAAATGAACTAGAAAAGGATTTAGGTTATATAAATGTGCCCCGACAAAGACTGTATCAATGTGCCCCATACAGCCATTTTGAATAAAATGAGTCGCAAATCCAACACTTCATAATTTATCTAACAATAAAGAATGAGGAACTGACAAAGAGTAGCTTTACTTGCCAGAGAGGGTATTCTTTTCGGTTCAAAATACTGGAACAGTTGTATAATACCATTTCAATTGTACAGCTCAAATTTACTTTTGACCTACAAAAACAATTAATCACCCATCCCATATCATCAAACTATTGAATCATTCCAAAACTTTCTGTATGTAGTTAATTTCACTAGTATCACCTTTTGGAGCTGTTGTGAAACTTCCTCTAATGACCCTGTGTGCTGTACAGGGGGTGTATCAATGTGCCCCAAGTATCAATGTGCCCCAGTTTCCCCTATTTAAAAAAAGATTTATTTGTATAATAAAAGTTGAATTTCTGATCATGCAGATCAGAATATGAATATAATAGTTTTTGAAAACATTTTTTTATATCTTATATGAATGACGAGATAGATTAGTCTGTCATTTTAAACACTACCGTACATTTCGCAAATTATATTTACTGATGAAAATTGATAGCACGTTTATCAAGGTGATGATCACATTTGATTTACTAAAAATAAACTAAATATTGGTTTGCTTGTGGTTACTTTAAACTAAATACACTATTTTTAATAAAAGATTCCACTATGTACATTCGTACGCCATATTAGTGCAAATATAAACTAAATTATTCTGCAGATCAGATAAATCATGCGTTAGATTTCAAAACCTGTACAATAATTCATTTTTAGATTTTTCTATAAAACAATATCATATACTAGAAGATAGCCCGTCAAAATGACGTGTTTGCATTTTAAAGGATGATAAAAAAATTACAACAACTGTGGTCAATCATAACCACTTTAGGCTGAAACAA
This sequence comes from Maratus speculifer, assembly GCA_964019185.1. NCBI lineage: Eukaryota > Metazoa > Arthropoda > Arachnida > Araneae > Salticidae > Maratus > Maratus speculifer. Next base: position 429,902,069 of record OZ025291.1, read on the forward strand.
TTTTGATAAATACAGCGATTAAACTTCAAAAGGGAAAATCTAACCCCCCCCACAAAAAAAAAGAAAGAAAGAAAGAAAGAAAGAACGAAAGAAAATTTCAACAGAATTCTGCATTTAAAACTATAGCAAAACTATCTGGTAGATGGGAGTGGGGATTATAATGAAAATTAAAACGCACCCGCGGTTTGCTTAAATAGAAAGTTTTAATTAAAAATTGTTTTTGAAATCGTGAAAAGATTTTAAAGCGAAGTAAAATATAGTGACGTCATTTACAGCTCTCACTGTAAATCTGACCTATGAGAGCGCTCCATTACGATTATGGAACGGTTTCATTGGTCAGAAAATAGATTGAATTTGAAATCGGAGGTAACTTTTCACAATGTTTTTTATAGATTCGAAATTCTCAAGAGTCATTCACGGCTGTAAAGAAAAAAAAATTAAAGCAACCCGAATATAAAAAAAAATAACAATATTGCATTTAAAACGCACCTTCGCTTTCCTTTAATTTAAGTTTTAATTAAAAAGTTTTAATTAAATATACTTTTTGAAATCGTGGAAAAATTTCAAAGCAAAGTAAAATGTAGTGACGTCATTTACAGCTCCCACTGTAAATATGATCAATGAGAACGCTCCATTACGATTATGAAACGTTTTCATTGGTGAATGAGTTTCTTTTTCTCGTGGAAAGGTTGAACCCGGAATTGTTATACACGGAGGGGTTTTATATATATAATATGTACATAATTTAAGTACCGGTACAAGATAAACCGCATCCCTGTTTTGCCGGTATGTCGAACGGGCAAAACACTCATTATTTGCCCGTACCACGTATGCACTGTAAAAAATGTCAGATGTTTCTGATTATATAAAAATGTACTGTAATCAAAAACGAAAATATACAGTGACCTCTTCTAACTCACCTGAGGTTTCGAAAACCGCTCCTTTCCCTTTAAAAATCCCAGAAAACTATTTTTTTTTTCAAAATTTAAAGAATAATTTATAAAAAATAATTTTTATTAGCTGCCCGTCCTTTTCGGAAACGTTTCTAAGTAGCTTTTACAGTACAATAATCACTTTTCTCAAATCAAAATATCACTTTTTCAGATTCTATGAATTCTCAAGAAACATTTTTAGCTGCATAACTGATTTTGTGCATGAATTGTGGCAAAATAATGTTAATCTTCATAATAATGTTAGTATTGTTAAGATTGTATGTTTATCTATTAAACATGTTCTCTGAATATCAAAATATTTTCGTATGAATTCGTAGCATCCGAAAAAGTGATATTTTGATTTGAGAAAATTATTATTGTACTGTAAAAGGTACTTAAAAACGTTTCCGAAAAGGACGGGCAGCAAATAAAAATTAATTTTTATAAATTCTTCTTTAAATTTCGAAAACAAATAGTTTTCTGGGATTTTTAAAGGTAAAGGAACGGTTTTTGAAACCTTAGGTGAGTTAGAAGAGGTCACTGTATATTTTCGTTTTTGATTACAGTACATTTTTATATATTCAGAAACATCTGACATTTTTTACAGTGTGGGAATCCATACTCTAATCATAACTTATTATTCTTTCAGTAAAATTTTATTATAAGTTTTGCATTATTTAACTCAAGCATAACTTTAATTTAATTAGGAAAAAAATATCTGTTTTGAAAAACCAGTAATAAAGCAGTAAAAATTCTGCAAAGGACATGAATAAAAATATGCATTATTTTAAAGTTTTTTTTTTTCAAAAATTAGTTAAGTGTTTGAAAATTATATCACACTTCTAACGATTTGTTTTATGTATCATGATATTTGGTGGACTATAATCAAATAAGTAATTTCGCGTGTATAAGCCGCAGATCAAACAATTTTTTTTCGACCCAGAATTTTTTAAGAAACAAATATAACTAGTTAGATCACCTTAAATATTTGCCTTCAATCACTAAATAAAATTTCTGGGTCCAAAAAGAACTGTTTGATCCGCGGCTTATATACCCGAAATTACGGTAAATATTTTCGTTTAACTTGAAAACACGAAGTCTTTATACGTTGCTGCTTATAATATAAATTTTAAATTGCACATTTTCAATTAAGTGTTAATTTGGGCATCTTTTAAAAAATGGATACTACTTGGTTATCCCGTTAAACATTTTCGCCAAATTATAAAAATCGCCAAACTAATAGTCAAGTTATACATGTTGACATAATTTTTTTTTAATAACCGAAAAAACAAACAAATTAGTAAAACATGAATAAAAATACAAATAAAAAATGAAATTAGAAACAGCTTGATGACGTTTTAAATATGTGTATCGTATTTAATGTCATTGAATGCAGCATTCACATTCATCCATTATTGTCACTTAATCTTATAATTTGGCGATAGATTTTTAGTCGACGGATTAGTCAAGTAGGACCAAAAATGCAATGTAATGATATTTTTTGTTCATAAAACGCATATCATACCAAAAACTACCTTCATAATAATAATTTATTTGCCTAGTTAAATAATTATCGTGTAAATTGTCTAACCATTCAATCCATATATTCGGGATGCGAAATTATAGTGTATCGTTACGAATATGTGAGCTTTTTAAATAAATTTCAATGGATTATCTTATGAAAAATTTATGAATAATGCAACGGACAATATCCAAATTAAAAAGCGCGTGATACATTTAGTTTATTTTCAATAATTATTTATTCCGCTTTTTCACGTTCATTGTATTTGTAACTTTTATTTTATATTTGCGTTCTGAAGATGACTATTAATAAGAGTTGAAACTTGTAAATAAATTGTTTTAATGTATTTCAAATGTTTTTATACAATGCCTTATAAGCAGTATATTTATTTATAATGTATATTCTTATTTTTATTGTAGAGTATATATTATTAGTATTACGATGTAGTTATTAATGGACGTAATCAAGACTTACTAGTGCTATTTTTCACGTTTATATGCCTACTAATAAAAATAACTTTAAACTAATTCTAATAATTGTTTAGATTTTCTAGTTGAAAGTGACTGATAAAGTTCCTGAAAGGATCTGAAAAAGCTATGAAATCATAGAAAAAGCTGGTAGAACCAGAGAGAAAAGTAGAGCTCGATCTAAAAAAAAAATTACAGTAAAAATTCGGAAGTATTTTCAATCTAAAAAAAATGTGAAAAAAGAAACGGAATCAGATGATCTGTAAAGCTTATGAAATAACCAAAATTTTTGTTTGCTGAAAATGTGGACTGAGCTTTACTGGTGCCTTATATTCAGAATTATACTATTATCCAATCAAAATGATTACTGAGGAAAGTACTCACTTAATAGAATGTAATAATATGTTGTCCCAAATCAATTAAGCTCCACAACGCTGAACAAATATAAACCATGAAGTAATAATTAAAGAATAACAGTAATATAATCAGGTTGTTGAGGAATTGATGTAGCTAAATATGTCTGAACACAAATATATAGTGTATGGTTGAATCGTATATGTTCGAGGTTTTGAGTTTACTTAGAGCATTGATCTTCCACTTATCAAAATCTCTGGAATGGAATTGCGTCCACACTTTGTACTGAACGAACTGTTCTCATACTTCATTACACCAGCCTGTAACATATAGTTATGAACCAGAATTTTAAAACTGGTTATGGATAATTGAAATACGGAGTGAGTTAAAAATTCCTCTTTTTCCCTGATTGATTCTAAGGCACCAGCAAAGCTCAGTTCTCAATTCAAATAAAAAAAAGTGGGTTATTTCATGAGGTTTACAGATCATCTGATTCTATTTTTTTTTCTACGCACATTTTCAGATTGAAAATATTTCCCAATTTTTAGTGTAACATTTTTTTAGATTGAGCTCTTCTTTTCTCTCTGGCTCCACCAGTTTTTTATATGATATATAATAGTAGATGAAAATGTTTCTTTTATCTAATACAAATGACGGTACAGATTATTCTGTTATTTGTTAATATTTTTTAATATTTTGAAAATCATGTTTACTGATTTGAGAACTAATTAATTATTATTATTATTATTATTATTATTATTATTATTATTATTATTATTATTATTATTATTATTATTATTATTATTTGATATCTCTTTACTCCAAAACATTACGTGTGATGACAACTTTATCAAGGTGATGATGACATTTGAAAAACTGAAATAACACAGGCGATATGTAATTTATGTGCTTATGGTTGCTCTAAATCAAATACACTATTTTAAACAAAAGATTGCACTATGCATGTTTGCACAATTACACGCCCCATTTATGCAAATATAACGCAAATTATTGTGCAGCTTATGATATACATTCGATTTACAGAAATCTGTACTATAATTCATTTTTAGCTTTTTCTTTAAAATTATAATATATATTTATAGATAATTTAAATACTTTTGCGAAGTTAAAATCTTTAAAAAATTGCATCACACTTCTAACGATTAATTTTATTTTTCACGATATTTAGTCTACTGTAACACGCGCTTTCCAAAGGAATAAAAGAAAAAAAAATAGACTCACGCGTCACGTGACCTGAGTTTTGCTAAATTAAAAAAAAATGTAGTTGTAATATTTCTCGTTTAAAAGAAATCTGGCAACACTAGTTCTATTAAAAAAATGTTCTTTTCTTAGTGATATTCGAATGTTGGTTAAAAAACTGTGGTTTATATCTTGTGATGATGGCGTGCGCCAGAATTATGTAAAAGCTTTATTTGTATATAATGTGTGTGCGTTAGTGTTATATTTGTAAGTGTCGTCTTTTCAAGTAATAAAAAGTTTATAAAGAAGAATGCAGCCCCGAGATATTTATTAAGATAAGTTATCACTTCTTTCTTTCTTCTCTTCTACATTTGTAAGACGACTTCTTACAAAATGGCTGCCCAACCTGGAGCCCTTACCTGGAAATAGTTTGATTTGTTCTGACATCTTCTTAATTCTACAAATGTTCGATGCTTCTAATTGCGATATGTTATCTACAAGTAAGAAAGAGGAAAAAGGAAATGGCGCGAAGTCTTTCCAAGGTGTTTCACATCTTTGTGAATCTTCTAAAGCTTGATATATATATTTTTTAAATTGTGAAATATGCACGAAATAAAAATGCATGCATGTTTAATGCAAGAAAATGGCACGAGCAGTCGTTGCTCGTTTGTTGTGAAATGTGTTCTTCAATGCTGTGAAAAAAAATTTCCACGGAATAATCATATGCCAAGCACCATTTTTATTTGTTTGCGATATATGTTCTCGAAATTAATCTTGCTTCGATAACGCCATTTATATTTGTTTGTGAATTCTACGTTTTCTGTGCTTTTAAAAACTTTCAGTTCTTGTGCCTGCAGGTGTAACTCCACAATATTTATTTAATCTTCAAGTTACTTTCTTAAAATGGATCCATAATTTTATCAAAAGAATGCATTCTTTCCACAAGTGTCTATATTTTGTTTTCTATTTGTAAAATTTTTGATATTTTTAGTTTAATTTATTGATTTATTTTACAGTTCATTTATATATTGTGTAATTCCCCTTCCCTCCCCATGCTTATATTTTTTATTCTTTTGTTTATTTTCATTCTCTGCATGCATGTTTAATTTTTATCTTGATTAAATAACAACTTTTCTTACTTCGAATAAAAAAAAAAGAAAAACAATTTAAAAAAAGGGTTGATAAATAATGAAATAAGCATTTATTTACGTTGATATTATTTTTCTTTTTTTTTTACAAACAGGGAATTAAATTAATGGTGAAAAAAATATATTAAAATACATTGATACCATCAATACAAGTGTCATACGGTATGTGTTTATTAATTATTTTTTTGTTTGTTTTGTTGTTGGTTTCGCAAGGTAACAGAATTTAATTAGAAATTTTATTTGTGTGTTCTATTGTTAGTTGTTTTAAGCATTTAATTTAGAGTTCCTGATATATTGTGAAATAGCATTGAATATGATTTTCAAAACAGATTGAGTAAGTTTTTGCATTTATTTATTTTTATGAAATAAGACTTTCTTTTCTTTTAAAGTTATATTGAAAAAACTATATTACGTAGTCTTGTCATGATAATATGATAATGATATTGATTGACATTTTAATTATTCAGATATGTTTTGACTTATTTAGAACATTGTTTATGAATGTTGCCAACAATTCAGTACTAGTTTTATATCAGTTAAAATAATGTTTTGATTAAATGACACGTAATTTAAAGTATATTTTCTTTCAAAAAAGAAATAAATAAAATTAAATTAAATTAAATTAAAATAATTTAAATTTTAAAGATACTTAAAAGTTTAATGAAGTTTTATTATTTTAAAAGTATATTTTCTTAACGTTAAAGTTCACTGTTTTGTTTTATTGATGTCTTGTTTTTATGAGTTGTAAAGCAAAGCTCACGTCTGGGGAACAATTTATTTAAACGAATTTTTAATATTAGTGGGTATCTTGTTGTTTGCTAAATTTACAAATGTCCGAGCTCAATAAAGCACGAAAAGAAGACCTGTTTCAGGTCGCTTTAGAAATGAATTTAGATGTACAACCCTCTATGACTGTTGTCACATTGCGTGATAAGATTAAATCCTCTCCCTCGTATGAAGTTGATTTCGTAAATTCGTTAATCAGAAACCAAATTGCGACTCGCGAGGAAAAGCAAAAAGCAGCTGAATTAGAACAGCGTAAATTAGAAGTAGAAGAAAAACATCGTTCGGAAGAACTGGAATTAAAAAAGTTTGAGATGAATTTTGAGCTTGAGAAGCTTAAGTTACAGGCTCAGAGCCAAAGTGTTTCCAGTGGAGCGGTAGGTGGTAATGCGGCAGGGATAATGTCTCATCCAGAGAGTAAAATAGATATCCAGAAGCTGTTGCCTACATTTAAGCCAGAGACAGATGATGTAACATTGTTTCTGGTGCTCCTGGAACGACAGTTAAAGCTTTCGAAGGTACCAGAGCACCTCTGAGTTTCTTATTTACTAAGTGTTATACCCTCTTCTACATCTACGCTTATTGCTCGTGAAAAAGAAGAAAACGCTTCAGATTTTTCACATGTTAAAGGTCTACTTCTAAAAAGGTTTAAAATTAGCGCTGAAAGGTTTAGGCAGCTGTTTTTCACGCATTGCAAAGATAAAGAAATTACTTGGAGAGATTATTACTTCGAGTTACGTGCTTATTTTGAAAACTGGCTTAAAGAGTTAAATGTAACGTCTTTTGAAGCTCTTCAGGATCTGATCATAGCGGATCAGATGAAAAGGCGCGTGCCTGTCGAATGCTAACAATATATGTTAGAAGATTGGGAACATTTAAATTCACCAGTCGACCTTGCCGGAAAATTAGACGCGTATTATACTATCAGGTCTACGTTTTCTAAAAAAGATTCGGTTGTACCCCAGGAGAAAAAAGAGTATTTTCGCCGAGAAAATACATGGAAGCAGAGTAAGCCTCCAAAAGAAGACAGATCTTCCCCTAAATTTGCTAATAAACGTTTAGAATCCGAGATATTCTGCTATGGTTGTGGCAAAGTGGGATTTATAAAGAAGAAATGCCCAGATTGTTCCGCTACGGTTAAGAAGCAAACAGTGCAAGCTCAACGTCTTAAGCTGTATAGCTTAAATACATCAACAGTTTCAGTTCTAAATGTACCTATTACGATCTGCAATAAGAAGGTGTTAGTCTGTGCAGATAAGGAGCCAATCGTTCTATTGCAGGAGAACGAATGTATAAATTATTTTTGAAAACTGGTGTTGCATTGAATCCCCATACTCATGATGTAACCCTGGCTGACGGAATTACGATGGCTAGAGAAACTTTGTCTGCCACTGTGCCCTTAGAAATTGAAGGCCGAGTTTTCAAAACGGAGTTTATTGTTTTACCAAATGCCAAAGGTAATAGAACCCTTTTAGGAATGGATTTCCTTCACAATGCTAACATGATGCTTGATACCGCTAAAAAGACATGGCATTTTAGTGATAAACCTCATAAAGAGTTTGATTTTGTGGATGAGTACGAAGAAGAAAATAGTACGTCTGCTGGTGCTGTCGAAGTTAGCCCATATGCTTTACGTGAAGACGAAGGCAAAAATTTAAGTCCTGATGAAAGGGAAAGACTTAATGATCTCCTGAAAAAGTATGAAAAGTGTTTTCAACCAGGGGGAGAGACAACCCCATTTGTTGAGCATCGTATCAATACAGGTGATAATGCTCCTGTTGCTGTACCACCTTATCGAATGACTCCTGCTAAAAAAGAAATTCTTAAGAAGGAATTAGATAATCTTCTAGCTCAAGGAATCATAGAAGAATGTGAATCACCTTATGCTTCGCCTGTGGTCCTCGTACCAAAACCCGATGACAGTGTAAGATTATGCATAGATTATAGAAAATTAAATGAAAACACAGTAGCAGATAAATATCCATTACCTCGAATGGACGACCTTTTACATGAAGCCTAGCATACTCCTTACATGTCAACTATAGATCTTCGTTCTGGGTATCACCAAGTCCAAGTCTATCCACCAGATTAAGATAAAACTGCTGCCTATCTACAATTTGGCCGAGAACTAAGAACAATCGATGATGTGGTAAACGATTTCAAAGCTGTTGTCGAAAATGACAATTTCGTTCCTGAAATAACCCCATATCTTAAACGACTTGCAAATATTTCGAAAAGTGTGAAGGAACGTGTTGAAATGAAACAAGATCAGCGAAAGAAATATTATGATAAAAATCGTAGACAGGTATATTTCATGCCTGGTGAAAAAGTATGGGTTAACCTACACCCAGTGAGCAAGGCAAGTAAAAATAAAACAGCAAAATTTATGCCTAAGAGAGATGGGCCATACATAATTTTGACTCAAAAGTCACTAGTGACATATGACATTGCTAGTCTAGAAAATCCTACTGAACGAATTGGATCTTACCACGTTTCTGCCTTGTTGCCTTTCCAAGAATCTGAAACTATTCCAGTTGCACCCTTGAGAAAAAGAGGAAGACCAAAAAAGCATCCTGTTTCCTCTCCGAGACGTAGATCGGAAACAGAGGGGGAGGATGTAACACGCGCTTTCCAAAGGAATAAAAGAAAAAAAAATAGACTCACGCGTCACGTGACCTGAGTTTTGTTAAATTTAAAAAAAAGTAGTTGTAATATTTCTCGTTTAAAAGAAATCTGGCAACACTAGTTCTATTAAAAAAATGTTCTTTTCTTAGTGATATTCGAATGTTCGTTAAAAAACTGTGGTTTATATCTTGTGATGATGGCGTGCGTCAGAATTATGTAAAAGCTTTATTTGTATATAATGTGTGTGCGTTAGTGTTATATTTGTAAGTGTCGTCTTTTCAAGTAATAAAAAGTTTAAAAAGAATAATGCTGCCCCGAGATATTTATTAAGATAAGTTATCACTTCTTTCTTTCTTCTCTTTTACATTTGTAAGACGACTTCTTACACTACTATAATAATTAGTGTTCTTGCGTTTAGTTTGAGAACACAAAGATTGTTTATAAGTTACTATTTAAAATATAAATTTTAAACATCACATTTTCAACTAATCATTAAAATGAGCATCTTTGAATAAATGTAATGGAATTCAAAATATTTTTTTTATTAAAAAAAAAAACTTTTCAAACCAAAGAATATCATGGAAGTTCTCGATAACAATAATTTCTTTCTTTCATTGTACTTTAAAAATCATAAACATCATTTTTAAGAGCTTATTTTATTCCAAACACTCTATATAATTTTTTAGCACCGTAAAGTAATTGTATTTGATTGCATTTTGTGTTGCAATTTAAAATTCAAATGTACTCATGCAGAAGTAATGATTGTCATTTCTTAAAGTACATTTATTTTTATTCAATATCTAAATGGACTTTATGGAGAAAGATTACTCCTAAGGTAAAGATTATTATATTATGCACTGCTACTCCATTCTAAAAAAGTACTTAAAAAGATTACTAGATATAATAAATGTATTTTGTTCAGACGCAGATTGAATTATTAATGTTATAGTTCCTGAAAGATTTTTTTTTTTTTTTAATACCGTGCATGCTAAATATGAATGAATGGATACATCATTTTGCTATCTGTAGAAAAAACCTAAATTCTACAAATGGTATTAATGAAATAATGAATACAATGAATACAAGTGGTATTAATCAAAACCTGGTAATATACTTTTTTATATCATTTTGATTGCGAAAAACTATTATACCAAACAGCCATTTTATTTTCGTTTTAAAAACAAATTAAAGCCGTAATATAATTTTAAATTGAATAAAATACATTTAAATTTAATCAATGACTTAAAAAAACCTTCTAGAAAAGTGTTGTATACTTTTTTACTGCAACACAGCTAATCACTCATACATTCTAATGTTCGAAGTGCCAAAAATCTGCGTACAACCATTGGGTAAAGAGAAATTAATAGAGTGGAAGTATAATGTCTTGGGGGTGATGTCAAACACGTATTCCTAAAACCCGCTCATTAAATCAAATTAAGCACAAACAAAACAATTATTTGATTATTTTTATCATATAACTTTGAAATATCAATATAGAAGCATCATTTAAGATTTTGCTTGAAAAGTTAAGAAACTTTCGTTAATATTTAAATATCGTCTGCACTCTGAAATCAAGGTTTTAGATTAATATCTGTTATTTAAGTTTTCATACATAATTTTAAACGAATGTTTTCTTCAATATATTCTATATACTGACATGCAATTATTAATATATTGTTAAATCATAAAAATTTTTCATCTACGTTATAAGGTAATATAAAATGTTCTCGAAAAAATAATTTTTTTAGTAATACAATTGTTAGTTGAAATCTAATGTTTTCAATATTTTATTTTGTTTTGACATTTAATTATTTTTAATTTTCCAATTTCAATTATTTTAAAAGCAAACTTTTATTTTAATAAATAATATGATAGAAAAAAGACCATTTAAAAAAATTACTATTTCTTCTTAAAATGTGCTTCAGCTGTAATTCATTTCTTTCAATTCATCTTATTGATAAAAATTCCCTTCCTCGTACTTTTGATTGGGTCATTAAAATTTGAGCAATAAATGGTTTCATATTGCAAACCTTTTTTGCGGCTTATTTCACCTCCACCTAACTTTTTCCTCCATGGCGTACAACAGTTGTGATAAAAAATCCTCAGTTAAACTGACAGTTTGCCAGTCTATGAATTTTAAAGACTCTCACCATGAAAAAAAGAAAGAACACACTCTAATAAAGAAAATATTCTCACCATGGAGGAATGAGAATGAGGTGGAGGTGAAGTAAGCCTCAAAAATTTTTGCAATATGAAACCATTTATTGCTCAAATTTTAATGTTCCAAACAAAAAGATATAGAAGGGATTTTGCATTATAAGACGAATAGAAAGAAATGATTTACAAATGAGCATTATTTAAGAAGAAAATAGCAAATTTTTAAAATGGTCTTTGTTCTATTATTATTTATTAATATAAATGTTCACTTTTAAAATAAAAGAAATTAAATAATTGGCAATAATTAAATGTCAAATTGAAATTAAATAAGATATTGAAAACATTTGATATGAATAAAAAATTGTATTATTAAAAGTTTTCTAATTTAATGTAATTTTAAATACTTTATAACGTAGATGAAAAATTTTTTATGACTTAATAATTGCATGTATATAAATATTTAAAATATGATGATGAAAACATTCTTTTAAATTTTTGTATGAAAACTTAAGTAATAAATATTTATCTAAAATATAGATTTCTGATTGCAAACGATTTTTAGATACTAACAAAAGAATGTTATATTTTCATGGAAAATGTTTAAAAAATTTTCTATATTGATATTTAAAACATATATAATAAAATAATTGATAAATTCTTCCCGGTAAAGCGATAAATTTGTTCTTTTTTAAAAAAACGAGAAAAAAAAAAACACGGGTTTAAACCTGTTTCAATTGATAGGCGTATCAAAGCACGTGGTCTTGTTGGTACTTAATTGTACTTAATGTAGAATTACTTTTTTAGCATCACCCCCAGACATAATACTTCCACTCCACCTATCTCATTCCTCCATGAACTCTCACTTTGGAAATGTTAAACACAAATATGTTTCTTTAATTTTGTCCCAGCTTTTTTAATTATTTCTGCGAAATTTTTATGCAACCAACCAACCATAAGGAAATGAACGGTAAAAGTAGAAAAAAAGCGATTTTTTATGAATTATTGGTGATTATCTTTGGAATTTAAATAATTACTCAGTTAATAATTGGAATTTCGAAATTCTGAAGCTCAGGTGCATCAGGAGAGATTTGGGGCTACCCTGAAAAATTTTTTGAACCTCGTACATGTAGATTTTGCTAGCCATCGCAGACACACAGACACACACACATACTCAGACAGAGCGTTTTGTTCTTTTATTAGTATAGATAATATGAACCTCGGAATGTTTTAGAATTCATTTGAATTTACTTTTGACAAACATTATCATTAACATACAAGCATTGTCGTTAATAATACAGATATAACATAACGAAATTCCATATAGCAGCGTGGGAATTTATAAAAAGATAATACGTGGAGGCATAGTAAAGTTTCAATAACTGGATAATATTTTTTAATGCTAGATCATGCCACTTTTCCAAAACTAAAATATTGTTCATACGATTTGATAACATTTGAATGAGAATTTTACAATAATGTGTATTTAATAAAAAAAATAATACTGCGAATAGAGTATAATTAAAAATCATTTTCAACTAATAAAATCAGCCTACACTTTAATGGAATTCACAGAATGAAATAATATTATCAATTAATTTACTTTCTAAATTTTATTAACATTTTCCAAAAATATTTTTACTGCTCTCAAAAAAAAAAAAAAAAAAAAAAAAAAAAAAAACGGTAGAGAAAAGATTTTTAAATATTTTGATTATCTCAGAAATTTGTTTCTGGAAAAGTGAAGGTGAAAAAAATCACAGATTCACGGAGGTTTTTTTTTTTTTTTTAATTTAAATGTAGCATATAAAAGCAATGAATAAAATTAAGTAACAGAGGCTATACAAATAATATGTAAAACACTATTTTCATTTTTATAAGGAAACAAATAGAGCAATAAACATTAGATTTTTACAGAATGCTCTGGAGTGATAACTTTAGAGTGGATATAACGCCGATAATATTAGGCGTAATTAAGGAGGAATTCGGGAGAGGGCACCAACAGGTTCTAAGCAGTAGGACTTAATTATTATAAGTAAATGTCAAGTAAATAATTAATAATGTTGCATAAAATAGGCACCATAAGAAATTTGGGTACTACTGGGATATTCCGTATTCCCGGTATAAAAAAAAATTATCGCCAAACTGTAAGATTACATGCCAATAATGGATAATTGTAAACGTTACATTCACTTGATATTAACTACGATACACGTGTTTGTTATGTCATCAAGTGATTTTTAAATCAAATATTTATTTCTATTTTTGACTATGTTTGACTAATTTATTTATTCTTTCATTATTTAACATAAAAATTCCATCAATTTATATAATTTGGGGAACAGCTTGGCGATATCTATAACTTGGCAAAATTGGTCGACCGGATAACCATAATGTATCTTTTTTTTTTTTTTTTTTTTTTTTTTTTTTTTTTTTTTTTTTTTTTTTTTCTAGAATTTTTCTATTTAACTTGCATAATAAATGTACCTTACTTATTCACATGCCGATCATAGAATATAAGTTTCATTTCAGGTTTAGCTTAACTTAAAGAAAAAAGCTTTATCAATAGATAAATGCATTTATTAAAAATTGGGATTATCAAAGATATCAGGAATATCTTGAAATTTTTCAGAATTAACTTTATATTTCCTTCATAATATAGCATGCATTCAATCCTATTGAAGATAATTATATTTAAAATCCGAGCATCGCTACATAAATATATATTAAGCGTATAATTACATCTGAATTAAAGCTTTCATTATTTACACTAGTGAAAAATGCTCCAGGGAGCAGTGCAAAAGCAGAATATGATTTTAATTGAGCATTAAAAAGTAATGGACAAGTTTATTTTTTGGAAAAAGTACACAAACATTTAAAAGTAATGAACAAGTTTATTTTATTGAAAAAATGCCCAAGCACTTAAAAGTGATGGACAAGACTTGAAACTGAGTCAAGAACTAGTAAATAATTTCCTCAACAGACTTGAAAATGGCTGATCATGCTCTTATGTGACAAGCATATTCAACGTCCTTTTTTTTATCCCTGTCTATCTTAGTATAGGCATGTTGGCAGAATCTAACACTGTGCTTTAGAAAAACTCAGTTTTCACAACAAGTATTAGATACAGTATCTATATTAAACACATCCTGGCCCCTCTTTAACAAAGCCTTGATATTACTGCTTTGCACTGTATTTACTCTTATCACAACCATTTTTTGCACGCAATCTTATCACTAAAAAACAGTTTTTCTATCCAATCTTTTTGCTAAACATTTTTAAGCGGATTTTTATTAGCAAAAGATAAAATAGTGCTAAAATTTTTATATTTTCATAAGTAATCGATAAGTTTATCAAAAGCACTGTATATTTCAAGCAAATTTTGATTTTAATAAAGTATAATACCTGATAAGCACGTAACATGTACAACCAAACAGCAACTGCTTTTCCATTTTTTTATGTACTTGGACATAATAAAATTGCCATAAGAGTTACTACTTCACAAGTAAATTGTTAAGGAGCAACATGTGGTAGTGGTAAATTTAGCTACTTCATCAAAAACTTGCTCTGAAAGTTCAGCTTTTATAGAGCACAATGTTATATTCTGATAACGTGTCAATACTAAGATAGACAGGGATAAAAAAAGGACGTTGAATATGCTTGTCACATAAGAGCATGATCAGCCATTTTCAAGTCTTGAGGAAATTATTTACTAGTTCTTGACTCAGTTTCAAGTCTTGTCCATCACTTTTAAGTGCTTGGGCATTTTTTCAATAAAATAAACTTGTTCATTACTTTTAAATGTTTGTGTACTTTTTCCAAAAAATAAACTTGTCCATTACTTTTTAATGCTCAATTAAAATCATATTCTGCTTTTGCACTGCTCCTTGGAGCATTTTTCACTAGTCCTTCTATTTTTCCATATTCCATAGGGATACTGCACAACTTGTTTTGTATTTTATATATAGAAAACAAAATCTTATTTGTATTGAAATTAAAAAATGCTACATACTCTAATACTCTGGTGTTACAAATTTAAAAAACTTTTTAAACAGGTTTTTCTATACCAAAATTCTACGGTGGTTTTCAAAAAAAAAATAATCAGTTTTTTACTAAAGTGAATAAAATAATAAATCCTTTCAAAGAATAGATTTTTCATTCAAATATCCATTATTTTTGCCAAAAACAGGAACTTTTTTATGCAAGAGTAAAGTTTGATACAAAAACCATGCTTCTTTTTTTCTTAATCCGTATTTTTTAAATGTATTACATTTTTACTGCTTACCTTCTTTTAATGAAAGATTTCTTTTTTATACAAAAAAGGATAGTCTTTTTGAACATTCAGACATTGGATACTCTTCGTCTGGTATTCTAAAAAGTGGGTTGACTTTGATGCAACGTATATCTGAAATTCCCTCAGATAAGCACTATCAAAGAGACAGTGCAGTAATCAGTCAAAGAAGACTGACAGAAAATTATCATCATCGAGAATTCTGAGACAGCAAAACTGCCCTCAGCTGAGACGAAGATCACTACATTTTTAGGCAAAAATGTAGGTAACTGCACTCAGAACCTTGGTTAGCTCCATTAATGGCAGCTAGGATACCCATAGCCATACCCATGTTACAGTTACAACACATAATGAGCATGTAAAAGTAGAGTATAAGTACCACTACCAAGATAATTTCCATCAGGTGCCCTATAATAGCAACACCATCAGGGATCCTTCAGGTGTCCTTCTAGAAGCAACACCATCAGGAATTTAAACCCCCGCATGGGGGAAGGAAGCCTCTACATAGAGGCAAAAAGACTTTCATAATGAAGGCCTGTAAGAGCGGCTGTGCCTCATGACCGGCACCCACTCTGTGTACTCTTTGGTCCATGAGTGACTCTTGGTACACTCCTTTGAATTACTGTAAACAGGCATGCATAGGTTTTCCAGGGGAATGTCTCAGCAAAAAGTCTATAGATAAGTTTAATTTAGAAAAATTTGAAATCTATCCAAAATAAACAAAAATATGTATAAAATTTGAAAAGAAAAACATAAAAGTTTGTTCCCAAAACAGTCTAGAACATTTATGGTGACAAGGGGTGGTAGAATTTCCATGGTGCATGGTTTACTTCTAAGACACCTACGTGCATTGGTCAAAACAGAAATATTCTATAAATCGATGAAGTGAGGATGCAGCAAAAGCGTCAAATTTTTTACAGTGTATGCAAACAGCAATAAATTTTTTTATCCTTTAACCCTTTGCGCTCTGGTGTAAATTTCTTCAAAATTCCAAATGTGACATTCGCATCAGTAATTCTAAAAGAAAAAAACATGTTAAAGATATACACGAAAAAATGCATTAAACCTTTTTCAAATAAATCTGGTCGAATTTTCTGGTGTCGTTGTGACAATTCGGAATTAAAATTATGTAGTAGAAAATTCTACCATCAGAACTGAAAAGGTTAAACGTGCAACGATGGTACTGAAGTCTAAAGTATCGATCGGAGCAACATCTGCGGGATTTCCTAATGCATTGTTTAGATTAGCAAAAGTTGTGCAGTTTTAGAAAAAAATGCAGATGTCACTGTTATCTTTAGATTTCATCAGCATTGTTGCATATTTAAGGAATACAATATTTTAGCGCATTTTTTAAGTATTACTGAAGTACACCGTTAAAAATTGGACCCATTTGCTGCAGCGTCACTCCACAGCTTTTATAGAATACCTCTTTTATGACCAATGAGAATGCTCCATAACACAGTAAAATAACCGTTTTCTATAAAAGCGGTGGAGTGACGATGCAGCAAATGGGTCAATTTTTTAACAGTTGAAGCCAATATCTACACTATACACTGTTTACAATTTGACCCATTTTCTGCAGCGTCACTCCACAGTTTTTATAGAAACCTCTTTTATGACCAATGAGAATGCTCCATAACGCTGTAAAACAACCGTTTTCTATAAAAGCGGTGGAGTGACGATGCAGAAAATGGATAAAATTTTTAACAGTGTAGCCAATTTTTACACTATACACAGTTAAAAAAATTGACCGATTTCGTGCAGCGTCACTCCACCGCTTTTATAGGAAACGATTGCTTTACTGTGTTATGGAGCATTCTCATTGGCCATAAAGAGATATTCTATAAAAGCTGTGGAGTGACTCTGCAACAAATGGGTCATATTTTTAACAGTGCACTGTTAAAAATCTACTGCATTTTGCTGCAACGCCCTCCACCACATGTATATAATATCTCTATTCCAAAAAATGAGAAAGCGCCATTTCACGGCCAAGTAACCGTTTTCTATACAAGCAGTGGAGTGCGTTGCAGCAAAATGCAGCAGATTTTTAACAGTGTGCATATCCTTGGCGCTATAGTTTACAGGAGTGGTACATTGTTCAAAATTTGAAACTTTTGCTGCATCGCCACTCCATCGCTTTGATAGAATATCTCTATTTTGATCGATGAGAATCCTCGATAATGCATTTAAGTAATCGTTTTCTACTTATCTACTATATCGTTTCCGTATATTTATTTTTTCAATCAGCACCAAGGTGCGCACTTTATTAGAAAACGCGCTCTATTAGAGGGCGCATTCTACTAGAATAAATACGGTATATACTTATAGTAAATACACTTTGTTAAAGTACAGGGCCCCAATATTTGACAGGTATGCCAGGCATTTTTGCCATTGATGTCATTGTGCTAAAAACAAAATATAAATAAATGAAAAAAAAAGGATAAAATATAAATTTGGCATGGTGCAAAAAATTGCCTAATTTAAAATTAACCCCTTGACAGTTAAAGCACTTCTATTCATAAAATACTAAAATGATTGAATGACACCGGAATTACAAACAAATTTATTTCATAATATCTAAATGTTTTTTGTTTTGTTTTTTTACGTTCTTTGTCAAATTAAAATTTTCATTTAAAAATTCCGGTGTCAGTATGGCATTTCGCAATTCAAATTAAGTGGTATTCTGGGCGCGTATACGCGCTTATAACCACGAAAGGGTTAAAAATCAAATTTGATAGCCACCAGGGCTAGACACCGTGCATAATTATTCAATAAATGATTCATTAAAAAATGACAAAAATCAATATGTCAAAAATTTCAACAAAAATTCATAATTCGTTAAAAAATTAAGTTAAAAATAAGAGAAAAAAAAACATTCTGTATTTTTTTATACTTAATCGAATGGTGTAACTGGTTTTTCTCTCCAATGATCAGAAGTACCTTAGATTGACCTATTCTTTTATTTCATTTTGTAAAAAAACTGTTTAACGTAAAGCTATGAATTTTTGCAGGATTAATTAGCATTGCAAAATCTTTAAAATAAACTTTACCGCAACATTCTGTCTGCAATAGAACGTTAGATATACCCATTTATGACCAAGTTTGGAAAATACGCAATTTCAGAAAAACCGCCCAGCGAAATAACGTTTTCTCGATGACTACCCCGGGATAAAAAGTTTGTCTTTTGTTTAAAAAAAATTAAGTTTTTATCTTTAGTAGTTTTCGAGAAAAGTGCTGTGACACAAAATTTGTGTCCGATTTTCAGAATACTCTACAGTACACCTACAGTATGCCATAAAAAAAATAATTTTTGTGCTATGTTGTACTTCTTGGTCAGACGAACATTTAAAAAAAATCATCAAAATTGGGTAAGTATTTAGTTAGTTATTGCAAAAAGAAAAATTGAAAAATCCGTGTTTTTGCGGTTTCCTATGCTTAAGCATTATCGCTCAATCATATTATTGTTGCGCGCTGCCGCGCGCACAATGATTTGTGAAAATGTGCGGATTTTAAGCTATCGAATTTGAGAGAGTCTACTGCATAAGAAAATATATTCATTAAACAATTTTTGATCTACTATAAAATCACTGTTAGTACTTTTTAAAAGTAAAACCTCTCTTAGAATGCACTAAAGCAATTGATTATGTATTGCACATATAAATGCGCATATAACTATAATTTAATATAGAATAGCAACAATTCTTGGTTACAAAATTGTAAAATACTAAAGTAGTTTCTTTAATAAATTGAAAATCAAATTTAAGAAATACAATCAGCTGGCACTAAATGAATGTGAAAAAAGTATTCAAACCCTGCATTAATAATTTTTATCACACTACGAAAAAATGTTAAAAACTAATTTACTTTCTAGACTTTATTAATATTAAAAAAAAATATTTGTAGAAAATATTTTGAAATATTTTAATTATCTCAGCATTTTGCTTCGCAGGAAGTGAAGGTGGTGTAAAAAAATTCAAGGATTTATAAAGGTTTCGTATTTAATTTGGTATATAAAAATATAAATAGAAATATGTTATAATTACTGTAAAACCATTGTATAATTATTGTAGAAAATATGCAGATAATGTGCATACGTTATTTTTGATCATATATGAAATAATGGAGTTGTAAACACAGATTTTTATGGAAATTTCGGAGATAATAACACCAAGAGCTAAAATTACGGGTAATTA
This sequence comes from Maratus speculifer, assembly GCA_964019185.1. Classification (NCBI taxonomy): domain Eukaryota; kingdom Metazoa; phylum Arthropoda; class Arachnida; order Araneae; family Salticidae; genus Maratus; species Maratus speculifer. The sequence continues at coordinate 429,921,735 of OZ025291.1, forward strand.
TGAAGGAATCCGAACGATGACACATACGGGTTCTAAGCAGAAGGTCAAAAAATAAGTCAATTATTATAAGTAAATGTAAGATAAATAATTAAAAATTTTTAATTAAATAGCACCTTAAATATAAATTTTTCTCTAGAATATATCGACGCAAATTTTATCATAAAAGTATCCTGCTAAATCACATGACAATCATAGGATATATAAAAGTTTTATTTCAGATTTAAACAAAAAAGCTTTATCAATGCATAAATACATTTGGTAAAAGAATGTAACTGCCAAAGATATCAGCAATATCTTGAAATTTTTATAAGTAAATTTATACTTCCTTCATGATACAGATTGATTTCAGTCATATAATTGATTATAAAATTTAAAATTCAAAATTATTGCGAAATTATGCAAAAAATAGAGTATATAATTTTGAAGATTTGTGGATTTTACGGTAACGGATTTGAGTCAGACCAATGTACAAGAAAAGTTAAATTCATATCACCACTTGTTCCTTTTGATCTATTATAAAATCATTGTTAGCACTTCTTAAAAATTAAAGTCTCTTACAACTTATTAAAACATTTCATTTTCTAATTTACATACAAGTACGCATGTAACTATAATTCAATATAGAGTAACATCAATTCATGGTTACAACATTGTAAAATACTAAAAGCAGTTTCTTTAATAAATTGAAAATCACGTTTAACTAATCAAGCAGGTGGCAATAGATGAATGTGAAAAAAGTATTCAATCCCTGCATTAATAAATTTTCTCACACAATGAAATAACGTTAAAAACTAATTTACTTTCTAGACTTTATTAATATTTAAAAAATATATTTGTATTACTTTCAAGAAAATTTTCTAATCAACATAGTAAAAAATTGTTTAATTAAAAAGCTGGTTAGATAAAATATTTTGAAATATTTTAATTAACTCGGAAATCTGCTTCGCGGGGAGTGAAGGTGGTATAAAAATTTGCAAGGATTCATAAAGTTTTTTTTATTAAATGTGTTATATAAAAATTATCAATAGAAATATTTTATAATTATTGGGTAACAGAAAATATGCAAATGATACGTAAAATACCATATAAGAAATAATGAAGCTGTAAACACAGATTTTTATAGAAATCCTGGGATAATAGCACCAAGAGCTAATTTTACGCGTAATTATTAAGGAACACATACGGGTTCTAAGCAGAAGGTCTAGAAATGATTCAATTATTATAAGTAAATGTAAGATAAATAATTACTCATTTTTAATTAAATATGCACCTTAAATATACATTTTTTTCTAGAATATGTCTATGTAACTTTTAACATAAAGATAACTTGCTATATCTCATGACAAACATAAGATATAAGAAAGTTTTATTTCAGATTTAGCCAGATTTAAACTAAAAACTTTTATCAATACATAAATTCTTTTGATAAAAGGTTGTGATTGCCAAAGATATCAGCAATATCTTAAACGTTTTTATAAATAATATTATACTTCCTTCATGATACAGCATGATTTGAGTCATATAATTGATTATAAAAGTTAAAATTCGGAATTATTGCGGAATTATATAAAAATAGAATATACAATTAAGATGACGTGTGGATTTTTTGGGTAACGGATTTGACACAGTCTGCTGTACAAGAAAAGTACTCATTCCACCCTCTTCTCCTTTTTTTCTATTATAAAATTATTGTTAGCACTTTTTAAAAGTAAAACGGCTCTGTTGCGCATTATCGCTGCTTCCATGGTTTAATTTAATCGTTTTTACATTGCGCCTCACGCAAACGATAAAACATTTTTTTTGTTTAAATTTTGAATTTGCTAGAACATTTTTGAAAATAACTGTTTTTGATCTAGAAAATGTTGTATGAATTTCATTTATATGTTATATTGAAGAAAAAATATGTAATGTACACAAAAATGACATTTTTTTGTGTTGTGAAAGTAAATATATGTGTTGTGTTTAATAAGTTTTGTGATTGAATTTACTACAAAAGTATGAAAATTCATCTACTTAAAATAAAGAACTAGCCTGACCTCCCCTATATAGAATAATACCTAAGCTTAATACATTAATGCTGTAGTTAAAACATTTTGATTTTTGAAAATGTACATTGATAATTTACAAATCGATATAAATAATATTGAAGACGTATTTTATTAAAATGGATAGATTCAATAGTCTCTTATGACTTATTAAAACACATGATTTTCTAATTTACATAAAAATATGCATGCAACTATAATTCAATGCAGAATAACAAGAATATTTGATTACGTAAATCTTTAAATACTAAAAGCAGTTTATTTAATAAATTGAAAAATACTTTCAAGTAACATAATCACCCGGCACTAGATGAATATGAAAAAAAAAAGGATTCAGACACATCATTAATAATTTTCTTCACACAACGAAATAAAGTTAAGAACTAATTTACTTTCTAGACTTTATTAATATTTTCAAAAAATTATTTGTTTTACTCTCAAGAAAAATTTTCTAATCAACTCGGTCAAAAATTGTTTAATTAAAAACCAGGGTTAGAGAAAATATTTTGAAATATTTTAATTATCTCAGCAATCTATTTCGTAGAAAGTAAAAGTGAAGTAAAAAAAATCCATCGATTCATGAAGGAGTCTTTTTACTATATATAGCATTTAAATGTTATAAATAGAAATATTTTATAATTATTGTATAACAGAGCTATACAAATAATATGTTGAAAGCTATTTTTATTCATATGAAAAGTAATATAGAGCAAAAAACACACATTTTTATAGAAGGTAATAATAACGCCAGGGAGGGTGATAATGCGAAGTGTTAATATTACGCGTAATTATGAAGGAATCCGAGAGATGACATCTACGGGTTTTAATCAGAAGGGCTTTAAAGCATTTGAATTACAAACAATATTTTAAAATTAATTTGTTCCATATGCTTATCGCTAGAACACGCACGTAAGATTCAACGCTCTGTCTAAAATCTGCGAGGTCAGTTCCATGATCTGAAGACTATGTATTTATAAAGAAATATACTTTGTTTATTAGATAAATGTACAGTGTATTTCATGTATTTACAGTTTACAGTTTAAAATATACTGCGCATAATGTATACCAGTGTAATAACGTCATCAATTGGTGTTATTACCCCGGTTCATCCTCTTCAGTGGGAAACTACATTTTTTATTTAACTTTGTAGGTGCGACCATAATTATGTAGATACGTAGCCCCCGAATGTTGTCGTTCAGTCCGTCCGTCTGTCCGCAAATAACAACGCAAAAACTAGTCAATCGAATCGTTTGCAATTTAAAATATATAATTATTACATAATTTTATTGAGTCATTTCAAATGTTTTGAAAAGCGGATGTATAGTTCAATTACAGGAACAATCAAAATTATTCCGTTACATTACGTTTAATGTGAAAAAAAATAAGTGTATTTTTATGGTGCTTTTACTTTCGAATGCAATAAAAGTATATGCATATATGAGGTATATACTATAATATACATGTTGACAATCTCTGGTAGAAATAGTAACATATTTTTGAAAATTATGTTTTATGTTCTTTATATAAATGCATTTTTCTACAATTCATTATTTAATAAATGAAACTTACATTTAAAAAGATAATACCAGCAATAAATGAGTAGTTAATCTTTTAGGATGAGAGTAAAATAATAATAAAGATGATGTGAATCATATAATGTAATAACATACTTTCTATATTATGGAAAAACGGATGCTATGTAAAACGAAATTAAGTTATACCAAAAAGAATATTAATTATTTTTGTCTAAAGTAATTACTCTATAAAACTATCAGGATCTAGAATTTGATCTGAATGTAACAGACTTATATTTTTTAGTAAATTATATGATGTATAATAACCATTAAGTAAAATAGTTGTTTTTACAAATAAAATTAACTTACAACATCTTAAATATTTATCATTTATATGACAATATTTTAAGCAAGTAATAAATCAGAAAATAATATTAGATCCGAATGTAGGTTAATATAAAATGTGTAGACATTAGATTATTTATTATTATAATTTTAAAATTTGATTCAAATGCATTTTATTAAAATAACTTTGATGGAACATATTTAAAAGATAACACACTAGCAAAAAAATATTTACTAACTTTAAAACTGTCTAAAATAATAATAAATGCAAGTAAAACACACCATTCATTTATGGGCATTGCTTCTAAATCATGAACAAAATGCAAGCTTCTGAAAATGAAATTAAATATTAACAGCGGAAACATTAATCATTATTATGTATTTCTAAAGATTTCTGGTGCATTGAAATGCACTATATTTTAAGGAATGTGTTGTATTGATATACACATCAAAATTTGAAAGAAGAATATTATCGGCATATATTATGAGCTGTGGAAACAAATACTTACATATCTTATCTCCTCATGAAAGAGCCATAAATAACACGCTCTCGAAAACTATCATTAACGCCGTGATTCTGAACGTATCTTCAATAATACTTATCACAAGAGGGAGGTATCGATTATAATTCAAGCTCGTTTGTAATCGATTCTTTTCAATGAAGAGTTGAAAGTTGAAGAACTCCATTATAACCACAATGGAGTTCGATAACATATAGAAAAAGGAAGGAAAAGTAATAGCCATTGTGTATGGTGAGTCATGTATGGGAATCTTTCATACGCTTTATAGAGTTATTTGATAAATGACCAAAAAAAGCAAAGTAGGAGAAAAGGGAATCGGCATCAAATGAACAATATAAGATTTTATTTTTGAACTATCTTTTATTTATTTTTTTTTGTGCAAGCATTTATTTTAGCCTCAGATTCTTCTTTAAGATGTAGGGATTTGCTGAAAACGCATAATTTCTCAATTTTTAGCAATTTTCATCAAACTTGAAAAATGCTAATGCATTGGGCTTGTCAGTCCGACTGTCCACACTTCAACTCCCGTAAATATACTTGGATTTTCATGGAATTGATAAGACTTACTTTGGGTCACTGGAGCATGTTTGGTATTGCATATGAAGTATGTACGACAAATGGTTCGTTTACAGGGACACTAAAAAAATTCGATTACATTATGTTATGTACGTAAAATCGTTTGGAGAGCATTATAATGATATTCGTTATTTCAAATGCATATAAAATTGTACAAATCACGGAATTTCAGTACGATCAAGTTAATACAGAATATTTATAATCTTTGTTACTAATTTACAGGGACATACAAAATAAATCTGTGTCAATGCTGTCTTTACGTAATAATTGTTAGAGGTTACGTTTAAAATTCTGTATGTGCTTTTAAATTTCATTAGTTTTTTGCATATTAATTTTATATTTTTATAATTACTCTTTAAATTACTAACTTTAAAACAGTCTAAAATAATTATAAATGCATAGTAAAACATATAATCCATTTATGGATATTGTTTCAAAAGTATAAGCAAAATGCATGCTTTCGAAAATGAAATTAAATGTTAACGCCGGAAACATGAATCGTTATTATGTATTTCTAAAGATTTACAGCGCACTGAAATGCATTATATTTTCAAAAATGAGTTGTATTGTCATATACATTAAATTCGACTGAGGAATATTATCTGCATATATTATGATATGTGAAAACAAATACATACATATCTTATCTTTTCCTGAAAGATCCTTAAATAATAAGCTCTGTGAAAAATCATTAACGCCGTATCTTCAATTACTTATCAAACGAGGGAGGTATCAATTACAATTGTGGCTCGTTTGTAATCAATTCATTTGAATGAAGTGCTGAAAGTTGAAGAACTTCACTATAACTACAATATAATTCGATAAAAAATATAATGCGGAAGGGAAAGTAATAAACATTGTATATTGTGAGTCACGTATGGGAATCTTTCATACACTTTATGGTGTTATTTCGTAAATGACTAATAGGAGCAAACTAAGTCAAAAGGGAATCGGCATAAAAAGAACAATGTAAGATATTATTTTTCAACTAATCTTTTATTTTTTTCTGCAAGTATTAGTTTAGTCTTTGATCCTTATTTTTAATCTATGATTTACTTAAGTGCTAAAAACAATTTAATTTGACATTTTTTATCATTTTCTAACAAATTTCAAGAAATTTTTTGCATTCGGATTGTCTATCCGACTGTACACGCTCTAACTTCCGTAAATATATATAAACTCCATAAATTCTTCAATAAATTCTTGAATTTTTATGAACTTGATAAAGATTATTTAGGGTCATAAAAGGATGTTTGGTATTGCATATGATATATGTGCGTTTAATAGATCATTTACGGAGACACCTAAAAGAATTCAATTAGATATGGGTAAAATTCTTTGGAGTGTATTTTAATAACATCATGCTATTTAAACTGATACAAATCACTTAATTGCACTACGATCCCACTAAAATAGAGCATACATAATATATGTTATTAATTTACAGGGATATACAAAAGAAATTGCTTACAGTAAGTACTCTCGTCGCGTAGTAAATGCTGGAGGTTAAGCTTTAAAATTTAGTATGCGCTTTTAAATTTAATTAGATTTTTGCATATTATTTGTTATATTATTACAATTTAAATTATTAGCTGACATTCAAACAGATATTATAATATATTATTATTTTATATTACTCTTTAGTTAGTTAATAATTACTGTTTAAATTATTAACTAACTTTAAAGCAGTCCAAAATAATTGCAAAAGTACAGAAAAACAAATCATTCATTTATAGGTATTATTTCAAAATTATGAGTGAAATGCATTATTTCGAAAATGAACTTAAACGTTAACAGCGGAAACATTAATCGTTATTATGTATTTCTAAAGATTTGTGGTGCACTGAAATACGTAATATTTTCAATAATGAGTTGTATTGACATACGCATTAAAATTCGACTGAGGAAAATTACTTGCATATATTATGAGTTGTGGAAACAAATACGTACATATCTTATCTCTTCCTGGAAGAACCATAAATAATACGCGCTCTGAAACAATCATTAACGCCATGATTCTGAACATATCTTCAATAATACTTATCACACGAAGGAATTATCGATTATAATTGAAGCTCGTTTGTAATCGATTCTTTCCAATGAAGTGCTGAAAGTTGAAGAACTCCATTGTAACCACAATGGAATTCGATAAAATATATAAAGAGGAAGGGAAAGTAATAGCCATTGTGCGTGGTGAGTCACGTATGGGAATCTTTCTTACGCGTTATGGAGTTATTTGATAAATGACTAATAGGAGCAAAGTAGGAGAAAAGTGAATCTTGGTAAAATGAACAATGTAAGATTTTTTGTTTCTGGAAGCATTAGTTTAGTCTCAGATTCTTGTTTCAAATTTATGAATTACGTAATCGCTAAACATACACAATTTGTCATTTTTAGCAATTTTTTAATAATCATGAAAGGTACTTATGCATTGGGCTTGTCTGTCCGTCTGCCCACGCTTTATCTTTCGTAAATATACTCGGATTTTCATAAAAATGACATTTTTTTTATTGTCACGAAAGAATGTTTGATATTGTATTTGGAATGTATACATTGTAAACATTGCTGCAGTTATTTTACTGTAGCAGAGATTCAAGACAGCAAAAAACGTATTTCTATACTTTATTCCTATAACAATGAAGTTTGCCATAACATTGGCTGGTTTTGCCCGAAAAACACACAAAAAAAAAAAAAAAATTAAATTACCGTTAATGCAAAAAAGTTACATTTTCCGTAAATTTAAAGGCTAATTTACGGTAAAGTACCGTAAATTTACATATTTTTTACAGTGTACTATTAATGAATTATTTACAAGGAAACTCAAAAGAATTCGATTACATTTGGGTAAAAATCGTTCGGAGAGGATTTAAATGACATTAAGTCATTTCATATGCATTTAAAATGATATAAATCACTGAATTTCACTACGATTACGTTAAAACAAAGCATTCATAATTTTTGTTGTTAATTTACTTGGACATACAAAAGAAATCTGTTACAATGCTGTCTTTATGTAATAATTGCTGCAGATTACGTTTTTAAATTCCGTATGCTCTTTTAAATTTCATTAATTGTTTGCATATAACTTTATATCTTTTTATAAGTACTCTTTAAATTACTAACTAACTTTAAAACAGTATGAAATAATTATAAATGCATAGTAAAGAATAACATATATTTATTGATATTATTTCAAAATTAAGCGTAAAATGCATGGTTTCGAAAATGAAATCAAATACTAAAATCGGAAACATTAATCGTTATTGTGCATTTCTAAAATTTTATGGTAACTTGAAATGCCCTACATTTTAAAGAACGAGTTGTATTGACAGATACATCAAAATTCGACTAAATAATCTTATATGCACATATTATGAGCTGTGTAAATAAATACGTACATATCTTATCTCTTTCTGGAAGAACCATAAATAATACACTCTCTGAAACAATAATTAACGCGGTGAATCTGGACGTACCTTCAATAAAACGTATATCGCGAGGGAGGTATCGATTGTAATTGAAGGTCGTTTGTAATCGATTCTTTTCAATGAAGTGCTGAAAGTTGAAGAACTCTTTTATAACCAAACTGGAATTCGATAAAATATATAATAAAGAAGAAGGGAAAGTAATAGCCATTGTGTGTGGTGAATCACGTATGGGAAACTTTCATACGCATTATGGAGTTATTTGATAAATGGCAAATAGGAGCAAAGTAAGAGAAAAGGGAATCGGCATAAAATGAACAATAGAAGATTTGATTTTTCAACTTAGCTTTTATTTTTACTGCAATCCTTTATTTTTTCTTAGATTCTTCTTTAAGATGTACGGATTACTTAAATGCTGAAAATAAATAATTTATCAATTTTTAGAAATTTTCATCACACTTGAAGAATGCTAATGCATTCGGCTTGGCTCTCCGTCTGTCCACATAATTACACACGTAAATATACTCAGATTTTCATGAACCTGATAAAGATTATTTTGCTATTAAGTTATTTCAACTGTATTTCAAATGATATAAATCACTTAATTTCACTACGATCACGTTGAAACAGAACATTCATAATCTTTGCAAATAATATACAAGGATATACAGAAGAAATCTATTACAGTGCTACCTTTTCGTAATAATTATTAGAGGTTACGTTTAAAATTCCGTATGCCGTTTTAAATTTCGTTAGTTTTTTGCATATTACTTTTTATATTTTTATAATTACTCTTTAAATTATTTAGTAACTTTAAAACAGTCTAAAATAATTGTAAACGCGTAGTAGAGTATATCATTCATTTAAGGGCATTATTTCGAAATTATGGCCAAAATGCATGTTAACAAAAATAATAATTAAATGTTAACACCGGAAACATTAAACGGTATTGTGTATTTCTAAAGATTTATGTGCATTGAAATACATTATATTTTAAAGAATGAGTTGTATTGGCATGCGCATCAAAATTGAACTGATGAATCTTATCTGCATGTATTATGAGCTCTGGAAACGATTACGTACATATCTTAACTCTTCCTGGAAGAATCATAAATAATACGCTATTTGAAAGAATCATTAACGCCGTGATTCCGAACGTACCTTCAATAATACTTATCACACGAAGGAGGTATCGATTATAATTGAAGCTCGTTTGTAATCGCTACTTTTCAATGAAGTGCTAAAAGTTAAAGAACTCCATTATAACCACAATGGAATTCGATAATATATAGAAAGAGGAGGGAAAAGTAATAGCCATTGTGTCTGGTGAGTCACGTGTGGAAAACTTTCATACGCTTTATGGAGTTATTTGATAAATGACTAACAGGAGCATGGTAGGATAAAATAGAAACTTCATAAAATTAAAAATATAAGATTTATTTTTCAACTAATCTTTTATTTTTTGTCTGCAAATATTTATTTTAGTGTCAGATTCTTTTTTGAGATGTAGGGATTACCTTGATTGCTGGAAACACACAATTTGTCATTTTTAGCAACTTCCATCAAACATGAAAAATGCTAATGGATTCGGCATGTTTGTCCGTATGTGCACACTCTAACTCCCGTAAATATACTTGGATTTTCATGGAATTGATAAAGCTTACTTTGGGTCACCAAAGCATGTTTGTTTTTGTTTATGAAGTATGTACGATTAATGGTTCATTTACAGGGACACTGAAAATATTTCGATTACGTTATGCTATGTATGGTAAAATCGTTTGGGGAGTATTTTAATGACATTACGTTATTTCAAATGTATTTAAAATGATATGAATCACTGAATTTCACTACGATCACGCTGAAACAGGACATTCATAATATTTCTTAATAATTTACAGGGACATACATAGGAATTATGTTACAATGCTACTCTAAGTTTAGAATTCCGTATACGAGTTTAAATTTCATTAGTGTTTTGCATATTAATTTTTACATTTTTATAATTGCTCTTTAAAGTACTGACCACAGTACTTTAAAACAGTCTAAAATAATTGTAAATGCATAGTAAAACATATCATTCATTTATAGATATAGTTTCAAAAGTATAAACAAAATGCATGCTTTTGAAAATAAAATTAAATGTTAACACCGGAAACATTAACCAGTATTATGTAATTTTAAAGATTTATGTGCATTGAAATACATTATATTTAAAAAAATGAGTTGTATTGGCATGCGCATCAAATTTCAACTGATGAATCTTATCTGCATGTATTATGAGCTCTGGAAACAATTACGTACATATATTAACTCTTCTTGGAAGAATCGTAAATACTAGGCTCTCTGAAAGAATCATTAACGCCGTGATTCCGAACGTATCTTTAGTAATACTTATCACACGAGGGAGATATCGATTATAATAGAAGCTCGTTTGTAATCGCTACCTTTCAATGAAGTGCTGAAAGTTGAAGAACTCCATTATAACCACAATGGAATTCGATAAAATATAGAAAGAGGAAGGAAAAGTAATAGCCATTGTGTATGGTGAGTCACGTATGGAAAACTTTCATAGGCTTTATGGAGTTATTTGATAAATGAGTAATAGGAGCATGGTAGGAGAAACGGGAATCGTCATAAAATGAACAATATAAGATTTTATTTTTCAACTAATCTTTTATTTTTTTCTGCAAGTATTAGTTTAGTCTTTGATTCTTGTTTGTAATATATGATTTACTTAAGTGCTGAAAACAATTTAATTTTACATTTTTGGCGTTTTCCAACAAATTTGAAGAGGTCTTATGCATTCAGCTAGTCTGCCCGACTGTATACACTCTAACGTCCGTAAATATATATAAATTTCATTAATACTTTCATAAATTCTCGAATTTTTATCAAATTGATAAAATGTATTTAAGGTCATGGAAGCATCTTTGATATTGAATAAGAAAAATACAGGGTGGTCATAACAAAACTTTGCCGATATACGGAGCTGTAGCGGCCAGTCCGCTCAACCGATCGAAATGAAATTTCAGATATAGCTATTCAGAGGTATGAGCTCGAGATTCTGTGAACGACAACAAAATGAAGCTCACGATTACGGTTATAGTTACAGAAACTCAAAAATTTCCAATAGCAATGCCCTTTTTTTTCATCGCAAAATGCTCAGCGCATGCGAAAACCCTAAAGAGCGTTGAAACCGTACGTATATCGCAAGAAACGGACATGTTATGCACGCACAAAAAACCGTTCTGGGAATCCTCCCGAACATAAAAAAAACTCGATTGGGGCGCAAAGAGGAAATTTGCATATGACACAGAGTCAGTACACTAATCTCTGATTGCAATACAGATCGGAGAAACTAAAACTTTTATTTTGATTACACATTTTCTACATGGGTGTCAACACAGGCAATTAATGGTGATGGCACCCATGTGGAAAATGTATGAAGTCATTTTTGAAGTACATTATAATTAAAAGAATCAGCTCTATTGACATAAACATCAAAAATCGACAGAAGAATATTATCTGCATATATTACGAGCTGTGAAAACAAATACGTACATATCTTAACTCTTTCTGATAGAACCATAAATAATACGCTCACTGAAGCAATCATTAACGCCGTGATTCTGAACATATCCTCAATAATACTTATCAAGCAAGGGAGGTATCGATTATAATTGAAGCTCGTTTGTAATCGATTCTTTTCTATTAAGTGCTGAAAGTTGAAGAATTCCTATATAACCACAATGGAATTCGATAAAATATATATAGAGGAAGGGAAACTAATGGCCATTGTGTTTGTTGAATCACGTATGGGAATCTTTCACACGCTTTATAGAGTTATTTGATAAATGACTAATAGGAGCAAATTGGAGAAAAGGGAATCGTCATAAAATGAACAATATAAAATTTTATTTTCCAACAAATCTTTTCTTTTTGCCAAGTTCTTTTAGTCTCAAATTCTTGTTTGAGATGTATGATTTTTTAATTTCTGAAAACACTTAATTTGTCATTTTTTTAGAACTTTCCAATAAAGTAGAAAAAGTACTTATGCATTCGGCTGGTCTGTCCGTCTGTTCAGGCTCTAATTTTTGTAATTATTTTTGGGTTGTCATGAAACTGATAAAATGAATTTAGGGTCACGAAAGCATGTATGGTATTGCATATAAAGTATATACAATTAATGGTTCATTTATATGGACACACAAAAAGTATTCGATTACATTATTGTATATGTAGTAAAATCATTTGGAGAGTATTTTAATGTCAAATGTATTTAAATTGATATAAATTACTGAATTTCACCATGATAACGTTAAAACAGTGAATTCATAATATTTGTTATTAATCTACAGGGACATGTAAAAGAAATCGGTTACAGTATTGTCTTTGCGTAATAATTACTGGAGAGTTCGTTTTAAAATTCGGTATCCTCTTTTGAATTAATTTTTATTTTGCATATTACTCTTGAAATTATTATAACTACTGGTTAAAATATTAATTAACTTTAAAGCACTGTAAAATAATGATAAATGCATATCATTCATGTATGGGCATTGTTTCAAAATTCTGAGCAAAATGCAAGCTTTCATAAATGAAATTAAATGACAACACCGGAAACATTATTCGTTATTATGTATTTCTAAAGAGTTATGGTGCATTGAAAAGCATTATATTTTAAAGAAGTTTGAGTTTTATTGACATACTCATAAAAAATCGACTGAAGAATATTATCTGCATATATTATGAGCTGTGAAAACATATACGTAGATAGATTATCTCCTCCTGAAAAAACATAAATAATACGCTTTCTGAAACAATCATTAACGCCGTGATTCAGAACGTATCTTCAATAATTCTTATCACACGAAGGAGATATCGATTATAATTGAGGCTTGTTTGTAATCAATTCTTTTCAATGAAGTGCTGAAAGTTGAAGAACTCCAATTTAACCACAATGGAATTCGATAAAATATATAAAGAGGAAGGGAAAGTAATGGCCATTGTGTATGTTGAGTCACGTATGGGAATCTTTCATACGCTTTATGGAATTATTTAATAAATGACTAATAGGAGCAAAGTAGGAGAAAAGGGAATCGTCATAAAATGAACAATATAAGATTTTATTTTTTAACTAATCTTTTATTTATTTTTTCTGCAAGCATTTTTTTAAATCTCGGATTATGATATAAATCACTGGATTTCACTACGATCATGTTGAAGCAGAATATTCATAATCTTTGTTAATAATTTACAGGGACATACAAAAGAAATCTGTCATGATGTTGTCTTTATGTAAGAATTGTTAGAGATTATGTTTAAAATTCCGTATGCGCTTTAAATTTCATTAGTTTTTTTTTTGCTTTTTAGATTTTTGTAATGAGCTATTCCATTTCAATTCAGGCAGGCAGTATTGATATGCGTCAATTCACCATCACAGATTTTTTAAAAAAATTCAGTAGTTATAACTAAGTAAAACACAAAATTTCCCAAAAGGATTTTTACCAAAAAAATTTTTTTCTTCGGTTACAGCACTTTTAAGATTGTGATAAAATTGACAATTTTCAGAAAAACTGAAAAACGCTTCATTTTGAAATGAACACAATACCAAACATATTCAACATATTCAATCAATTTATTTTTTACAAATAGTTATTAAACTGAATTTTACTTTAGCACAGTTTTAAAAAATATTGTGACATTTTTACTTAATTAAAAAAAAAAATTAGATTTTAAGAACAAAAAATATAATTATTACTGTATTCATTATTTTTTTTTTTTCAGAATGAAAAAAATATTTTAAAGCTAAGCATTGATGGCAATCCAAAGACCTTTAATGGGAGTTTTAGAGCAAATTTTATTTTAACCCTAAGGTGCATACAATTTTTGTAATTCAATTTTAAATTATGCAGAATCTTGTAAAATCGCTACTTTTGAAGTGCAATTTCTCAAAAACACCATTTTTAAAAAATATGATAATATGCTCAATAGATACCTTATTAGTTTCTAATAAATACCTTACAAGCAAATCCTGTACTTTTGCTTAGAAATTTTTATATGATTTTTTGAAAATATCATGTTGTGTGTTTTTTTCAAAAACCCAGAAAGTCAAGCTCTTTCTTATTTCACTGAATTAATAATATGATTTCTACTGTTTAATGAAAAGGTAATACTATGCACATAATTATGCCAGATAAATATAAGCTAATCTTCAAAAATTCCTATTCATAAAATGTAAATAATTCAAACTCCCCTTTAAAAAAAGAAAAATCTGATTTTCTTTTCATTTTCTTTCCTTTTAGTACTCAATAATTAGATTGCTATTGAAAAGGTATATTTTTGCTTAGAGGAAAATATTATAAAACATTATTTTCACACTTTTATTAAAATATATTTTGGTATTCTATGATGATTATGTTTTAATATGTTCTAAGATGTACATATATACTAAAAGTTTTCTTTAATAACTTCATTGAATTTAAAAATTTCAATTTTTTGATCCTGACTTATTTCAATGTATTTTAACAGTACAGATATATTTAAAATTCTAATAATTTTCTTAATTAAAAAAATCAACATGAAGAAAGTTTTCTATTTTATTAAACTTCTTTTTAACAATTATTATCTTACAATCTACCATTTACTAATGCTGTATAAAAATAGAACATTTTAGTGAAGGAGTTTTTATTCAGAATTGTTATAATAAGAGCTATCCGAGATTCTGTCTGATTTGTTGCTGAACTTTCCTCTCTGTTAAAAAATATCATTCTGCTACATCTGGACAAAAAGATTACTCAAGCTTATAGAGCTAATAAAGAGAAAGAATATGCCAATGTAAGATCTATTGCTGGTATACCATCTAAACATTATTAAGGATATTGAAAATAATGAAGGTTATATGGGACGAACGATTAAAAATATATTGACAAAAGTTAAAACCTCCAGCCAAAAAAAAAAAAAAAAACAATATTCAATACATGATTTCCAAATTGGCGATTTCATTGGATGCATTTATGAAAACAATTCGTGGATAGGACAAATCAATGGTATATTACGAGAACTACATGACATTAAAGTGTCATTCATGTACCCCCATAATCCTGCTAAAGCATTCCAGTGGCCAGAAGAATCTGGAAAGAAAAAAAGATGAATGTGCATTAATATTGGAAAATGTGCTTCTAAAAATAGAAAAATCAGTTCCAATAGGACAATCTGCACAACTTCACACTTACGATGATAAGGAGTTGAAGTTAATTCAAGAAATTTTCAGTACCTAATTCTTCCGTAATGTATGTATCTGCATATTAATATATTATAACCAATACTACATAACAAAATATTTAACACACTGTAGGTGAATTTGATACATCTATGAGTATGGAATGAAATGACATATGATCAATTTTAATTTTACTAATGGCTGTATTTTATACAATTTTAAACTTAAGCAAATGGTTCGCTATATTTTAACAGTAATAATTATGTACCAGGGTTGTATTTTTTAGTTTGAAATATTAATCATATTACAAATTCGGTTAAATAAGAAAGAGCTTGACTTTCTAGTTTTTTGAAAAAAACACACAACATGTTATTTTCAAAAAATCATATAAAATTTTCTAAGCAAAAGTACAGGATTTGCTTGTAAGGTATTTATTAGAAACTAATAAGGTATCTATTGAGCATATTATCAGATTTTTAAAAAAATGGTGTTTTTGAGAAATTGCACTTCAAAAGTTGCGATTTTACAAGATTTTGCATAATTTAAAATTGAATTACAAAAGTTGTATGCACCTTAGGGTTACAATAAAATTTGCTCTAAAA
This sequence comes from Maratus speculifer, assembly GCA_964019185.1. Taxonomy (NCBI): domain Eukaryota; kingdom Metazoa; phylum Arthropoda; class Arachnida; order Araneae; family Salticidae; genus Maratus; species Maratus speculifer. Next base: position 429,937,985 of record OZ025291.1, read on the forward strand.
CTGCCATTAAAGGTCTTTGGATTGCCATCAATGCTTAGCTTTAAAATATTTTTTTCATTCTGAAAAAAAATCTTGAATTCAGTAATAATTATATTTTTTGTACTTAAAAACTAATTTTTCTTAATTAAGTAAAAATGTCACAATATTTTTTAAAACTGTGCTAAAGTAAAATTCAGTTTAATAACTATTTGTAAAAAATAAAATGACTGAATATGTTGAATATGTTTGGTACTGTGTTCATTTCAAAATAAAGCGTTTTTCAGTTTTTCTGAAAATTGTCAAGTTTATCAAAAACTTGAAAGTGCTGTAACCGGAGGAAAAAAAAAAATTGGTAAAAATCCTTTTGGGAAATTTTGTGTTTTACTTACTTGTAACTACTGTATTTTTTTGAAAAAAATCCGTGATTGTGAATTGACATGCCCTGCCTGAGCTGAGATGGAATTGCTCTAATTGCAGTTTAAATAACTAAGTTTAAAACAGTCTAAAATTATTATAAATGCATAGTAAAGCATATCAATCATTTATGTATATTGTTTCAAAATTATAAGCAAAATGCATGCTTTTGAAAATGATATTAAACGTTAACACCGGAAGCATTAATCTTTATTATGCATTGCTAAAGATTTATGGTGCATTGAAAAACACTATATTTTTAAGAATGAGTTATACGGACATACAGATCAAAATTCGACTGAGGAATTTTATCTACATATATTATGTGCTGTGAAAACAAATACGTACATATCTTATCTTTTCCTGGAAGAACCATAAAAAACACTGTCTCTGAAACAATCATTAACGATGTGATTATGAAACGTATCTTCAATAAGACTTATCACGCTAGGGAGGTCTCGATTACAACTGACGCTCGTTTGTAATCGAATCTTTTCAATGAAGTGCTGAAAGTTGAAGAACTCCATTATAACCACAATGGAATTCGATAAAATATATAAGGAGGAAGGGAAAGTAATAGCCATTGTGTGTGGTGAGTCACGTATGGGAATCTTTCACACGCTTTAAGGAGTTATTTGATAAATGGCTAATAGGAGCAAAGTAGGAGAAAATGGAATCGTCACAAAATGAACAAGATAAGATTTTATTTTTCAACTATTCTTTTATTTTTCAATTAAATTTTTTTCTTCAAGTATTAGTTTAGTCTTTCATTCTTGTTTGTAATGTATGCTTTACTTAAGTGCTGAAAACAACTTAAAACGACATTTTTTAGCAATTTCAATTGAATTTGAAGATGTCTTACGCATTCAGCTTGTCTGTCTGATGCTCGAAATTCCGTAAATATATATAAATTCCATAAATTCTCGAATTTTTATGAAATTGATAAAGCTCATTTTAGGGTCATGAAAGCATGTTTGGTATTGCATATGACATGTGCTACGATTAATGGTTAGTTAAATAAACACATAAAAGAAATCGATTACATTTGGGGTAAAATTGTTTGGATTGTATTTTAATGACATCAAGCGATTTCAAACGTATTTAAACTGATATAAATCACATAATTTCACTACGATCACGTTAAAATAGAGCATTCATAATATCTGTTATTAATTTACATGGACATACAAAATAAACTGGTTGCAGTTTATCTTGTAGTAAATATGTGTTATTAATTTAAATGGACGTACAAAATAAACTGGTTACAGTTTATTTAGTAGTAAATGCTGGAGATTACGCTTTAAGTATGCGCTTTTAAATTTAATTAGATTTTTGCATATTACTTGTTATATTATCATCATTATTCTTTACGCTATTAGCTAACTTTAAAACAGACTAAAATAATTATAAATGCATAGTAAAGCATAACATTTATTTATTGATATTATTTCAAAATTATGAGCAAAATGCATGGTTTTGCAAATGATTAAACCGGAAACATTAATCGTTATTATGTATATCTAAAGATTTATGGTGCATTGAAATACATTATACTTTCAAAAATGAGTTGTATTGACATACACATTAAAATTGGACTGAGGAATATTATCTGCATAAACTATGATCTGTGAAAACAGATTTTATTTTTTAAATACATTTCATTTTTAAAATTTAAAATAAAAAATACTTTTCTGAAAGAATCGTGTATAATAAAGCGCAAATTGTATCAGAAAATTGTTATATATGTTAAATTTTACTGTTATACAGTATTTTGTAAACTTCTCCAAAAATTCTTCCTTAGCCTATTGCCATATGAACAGAATTGAATAGTCCTAAACAACAAAGTTCTTTATCTTTGAGACAAGGAAATATTCCTTAAACACTAATTGATCAATTTGGATCAGTTGATGTGACTGACGTAAATGTGTACATATTTTTTTAATTTGAAAGAAATTACTATTAATTTTATGCTGTCATATTTCGGCGACAGATAAAAACTTTTTAGAAATAATTATTTCATTAACCCAATGGGGACGAGCGAAACCTATATGTGCCACAAAAAGGCTTAAGATTCCTTTTTTATGCTCACCAGTAAAATTTTACTGTAAATTTTGCCTTATTTAAGAGGAGCGTTTTCTCGATTTAATAAGACACAAATTTCTGTTTTTTTTTTTTTTTTTTTTTTTTTTTTTAACCGTTGGTAAAACATAAAAAGATTTCGTAAAATACTTCCGTCGCGAAGGGGTTAAATTATGATGTTATAAAAAAGAAGAAAATTATAGAAATTTATTCATATTCAAAGCATTCCAAAATTGGGATGCCATTCATAAATGTGTTAGAATGAGTTTGGTAAACATAAACAAGTTGGAAATTGCACGTGAAGCGTAGCAAATGAGGTGCGTTCGTACGATAACGAAGTTTTAAAAATACCACTCTCATATATCAATCTCATAAAATTATAAATAATTACAATTAAAATGAGCACCAAACAATGTTCTCCCTATACCATTATGGAATGGAATACTTTTGTGTGACCTTGTAAATCAATAACAAATATTCTTTGCACCACAGATTATGCAAAATGTATATTATAATACATACTTTATAGATGTATGTAAATTTTATTACGTTCGAATAAGTGTAACACCATTAAAATGCATTTGAAACATTTTTCCCCATTAACCGTAATGTAACGGAATAATTTTGATTGTCCCTGTAATTGAATTATGCATCCGATTTTGATAAAATTTAAAATAACTCGATAAAATTATGTAATAACTATGTATTTAAAATTCCAAATGATTAAAGTGCATTTGAACCTTTTTTTCCCCATTGACCGTAATGTAACGGAATCATTTTGATTGTCCCTGTAATTGATCTATCCATCCGATTTTCATAAAATTTGAAATGATTCGACAAATTTATGTAATAATTATATATTTTAAATTTCAAACGATTCCGTTTGGTAGTTTTAGCGTTGTTATATGCGGACGGACGGACAGACAGACGGACGGACTGAACGACAACAATAGGTGCTACGTATTTACATAATTACGAACGCACCTAAAAAGAATTACTTAATTTATTTGAAATAAGACTTTTACGAAATGACCCATACACTTACACTGACCTATACACTGATTGTGAACGGTTTATCGAATGTCTACTTAAATTCCTGTTTTGGATCATCCCTCCTATGTCCTGAAATATTTTCATTTTTTGAAACGTGAATTGCAGTACTTGTTTCTTATGATGTTTGAGAAGTTTTGAAAATGAAACTTTCTAATGCTGCATCTGATTTTTAAATGTGTAAATATTTTAAACATAAAAAATATGTTTTTAACCGATAGTATGTTGAAAAGTTTTAATTAAATATTCATATGCTACGGTTAATTTGATAAAACTGCTAGCAACATTGCTTCCAGCAGTTTTTGCAGTAAATTTGACTAATTTGTTTTCAGTGTATACAACTTTGAAATGCATACGTTTATCAATGAATATTTAGAAAAAAACCTGTACAAAATATAAATTTCAAACTAAACGAGTTAAAATTTATTATATTTACCAACCCTCATTGATAATTATTAATAATAACATGCTAATTTGACAAATTCTCATAAATGCATCATGTTAATCTGTTTATTTGGATATTATTTGGTTGTTTTTAATAAAAATCGGTCACAATTAATAATACCCACCGATTAGTAAAATTCACTGTTATATATACATTATTTAACAGTTAAAATGTTTTATCTTACAGTGTACTTTCTAATAAATCTTTATAAAAATGCAATATTGCCACCGATTAATAAAATTCACTGTTATATATACATTATTTAACAGATAAAATATTTTATCTTACAGTGTACTTCCTAATAAATCTATATAAATTTGCAATATCAAACATGCCAATATCAAACAATATAAAACATGCCAATAAAAAAAAATACTTCCCAATGCTTGTTTTTAACATAAGAAAATCAACGAATTATGAAAATACCTATTAAGATCTGAGAATATCATTTAAAATTTTGCAAAAAGGAAATTTCTAAATTATACGGTGAAATAATATTCACAGTTTTGAAGTGAATTATACTCTTATTAGGTTTGTTAATTTATTCAGTAAAAAAAAATATTTTACATGTTTTCATTAAGAAAACTTGATAACGATGAACAACGATGGTATGATTGTTACATATGTCGATTAGCTACGCTAGGTAAAAGTCAACTTAATTAATTCCTAAACAATTCTATGAAACTATTTGATTATTTTCATTTCAAAATACCAATTATATAAATAGTTTGAAAAAGTTTGAAAGTAATTAATTATTTACCGTGTACATTATGGAATACGTGTTTCCATAGAAACTAATATGTTTTTGAACAAACTATTAGAAAATTTAGTTTTATGCTCTAGAAATTTTTATTTTAAATACGTAAATGATGGACTTTAACGTCAGCTAGAAATATCACATATTCATTCTGATGTTATTTTTATTCATTCGTTTATTATTAATAATATTATTATTATTATTGAAAATCTACAACACCAATTTTTATATCTGTGATACACTTTGTACAACATATGAGCCAGACGATAGCTTTGGATGTGGAATTTCTAAAAGGTTTTTCTATTAACCACTTAAATTATCAATACTTTTGAAAAGAACGTACAAGTAATGTCTATATTTTTCACAGATTTTTAAATATTTCGTTTTTCAATGCTTTACATCATCTTTACTTTCTTTTTTTTTCCAAAAATACTGTAAAGCAGCGCTCCGTGTTGATCGGTTTATACCACAGAGCAATCAGCACCAATTTGTATTAATGACTAAAAGTGAATCTAAAGTTTTATTAAATTCCGTTCATTAGTTTTTGAGATATAGCGCCTACAAATCACAGATAGATAGAGTCAGAGATACACAGACAAACATTTTGTAAAAACACGTTTTTCGGTATCTCTAACCCTAAAATGTATAAATCTGTAAAAAACCGAAATTTGAAAATTTTCATGAATAACAATAATTTACAGTTAAACATATTTATTGATTTTACTAAACTAAAAAATTGTCATTATTATAACGTTTAGTAATCTCGAAATTTAAAAATTTTACATTACAAAATATATATTTTGTGTATAAAATTTAAATGTTGTATAACACTATAAGTTGAACAGCTTAATGCACAGTTTATAGAAAATTTCAACTAAAGACCAGCTGCTTTTGAAATGTAATTTATAGTTAAGCGCATCTTACGAAAATTTAGAAATTTCTTTTCGTTGTTTTAAAACTCTTACGCCTTTGACACTGAGATAAACTTCGCTTGCGGTGACTGCATTTCAAGTTTAATATTAAACTTTGAAAATTAAACTGAAATGCATCGTTTAAAAAGTACATAAAATATGTATCATCCATCTGTTAAATATAGTGCATGTTATATAGAAGTTAATTAATATCCATGTCCAAACCAAAATTACTTGGATTTGCCTTTAAACATGGATGGCAACTTAAAGTTTTGCCAAATAACATAGTTTTATATTAATGATACATTTCAAATACAATTTATTTGCTTTATATTTATACTAGAAAAATCTACGGATTTTAACCCTTTCCGGCGCACTACTCTTTAAAGTTGGAATTTAAAAAAAAAGAAAAATTAGGCAATCTATTTAGGCCTAGAGGAGTACACAGGTATTGTTTTGTAAAGATTGCACTAACCATTTTGATTATACAGCTGTTGTTGAAGTGGTAACCTCCCATAAGTAAAGCATTGATAAGCGCACTGAGAAGAGCATTGCTGTGAAGCACGTATTACAGTAAACAATTTTACCTATTATTTAAAAACAGTAGAGTTTGATCTCTGTGGTGCTGCCAACTAGAACTCATAAGAAAGATTTAAAGAAGCCATTAGATTAGTTTTTGAAATATTCACGGAGTTTTTGTGTCTCTAAACAGGGGGAACTTTAGGTGTTGCCGACCTGGCAACACTGCGCTTTAAGGGGTTAAAATACGACAAGTGATATCTGTATGCCTATTTTTAGGTGTGTTCGTGATTATGAAAATACGTAGTACCTATAATTGTCGTTCAATCCGTCCGTCTGTCTATCCAACTGTCCTTCTGTCCGCATATAACAGAACAAAAGCTACCCAATCGAATCGTTTGAGTTTTGAAATATAAAGTTGTAAAAATTTGTCGAATAATTTCAAATTTTGCGAAATTTGGATGTGTAGTCTACATACAGGAACAATCAAAAGTATTCCGCCATATCTCTGTCAACGGAAAAAATAGTTTAAGGTGCATTTTAATGATATTACTCTCATTTGACGATAAAAATGTGAAATGATATATGAAGCATATACTTTAATATATATTCTATACAATGTGTGGTACAAAGAATATTCATTATTAATTTACAGGGCCACTCAAGAGTGTTCAATTGCATATTCCTATAGGGGGAAACATTGTTTTGTGCGTGTTTCAATTATATTTAACTATTTCACATTTTGCAAAATAGATATACGTTTCAGAGGTTTACTAAACGTTACTTTCTGTAGAATAAAAGTTGACATTATTTAAAGAGATATATATAAGATTTCGGCTTCTACACTGTATCCGAAGAACTGCACATTAATGCACCAAGAACTAAATATTTTTTAAACTTCTGTATTGCACAAGCACACCTTATTTGCTATGCGTGAACTTTCCAATTTGTTTTACAGAAAATTGTACTTTTAGGAAAAATTCAAAATTTGTAAATCAAACAACTGTATGGTTGAACTTCGTTATTATAATGCAATGTGTAAAAATAATACTTAAATGAATAAAAAAAATAAAAAAAGTAAATTAAATTAAAAAAATAAAAAACTCCTACATAAAGGGTAGTTTATAATGTATTTTTAAGCTTTTATGTTCATTTCAGACGCTTATTTAAGTATTGATTTCAAGATTTGATTTTTTTAAACCATTTCTCGTAAACACTTTCGTTTTGAAATTAACTATCACGTGAAGTTCCAAAGTTTCTAGTCTACAACCTCTCGTCCGTTTTGACGTACCACATTTTTGGCATTAGTGACACTAACATAAAATACCTATGTTAAAAAAGAGATTATCACCATTAATTTGATAACATAAATTTTGAAATAAGTGTGGTATTTCTGTATATTGAATTAAAAAAGTAATTTAAAAAGTCTTTACATCTTTTTTTAAACTTTTGTTGCAACTGCTAACAACGGGTTGTAGTTGCATAAGTAAAATAACAGACTGTCACTGTTGATTCATAACAATTATTTTTTTATTCAGTGTATTATTGCACACCATAGAAATTGAATGGAAACTGTTATTTAAGCCTTTTTTAAAATCACCCTTTTAAAATACATATTTTTCTTACGACAATTCTTACAGGGCATTTATATTTTATAACTAGGTACTATGCTATATAATTAAAGTTTTTGGCCTCTTCAATCTCACAGAAATCACATTTTAGAATGTTTCTTACTCCTCCGATCCTCTTGTTTTAGAGGTATTGACATAAAATATAGCTTTAAATAAAAATGAAATGCGCAGAGTTTATTAAATTACATTGCTGTGAACTCTATTTTGGAAGATTAATGATTTACAATATATAATTTCGCCAAATTAGTTAGCTATTGCCAAGTTGATTGATATAGGGCAATTTTTTGTTGCCAAATTTGGCGATATTTAGATTTATTGCGCCAAGTTGATCACAATTTGGCAAAATTGGAGAACCCTGTCATTCTATTTTTCAACATAATTTTTCTCATTATCTCATTACAATGAAGTGGTCCCTCCGGAATTGCGACATACATACAGAGACAGGATTTTATATAAATAGATAATATATATTGATATTATTAATTGAATATTGTATTTAATGATTATTATTTATGACATAATAAATCTTACTTGTTAAAAAAATGATTTTAAAAGAAAAATGGAGAAGGTGGATGTCCATGGTATGGAAAAAGTATTCCTTATGAACATTATATTTCTGAATTTGAGCTTAATAATTAATTTTGAAGACATTTTCAAAAATAATTCACTAATAGTTCATTAATAATAATTCAGTTTGTAAAATATCCTTCTTTTGAAGTACACAATAAACCTTTTTTTTTATTGAACTAACATTTATAAAGAAACTAAGTAGAGAATTTTAGGATAATTTTTGAAAAGTGTAAATAAGATAAAAACATTTTGTAAATAATATAAAAATGTTGTTAGATGATAATTTTCTTGCTGTGTGTTCATATCACTTTAACGCTTTCTGCAATTTGTAATCAAGTGTTATACCTTGTCATTGTATTTTAATGAACAATTTTATTAGTTCGCATTTTTATTTCTAAATTTAAATTTAATTTAGTAATTATAACATTTTACAAAATTTATACTACAATTAATAAAATTTGAATTCAAGTCCTTGTAATATTTCCCTTTTATAAACTTATGCCTGCCAGTTCATACATATTATTTGGATGAGGGGCATTGTAATAATAAATAAAAATCGTCGTTTAACCTTAACAAATTTATTCCATATTCTTATAATTGCTACCTTTTATCCTGTATTTTTATAATTTTAACATATCAATTATATTTTATTCCATCCATTTAATCCACACATTCTTTTATTACTCATTCTCAAAACCTTAATCTGCTAAAAGAAACATACTTCCGCAAACCTCACTAATTAATTTTACTCTGTCATATTTAAAGACATTTGATATTTGTTAATACCATTTTTTTTATTAAAAATACTGTTTGTGTATGCAGTATTCATTACGAGTAGGTCTCGCTTTTAGATTCTTTCACTTCGCTTTTCTTACGCTATGGACATGTACATTAAAGTTTGAATATTAAACGAACTTTTGTCCAGCTCACGCGTCCTATTAAGACTATCGCTAAGTACGATTCCCCTTTGATTCCCTCTCTCCTATGAAGATCCCATTGGCGCCTTTTTCTGAGAAACGTCAATTATCCTGGGGTGAATTGCAAGTATAAAACAATAGTACGTGGCCTGATACACACGTTTTGGAAATCCGTGAGCAAGAAATCCTATATTTTTTTCAATTTTTAAACAGAATTTTATCATCTGGTAGATAAATGTTCTTTAATAAGTGAATTTCGTTGATTAAATAAGAGAATTTCCAAGAATAACATTATTTTCCTTTACACCGCTTGTCATTTACGACTGTGGAATAAATATTCAAAGAATGGATTGCTGGCCAGAATGGTATATCAAGTATTCGACATCACAGATTGCTTTGATACATAAAAATACAACAAACTAAAAAAAATTAAATTTTCAGGTTAAAAATAGTTGTTGGTTACTCTAAAGTTTAAGGCGACCTCTGACGGAATTTTTTGAAAGATATCTTTAAAATTTATTTTCAACGAAATATTGACATAAAGAATAGTTTTAGCGAAAATCGATCAATTTTTCCGTTTTTTTTATAATCATTTGAAAATTGAACCCCCCCAACCCCATTGAATACAGTTCAATTTGCGCTACTTAACCACTCCCAACGATTCAGATTTGCATCTCAAAATTTAGGTTTATGTCTAAGCTTTTAAAAAAATTTCATGCGATGCAAAAAATAACGGTAAAAAATAGTTGTATGATACTCCAAAGTGTGAAGCGCCCTCTATCGGCAATTTTTAAATTTTATCTTTATAATTTTTTTTCAAGATAATACTGACAAAGAATCATTTTAGAGGAAATCGCAAATCAATTGACCAACTTTTCCGTTTTTTATAATCATTTAAAATTTGAACCTCCCCCCACAGTTCAGTTTGCGCTACTTAACCACTCCCAACGATTTAGATTTTGAGCTCAAAATTTAATTTTATATCTAAGCTTCTCAAAAAAATTAATGAGAAGCAAAATATAACGGTAAAAAATAGTTATTTTTTGCTCCAAAGTCTAAAGCGCCCTCTACCGGCCTTTTTTAAAATTTATCTTTATAATTTATTTTCAAGACAATACTGACATAAAGAATAGTTTTAGTGAAAACCGCAAACGAATCGACCATTTGTTCTGTTTTTTATAATCATTTGAATTTTTGGACCCTAAATTTTAATGGCGCATATCTCCTTCGGAAGAAGTTTGGGACCGTAAGTTTCGAATTTAATATTGTTTGTCTTGATGTGTACTATCAACCCTTAAATTCTGTACCATGAGTTTAGAAACCTCCGGTATATATATATATATATATATATATATATATATATATATATATATATATATATATATATATATATATATATATATATATATACATATATATATATATATATATATATATATATATATATATATATATATATATATATATATATATATATATATATATATATATATATATATATATGTATATATATATATATATATGTATATATATATATATATATACTACACTTACATGTAATACTATTATATATCTTTGTCTAAAACATGCCAAAATAGTCAATTTATTCACAAAATACTTTTAGATTATTGTAACACGGTGCGTGCATCTGGTTAATCACTTGAAACTATCCAATTCTAACAGAATCTACAGCCCAAATCAAGTCGGAATCAAGTCACTCAGGTTTAAAATAAATTGTCACACAATGTTTAAGATGGGATAACCCGGTACGTCCAATTTGGTAATCTGTTTTTAAAGCACAATATCATGTCCCACAATATTATTTTTGAGGAGAAATTTTGAAATTTCAATAGAGATGAATGTACTTGTGTTAACAATTCAAAAAAAAAAAAAAAAAAAAAAAAAAAAAAAAAAAAAAAAAAAAAAAAAAAACGGAAATTGAAATATAAAGGAGATTATGTAATATGTATTGCAGAGATTATATAGGATTACTTTCGAAATGTATTCAGAATTGATGAAAATATAATAGTAGTATGGTAATAGAGATATAATAAATAGCACTTTTTAATTACATTGAAATAAAGAATAATAAGATTTCATTTTGTTTGGATTTCTTTGTATAATGTAGAACAGGTTATGGGTTTAATTCATGTTTAAAAAAATATTTTTTCCGATATAGAATGAAACTTGGGGTAATTCCAAATAGCATTTCATAATTTTGGTACGTGAAAAACTCGATTACAGAAAGCATTGAGTTTTTTCTACTAAAACAAGAAATTAAGAAACAATTCTTTGAAGTTGTCTTTATAGTTAAGTTACCTTTAAGGATCTTATGTAGCCGTCACTTCAGTATTGACTTTGGTCACGGTTTTTGAAACGACATAATACTTGGTGAATGAATAATTTTAAACAATATGATTACAAACAAACATATATTTCAAATTTATCCTTAATTCAGCTACTGTTATCTATTGTAAGAATTTTGTGTGATAGAAAAATAACTTTAGGGCATCTATCTATGAATTTATAGCACATTTTTTCTTCTCAACATTAAACATTTACTAATTTTTAAGAAGTACATTTTAAAAAGATATTGAAAAGCATGTCGTAAAATGACTGATAATCTTAAACATTTAATTTTGAGTTGATTACTAATATCATATACCAATCATTTAGCGAAATAAATTAAATGCCATCAACATCGCGTTATACCACATCTATACCTGACAAAAAAAAAAAAAATAAATAAATAAATAAATAAATAAAAGCTGTATTTTTAATCCCAGACTAATTAATGGAGGGACTACACAGAACACGTATATAGACGAAGAATTTAAAGGGCCATCAAAAGTTTTAAACCTTAACAAAAAGTCAAATAATGTTTAAAAACCTTCTAAACAGTTAATAAATATAAATATGGTTACTTACGGTATAATCGTATAGATCCATCTGTTGTACCTAAAGAATTTCTTGCTGAGCATTTATATACGCCATAATCCTCTGGCCGCACACTCACTATAGTCAGTTTCATGTGCACTTTATACGTATTATCTTGTATACTTGTAATATATTTACTATTGGATACTATCATCACACTGTTTTCTTTAGTCCAATAGTTTATGGACATTGGATATGCTTCGGTATTGCAGTCCAACGTCGCATCTTCACCAATGGATGCACCAATCAATTGATTCGGTATAGAAATCATTGGTGGAACTGAAAAATAATAAATAAATTATTAATTACAGGCGATAACAGAAATAATGGCTAATAAAAAATTCATTTTTCATATTATACTTTGATAATTTCAATGCAAATATTATTATGATTTATTCTGTATGTATAGCACACCGTGTTTGTAAATGAACATTGGGGTTTAAACGCTTGGTAGTATTTATTAAGTAAACTAAAAGAGAAACTCAAACAGTTTTACCTACAACCTTACAACTGTTCGATGTGAGCAACATTCGTCATACAGAACACATCAACTCGATATCTCACTTCTTAGGAAACGTTCATTAGTGTTTATGGGGCCATTATTGTAACAGCTGCAATGTATAGCTGATGGTGGAGGCACATATACGCGATCCTTTATGACCCACCACAAGTAAAAATCCCATAGCATCAGATCGGATGAGCATTTCAACAGAACTTCTTTCTAATCAACATATGTGAAAAACTAAGCTGACTAGATGTGTTCTGTGTGACGAAAGACCTCACTTTGAACACTTGTAAGCTTGTAGGTAAAATTATCGTAGACGATCTTTCATTTTATGCATTAATTATAATTTTAAGATTTATGTAATAATTACTACTAAAAGTTTAAACCCCGATATTCATTTAAAAAACCTATTTAATTTAATTTAATGTTCTTTATATTTATATATATATATATATATATATATATATATATATATTTTTTAAATAATAGATATAGGGATTTTAGAAATACTTCATTCGTTCACATTTTCCGAAAATATTTTCTGAATTAAACTTTTTTTTCAGGTAATCATTTAAAATAAGAAAACAGGCCAATATACATGTCAATATAAATATGATATTCGCATTTGTATGTATATATATTAACAAACAGATTAAAAGATTCACTTTCCAAAATTTGGGATACTCAAAAGGAGCACTTCTATATTTGTTTATATGTGGGTTGAGTAATTGCAGTTGATTCTTGTACTCAATGTACAACTTGTTTTATCCAATATCTGCCACAAGATATTTTGGAGTTCCTTTAGGTATTTGTTGTAGATCTTTGTTACCAGTTCTAGTCAGGTTAAATTTACTTGAAATATTTTTATTATCTACTGCGGTGGTGATACATGTTTTGAATTTTTAGCCAATCTTCTAATTTTTTTGCGTATCAATTTGAGTTATATATATATATTATTTTTCTTATTCTGAAAATATTTAACTAAGCTACCTAAAAAAATTGTATTTGAATTAAATTTTTAAAATTCCATGCATATACATATATTTTAATAATTATGTATGGACTAACTATAAACTGACGTTTGTTATGATTTTCGCTCATAATATTTACAAAATGTAAATTTGAAAAATATTTTCATATAAGTTTCTGTATCACAAACTATCCAAAAATAGTATTTAGAATGTTGTTTTGATATGCTTGTAGATAAATGCATATGTTAATTTCTATTATGCTTTTATTAACGTACTAGAGTTTCTTACACAAAAAATATTTCAAATTACAAAACTATTTTTCTCCTATTTAATTTATGAACAATTAAAAAAATTGGGAATTATATATTTTTTAACATTCGTAAACATATGTAATATGTGAAAATCTGTATTGAACAACGGTTCTGAAAAGTTTTTAAAAATGTTTAGGAGCTTAAGCTTACTAGTAAATCCATGTAAGACCATTTTTTCTGCCGTGTACACTGTAAACATGTTAAATTAAAAAAATACTTTTTTTAATGAATAAAAGTATAAGCATTGTTTGTAAAAAAATAAATTGTAGTTGAAAAAAAAAGACATGTTCATAAAAAAATATTTTTAAAGTCTCGACAGAATATATGTATATATTGATTAAAATCAAAATATATAATTTTAAAACTAACATCAATTTAAATTATTTCAGATTGAAAAAATAAGGCAATAACAGATGTAATGAAATAACATTGAAAATTTGAAAATTTTTATTGCATGCGAATTCGCTGCTTCTCATTCATGAAATGGTGAATACTAATATATCCTCAAAATATTTGAATTTGAAAGTAAACTAATGAACGCTCTTAAATTATGACTCAAAGCTAAATCCAGTCTTCAATTCTACTATTGTCTTAGAATACTAGAATAAATCTTTACATCTGTAACACAAGTTGTGTCTATTAAATTCCAGGACTGAAGCTAATACAACGGCGTGAATAATAAAAAAACAAACATGTATTTAAGAAGAGTCTTGACTTGCGTGAAAATTCCCGCGCTCTAATGTTAAATCAATAGACAGGTTATTTTTGAATTACTCGGTAAAATTTGATTATTTTTAAAAGTTTTTTTTTCATAGAATAGCTGAGCTCAAACCTTTGTATGATTGTTTTTTTTTAATTATTTATTTTTTCACTTTGTTTTGTTTGTAGATTGTTTTAAAAAAGTACTTTCAGTTAAAACCAGTTCTGAAAGTGAAAGTACCTTTAAAAGAATCTGTAATCAAAATTGAGAAAGTAAAAAATAGTCTTACTAAATATGCTCAGCTATTCTATGCAAACAAATAGTTTTAAAGTATTCAAAATTAGCCGAGTAATTTGAAATTAACCTGCCCATTGGTTTAACATTTCAAAGCGAGATTTTCAAAGGAGTGACTCCTAGCTTTCATACACATTTGTATACGAAGGTACAAATTCTGGAAACGCGCTTCGTAGTAATCTGAAATTATGCTTCGAAATTGAGCGTTTACGTTTTTTACGTTCTCTACTTCCTTAAATTGATGCCCTTTTAGAACAGTCTTACGTTTTGGGAACAAAAATCGTGCATATCATTTGACAATACGAGAGCGGGCATAGCAGCATCTGCATATAAAATTTTTCTCTCGGCTCTCGATTTCCCATTTTTGAAACAAAACTTGATTGTGGTACGCCCGTAAAAAACGTTATTACCCGTTAAAACGCCAGTGTTCCCAAATGGGAACATTGCATTATTTCTAGTACAAAACATATATTTTCTAACATAATAACGATGTCTTTATTTTTCTTTTAAAATATATGTTGGTTTGAACTTTTGAAAAATAATATTTATGTTAAAGCATTTACCATACGTATAAGGAATATGTAAATTCATTAATTTGCATTAAAAAATATATTATTTGCTTTTATCGTTTTCTCTATATTACTTACATTTTACCGCTAGAAATCTAAATGTTTTTGGTATTCAAGAAAATACTCAAGAACAATGTACAATAGCATATAGCTGAAAACAGTTTGTTATATTTGCATAGGTTGTCAACCAATAATCATGTTTCAAAATGCGAACATTGAAATGAAAACAACAATAACAACAACAAAAAAAACTGAAGGAATATTTTGTTTTTTATTTTCTAAACTTATAATGTTAAATTAAAATATTTGAAGCGGTTATATAAGAAAAGCACAATTATAATTATATTGCGATATTAATTCGGCCTGTAAACGGTTAACTACATTTACAGTCCTGCAATTTAATAAATACACCTTGTAGATCTAGATAAGAGAATAAATGTATAAATCCGAGAGTTAACGTGGCATACACACAATTTAGTAAAATATCCACTTAAATTTTCTATAACATCCAATCATTACAAAGAAATGCAAAAGGATTATTTTGACATGAATTGTAGTAATGAAAAAAAGTTTGGGTATAAAAAAGAGCAGTGTCAACTGATATTGAAGGTATAAAAAACTTTCTAAATATTACCTTAATGTTTCATAATGTTCCAATTTCATTATAAAAAATTTGTTTCAATTTTCAAATTATTCAAAAAAAAGAATTAAGACATTAAACAATAAGGAATTTAAGGTAAACTACAGCTAAATAGTTTTATAAATTTTATAGTTTCCTTTCTTACAAAGATTTTTTTTTCGCGCTATTGTTATTAATTTTTTTAAAAGTATTTTATATGATTTTTTGTATTTTTAAAACTTTAAAAATTTCATATCTGTAATAAAATTATATGAAATTTTTATCTCATGGAATTATGACAATATTTATATTAAAATTATATATTTCAAAATATGTTTTCCTTATTTAGATGAAGTGTGATTAACCACGAATCTATTTCTATGGATTTTTAATATACTTATTTTGTGAACTTTTTCGCTTATTTTGTAATTAAGCTTCTTTTCAGTTTTGTGTCTGTTTATATACAAGATTATTTTTTACATTAACGGATGGCAGCACTTTTGATAATGTACCGAACATAAACAGATGACATAAGTATACCTTCTATACTATGGAAACAAACCGAATGAACTACATGTTACGTGTTAATCAAAAACTTATATTTATCGCACTGTTTTCAAATGTTAAAGTAAAATGCACATTACGGACGCTGCTTTATATTGAAGTAGATTTTGTTTTTTCGATTGTTGATGGATTTTCTCGTTTTAGAGGTCGTATTTGTTTGAGAAATAACTCCTTACAAAATCTCTGTCTGTCCGATTGTGTGTGTATTCTTGTGTCTGTGCGTCGAATATTTTAAAGTGCTTAAATCATTATAATTTCAGTGAACAGTACTAGTATGACAACTTTTAAAATATTCTAAATTCTCTTCCCAGTTATCAAAATACAGTCGAGCCTCTATATAACGAAATCCATCGTTCCAGTAAAAAATTCGTTATATAGAGAAATTCGATGTATAGAGTATGATGTTAAAAATAGTATTTAATGTGTAAATTTTGAACAAATATTATTTTTGATTTAATTAAGAATTTGAAATGTTTAAAAGTATATATTAACTTAACATTTTATTTCTTACTTATTTAAGCAGTTTCAAAAAAGAGAAAAGACATCTATTTGAAAGCTTAATGAAAATCAAATGAGGAAGACTTACATAAATTTCAGAGGAAGAAATCTGTAATTTTTCGTTGTTTTGATTTTAAAATTACAATTGTTACGCTCTCAAAAAAAAATTCTCAAATTTTAGCAAGGAATGAAAAATTGTAGTTGATATTTTCCTCCATTTGAAGGTCTCTCTTATGTGCTCTCATTGATTCCTCTCTTATATGTGTAACAATTCAATTGACTGTGTTTTGAGAAGGATGTTGAAAGGTGTGTGGGAGGTGGGATGAACTTGTTAGATTTAAAAAATAAGGAGAGAAGTAATATTTATAAAAAAAAAACCTCTCCACAGAACGATAAATCAAAAATAAGTGATGGAAAATTGATTGCATATGATTTCGAAGCTTTTTTAAAACTGAATAAATTAAGATCAATTTATGAAAAAATTCGTTATATGGAGATAGATATTTCGCTATATAGAGTCTGTTTTTAATGTAATCATGCGAAAAAGAGACCGTTCTTACTAAAAATTCGTTATATGGAGGAATTCGATGTATGGAGTTTCGTTATATAGAGGTTCGACTGTATTTTATTTTTATTAAACGCAGAAATTAACTGTTGAAAAGAAAACATTTAAAATAAAAATAGAAGTGTAAATAGAGTAAAAAAAAATCATTAAAAGATCAATAACAGTTACTAAATTTGAATGAGAATACTTACAATGTACATGTAACATAACTTTTCTTACTGCGTTAGGAGGTATACCATTATTTGCTATACATAAGTAAGTTCCCATATTTAATCGACTAACTTTGATTATTATTAAATCTGAGCCTTCGTAGAGGACATCTGAAATACAAAATAAATATCAATCAGTTGATGAAGTAAAGTGTAAAGTAACAAAATAAAAATCTAGCTTCCATGCATTCACATAACTTTACCGTATATTTTGCAAAGCAAGCAAGTTAAACTTTTTATTTCATTCTTATAACAGAAAAAAAGATATATTCACATTAGCCTTAAACCTTTCACTGATTAACTGTTTTATCAAAAATTGCACATTTACGGAATTTTTAATCTTTTATCACCGGGTTTTAAAAAACAGTAATATTTTTCTAATTTATTTGGTATTTTGTCAAAATTATACTTTAATTAAAGAAGGTGCGATTTAAAATTAAAAAAAAAATAACTGTGGGAATAATCATGGAGGATTAATCGGTTTGAAAAATACATCTCTGCGAAAATCGCGAGGTAATCAGTAAGAGGGTTAACTAGCAGAACTATGCATCTTTGTTCATGTTTAATATAGAGACTTATAAAACAAATAATAATAATATACAAGCTTGCGTTTATCACGGATTATGTAATACTTTCAAAAATCTTCAAGATACTGCAACAAAATTTCACAGTTGATTAATGTGAACGATGGTGTCTAAATAAACAATTTAAAAAATTCATAAAACTTCTTAAAGTCCAATTTTCTGCTTTTAAAATTAATAGTTAAAAAATTATCCATTGTTTCCAGTGGTACTTTCTCGTATATTTCTATAGATATAGTTAAATATGGTAAAAATTAGATCAGTAGCGAATAGTGCAGTTAAAAAATTGACTGAGCTATTTTCGTGATTAAAGAGAAATTTATTTAAGAACTTAATGTAGAAATGTATATTACATATTGAAGTTTCACCTATCAAGTAATATAAAAAATAGTTAAGTTTCAAAATATAATATTATAATGCACTTCGAAACCCGATTTCAGCTATTAAAATCAACTATAGAAACAACATTCCGTATTTTCCCGTATTACCTTTTATAGGACGTATATATTTTTGTATGTGATATAGAGTATGAAAAAGGTATTTTATTTAAAACAGTAGCACAGTTAAAATTTCCATTTGGCAATTTTAAGATAAACGGAAATGATAATGAAAACTTTTTTGCATCTCTGTGCATGCTCTATGGAGTTTGTCCATACTATGTAATACTTAAAACATAAATGCAATTTAGAATTGTGTATCACAACTGAAACCGCACTTCCAACAATTATTGTCAACTGGCATCAATAGTTTAATTATTGTTCCATTTCTCTCAAAGCCGAATCCTCATGTGCGTCTCTATAATGATCTATACATTTTATGTACACAATGCATTACACTAAGCAGTATTTAGTACACCTAGCTGCTATATGTAAACTCCAGTATCATTAACCCGAGCGCGATCGCGCGGGGCACAGAATCACCCCCATTCATAGAAAAACCTCAATCCGGGGGGCTGTCATTGATCTGCAATTAATCTTCCTTTCAGTATACTTCTGCGTAAAACTCTCCTTGTTAGGTGTAGTGTTATTTTTACCAGCCTTTCCTTTCCTCTCGTCAAACATTAATTTATTGGAATCCATGTGTTATTTGGATGATTTTTTCGGACTATTGTAAAGCATTCTTGCATTGGAGCTACGAAAAGAAAGTTTCTTAAACGCTCGGAAAAAACATAATAGAGATATTTTGCGCCGTCTTCGAACAACAGCAAATAGATTTTATTTCGATAACTCTTTTATTTCCATAGACATTTATACATAGAGTCTTTTATTTCCAAATTAATAATTCCATGTAATACTGCTATTGATGGTCAACAGAAAGATTCCAAAGAAATAATAATTAGAAGAAATGAAATTTTAAATGATAATATTTCATTAAAATTCCCTAAACTTTGATTGCATGTGTTAAAATAATAATTTACAACTAGCTTTATTTATCTTTTTTTATTTCAACGTAAGATCGGGATCCTGATTAATCTTCGATACAGCTTCCGAAAGTTTATTCTAATTTTGTTAGGTAAATGTTGTCAATGCATATTTTCCTATTTATTAGTGGTTGAAGCAATATTTGACTGGTAATATAAAGAACTTTTAAATTTCAAGTCGGTTTTACCCTGTTTGCAAGCAGTATGAAGATATTTTCCTGATGAAAATGTCAGACGAAGTTCCAAACGTTGAATTTCATAAATTTACTTTAATGTTTGCATAGATTTTAAACTATGCAACATTTTCTACAGCATTTAGTAATAATGTTATTTTTCGAAGTTTTATTTTCATTTGTATGTTAAAGCTATAAAACAAGTATATTAAAATTATATAACAGATATAATAACTATAAAATTTGGAGAACCAATTATTAAATAATAATGGGACATAGATACATTTATTACAAATAAAATCAAGGAACTCTGAAGGGATAATTTATTTAAAATACACAGTAGCTCTGTGACGTCACATTAGGTATAAAGGCGATTTATATAGCCTCGAACCGAAAAGAAGAATAGAGTATTTTTCATTATGGATTATTAGAAGGATACGAATCCAAAATTATTTATATTTGTTTAAAACATAAACGGAATTTTCAGCAATTTTCTGCATATGGTAAGTACAATGGACACCCAGCAAACACTGAGCTATCGGTAAGCAATCGGACGATAGCCGCTTGCCACGGCCAGCGGTATTGGACCAATCCCGGTTGTCGCTATCGGTTCCGTATCTTTTTTGATACGCCGCGCGAATGCCGCCCGATTCATGAGGCACGCAGCCGGTCCGGTATCGGCAAAAAACTATGCCGATAGCTAACCACACGAATACCAACTGAAACCCGGCACAAGCAAAAAAAAATTTTTGGTGGCGCCATCTGTTAAACACTCTAGCAAGCATTTTGAGAGCCAACGAACATACTTCAGTGCGGGAACAGGCGGGGTTTGATCTCGCAACCCCTAGCTCAGAAGGCGAACGTCTTAACCACTAGACAAGTCGGACCTGTTCAGTGGGAGGATTATGTGTGGTAATAAGGGTGTGGCTTTTCAGTAATGTCACGTAAATGGCGAGTGTTGTTGACGTAAATGACAGATTGGAAAATTGCAATATTAAAGTGTTTTTATTTTATTTATGTATTTATTTACTTGTAATTGTCTTATGCGTCTGATTTTAAAAATTAAGTTAATATTTAAATTAATAAATTAGGAAATTAATTCAAGCAAACGAATTGTTTTTCTTATAAATTTTAGAATCCTTAAATAGTATATTTAAAAAATTAAAAATAATATTTTTTTTTCAGATGTACTGTTAAAAAAATAATTTTTTTTATTAGAAACTATAACATAATTACATGCTTTGTGTTAATTTCTAAAGTGTATAGTTTTAACCTAGGAAAACTTATTTTAAATAATAATAAATTGGTAATAATTAACTTTTAAATAGAATAAAAAATTATGTTATGCCATTTCATGATTTAAAGTAGTATTTATGATTTACGATTATGTTGTAATGTTATGTTGTTGATTATGTATATTTATTAAGTAAAAAAAAAATATATATATATATGTATGTATATATATATATATATATGTATGTATATATATATATATATATATATATATATATATATATATATATATATATATATATATATATATATATATATATATATATATATATATATATATATATATATATATATATATATATATATATATATATTATTATTATTGTTTAAGTACTTAAAGTGTTTATTCTAAAAACAGTAATATTGATAAACATCAAATTACTTCATATTTCAGAAGTGACATTAATTACATTAACTGTTTACTTTAAAACCATAATATTTATAAACTATAAATTAATCCATTATTCAAAAGTGACATTAATGAAATATTTAATATCATTGTTTATTTAAACATTTCATAAGTGGATGATTGCACAGGATTGCGAAATCATTTGTGTTGATTACTTCAAGGACAACATTTTACTGTGAACGAACTCAGTTCAGTTGCTCTTATGTTTTTGTAAAGCACACACGGTGCTTATATTTCTCTTACTGTGTCGCATTCTTGGATATGTTAATCCCGCAACCGCAGCAGGAAACTGCATTCCTGTATCTTGTTTTTTTCAATTTACTAAATGTTTCTTTAAGTTGTTAATATAAAGCAAAAAAGATATATTAGTGCGAATTTATTTTCACTTGACAACACTAAAGAACTGCTTCATGAATCTCGGACACCAACATTATGGAGGCACCACCGGCGAG
Organism: Maratus speculifer; assembly: GCA_964019185.1. Lineage (NCBI taxonomy): Eukaryota > Metazoa > Arthropoda > Arachnida > Araneae > Salticidae > Maratus > Maratus speculifer. The sequence continues at coordinate 429,960,327 of OZ025291.1, forward strand.
ATAACCTGCGCACATCGCTTTTGATGAATTACGCCGTCTCAAAGTCGCCATAAAGGAGTACCATTCATCCCAGCTGTTTCAGATGTACCTGCACACATCGCTTTTTTTGGATTACAACGGTTCAAAGTCACCATAAAGGAGTACCCTACAGCCCAGCTGTTTCAGATAAGTACATTTTTGGTTTATTATCAGTTTGGCTTTGTTTTTTAACTTGGTTCCCTCATTATTTTAATAATGAGTCAAGAAGATTTAGAAAAGACAGCAATAAATTTACGTGGCAGAGCTAAATCTGCATTAACACGTATCACGAACTTTATTGACGCTGATCAAGTTTTTCAAAAGAATGATTTATTGAATAAATTAGAAAAATTAGAAACAGCTTATTTCGATTTTGATAAATATGATGCACAATTACCAGAAGAATCCTCGGAAATGGAGGAATTTGAAACAAAATATTATGAAACCAAAGCCAAACTGCAATCAGAACTTGAAAAATTTTCTATAAATAGTATGAATGCACATTCTCAAGTTGTTAATGAACAATTACCTATAGTTAATACAACTAATAATTTTAAATTACCCAGATTGAATATTGAGCAATTTGATGGTAATTTCAAAAACTGGATGTCATTTAAAGACTTATATTTATCGTTAGTGCATAACAATGCCAGTATAACAAACATTCAAAAATTTCAATACTTAAGAGGTTTGCTCGGTGAAGAGCCATCGTCAATTATAAAACATATTCCCATTTCTGAAACCAGTTATGCAGAAGCATGGGAAAAATTATTGTCAAGATACGACAAAAGAAAACAAATTGTCGCAGCTCTTATCAAAACATTTATGGATATACCTCCCATTATTCATGCTAATGCACTTAACTTACGCAATATATCAGATATCTCTGACGAGGTAATTCGTGCTCTCAAATCAATCGATGTTAAAGCATCAGAGAGAGACATTTGGTTAATTCATATTCTTCTTCAAAAGGTTGATAATAAAACACGTGAAGAATGGGCTCAATATTCATCGAAGGATGATTTTCCTTCTTTTGATCAATTTATTCAGTTCATTAATGACAGATGTTTATCTTTAGAATTGTATAATAATGATTATACAGGGTTACATAAAAAAGAGAAACAATTTAATTTTCACAAAGCTCCCGCCAATAACGTTATCAAATGTTTATTTTGTAAAGCTAATCACTTATTGTACAAATGTATTAAATTCAAGGAATTAAACGTAAGAGATAGAAAACAATTTGTGAGAAAAAACAAATTATGTAGCAACTGTTTATCTGACAGACACTACACATATCAATGTAATTCTACATTTAGCTGTCATCATTGCCAGCTTAAACACCATACGCTATTATGCGAGAATAAACTACAAAATTATGCGATGTCAACTTCACGTCCGAATGAAAAACAGAGTCGGAAAAGCAAATCTGATTCAGAGGACCTTTCGAGTCCTGATGATAATAAAAAAGAAGTTTCTCCTTCAATAAATTCTGTTCAAACATCTTTCGCACTTTTGCCCACTGCTACAGTATATATTTATGATTGCATGGGTCAAAAGCATACGTTAAGAATTATGTGTGACAGTGGCTCAGAATCTACGTTCGTTTCAGAATCATGCATGAAAGTGTTAGGATTCAAAAGGAAAAATGCCCGATTTCCCGTGAAAGGTCTTTCTAATTCAAAAATTGCAGTAACAAAGGGTTACGTAATGATTGATCTTATATCAATTCATAATGCTGACAGTAAGTTGTCAGTGAAAGCTTTTATTTTAGACGAATTAACAGCTCCATTACCTTCTGAGAAAATAAGTGAAGAGCATTATTCACACTTAAAAAATGTAAACTTGGCAGATCCACATTTTGGGACTCCAAATAAAATCGATGTTATTTTAGGATCAGATTACTTTTTTTCTATTTTGCTTCCTGGTCAAATAACATGTGCTCAGAGCAGTTTAATTGCACAAAATTCCATCTTTGGCTTTCTCGTATCGGGAAAAATGCCGCATCTTAACACAACTCCTAATTCAATGCATAATTTACATATTTATGAACTTAATATTGATAATGAATTAAAACGATTTTGGGAAATGGAAGAAGTATTCAATAATAATGCTCAAATTCTATCTCCAGAAGAACAATTTGTTGAATCACATTTTCAGAAAACTTACTCAATCAATTCCGAGGGTCGTTTTGTAGTAAAATTACCTTTTGTTAAACCTACGACAGAATTAGGTAATTCTAGACCTGCCGCAATTTCTCGCTTGTTGGAGATGGAAAGGAAATTTAAAGAAAACCCAGAATTCGAAAAGCAATACAAGGATTTTATGCGCGAATATATACAGTTAGGCCATATGGAATTAATAACACAAAATGACATTAACGATTCTGAAAATGAACAATATTTTCTTCCTCATCACGCGGTTATTAAACCTTCTAGTACTACTACCAAGTTGAGAGTTGTGTTTGATGCATCATGTAATACTTCAAAAGGTAATTCCTTGAATTCAATTTTGGGAGTAGGTCCTAAATTACAAAGGGACATATTTGAAATTTTACTTAATTTTCGAGTTCCGAAAATTGTTTTTTGCGCTGACATAGAAAAGATGTACCGCCAGATTTTAGTTTCTGAAGAAGATCAAAATTATCAGAAAATAGTTTGGAGGTTTAACTCTAATGAGGAAATAAAAAATTTCAAATTAAAAACAGTTACTTATGGGCTAGCTCCAGCGTCTTATCTAGCCACTAAATGTCTCAAACAAATTGCTGATGATTATACAAAAAACGCTGTTATTTCTCAAACATTGGAGAAAGATTTCTATATGGATGATCTTCTTTCAGGCTCAAACACTGTTAGCGAGGCAATAGAAACTTGTAAAGAAATTAGCGATGTTTTGCACGCGCATGGTTTCCACTTAAGAAAATGGAATTCAAATTCAAGGGAATTTCTTAGAGAGTTTCAAGATGATTCCAATACCGAATCGAATTTTGAAATAATTCCTAGTGATAACGGAAGCTCTAAAGTTCTAGGATTAAGCTGGAACTCTTCTTCAGATACTTTTATTTTCAAGGTTTCACTAAATCTCACTCCACCTCTTACAAAGAGGCAAATTTTAGCAGAATCGGCTAGAATCTTTGACCCACTGGGTCTAATTTCACCATGCACTGTAACTTTAAAAATATTTTATCAAAAACTGTGGTTGACAAAAGGGGACTGGGACACTATTATTCCAGAACATCTAACTGAGGAATTATTCAAATTTCAAAATTCATTCAATGAAATCAATCAATTTTCGATACCAAGATGTGTTACGCTTTCATCCGAGAATGCCTTCGAATTACACGGATTCTCCGATGCGTCAACACTAGCTTATGCTGCCGCAATTTATTGCCGACAAACTTGCAATGGAAAAACCAATGCTTTTCTTTTGGTTTCTAAAACAAAAGTTGCACCAATCAAGCAAATTTCTGTCCCTAAATTAGAACTTTGCGGTGCTCACTTATTATCTAAATTATTCCGCACAGTTATGGACACACTAAAGAATTACAAGTTCGATATTTTTGCATGGACTGATTCTAAAGTAGTCCTTTCATGGTTATCCGCACACCCCCGCAAGTGGAAAACATTTGTCGCGAACAGAACCTCTCAAATAACAGAAGTTTTACCTACTAAGCACTGGGGACACGTTCCCTCAAAAGATAATCCCGCAGATATCGCTTCTCGCGGTATCGACCCAAAGTGTTTGCCAGAATGCGAGCTATGGTGGAAAGGGCCAGGCTGGCTACTTCTAGACCCATCTAATTGGCCGAAAGATGACTTAAATGTTGATGAATTCGATGAGCAAATCAAATCCGAGCAAAGGTCGGATCCCATTTTTTCATTTCACACGCATGCTTCAAATGATGTACTAGATAATTTGTTTCAAAAGCACTCTTCACTTTCAAAAATTATCCGCATTCTGGCATATTGCATAAGATTCATTAAAAAATGCAAAAATGCTAATGAATATCAAATCCCTTCAACAGTACTTACATTTAACGAAATAAAATCTGCTGAAGAAATGATCGTTCTTTGGATTCAAAATTCTTACTTTAAAGAAGAGTTAAATTGCATCAAAGAACAAAAACCTCTAGCTAAGAAAAGCAAATTACACTCCCTATATCCGTTTATTGATGCTAAGGGTATCTTACGGGTGGGAGGACGCCTGCAAAATTCACAGTTAGCATTTAATCACAAGCATCCGGTAATACTTCCATCACAACATAAAATGAGTGAACTATTGATAATACAACAGCATATTGCCACTTTACATGCTGGACCTTCTCTACTATCGCACATCATAAAACAATCTTTTTGGATAATTGGTGGAAAAAAGCTCATCAACAAATGCATTAATAGATGTTTAAAATGTTTCAGATACAAGAAAGCTATTACAACTCCTCCATTAATGGGGAATTTACCTAAACCTCGAGTAAATCTTGAACGCCCCTTTTTTGCCAGTGGAATTGATTACGCAGGCCCCATATTCATTAAATTTAGCAAGGGTAGGGGTGCAAAAACAACTAAGGGTTACATTGCCTTATTTATTTGTCTTGCTACGAAAGCGGTCCATATAGAAGCTGTAAGTGACCTAACAACTGAAGCATTTATAGCAGCTCTTCGACGTTTTAGTGCAAGAAGAGGTACCCCACGTCACCTTTATAGTGACAACGGGAAGAACTTTGTCGGGGCATCAAGAAAAATCGACCAAATACAGAGGGCATGGTTGTCATTTCCTAAAAATGAAATCATGTCTCGATATTTAACTGAAAAATCCATTGAATGGCATTTTATCCCTCCTTCTTCCCCTCACTTTGGCGGAATTTGGGAGGCTGCGATAAAATCCGCCAAACATCATCTAAAAAGAGTAATAGGAGAGACACTCCTGACTTTCGAAGAGCTCGCCACCCTACTTAGCCAAGTCGAAGCCTTGTTAAATTCGCGACCTCTCATACATTTAAATGACAATGATAGTGACTGCATAAATGTTCTCACACCCTCACATTTTCTTACAGGTGATGTAATCTTCTCAATACCGGAGGAGACCTCATCCATCACATGCAACCCTAGAAATCGCTGGGAGCTGCTGCAAAATTTAAAAAGAGGATTCTCACAGCGATTTAAGAAGGAGTATTTGATCTCGCTCCAAAAAAGAAGCAAGTGGAGAGTCGAGCAACGTAATCTTCAACCTGGACAAGTTGTGCTACTCCTTGATGATACCCAGCCACCAGACTCTTGGCCATTGGGCCGGGTAACAGAGGTGCACCCAGGAAAAGACGGACATGTCCGTGTTGTGACCATACAGTGTAGAGGATCGTTTTTGAGACGACCTGTACACAAATTAGCGCTCCTTCCTATATATCAGGACTAAGGCCTGATAGGGTGGGAGTGTGTTTAAGTACTTAAAGTGTTTATTCTAAAAACAGTAATATTGATAAACATCAAATTACTTCATATTTCAGAAGTGACATTAATTACATTAACTGTTTACTTTAAAACCATAATATTTATAAACTATAAATTAATCCATTATTCAAAAGTGACATTAATGAAATATTTAATATCATTGTTTATTTAAACATTTCATAAGTGGATGATTGCACAGGATTGCGAAATCATTTGTGTTGATTACTTCAAGGACAACATTTTACTGTGAACGAACTCAGTTCAGTTGCTCTTATGTTTTTGTAAAGCACACACGGTGCTTATATTTCTCTTACTGTGTCGCATTCTTGGATATGTTAATCCCGCAACCGCAGCAGGAAACTGCATTCCTGTATCTTGTTTTTTTCAATTTACTAAATGTTTCTTTAAGTTGTTAATATAAAGCAAAAAAGATATATTAGTGCGAATTTATTTTCACTTGACAACACTAAAGAACTGCTTCATGAATCTCGGACACCAACAATTATTATTATTATTATTATATAAATTATATTTTTTTACGAATTATAAAGTTACTAAATGTAATAATAATGTAAATAATAAGGTAAAAAAAATTAAGAAATATATATTTAAAGCGTAAAATAACTAATTTAATAAAAAAAATAATTTGGTAATTAATCACTTTTAATTAGAATGAGAATTCAAAGTCATTTCATGATTTAATGCCGAATATTTTTTTTTATTATGTAGCAATATTAATTCCGAATGATTGTTGCAATAATAATTTTTAAATCTTAAAATAAAATAGCAATGTTAATTTATTTTTCATTTGTGAGATAATATTTTTTTTAAAAATCTGATTTTTTAATGTTAAAAATGGGTAGATTTCTCTTATATGTTTTACCTTGTAAAATAATTTCAAGCACTTTTTAGTAATTAATATTAAAATAAAATAAGAAAATGAGTTATTGCTTTGAAAATGAATAGTTAAATAGAAAATAAATCCAATTGCCCTACAAATTATTTTTCTGTTTTTATATGATTAAGTTCCTAATAGTGAATAACAATTTAAAGGAGAGAATTTAAAAATTCTTTTTTGATTAAAATAATTGTAAGTCATTTTAAAAATTACTTCAAAAATAATATTTTTAAATAAATAAATATAGGTTATTTTTGACATATTTTCTGTTTATGACTGTCAGAATTTTTAATGAAATACATGAGCTATACATTTCTTATCAAAACTAAAACTCAAATAAAATTGATAAAAAAATCGGTTAAGATTAAATATTCTGAATTCGGACCGATGTTAGCAAATCTGATCGGTCCACTATCAGAACTCAGATATCGGTCCTGCATCACTTGCCAGTATAAGTCGCTAGCCGATATATAACCAAATGTGGACCGATCACCGTAACCGGCTGTCAAAAAAGCAGATTCTTAAGTTTCAGTTGCCAACCTGCTACCGACACTTAACCGACATTGACGGCTCCGGACCGATCGTATGCCGAAAGTTATGTGCTTGCTGGGCAGTATTAATGTAACTTCAGAGTAGGTAACATAGAGATTTTTATAACCTCGAATTGAAAAAAAAACGAATAGCACTAATACAAGTTGTAAATGTCCATACCGTTTTGGCATCTGTCTTCGTGCTGAGAACAGATGTTCGGCATAAGTATCTGTCCATCTTCCCTCCTCCAGGAGACAGAAGGCGCCGGATGTCCTCTTACTCGGCAAGATAATGTGACGTTTGAGCCTTCTCTCGCAAGTACCTCTGAGCTTGTTTCGGAATCGATGAATGATGGGGGTACTGTAAAACACAAATAACGAATTTAAAAAATGAAGACATCAAAAGTAACTTATTATCGTGACAATAATTTTAAAATACAGGGTGGTTATTAATTAACGTCAGGTGTTTAGAGCCCTCTAGTGAATAAAGTATTGGACGAAACATAACCAAATTTGATCAGCATACATAGTAGACCATGGTATTTCGAATTCTTAAAAATAAAATTAAATAAAAAGTTTTTAAAATCGCCACTAGGGGCAATTTTAGCTTTGTTTACCGACTAAAATGCATTAATTTGCATAAAATCAGCTGTGTATAACAATCATGAGTATAAAGGGAAAGGCTAGGAGAGTTCTCATCATTATAAACTCTCACCATACTTTGCTAGTCAAGCTGTGTTATCAGAAAATGAGAATTGCAATGATGCTCGTCCTGAATTTCACCGATTACGCAATTTGCCAAAAGAACCGATGAGTATAACAAATTTACAAAAGATGATTCATCGATTCGAAACTATGCGGCAACAAAGCCTAGGACGCAAAGTGACTAGTCAATAACAAGTTGACGAAGTTGTAACTGCTATTGTCGAACAAGAGATGAAAAATGTGCAGGTACCATCAGCGCTAGGGCAGTATTCCAGAAGTATAAAATTGATCTGTACTGTATTTTGTGCCATTTAATCGTTCAACATTTACACTAATACACTTTTGGTGCGCCAAAATTGCTGATTTTATGCAAATTAAATGCATTTTAGTCGCATTTTAGCTAAGTTTGCCCCTAGTAGCGATTTTTTTATTTTCTTTATTTTTTTTTAAGAATTCGAAATCCCATGGTCTACTATGTATACTGATCAAATTTGGTTATATTTCGTCCAATACTTTACTCGCTAGAGAGCTCTAAACACCTGACATTAATTAATAACCACCCTGTACATTAACCATTATATATTATACGATACATTTTGGCAACATAACCAATCAATAAACTTAACTGGAGTGAAAAATTAGCCAGAACCACAGTATTCTATCACATCGGTCAAGGTAGCTCAGTGGACAGAGCAGAAGCAGCCTGCAATGCTGTGGTCTCGTGTTCCGTTACTGGCTTTGGCTAATTTTGTACTTCATTTGAGTTTAATGTATTTATTATAGGAATGTCTGTGTAATTTTTGTACGTGCATTTACAGCCAATTTAGTCTTCTACATACTATTAGAATAAAATTAAAACTTTAATACGGGAGTAGTCGAGATTTTTTTTTTTTTTTTTTTTTTTTTTTTTTTTCAGAACGCCAATAGTCACGTTCGGTTTTTTTGCCGTCGGCTCCCCACATACACGGAAAATAAGAAATATTTTTTTTACTTAATATTCGAATATTGCATTTCAATGAAGATATAAATTTGCAGCTTTCTTAAATTATACGTTTTTATCTTTGAGATTTTGAGTAATGAAAATCGGTAAAAAAGAACTGGCATTAGTATCGTTACTTAGACTTTTCTACAAACTTCAATTTTGTTTAAAATCATCTAATGGAAAAACAGAATTGTTATTTCACTGAGGTGGTCAAGAAACATTTAAAGTTAACTACGTGTTAGATCTATGTTGTATTTGTTGCAGTATATGTGTTAGGAGAAAATAAATTATATTGGTGGTAAAAAGACCGACACATGACTATTGCCAAGTTAATGCCTAATGTTGCCAACAAAACACATACTGTAAATATTATTAAATCAATTTTTAGCATATAGATGGCAGTAAAGGTAATGTTTTAAAAAAATACTTTTAAAAAATGTGGTTAAATTTGTTATGTTTTGTTCTAAAGCTTGTGAAATCACATATTTTATACTGCAATGACCATGCAACATTTATTCCTTATCGTAATTCTTAAAAAGCACGTGAGATTAATATTATAAAATTTTTTCAAGAGAATTTATTTTGTCAATTAATGTCGAGTGCTGCCGATTGGCAACAGCTTGCGTTATAAATGTAATCCATGCACAAAACAAAATATTATTATTTTTTTAAATTTATTATGATTTATTTGACAAATGAAAATAAAAAATATATACATTTTAAACCTATTTTATAAAAAATCTGGCATTTACGGATTAAAAACTTGTTTTTTTTTAATAATATGATCACTTATTTTCTAAATTTAAATTATTATGAAATTTAAAAAAAAAAATCTTATGGCTGTTATGGAGGGTTAATTATTTATTATATTTTGGTCAAAGAATCCCTTGTTCCGGCATTAATCAGGTGATACCACAAACTGAATAAATATTGTTTTTATTTTTTAAATCAGTAATTGGTCAAGTATAAATCACTATTTTTTTAATATCATTATGTATGTAATTTTTATAAACATAATTTTATTTAATAAATTTTATTTTATTTTCTAAAATATCAGTTTTGTATCACAAAACTTTGTATTACCAAACGCAAAGTTATATTTAAAAAATAAAAATAAAAATGTTGGGCATTGTACGTCAATGTCTTAAAATAAGGGGCGGTCGTAGTATAACTTGATTGATAAATAATCCGATCTTGCCGCAATTACTATTCCACTGTTGTACAAAAACTCGTGAATAAAAAAAAATATTGTGATTATATTCGTCTACATTCATTCATTAGTGTCAATATAGCGTACAAAATATTAAACTACAATATTTGGATTTATTATATTTGGATTACATTGGATATATTTGAATTTCAACGCCTCTTTTTTTTCCTTTTTTGGATCAATGTTATACACTGCTCAAAACAATTAAAGGATATTTGAAGTTTTATATAAAATAAAGATATAAACGAAATTTTTTTTTGCCAAAAATAGAAGAAGAGAATCACAAATGCAAATTTTTCTGGCAAACTGTGGAATATCCAAATTTTGAGTTCGACGTCAAAAATGTCGCTTGAGCGGCAGCGAATGAAATTTGACTTTCGACTGGATAAAAGAGAATGAAGACAAGGATGATCGGAATTCAGTGATTGCTTTGTTTCGATGAGTACGATGTCTCAGCGAAGTAATTTGACAGATTCAGAAGCTTGGAGAATTGTTGGTAGGTTAGAAGGGGGCCAAACTCAAGACGAAGTAGCGCAAGCCATTGAAGTGTCACAAAGTGTCATTTCCAGGATTTGGAACCGTTTTTTGGAGAGTGGATGTGCAGGCCGAAGACCAGGGCAAGGTCGTAGACGGGCAACGACGCCCAATGAAGATCGGTATTTAAAGTTAATAGCTCGGAGACACCGAAACATGAACGCTACTCTTCTCCAAAAACACCTTCGCTCGGCTACAGGCACCACGATTTCAACTCAGACTGTAAGAAACCGGCTTCATGCTGTAGGTCTGTATGCTCGCTGACCGATGGTATGTGTTAGATTAACATCAAGGCATCGTCGCGACCGCAGGGAGTGGGCAACCGAGCATGTCAACTATAGGAGAAATGAATGGAGCAATATTCTGTTTTCTGACGAGTCCCGTTTTTCTGTGCATCAGGATAATAGGCGTATTTTCATCTGGAGGGACCGTGGCAGTAGGAATAATCCTGCATTCGTGCACGAAAGTGTCACATTTGGCGATCGAGGAGTGTTGGTGTATGGTGGTATCTCCATTGACGGGCGCATTGACCTCTACATCATTCGAGATGGAGCTCTGACTGGTCGCCGATATAGGGATGAGATCCTCAGACCTATTGTAGTCCCTTACGCTGCAGCAATCGGAGATAACTTCATTTTAATGGACGATAACTGCAGGCCACATCGTGCAAACCTGGTGGAGGATTTCCTTTTCGAGGAAGGAACCGTTCGAATGGAATGGCCAGCGTGTTCTCCAGACATGAATCCAATCGAGCACGTTTGGGACGCTCTAGGAAGACGTGTTTCTGACCGCCAACAACCCCCACAAACTCTCCAAGAACTGGAAAGAGCTCTTCTGGAAGAGTGGGGCAGAATACCCCAACTCGTCATTAATAGCCTCATTGAGTGTATGCCTCAAAAGTGTTCAACGTTGCTGGCCGCCCGTGGAAACCATACCCCCTACTGAAAATGATTTTCTTTGAAGAAAACACCTTTTCTTATTCTTTTTTTCTCATATGCACAAATTGTGTTTTTTTTTTTCAAATGCGCACACAAATGCGCAATAAAATGCATTTTTATCTGCCAAACATGTGTAATTTTTTCTCATATAACCTACTATGTCTGTCGACCATGTATCAATCAGCTAAAAAGTTTCCCAGATACCAAATCCACCGAAAACTGCAATATCCTTTAATTGTTTTGAGCAGTGTATATTCTGAGCTTATTCTATTGACAATCATTTTCAGAATTTTCAAGTCATGTTTTTTTATAATTTGTGAAAAACAGCTCTGTACATTTAGCTAATTATGCACTTTATGCACATTATATTTTGATTGCGTTCGCGCAAACGCAGTGAAATATATTATAGTAATCCCGCTCACTTTTGATACAATTTTTATTATTATTTTAATTCAAATATCAGAGGAACGTGTAGAATGTTATTTTTTTTCTGAAAAGATCATTTTTATAACAAAAAATCTGCAAATTAAAAGCTATAACCTTGGTAAAATTTCCGATTGTTATCATTAAAAGCTTAATTTCTCTACGATTGTACACGCTACTCAATTGTAATCTACAGTTAGATCGCTTTGTTACATTAGTTCTCACAAAAGATCTTCTTTATTTTTAAATTTGTTGTCGGTGCCTTATGAGGTTTCGGGGGGAAATTACTCGCAAAATAAATAACCTATACGAATGAGTTTACACACCTAGAGTTTTGTGACAATTCATCATGTATTTTTCTAGATATGTAGCAAAACGTCAAAAATTGCAAAAGACCAGTCACTTTTCGCCTATAGTGTACAACTAAATACAAGAAAAGCCACTACGATTTTTTATTGACGACTAGTCCTCATTAATTTTAATGTACACATATTGTAATTATTTTAGAAAGAAGTAGCACAAATATACCGTTAACAACTTTTTGGGAATTATGGACCCTCCCCCCCCCCCTTCTGGTAAATATATCGTCATATTTTTTTTCTCATTAGGAATTTATTTCTTTCGTCCGTGACATGCAAAATTGGTTACATTTATTTTTCGCATACTGACCATGAGAAGTCAATATAATACTGTTTTAAATCAAATAATACTTTAAAAATAATTATAATAGTTTTTTTTTTTTTTTTTTTTTTTTTTTTTTTTTTTTTGCATAAAGCATTTAACAATAATAATGCTTTGCTGTACTAGCAGGAGTGGTGGTGGTAGTAGTGGAGGATAGAAAGAAATTCATATAAAAACAGCAAGTAAATAACATTCTTTCTGTATAGCTTTATACACAAGCTTCACTTCAAATACATTTCACATAAGTAGGCCAAACGTTGGAGTATTTTACAATTTAAAAATTAAATATTTTTATAATCATTCAGTTTTTAATAACTTTGTATTTTCATAAAAAAACAGCATTTATTTTCATTAACCGACTTAAAAAATAACAAACTGATTATAAAAATTATAACTAACTGATTCATCAATAGTGAAAACCTCTGGAATTTGTTCTGACAGAAATGAATAAGGCCATATTTTTTTTAAACTGTCTATTCTACTGGAAATCTTTGGAAACACGATTACAAAAAGTAGCCTCTTTTATAGTGATAATGACATTCTGCTTTCTGTAACCAGTAATGATTTTAAGCAAGACACATTACAAAGTCTTTTAAAAGTTGAAAACCAGAACGGGGGTTTGCGGGCGTAGCCCGCATGGGACAGAGTCTCCTAGTAAGTATAAATATGATATTTTCAACACATTTTTAAGTATAATGTAACTATTTCAATATATTAAACTTTGTTTTACTTAAACGAGGGGAAAAGTCTGCTCATTATTAAGCATTGCGTATAATAAATATTAAAATTAAATATACTTTAACACTTAGGTCGTAAAATACTGACATATACAGTGTTTCATAGTGTAAATTTTGCAATAGTACTTAGCTATAAAATCAAACTTTATGAATCATAAAACTGTCTAGACGTCTGGTTTACAGATCACACACTGCTAGTGTAAGAAAAAGTCAATACACGTATTTATGATTCATAAAGTGTTTAATTGTGATCGTTTCAGAACAAACATTATTTCTAGCTTCTTCGTAAATAAATTTTATTTTTTGTTATATGGAAATTTGGAGAATTTAACGTATGTTTGTAAATATATTTCAATTATCTAGGCCTGACATTAATAAGTAATTTTTTGTGATTAAAAGTGTAAAAATTAAGGCAAAATAATTTATCTGAATTTCAATCCTAGAAATTTGTATTTCAAAAATTTCCATACCTAAAAAAAATTAAATTAGTCTGTCATTTAGAATTTTTCTGCTAAACATTTAATGTATATATATATATGTGTGTGTGTGTGTATTTATTTATTTATTTATACAGACAGAGAGAGTATTTTTTTTTCAAGTAAACGAGAATTTATATTTTAACTCACAATGAAGGATACTTTGTATTAAATAAAAGTTTCAAAATTGAGTTTTAAAATACAAAAAATCACAGATTATAAAGTAGCATTGTAAAAATTCTTAAGAACAGCACTCAACAAGAGCATAAATATTATATTTTCAACAATATTAGTACTTTTCAATAATAGTGAAGAAGGTATAAAAATGACGGTTTTACCGGATTCTAAGCAAAGTTTAGACCCAGTAAATGCGGTCAAAATTTCTCTTGTACTGAACATTATACGGAACTTTAAAGAAAGGACTGTATATGCGTATCCTGGACTAGGTCTTTAAAAATCAAGAAGAATTTCTATTAACACATTTCGATTTTAAAACTAAATTAATTATGAGATCTGAGGGGCTAATCCAAAACTAAAATCGAAAATCTGTAAAAGTTATCTTTACCAATATTTTTATAGCAATTCTAACGGTTCTTCGAAAATTTGCGATCATTTTGAATGTGAGGATTAGAAAACTTAATTTTAGTTATAATTTTAATATTATTTTAAGTACCGAAATTTCAATTATTTTTTTTAAAATAGTGCTGTTTTTTTTTTCGCACATTTGTATCATAAAAATCTTGTGGAGTTTACGTGATTTTCCCCAAACACTCAGGTATAATTGATCGTAATTTGTTTGTTTGCAGAGAAAATTTAAGTCAGGTTTTCTCGATGTTTTAGTTCTTGATTTCGGATATATTTGAATAAATAATAAAATATCAGATTTCTTTAAATGAAAAAATCGAAATACATTGTTATGAATGCGAAGAGCAAAGATTTTTAAATGTATACTATTAAGCATAACTTGCATTCTACACCTAAACTGACTGAAATACATGATAAACATATATGAGTTAATTTTAATATATTTGTTTGCATATTTGTATTAATTTAAAATAATTCAGTGCGATTTTTAGGACATAGGGAAAAGTAAGAATTTATGAGTTCATGGGTTCTTTACTGGAAAGTATAATTTCGATCATGTAAAAGTTTACTTGATGCTGCATTTTTAAAACGTTCATTCCTTTTTTCACAATAACTTAAATCAAGATATTTTTCTTTAATATGCCAAATAAGCCATGATTCAGCAATGTAACAATATGTAACGTTCTTTAGTAAAAAAGATATATATTTTTTTCATTTCTACAATAATTTCGTATTTTTAATAAAGTCTAAATATTCGTAATTTATGTTCTGAAGTACTTCCGCAAACATTTTACAAAAATGAGATAATTGTGAATTTCAACACAATGAGTAATTGTGGGAATGTGATGGGATTATAGTAATTATTGATTCCTTCGTACACTGTTAAAAAAATCTGCAAAGGTACTAAACCTTTTCTAGGATACTGGGATTCCAAGAATTTTTCCTGTAACGGTAACAGCAAAAATTGAAGTTTCAGAATCGATTACATGAATTTTTCCTGTTATTGTTACATGGAAAGTTCTTGGAATCTCAGTTTCCTAGAAAATGTTTAGTACCTTCACAGATTTTTTTTCACTGTGTATTTACAAATAAAATATTATTGTGAGCGTAGAAAATTAAAGTAAGCGTGAATCACTTACCCACAACATCCAAGAAACCGACGAGGCTCTTCATTGGTACTGTATTAACTTGGCACATGTAACCACCTCTGTCGGATTCCTGCACATCGTAAATGTGGAGATTCCAGTGCCTATAATCTGGATTTTGGACTGATAAGCGACTGTTTTTTAGAACTAGGTGTTTTTGTATTGTTAAAAGACTCTGTGTTTCTAAACGTAACCATGCTACCTGAAAAATAAAAACATTTCATGATTTTCTTTTCCTTATGAAAATAAACAACAATTAAAATAACGCATGGGTTTCGGAAACGTTATTCTGTGAAGTGAAATAACAGTAATTATAATGTAAGATAAGATATTGAATTAAAATAATGCATGGGTTTCGGAAACATTATTCTGTGAAGTGAAATAACAGAATAATTATAATGTAAGATAGGATATAGAATTAAAATAATGCATGGGTTTCAGAAACGTTATTCTGTGAAGTTAAATAACAGTAATTAAAATGTTAGATGAGATATTGAATTAAAATAATGCATGGGTTTCGGAAACATTATTTAAAAATAAATTCATATTTTTATCCAGAGAACCTTTTTAAAAAATATTGAAATGTATGCCATGGTAGTCGATTAAAAATTATAATACTAATAAAGAGTTCTTCTATTATGATTTCGAAATCATCATGGTGCTCTTATATATTAAACGTCAATACTCACTGTAACACGTTGTTCGATATCTTAAACGTGTTCAATTCAGCTATAAAAATATCTTGGTTGGATCTTTGCGATCATTACTGTTGTGATCGTAACTGAAATTCTTACATCATTGCATAGATTTTGCACTATGCGACACTTTCATGTTTTAAATATATGTAAAAAATGTCGTTTGCTTTCAATAATATCTCAGTTCTCAAAATTCGTCCAATAAATAATGAATATTTATGAGCGAAATGGTACTAAAAAATCATTTGACTACCTACCATAGTCAATTCTCATTATATATAAATTCTGAAACACTATCTTTCTATTTTTCTTACTTTAGTATTTATCAGAAATTAGCAAGCTACAATTACTATAAAAACACATTAATAGTTAGTATTTCATTTAAATTTGATACGGTTATTCTCGAGTTAAATATATGATTTTAAGTTACAATGTAGGTTAAAAATATGCAATAAAATATACTTTTTAATTAGACTTACCCTATATGTGCCCAAATTATCCACTGCACAACTAAGCACTGCTTCTTGGCCAGTTGCAACAGTTACATTTGGAATAGTTTCTGTAAATTCAGGTTCTAAGTCTTCTGCTGAAACAAATGGAAAGTTTTAATATCGAGATATAAAGCTGCAAATAATAGAAACAAGAATTATGATATTTGCATAAAAACTATAGAAATTGTTACATAGTGTATATATATATACATATATATGTTACATGCCAAACTAGATTGGCCTAGGCCAAACTAGTCTATCCTAACGTCCATCGGATAAACTAAACTTTCCCAGGCCAAACTAGTCCATCTTCATGTCCATCGGATAAACTAGATTTTCCTAGGCCAAACTAGTTTGGCCTGCTATTCATTGGTTTGAACTAGTTTATCCTAGGCCGATCTAGATTATCCTAGGCTAATTCAGTTAGTCGTCATGTTATTGAATCTAAAGACCGCTACGGCGCCAACTTTCAATTTTTGATCTAATTTATTCTAGGCCAATTTGACGCGATTTTTGCTCACAGACTATCAAAGCCTGAGAGCTAATGTGCTCGCAGATTCTGTGTGTATGTGTGCAACCATGTACGTATGTATGTACGTACGTATGTATGTACGTACGTATGTACGTAATGCAATAACTCCTCATAGAGATATCCAATTTGCTTCAAATTTTGGACATAGATTTATCCTGATAACAAACTTCCCTGATTAGTTTCAGGCGTTCTTTGGATAATAATAAGGGGAGGAGAATAAAAAGCTAATCAACACGCCTTCCCCCTTAATTTAGTTAAGTCAGTTTTTCATGCAAAAGTATAAGATTTTATTAAAATTTTACGCATAAGATTATTTTAATAATTGTACATCCATGATTAGTTGTAGGTGTTCTTTGTTTTCGAATAAAGAAAGGAGGAATGGGGGTAACTCCTATAATTTATATAAATAGGTTTTTCACGGAGAATTTACCGATTTGTTTCAAATTTTGGATGTAGATTCCTTCTAATAAGGCATTTACCTGATTAATTTTGGGGTTCTGAGGTTAAATATAAAAGGAGAAAGGATTATTTTTTCAATCGGATAAAAACTTTTGGTTTTATGAAAATATTTTTAATTCGTAACAGATATTGGTTTTCTCATACATTACTTCACGCGAAATTGTTCATTAGGGTGGAGCGAAAAGTTTTTTTTTTTGAAAATCAAAAACGGGTAGGTGCCAAAAGTTGCCTTTATACTAGTACATTAAATGTGTGAAATTTTACCCCTGAAAAAAATGGCTTGAGTCTGCGCTTTTGCTCCAAAAATCGAAATTTTGGGTAAAATTTGTCATTTTTTGACATTTTTTCAAAAAAATAAAAAAATTTCCTACAGAGCTGGTTAGTATTTAAAAGTGTTGCTTAGATCTTTATATTTATCTGCTTAACATATTTAAACTATAAAACAATATCATTAGTCTGTATAATTGGAGCAAATCTGACAACTTTTTGTGAAAAATCAGCGTTAACCTCTCTATTGGAGCATACAACGAAATGTTGTTTTGAATGCGTTTCTTACCTAGTTGCTTTCAAAACTACTGTGTATATAACTCATAGAGGTGGTTGCATTATCCCACCCGTCTCAACCATCCAATCATCTAGGCCCAGTGTTTTATTTATGTATTGAATTGTTATTTTTTTTCCGAAGACGAGTATAAGTTTTCTATATATCAAAGTAATTTATCTCTTCTTTATATTAACTGACTTTGGATGATTTGGATCATGCTGGTGTGACCTGCTGCACGTATATTTTTATACCATGTATAACAGAAGAGAAGCTGAGCAATGTATTGGTTATGTTCTTAATTGAACCTATTCAGCAGTCTATTATCTTCATTAAAATTTCATGCAATTAGTACATTATGATTGGAAGTTTTCTTATCTCAGCATTCTATCAAACATTTTATATGCAATGATTTGCCTAAAAATTTATTGTATGAATTTAATTTCTAGTATGTCATCATTTATTGAACCTATTACATTGAATATGCTGAGAAGCTAGCTGTTTAATATTATAACGATTATCACAGAGGATTGCAAACAAAATTTGCAAAAACTACTTGTTGTAAAACAACAATATTTCTAAAGATGTTTTAGTATGCTTTATGTCGTTTCCTGTGTTGTTCCGTAGTCTAGATAAGACTACTAATAAGATTTTAGATCTATTATTTAGGTGTGTAGTACATTTGGTATAGAACATCCCGCGGTATAAACTTGAATTATACATTTTTTGAGTGAACATATAGACGCTGATAGACAATCTGTGCTTATATAAAGCGGAAAATTTTATTAACTTTATGAGCTGTCTTTTGTGTGAGATGTTTTCTAAATTCCTATTCCCCATTCTTTCTGAGAAATAGCTTTCCTTGTGAATTAGCTTTACAATCTCCGACAGAAATTTCTAGTCTGTTCTGAGTATCTTTTTCTAAGTTTGAAAAAATATTTTTTCAAAATTATTCTCTGTTTTATACAAAAAAAAAAAAAAAAAAAAAAAAAAAAAAAAAAAAAAAAAAAAAAAATGCAATAGGAAGTGAATAATACACAGACAAAGATTTTCCTTATTGATCCGGTGAATCCATGTAGCTTAGAACATTTTATATTGACTTCTCAAATAATTGACGCAGAAGAAATTCACTGGAGTTGAAGTAGCGAATGATTCAATATTATACACAATTCTAAGCTTACCCCATGCAAAATGGTTCACAGTGACAAATAAAATTCTCCTAATTTTAAATGAGCTTATAGTCGATTAGAATCCGTACATTCCCTCATAAAGTACTATGCATTATAAGTTTATAGCCAGTACATTTCACCATCAAATGTTGTCCACTCATAAAAAGAGGATCTAAAAGTTAATAGGAAATTACCTGGATACGAAAACACTTAGAAAATGGCATAAAACTAATGCAAAAAAAAAAGTTATTTACAACAGCGGTTGCTTTACACATGGAGAACAAATTTTCATTGCAATTCTCTCTGACGATAACCATCACATGAAACAGATCGCTTCTCAACATATAAAAAATGCAAAAATAGAATAAATGATGGCATACTTATAGTTGAAATATCTGAAATCATCTTTGAAGCAAATCATTACGTAAAAAAATACAATTGACTGAAAAAATGTTGTGGTAACAGAACTTCCAATCACTATTCATCAACTGAATGTAAGTTTGATAAATATAATAGATGGCCGAATAGTTCGCTTTAATAATATTCCCGTGTATTACTCTGGTTGTCATTTTTTTGTATAAACTGTATAAATACACATAAAGATAGTTACAGCAACATGTGGATGCAATGAACAGATGAACAAGGTGGAAGCATCGAAAGCATGCCAAATTTTTATAAAGAAAATCACAAATCAATGTATAAATAAAACACTGTACTAAGATGATCGAATAGTTGGGCCGGGTGGTATAGGAAATATAGCCACCTCCACGACGCATGTCCAAGGTAGTTTTGAAAACAAGAGCTGTATTAAAAACAATAATTCATTGTATGACCCAATAGAGTGGTAATGCTGTTTTCTTACTAAAAGTTGACTGTTTTGCTCCAGCTATAGGGGAGAAACGTATTGTTTTATAGTTTAAATATGTTAAGCAGATAAATATAAATGTCTAAGCAAGATTTTTAAATACTAACCAGCTCTGTAGGAATTTTTTAATTTTTTTGAAAAAATGTCAAAAAATGACAAATTTTACCCAAAATTTCGATTTTTGGACTCAAGCCATTTTTTTTCAGCGGTAAAATTTCACACAGTTGATGTACTAGTATAAAGGCAACTCTTGGCACCTACCCGTTTTTGATTTTCAAAAAAAATTTTTTTTCGCTCCACCCTATTGTTCATATTTAAAAATTAACTATCCAACCCCTTTTTAAAATAAGAAAAAGCTTAAATAAAGCATGGCACTTGAAATTTAGGATAAGGGGAGGGGGGTAGACTAAGGGGACGCTAGAATTTTTTTTAAAAGCTCAGCGTATTTTAAAGTTTTAGCTGTTAATTAAATATAACCATTATATGAATTTTTTAGAAGCATAATAAAACATGATGTTAAATATTTAAGAATAAAGGATGCCGCGTCGAATACCACTATTTTCTATAAATCTATCTCCAAAATTGTAGCAAATTGGATGTTTCTATGAGGAGTTATCGCATTACGTATATACGTACGTACATGCATACATATACGTAATGCATACATACGTACATGGTTACATATGTGATATACGCTCTTCCTATTTTCTTCATGAATTCTACGGAACACCTGTTTATGTTGAAATAATCCAAAAGAATCCGGCTTGACAACAAAACACAAAAGTTTATTTGACAGATGGAACACACAAAATGGACTAACACAGCAAGACTTGAAGGACAACACTTAAATATATATAAGTTCTAACTACGCTTTTTCTACAACAGATCCGCGCCGTGCCCGTAGCACATACCTATCCGATTTTCCGGATAATGTTTTTAAAATCTTTTTAAACCTGCATTCAACATTCGCAGGTCTCCCTCCTACCTTCGCACACACACCTCTCTCTCTGCGTTCGTAACCCCTTCCTCTCCACACACACTCGTCCGCTGGTCACGTGACTCAAGAGCGGGCGCCGATGAATAAAACAAAAAAACACATCATCAGTCATCACACCCCCCACGCAAGATTGAAAATATGGTACACACTTATTTTAAATCTGAAATTCGACTGATGATGTTACACTATTTAACAATGATTTCCCAAATTATAACATGTATATATAAAAAATAACACCACAAATACAACCGTATCCGGAGAAGGCACGTCTTCCGGGATTCTTCCTATCTGCTAATATAAAATAGAATTAAATTAATACTTCATATACACAATATAACATACAATTAACAAAAGGCAAAACACAAAACTTAGTAAACATTAAACAGGACATTAAGAGTTGCTGAAAGAAAAAAAAGTATATTGTTCAAGGAATGTTCAAACACTGGGATCTTCAAAAGTTGTTGAATGTCTTACACAGTGTCCAAGCGTGATAATGCATCAGCATTAATTAGTTTGGCACCCGGGCGGTGCGAAATCTTAATGTCATACTTTTGTAAGGCTAATGCCCATCGCTGTAGTTTTGAAGATTGAGGGGCATTTTTGGTGATAAAAGTTAATGGATTATGGTCCGTAATAAGTTCCACAGGCGAGCCGAAAATCCACGTTTCAAATTTTTTCAAACTCCAGATCACTGCATAGGCCTCCCTTTCAATTGTTGGCCATGCCTGTTGAGTTTTGGTGAGTTTTTGACTGGCGTAACTTACTGGATACACTACTCCATCTCTTCTCTGCGATAAACAGGCTCCGATGCCGACTGCAGATGCATCACACTCTATGATGAAAGGTAACCCGATAATAGGAGTATGCAGACTGGGCGCTTCGATGAGACCTCTTTTTAACGCGTTGAACGCCTGGTCATGCTCTACTGACCAGCACAAATTCTCTGGACTGTCCTTCTTTGTCAGTTCAGTGAGGGGATATGCTGTTTCAGCATATTTTGGTATATAATCTCTATAGTAATTGCACAAGCCTAAAACACTTTTTAGTTGCTTCTTGGTTTGAGGCACAGCTAACTTACGGATGGCCTCCACTTTTTCCGGATCGGTCCGATGGCTGCCGGACCCAATGATATGGCCTAAGTACTTTATTCGGGGTTTTGCAAGTTCACATTTTTTCAAATTGACGGAGATTTGTAACTGTGATAGTTTGGAAAATATCTTCTCTAAATGCACCAGGTGTTCCGCGAACGTTTCGGAAAATACTGCTATATCGTCTATGTATGCTCTAGCAAAGTCCTGGTATTCAGAAAGCGCTCTGTTGATTTCTCGTTGAAACGTCGCAGCAGCATTCCTCAACCCAAAAGCCATGACCTTGAAGCGATATTGAGCTCTATGAGTCTTAAAACACGCTAATTTTTGACTCTCTTCTTCTAGTGGTATGGCCCAGTAGCCTTTGAGTAAGTCCAAAGTGGAAATGACGTTGGCCCTGCCAATATTAAATAATAGATCAGTAGAGTTTTCCATAGGAAAATCATCAACCTTGGTGATTGCGTTCAGTGCCCGAAAATCTACGCAAAGTCGTAGCGTTCCATCTTTCTTCATCACGCACACTACCGGATGCGGTGCTTCTTCATCACTTTCTTCAATCAAACCTAATTCTAGTAATTCTTGAATTTGTTTGTCTACTTGAGGTTTTAGGGCCTCTGGAATTCGATAGACATGGGGTTTCTTCTTCTCATTATCATTTAATCTTATTTTGTGTGCACCAACTTTTGCTATTTGTATTTTCTTTGAAAACAATTCTTTATATCTAAACAATAAATCTAACATCTTTTCTCTTTCTACGTTTTCCAAATGATTTAAATTTACTTCTTCGATTTTGAAATAGTTCGAGTTATCCTTTGTACTAGGGGTGGGATGGACTTCCCCTAATTCTTCTTCATTCTCAAAAATTACCCCCACTGCTTGTACCCTAGGAGTAAATTTCCTTATCTTATTCACGTGAACATTTTTAATGTTTCCGTTCGTTAACCTGACTTTGTAAGAGTCGGGATTACACCGTGCCACTATTTCGGCTGGCCCTGTCCATCTAGCGTAAAGTTTATTACTAGAGTCTGGGATTAATAAATATACTTGCTCCCCCGGTTTAAATTCCTTATAAATTGCCCTTCTATTCGCATACTTCGCATACGCGCCCTGTTTAACCTCCGCTACTAGTGAAGCTTGTTCCGCCGCCTTTTCTAAGTTAATTTTTAAATCCTGAAGGTATTCGGTTGCACTTTTCCCGAGATTTATAGGTAGTGGAATTTCGCCCGACCATGTAGACTTTAATACCGCCAATGGCCCCCTGGCCTCCCTTCCATACATCAACTTAAATGGCGACACCCCCGTCGTACAGTTAGGAATCTCCCTATACGCAAATAATAAATAAGGGATGTGTTTATCCCAATTTTTAGGATCGCTCCGAATAATATGGTGCAACATGCGTTTCAATACCTGATTATACCGTTCAACCAATCCCGAACTTTGTGGATGTCCCGGTGTTGCAAATCTAGGAGCCGCCCCTAGCCTAGCATGAAATTCCTGCATTAAACCTGATACAAAATTTCCCCCCTGATCACTTGCTATTACGCGGGGTATCCCTGTCCGCATAAATATTTCTAACAGCGCATCACAAGTAGCCTTAGCCGAAATTGTTCTTAACGGAACCGCTTCGGGCCACCTACTGTGTTGGTCAACCAAAGTAAGTACATATTGATGTCTACGCGCCGAAGGTGGTTCAATTTTCCCAATTATATCAATATTTACAACGTCAAATGGGAGCTCCGGTCTTTCAATCGGAAGAATCGGTATCTGATCACTGGCTCTCTCCCGGATTCGCAACTGGCAGTCCTTGCACGATTTACAATACTCCTCTACATCCCGCGACACGCCTGGCCAAAAAAATGAATATCGAATTCTTTCTTTCGTTTTCCTTATACCGAGATGGTTCGCAAAAATTGATTCATGTGCAATCCTTAAAATTTCCTCCCTCCTAATTTTAGGCACTACTAATTGCATGACTTGATCTCCCGAAACCTTTTCCCTATGATAAAGTAAATTATACACCATAACAAACCCATTTTTCCCTTGTTTTGCATCTTTAAATGCCCCCTGTAAAGATTCGCAATTCTTTTGTTGCTCCCTGTAAATGGTCGTTTCCGAACGCTGATTCGAATTTAAATCCTCGCAATCATTTTTCGTTCCAATACAATTAATAATCAAATTCTCTTCAAAAGATTCATTTTCAACCTGCAAACATAAATTTTTATCACTCGTATTTTGTTCTTTTTTCTTTTCCAACGATAAATTTTCATCCCCCCTTTTCGATTTCGCCTCACTTGTTGGGGCCAGACTGTCGGCTATTCTTTTCCCTTCTCCAATTTGCAATGATTGTAATAACTCATAAACCTTCGGAGTAATAATACATGAACTACATAATTTATCTGTCACTGCAAATAACACATCCACACTGTTAAATAAACAATTTGATTCACTCATGTTTAGAGAAACCGGTAATGTTAAAAGATCAGCAGTAATTTGCTCGCCAAAAGCTGAAATCAGCTGAATTGATGAATTTTCATTATTTTTAAATGACTCTGGTACTTCATTCGAATTTATAACGGGAATCTCAGCAGCGCTGTCAATTAATGTCTTTATTTTTTGTTTCCCCACCCAAATTTCATCGTATTGCAATGGTTGAGTACTTATTGCGTCATTTTCAAAGCATAAAGCTGTCACTTTCGCTATCAACCGTTCGTCTTTATTTTTTCCGGTAGAATCTTTTTTCATTTGATAATGAGAATTTCCCGACCTCTCTTTTTCTTTATTATTATTATTAGGACAAAACCGTAAATGAACGATTTGACGGCACAATTTACACACAGACTTTTTCCTATCATTACGCGAATTAAAATTATTTCTTAGATGCGGTGGAATATATTTGCCAGATCCGAAATCATCAGAACCGCGACAATTTGTCGATTTATCATATACCTCAGAAAAGGTTCTACCTTTTGACGTAAACCAATTATCGCATAATTCCGCAATTTCCCGCGCTTTTAACCAATTATCTAATTGTTTTATTTTGACATAGCTTCGCGCCTCTGAGTCTAACGCATCCATTAATCTATCACTAACTATTAATTCATTAAGTGCATCAAAATCATTTACCTTTCTAAGTTCGCAATAAAAATCCCAATTCGCTCTTAACCTCGATGCGAATTGCATATGATTTTCATTTTTCGCCCTCTTTGCCGAAAGAAAATTTTGAAGACAAGCTTCAGGGGTGGGTTGAAATTCTTTTAAAATTAAAGCTTTAACCTTTTGATAATCCTTCATTTCATCTGAATTTGCATATACTAATAAATGCGCAGCTTTTTCCCCTACTAAATTAAACAGTATTTCAACTTTCAAATCTTCCGCGACATTCTTTAATTCAAACGCCCTTTCGAGCGAAGAAAAAAATAAATTCCACGATTCAGGTTTGGTAGGAATCGCAATAGTTAAAGTCTTAACGCTTTTAATTAGAGCTTCTAACGAATTAGTTTTGGGATTTTGTCCATCCCCCCCACTATCAGAATTTTTGTTTTCAGACTGCAGTTTAGCCATTTCTAATTGGTGTTTGATAACTTCTAATTTCGTTTTTTCTAATTCTAACGCTGTTTTCTGCTCAGAATTAACATATTCCTTTTCATTTTTGAGGGCCTCCGCCTCTTGTTTCTCTTTTGAAATGCGGTCTGATACCGTTGTAACAAGGAATTCTTTTACAAAATCGAAATCTTTCTCGTATTGTTCGCTTCCTTCGATTAATGCCTTTAAATCCACTATTCTATGATCTGGCTCTACGTTTAAGCCTAATTCTGTGGCTACTATGACCAGGTCTTCTTTTCTTAACCCTTTAATTGTAAACATGTTCTTTTTTCTTAACTATTACTATCTTTATCAATAATTATAATTTACTATCTTTATCAATAATTATAATCGTTAAATAATATAATCATTCATTAAAATCATACACTAGAACATACTGAGAACAATACTTGTTTTCAATTCTAATCCGATTACCTCTTTAGAATCATTGCAAACATATTCATTAATCTAATATTCATGAATCTTCAGTTAATAAACAAAAGTTATAACTTTCAACTTTATTTCCAAAACTATAAAAAGTGGTTTCACTTACCACTGGTTCTTGCGAAGAGAGCGTGTGATATACGCTCTTCCTATTTTCTTCATGAATTCTACGGAACACCTGTTTATGTTGAAATAATCCAAAAGAATCCGGCTTGACAACAAAACACAAAAGTTTATTTGACAGATGGAACACACAAAATGGACTAACACAGCAAGACTTGAAGGACAACACTTAAATATATATAAGTTCTAACTACGCTTTTTCTACCACAGATCCGCGCCGTGCCCGTAGCACATACCTATCCGATTTTCCGGATAATGTTTTTAAAATCTTTTTAAACCTGCATTCAACATTCGCAGGTCTCCCTCCTACCTTCGCACACACACCTCTCTCTCTGCGTTCGTAACCCCTTCCTCTCCACACACACTCGTCCGCTGGTCACGTGACTCAAGAGCGGGCGCCGATGAATAAAACAAAAAAACACATCATCAGTCATCACAACATACACACACTCAGAATGTGAAAGCACATTAACTCTCAGGCTTTGACAGTCTGTGAGCTAAAATCGCGTCAAATTGCATCAGCCTGGGATGAATTAAATCAAAACTAGAAAGTTGGCGCCGTGTCGGTCTTTAGATTCAATAAAATAACGCCAAACTGAATTGGCCTAGGAAATCTAGATCGGCCTAGGATAAACTAGTTCAAACCAATGAATACTAGGCTAAACTATTTTATCCTAATAACCGTTCGGTCAAACTAGTTTGGCCTAGAAAAATCTAGTTTATCCGATGGCCGTTCGGATAGACTAGTTTGGCTTAGGAAAAACTAGTTTATCCGATGAGCGTTCGGATAGACTAGTATGGCCTAAGAAAAACTAGTTTATCCGATGGGCGTTGGGATAGACTAGTTTGGCCTAGGAAAAACTAGTTTATCCTATGGGCGTTAGGATAGACTAGTTTGGCCTAAAATCGGGTAACATATATATAATGATTTTTTTTAAAAAACTGGAATGAATTAACAGAAATTATACAAGGATAAAGAATTAAACATATCAAAGAAATTATGTACAATCAATTTTTTAATAAATGGTAAAAATATACGTACATATAATAACTCCAATTCTCTTTTTCCAACTGAGAAGTTTTAATCTTTTAATAGTTATATGGACATAAATGTTTTCATATTTATGTACGCATTTTTTACTGACCGTACTGCGTCGTGTACATTTGTCAAATTATTTTAGTATATGTAGAATCGCCGTATGCTGTTATTGTAAACATTGTGATCATTTCATATCTCTATTGTTAAATAAATAAATATATATATAGGGGAAGATGGGGGTACTTGAGCCATTTTTAAAATTTTAATTTTTTTTAATTTTTTATAATTTCTTAGAACAAAATAAAATATTGAAAATGAAAATTTGATATTTTTTCTTCAATTGAAAACCACTTTCAATTAATTTTGAGCTATTTTTCTATGTCTAATAAATGTTTACTTTTTCTTTTACATCGTGGCTCAAGTATCCCCATGGAGGGGATACTTGAGCCAGATGTCATATTCGCACCAGTATTTTGCAAAGAAAAAAAACCGATTTACAATATACGCGGAAAAATGCATTAAACCTTTTTCAAATAAATTTGGTCGAATTTTCTGGTGTCGTTGTGACATTTCAGAATTAAAATTATGTGGTAGAAAATTTTACCAGCAGAGCTCAAAGGGTTAATCACCATACTTTCAAAATGGTACCAAGGTATGTGATTTCTTTTTTACATGTTCAGAACTATAAATATGTTACCATGTTGCCAATTTTAGAAAGAAAAATTGACCAACTGTAGAGATAATAGGGGTGGCTCAAGTATCCCCTATGCTCAAGTATCCCCACTCTCCCCTATATATATATATTTGAATACATTTCTTTTAATTTTCAACCGAAACTATAATGACTTATCTAACTTAACCAAGCGCAGCATAATTATTTGTAATAAAACCCGTCTAAAAATTTTAACATATTGTATTTGCGCATATTTACATCTTTATTGCAACTGTTTTTTCCCGACTTGTTCGTGTAATTGACCAAAATTAAATTATTTATTGTTATTTTAAAAAACTGAAAATTAGCTTTCTTAACAATTTATCTTAATTGTGTTCTTACATATATACACATTTGATAGTTACTGTACTCTATTGACTAAATTTGTCAAATTGATATAGCATACATAGAACCACGTTGCGCTTTCTTTTAAATATCGGGTTCATTTCCTACATCATTTTCTTCATATACTTTTCGCTTACTTTTACTTACTTTACACTTTAGTTTTTACTCCTAAGTAGAATTAATTTCATATCTTATTTTGAAAAAAATAAATAAAATATACCTTTGCAGTTTGGTCAAAAAACAGTCCGAATGATATTAAATATTTGTCAGTATGGATAAAATCGACAAATTTATTAAATCTGTTTTTATTGTTATTTATAGCAAAACTGCAGTAAAACTTTCTTAACAACTTATGTGCATATTTCTTTAACAGCCAAAAATATTATTTTTTAATTATTGTGATTTTTTTATTTTAATTCTTGCATAAAAAAAATTAGGACTCATACAAATCCATTTGTAATAAAAATGATGTCATTTCTTTATCAGATAATAGCCGTTTTTGCACTAACTATTCTTGGACGGAAAATAATGATACGATAATTCGAGGGTGAAATTTTCAGAGTATAATAAATGTGAAAAAATGCATTATTATTTTAATGGGGGAGGGAAGAGGGGGGTACATGTGTATACAGCAGACTCACGGAATGCAGCGTTTTTAGGAATGATGCGGCATTTTAAACTTTTATACGGTATTATTCGTACATACTTAATGAGGCAAAATGACTCACGCCGTACCCCTAAGTATCCAAAATAATTACCAAAGCTTTGAATCAAGGAAGCAGTTTCAATTTTTTGCACAAAATTTCACAATAAAATGCATTGTTTCATCCTCTACAGTGTGATTTTCAACACATGAGACTATGTTAAAACTGTTGTTAGATTTCGTTTTTTCAAAACTAAAAACTAAAACAAAATCACTTCACCTTTTTCATTTACGTATAAAAAACATTTCATATTTATTTACTTAGAACAGGTGTCACAAATAAAAAATTAAAAAGTTGACAAAATTAAAAAGTTGTCAACTTTTTAATTTTTTATTTGTGACACCTGTTCTAAGTAAATAAATATGAAATGTTTTTTATACGTATATGAGACTATATTTACAAAAACATCATAAATGGATTTAACGCAAGTTTACGTAACAGGTGCATGGATTTTACACAGAATATTATTGAAAACCGAATAATAGTAATACGTAGTTTTGAAAATTTTGTATTAAATAATGTCATGATTACAAACATTTCCAAAAACTAACTAAGTTGTTAAATATTTAATTTGAATTTTGCTTCTATTGAATTCTTTTTAATCTCCTTAAAATAAAAATTATTTAAAATGAAATATTTTCAAATAGAATTTCCAAACATGAAAAAATGTATAAATTATGACGAATTGGAAAAAATAGAGGAATGATCAAGAATTAATTAGAGTAAAATCGATTTCACCGAAAATATTTTTGATACGAAAAATTTCATTTTAAAAACAAAATAACACAACAAAATAAATAATTTATTTATCTGTTTTCGCATAAATTTTAACTAGTCCCTTTTACATCACATAATATCATGCATATTCATTTTTTGCTGTCAGGGAGATTTAGAGAATAAATAAATACCATAAATTTTAAAGTGACTTTTAGTTGGAAATAAACAACTTAACAGGGATACTTTAAGATAAAATAAAAGTCAACCAAAACTGTAAAAACTGTTTTCAAGGTACACTAGGACATTAAGTAGACATATTTGAATTGATAAAAGTCGTACTTTAAAGGTTTAAAGTAGTATTTGCTAAAAACTTCAAATGTATAATTCTTCGTCTCCTGGGAAGTTAAAATCTGTAAAGTCAGGATTCATATAAATATATCTTTATAGAAAAATACATTTAGTGCAATTTTGCGTTATTTAATTAGAGATTTTCAATAATATTGGCACCGAAGAATTCTATGTTCATGGAATTATAAGATCCTTACAAAACCTTCAAGTGCAACAAAATTTCTTTACATTGCTAGCAATTTTACACACAGAATAATATATAAATAGAGATACATAATGACTTTGTAAAAAAAAATATATTTAAAGGTACTACATCTTTCCTAGGAAACTGGGATTCCTAGAAATTTTCATGTAACGGTAACAGAAAAAAAATCATGGAAATGTTTCGATTACACGAGTTTTGGCTGTTACCGTTACATGTAAATTTATAGGATTTCAAAGTTTCCTAGAAAAGGTTTAGTACCTTTTCAATTATTTTCCAGTGAGACAATCAGACATACGCACAAAAAGATTTTTCAAAAAATTCAAAGTATCTCGATTAATTATGCTTAGCATTTATTGAAACTACACAAAAAAATCTTCAAAGTAATTATTTTATTTCTAGGAAACTGGTATTTCTGAACTTTGTATGCAATGGCAACAACAATAATCCATGTAACAAAACATGTTTGTACTGTAATCAAAAATTCTGTCATGTTACTACAATTTTTTTTGGAAACTGGGATGCCTTAAATTTTTTATGTAGCTCTAAAGTCTAATTTCACTGAAAAAAAAAAACCGAGTACTCAAAAATGAGTTAATCGATGTACTTATATCGAATTAAATATGTTTCGATCAAACATTAACTTAATACTTCCGCATTTTTGAAATGTGATACGTTATTAAAACCATAACAAAACAATCATTTTTTAGCCTGTAGGCTTTATTTTGTTTAAAGTGGCATAAAACATGTTTATTAATGTAAATATTAATTTTTGCACAGGAATTTAAAATAATATAAAAGTGTTCTTGTCATTAAAGTATTTTATTTTGGTATCTTCCGAAAAATTTTGCTATTTTTCTTAATAAACAATCAATTAAACAGTTCTAAACGGGAAATAAATATTAGCACATTTTTATGTTAATTTGTAGGTTTAGGGGGGCGGTACATAAAGATTCAAATTCAAAAGCAGTGAAGGAATCAAAAATCAGTACACGTGTTTTCGATTTTTAGAATATTTGGATCGGAGTTTTTTTGAATATGTGATGGATTTGAAATTCAGTATTTTTTACTCGATTTTGAGTGGCAATTTTTTTAGTGTGCAACCTTGTTTATAGACATTATTTTAAAGGATTCTTTTGTAAAGCTACAGATTTATAAAAATTAATTTGCAGATTTTCATGTTTTTTTTTCTGAAGAGGTATTGATACAAATTTCTGAAATTGTACTACTAAAATTTTAATCATCAAACCTATTCCTGTAAATTTATATCTATAGTCTATATTATATCTCATACTTTATTTTTTACAGTGTAATGCAGCTTGTATTTGTATAATTTATAATTTTATTCAACATATTATTTAAACAAATTGTTTTAAATACATATAATTATGCAAATATAAATCTACATTTTTCAGATTAATGCTTTAAAGTTATTGCGAAAAACACTGTTTAAAAATCAATATTTCAGATATCTTAGAAAAATAAAAGGCTTTCATTTTTAAATATAAAATATGATTCCCATTTTTGTCAGCATAAAACATCTTAAAATTTCAAATTTTAAAGATGATTGATTAAACGTTGTTTGTTGACAAGAGAACTTAAAATCTGAAATTCTGACAAAAAATAAATAGTTTCCGTTCGTATGGAATCCCCTGCTGTATTGAGATAAGACGACTTATTTTTTATTGCTATCATGCTTTTTTTAACGTTTTCGAAAAATTTATCTTGTTATTTTATTGTACAGTGTAAAAATGTATCTTTCTGAAATTTTGAGATATATAGCTGTAAATATTCTTAGAGTTTTAAAACTATCATGCCAGAAAAAAATAACACTTTGGTTTTAAGAGAATTAAATTGATATTTAACATAAAAAAATATATACAATCAAGTATATATCAATAAAAAATAAATAAGTACGTATTAAATTATAAACCATAACTAACTCTTCCTACACATATGTATTACTTCAGAATAGAAAATAAGTAATTATAATTAGTAATTTATATACAGGGTGGTCATAAAAAAACTTGGCCGA
The DNA here is from genome assembly GCA_964019185.1 of Maratus speculifer. Classification (NCBI taxonomy): domain Eukaryota; kingdom Metazoa; phylum Arthropoda; class Arachnida; order Araneae; family Salticidae; genus Maratus; species Maratus speculifer. Next base: position 429,992,721 of record OZ025291.1, read on the forward strand.
TATATGGAGCTCTAGCGGCCAGTCCGCTCAACCGATCGAGGTGAAATTTCAGTTATAACTATTCAGAGATATGAGCTGGAGATTCTGTGAACGACAACAAAATAGCGCTCACGGTTACGGTTATAGTTACAGAAACTCGAAAATTTCCAATGGCAACACCCATATTTTTTTCATCGCAAAATGCTCAGCGCATGCGAAAACCCTAAAGAGCGTTTGAACCGTACGTGTATCACAAGAAACGGACATGTTATGCACGCACAAAAAACCGTTCTGGGAATCCTCCCCCCCCCCCCTTTGAAAAAAATCGATTGGGGCGCAAGGAGGAAATTTGCATATGGCGCAGAGTCAGTACACTAATCTATGATTACAATACAGATCGGAGAAACTAAAACTTTTATTTTGAATAAACATTTTCCACATGGGCGCCATCACAGGCATGGCACCCAAGTGGAAAATGCTTATTTTATGACTCATTTTCAAATTCAATTTTGCTTTCGAACAAATTCTATTGACAGTTTTTTTCTTATTTAGAAAGTATATAATGTGCCATATTGATCGAATTTTTAATAAAGTTAGAATATATTTCAAAATAAACTGTCAAAGTTATTTTTTATTATATATATTTTTTAAAAAATTCTTATTGGTCAGTATAGATTAGTTATTAATTTTACATTTTTAAATTTTATACCAGGGATACGTTTTTAACATTTTAAAAATTAATTACAAGCAAACGGTTATATAAAACAAAATGTAAAATAATATTTCTACCTTATATACCTTATATTTAAATACTGAATTTCGTTTTTATATTATGTCGAAATAATTGCTTCTTTTAGCATTAAAAAATATATAGACAGAGGAAAAAATACAAATTTGCCTACTTTTTGGGTAGATAGATTGTTCAAAATATTTTAAGGATTTATGATTATGTAATTCATTTTTTATTCTATATTTGTTTCTTCTTATTGATAAAAATAGCACAGTTTTAATTTTTTTTTCATACCAGATATATCTTTTTGCCATTTCAAAAATAAATTATAAACAAGTGGTAATTTAAAATACAATATGAATCATTATAAGATAAAAAAATCAAACATATACTCAAACTAATTTCAGTATCTCTTTATTATTATTATTATTATTATTTGTAAATGCTTTTTTGTGCAAAACTACATGTTCTTTGAGTATATTTCGCAATAATATGTTATCTAGAATTAATACGCAGAAACAAATACTCGCAAATTCAGCTTTTATTAAAGGAACTCTATCCACCGGCGAAAGTGCTCATTACTTAGATCTAAAGAACCTTTCATTAGTGTGAATTGGACCACGTCTTATCATTGAATTACAGGAAGGGTAATTAGTCTAATACAGTTAATTACTCTGCTTCCTCCCAGAGCACGAAAATCTTGTCATTTTAGTTTCGCGTGAATAATTTCCGTATAATGGTAAGAATCCGTTTATAATGCATTGTTATTTGTAATTTATGCATATTAAAATTATGTTCAATGGAAGTACGTTTAAGCACTTGATTATTTAATATATATTTTTTAAAACCTTGTAAATAATGCATATTTTTTATATTTTATGTAAAAAAAATATCTTTTATCACTAGTGTTTAAAAACAGAAATTTTTGCCTAAGTGAATAGGAAAACTATAGAGAAATAAAATGCCAGGCTTTCTGGGCAGTTTGTAAGTTATAAACATTTTAAGGCTTTATGATTACGTAATTTTTTTTTAATTCTTTTTGCTAGAAATAGATCATTGATTAATTTTGCATTTTCAAATTTCATATCAGGAATATGTTTTCACCATTTTAAAAATTAAAGTGTTTATTAAAAGTAAAATATGAAACATTATAAGATCAAGCGTACTATTATTAGTTTCAGTAACTGTTTTTATTATTCATTTTCTTTAAATATCTTCTTACTTGTACAAAACAAAACTACATGTTCTATGAATATATTTCGCAATAATATGTTATTCTCAATTAATACGCATAAAGAAATACTGACAAATTCAGCTTTTGTTATAGAAACTCTATCCACCGGCGAAACTACTCATTACTTAGAGCTGAGAACCTTTCATTAGTGTGAATTGGACCTCGTCTTATCATTGAATTATAGGTAGAGTAATTAGCTTAATACAGTTAATTACTTTTTGCTTCCTCCCAAAGCACGAAAATCTTGTCATTTTAGTTTCGCGTGAATAATTTCCGTATAATGTTAAGAATTCCTTTATAATACATTATTATTTACAACTTATGTGTATAGAAATTTTGCTCAATGGAACTACGTTTAAGGGTGTTCTTAACTGATCCGCTCAACAAGCGAAAAACGTTTTGACACATTTGAAAATTCATTTTTTAACAGAAAGATATAAAATTTTAATGCCTGACCATGGAAGGGATTTCGAATTGAACTTATTTTTCCATTTTATGATAATTAAATTACTTATCGAGTTATAAGCTATTTCGATGACGCAATCACCCCTTTTTTCTCCTCCTTTTCGACCGATTTTCTGCTTTCGTCGGGAAATATGCTGAAAAGTGTCAAGTTTGAAGGCTTGTTATAAAAAAGTATTGTGTTTTTTAAAAAACAGAAGAATGACTGCAATTAGACAGTTTCTGAATAACAACCCCTGCTATTTTCATGCATTTCCGAACAAAAATAAATTGATGCATGTGTCAGAAAATTGCCCTTTTTGATTTAAGAACACCCTTAACGACTAAATTGATAAATATTTTTGATAAAAAAACTTTTAAAAATGTTTATTTCTTATGTCTTTTACAAAATTTCTAATCTTTTATCATCAGGTCTTCAAAACGTAAATCTTTGATTAGTTTAATTAGATAAATGCTTTGATTATGTAATAAAAAATTTACACTAAAAATTATTGGTGAAAATAATAAATTGTTATAGGAATTTGGATATCCGTATATGGTATTGAAAAATGATAATTGGTAAAAACACTTTGCAAATATCACATAGGGCCAAATCAGAGATGCCGGCCACCATTATAGTTCACCAAATTAATCGGCCACCATTATAGTTCACCAAATTAATCGGCCACCATTAATTAATTTATTAATTAATTAATTAATTTATTTATTTATTGGTGAAAAATGTAAAATATAATATACAAACTAATAAATATTTTTATATTGCATTTTTTTCAAAATAAAGATATATTTTAGAATGTATAGTTTTAAGAATGACATTTGATTGTTATGAAAAATTTTGTACTTTACTTAACCCCTGAAGGGAAGACAAAGTTCTGTGTAATCGTACGTGAAATATATAAGCTTTAACACGCGTTTCCTCGAAAATTATCCAACCGATTTTGACGAAATTTGGAAATCATATTTATTGGCATATGCTCAAGACTTATGGTAGACATTTTTTTCCGAGACTAAGAACTTTTATTTTAAAACAATGAAGTTTTTTCTAAAATTTTCCATTTTTCAGAGTTTTTTTTTTAATTATCTTAACACATGATCTTATAATTATTCTCTACTACAAAGTAGTAATAATAATAATATATTGAAATCCCTCGAGAGCTTTGAGATTTAATAGTTTTTACGTGAAAAGTACAACTTTCAGAAGAACTGAAACACTTATATATTTCGGACTTATATAACTTCTTGCAAGATTGTATCTAACACACGAATTGAAACATGTATGAACACTTCGATAAAATTTAGTTTTAAGTAAGAAAGGAATATAAAACTTTTGAGTAAAACTAACAGGAGTAAAAGTAGAGTTCTACTTATGTCTTCCTCTAAGCGTCTTAAAAATGTAGGTTAATTAATAAGTTTAGGTTATACTTATTAAACATCAGATTGTTTTATAGATACCAATGTTTTAAGAAGATATATTCAGCTTTTTTAAATGCACACATTACAATGCAATAATAAAGGTAATATATAAGAAATATGAAAATCAAACAATCTATTTTTTTAAGTAGCCGTGAACTGTCCGTGAAATTTTAGGGTGCGTACATTTCAAAATTACTCAAAATTACTTTTTTAGTTAAAAAGGAATATTTTATTTTATTATCAAGTCTTATCACCATAGTCTTTACATTTTTGCTTACATGAAAACCAGTAAGACGAATTCATTAATAAGCAAATGAGATTTTTGTGTTATTGTCTTCGAATTCTTAAAAGTAAGCGATAAAAAATCCAAGTGTCTATTACTCAAGATAATTTATTGAAAAGGTAAACAAAAATAGATCCCTTTAAACATTAGACAAATTAAACTAAGATCTATAAAAAAAACAGTCAAAGAAAAACAACTTCTCCATGCATCTTGGATTTTTTCTAATATGACAAATACTTTCTCATTAATACATTGCTTATTAATTACGAATTCATTAATAAGCAAATAAGATTTTTGTGTTATTGTCTTCGAATTCTTAAAAGTAAGCGATAAAAAATCCAAGTGTCTATTACTCAAGATAATTTAGTGAAAAGGTAAACAAAAATAGATCCCTTTAAACATTAGACAAATTAAACTAAGATCTATAAAAAAACAGTCAAAGAAAAACAACTTCTCCATGCATCTTGGATTTTTTCTAATATGACAAATACTTTCTCTGAATGCTTTGCTAACCCCAAGTCTTAATGGCTGCATACTAATAAGTTTTCTTAGGGAGATACAATGACACCCCTGATGTATGAGCCGTAAACCTGAAGTTAATGCAAGGAGAGGTCACCCTGTCTGACCTACATTCTTTGATAGGAAAAGAGGAAAAATAACAAAAACAGAAGGCTTCTTTTGATAAAATAGATATTAAAGGCTAAAACAATCTTGAAACCAGTTTTGATAATTATAACGTTTGAAAATTGTCTTTGTTAAACTTGATATTATTTTTCTAAAGTGAATTTTTTACATGAAACCAGTGTTTCGTGGGATGTATTGGATGTTTATAAAATGAAACCATTAAGATATAAACATTAAATGCACATTTGTTTTGTATTTTTTATTATCATAATATTATACTCGAAATATTTATTTAGATATACATGTTTGTTCATGATGTTTGTTTTAGAAAAACCCATTATTTTCAAACACGCCTTTAAACAGTGTTTCCCGGTATTCCATCATATAATGGAATAATTATGTAAGGCCCTGTAAATGAAGAAAAACTATTTTTTGCACATAGATTGCGCAGAATGTATCTTTTAGTATATATTTAACAGATGCATATCAATTGTATTGTATTCGAATAAGTATAAAATCATTACAATGCATTGGAATGTATTTTTTCCCGTTTACTGTATTTTGAAGGAATGATTTTTATTGTACCTGTAATTAAACTATACTTCCGATTTTTATACAATTTTAAATGAGTCGAAAAAATCATAGAAAAATTATATTGAAGAAAAAGAATTGCAGTTAGATGGCGTTACGCGCTATACAATTTCTTGACTTCAACTTCCACTTTTAGAACATTCTGATTTTTGTAAAGAGAATGCAGCCGATTTTTTGGTTTCGATTAGAACGAATTTGTTATGATATAAGATACGACTATTATAGTCAAAAACAGATATGAATGTGGAGCATTAAGTCTCCCAATGGTTTAAATTTTATAAATAATGTAATTAGGATTGTAAATACTTATTTTGTATCTCATTAAACGTTTTAGTTAAAGAAAAGTTCTGCGAAGAATTTACTTCTTTCGATTTCCCTAATGATATGCATTGTGGATTCATTTAATAGACGACATATGAATTTAGAATGTTTTTTATAGATTATTTATGATTACATATTCGAAATATGATTTACTCGACCTTGATGTTTTCGAATGAAAAACCTTGATTTGAAGATAACAGATATATTTTTTACAATATATTTAAAATTTCACATGATTGGGTTGGGTAGTATTTGCTCTGTTAAATGCGGATGGAAGGTAGGCCAGTGGTCGGATGAATGGACGAACGGACGAACTAAACAATGAATGAAGGCGCGAATGTTTAATTATGGACGCACTAAAAAATTCCTAAATACAAATTATAAAAGTTTGCATTCTGTTTATGAAAAAGGCAAATTTAATACAGAATGAGTTCTTTAATTTAAAAATAAAGATAATGTAAAATATTTTTCGGAAATAGTTAAAAGAAAATGAATTTTCTGAACTTTATATGCAAATTTCACACTTTTCTAAACATTTCTCTTAAAACCGAATTTATTTATTATTATTAGCTTATTAATTATTAGGTTTTGGCCGGTCTTGTGACATTTAAATAACATCTTTTAAATAAAAACGCATAATTCATTTTTACGAAATATCTTAACTATACGTAACGCAATTGGACATGGACTTTTATACCCATTTTTGTAAGAAATAAAAAAAACAAATAATAATAATAATAATAAGAAGAAGAAGAAGAGCTGTATATGAGTTTAAAACTTTATCTTCTAAGAAGATTGCAGTATTGGACATACGAAATTTTCATCTTTCCTTCACTTTTGTCAATGGTTTCGCATATTTTCGCCGTAATTTTTAATATTGTAATTTAACCAGGGATGCTTGCAATAGAAAATACTTTTAACACTAGAACCGCGGGAAATTTTACCCAATTTTTATAAAAATAATTCCCATCAGAATTTCTATTTAAGTTTATTTAACTTATCTATTTTAAATATTTTTTGTGCAGCTTATATGTAAATTATTTTAAGAAGACTTATCTGGTTCGAATCGACATCTTTTCACTGAGTACGGGTCAAAAGGACTAGCCCTTCAATGACAAATTCCCTCTCTATGAGGAAGGATCGTTCCATTTTTTAGCAGGTGGGGAAAGGTAGGAGGGAGTGATAGCGGCCGCTGCACGCGGTACGAAGAGAATGAATGTAGTACGATTTGTTTTATTTGGCTCCATTTGATAATTTGATTAAGCCTGCGCTATGTCTAATGATTTTACAAACAAATGGCCTTTTTCAAGGCCAACTTCGACTAATTTTGATGACGACTCGGAACAGAATTTGGCTAACGATTATAGGAATAAAATATCGACCTCAGAAAAAGATGTTGACGATTTGGAACGGACTTTGGCTAAAGATTGCATGAATAGGGATAATGTATTGACGCCGGTGGATAATATTGACCAGGACTCGTCACCTTTGGTTTAATTTTTCTTTTTTTTCTTTTGAATTTTTCCATAAATTAGTATTTCATGAGTATTACTTAGGATATATCTGCTTACAAAAAAAAAAAAAAAAAAAAAAAAAAAAAAAAAAAAAAAAAAAAAAATCAAAACAATTCGAAAGCTTGTAAATAAAGTTGGACGATTATTAATTTATCTACTTTTTTTGAGAAGGGAGGGGAGGCACAAATGACACAATTTTAAGATATAAAGAATTATGAAATCTAATACAAAAAAATTTCAATAATATGGCTTTAGATATGTTACTTACTTTTATTTTTCGCCAAATTTAAGATTGTTTAAAGTTAAAGAATTATGAAACCGAATAAGAAAAAAATTTTAATAATCTGCGTTACGTTACTTTTACGATACGTTATTTTTATTTTTCGCGAAAAAAAAAGCAATCTTGCTCTAATTTTATTTTTTTTTATTTTAATAAGGAAAAGGAGCACTGCACTTAAACTAGATAAAATTAGAGAGATTTCAATTTTAAAAATCAGATTTCAATTAAAAAAATTTATTTTATTTTAATAACCAAATAATTAATTAAACATAAAACAAAAATGACATCTTCAGTGTTCCGCTAATGTATTTTAATTTCAAGTTGATAGATGAAGCCACTATTTCAATTAACTGCTCTACCTTTCTGTACCGATCACTCCCTCCTACCTTTCCCCACCTGCTAAAAAATGGAATGATCCTTCCTCATAGAGAGGGAGTTTGTCATTCAAGGGCTAGTGTCAAAATGACCCGTCTCCGCGGTTCTAGTGTTAAGATATCACTTTGGTCAAAAAGATATTTTCCTGTTTCAATGGTTCGATGGTATAATCTATAAAATGTTTACTAGTTTTTACATTAATTGAATTCTTTAAACAATTAAGATAAGAAAATTATTAAAAATGTTTCAATAAACAAAAATTTATAAAATAGACATGTTCTTTTAAAAACCTTTAAAATAAATGAACACAAAAACACAGCGCACAAATAACTACTACTTCTCAACAAATACTTATTCTTGAAACTAATACTGATTTAGCCGTAGAAAATCAAAGAATAAATTAATAACCCCTAAGTTTAAATAAGGTTAACCATTATAATATCAGTTTAACATTAAGTAGTGTTTTTCGAAAATGGAGGGCGCTTTAGAGAAGTAAAACCATTTAGAGATTAAAATTAAAAACACGTATATACAAAACACGTGCAAAACACGTAATTATTAATTATAATTTTATTACAGGCATTTTAAATTTGAACATTTTATTTCATATGAAGTATAATGATTTTTTTTTATTTAAAAATTTCCTCTTGCCAACTTCAGCAATTACATTTTGGAAATTCAATGTCCAATTCAAATACTGCCTTCAAATATGCATATGTATTCCAAATTCCAGAGTTACGTCTACAAAATGTATGTGAAAAATTAGTCGCAACATTTGACTACTAGACACAAACAAACAGATTTGCAAGTAAAAAATAAAAGCACAGAATAAACATAAAAAATTTTACTACACAACCACATTTTCTTATGAATGTGATAAAAAACTAAAAAATGAAAACGGCACGTTTTTGTTTTTTAATATTATCATTTGCTGCAACAGAATATTTATGTACTTCAGAAATCTCTAAAAATGTATTTAATTTACATAGACATAACGGATATACAGGATGTATTTAAACTCTTGGGAAAAACTTTAAGCGATGATACATCAAGACAAAAAATATTAAATAGGAAACTAAGGGTCCCATACGTTTTCCGAAGGAGATAGGCACCATAAAAGTTTAGGGTCCGAAATTCCAAATAAACATAAAAAAACGAAAAATTGGTCGATTGATTTGCGGTTTTCACAAAAACTATTCTTTAAGTCAATATTTTCTTGAAAATAAATTATAAAGATAAATTGCAAAAATTGCAAAAAGAGGGCGCTTGAGACTTTGAAGTAACGAACAACTATTTTTTGTCGTTGTTTTTCTGCATATCATTAAGAGTTTTCGGAAGCTTAGACTTAAACTTAAATTTTGAGTTCAAAACCTGAATAGTTGGGAGTGGTCAACTAGCGCAAACTGAACTGTGTTCAAAGTTTCAAATTTCAAACGATTATAAAAAACGGAAAAACTGGTCGATTCATTCGCGGTTTTCGCTAAAACTATTATTTAAATCAGTATTTTCTTAAAAATAAATTTTAAAGATAAATTTAAAAAAAAAGCCGATAGAGCGCACATTAGACTTTGGCGTAACGTACAAGTATGTTTTACAGTTATTTTTTTAGCCTCATAAAATGCTTGCAAAAGCTTATACTTAAATTTTGTGTTAAAAATCTGTATAGTTTAAAGTGGTTAAGTAGCGCAAACTGAACTGTGTTCAATGGGGGTGGGGAGGTTCAAATTTGAAATGATTATAAAAAACGGAAAAATTGGTCGATTCGTTTGCGGTTTTCGCAAAAACTACTCTTTAAATAAGCATTTTCTTGGAAATAAATTTTAAAGATAAATTTCAAAAAATGCCGATGGAGGGCGCCTTAGATTTTGGAATTAGGTACAATTATTTTTAAGCGTAATTTTTTTTTTTCATTAAATGCTTGCAAAAGCTTAGACTTAAATTTTGAGCTTAAAATCTAAATCTTTGGGAGTAATTAAGTGGCGCAAAGTTGAACTGTGGTTGAAGGGGGTGGGGAGGGTTAAATTTTTAACTCCTGAACACAGTTCATTTTGCGCTTCTTAACCCCTCCCAACGATTCAGAATTTGAGCTCAAAATTTAAGTCTAAGGTTTTGCAAGCATTTAATTAAATACAAAAAATAACGGTTAAACATAGTTGTTGGTTACTCTTAAGTTTAAAGCGCCTTCTAAAGAAATTTTTTGAAATTTATTTTTTAAATTTATTTTCAAGAAAAACTGATATAAAGAATAGTTTTAGCGGAAACCGCAAACGAATCGACCAATTTTTTCCGCTTTTTATGTTTATCTGAATTTTTGGACCCTAAATTTTAATGGCGCATATCTTCTTCGGAAGACGTTTGGGATCCCTGTTTCCTATTTAATATTGTTTGTCTTGATGTGTACTATCATCCCTTAAAGTTTTCCCCAAGAGTTTAGATAACCCTCTATAAAGCGTGTAACAGTTAATACATTGCTACGAAACAATATGCTTTTATTGTACAAAAAATAAAAATCTTTATAAAATAAGTAAAAAAAAAAAAAAAAAAAAAAAAAAAAAAGCAAATTCCAAGTCTGCAAATTTTTTAAAAGCAGTTTACCATATTTTTAATAAATTCCTAAATAACAGAAACATTTCAGTTTAGCTATTACTAAAAAAACTATATTCACATATCGTACTCCAAAATCGTTTATAGCCATTTTACCAAATGTTCATAACATCGCTCTATTGTTTTGAAATTGATGTTTTATATTTTCAATATTTCAAAATATTAGAGACAGTATAGAAAATTAGCTAACTCGTAGAGCATTCGCTGTATTTTTAAAGTGAAGAATCTGAAGACTATTCTGTTTAAAACGTTTTCATATCACGTAGAAGAGGCTAAAGTATTGCCATCAACGGATATATAACGCAAATGTTTTGTGCAATAAATCAATACTTTCAAAGAAAAGTTTATCAAACATTTCGTGACCAGATTGTGCAATTTCTTTAAATGCAGGAAAACTATAATAAATATATAAACTTGAATAGCTTTAAAGGTGAGAATTGGATCAAGTTGTAAACTGTTATTTATTCTCTAAAAGAACTTTCCAAAGTTTAAGGAAAATAATCATTTTTGCAAAATAAATACTAGCAAACAGTCAAAACTAGAATTTCAATCATAGAATATCTTTACTTGTTTATAAGTATGAAATATGAAATTGAAAAATGGATTAATAGTTTTAAATTGTAGAATACTATGCACATCGTATAATAGAAATGCTAAATAGTTATATTAACCTTTTATCCGCCGCACTATAATATAATTATCAGATTTATTGGAAATTTTCATGTGGATTATTTAGATTATTTCCTTGTAAGTGTGCAAAAGTTTGGGCTATTATGCAATATTATGTAGAGATACATGTATATTCTATTCCATATATAAAATATTGGCACTCAAAGAAACATGAAGCAAAAATAACATAGGTCAACACATACTGACACACTTCATGATTCTAGACCGTTCAACATTCTTAGATCCATTTTTGCACCTTCTTTAGGTACGCTTACCAACATAAAATATATCCTATCTTTTTTCAAGAGAACCATTTTTTTAACATAATTATTTTTAAAATTTCTTCGGTACTTTTTAAAATTTCGTAGAGAATGCCAATTAGTATATTTTCTCTATTTTTAAGTTTCGATTTTTTTAGTCAATTTTCTTGGAGATCATTTTTACCTTATAATTAACTATCACGCCAAATTTCATGTTTCTGGCTTCTTCAACGATACAAAAAACTTATTTTAAAACGCTTTTTTACTCCTGCACTCATTTTAAGTATGATATAGCCTTTGTTTGAACAGAGACTAACACCATAAATTTGATATAATTAATTTTAAAATTGGTTTGATAGTTCCACAGTCTGTCCCATACAAATAAACTCACTTTATGTTTTTATAGTAAGAATAAAAAACAAATCTTATTTATTTATTTTTTTTTAAATCGTATGAATTTTCTAAATATACAGAATAAAAAAAGCCAGATATGACAACACTGCACACTGGTCAAGAACAATATAATTTAAGATATCATAATACTATCTATTTATGAGAATTCGAATTATTATAAAACCACCCTACGAAAATTTGTTAATTATTATAATACGATAAATTTCCTATTTTTAAAGATATATCCTTTTTTCATCGTTTTATAGCGAATTATACGAATTAGATTTAATACGTTATTGAATTTTTAAATTTAAATGTTTCAAACAATCTCAATTTAAAACTTATGAAAATAGAAGATTAAAAGTACCTTAAACAAACATAGAACAGTAAAACGAAACTGAAATAAACATGATAAATATCAACTTATAATTAATCATATTTCTATTTTACTTTTAAAACCTGACATCTGAAAATTAGATTTTTTAAATGGGAAAAGAAGACTTCTACTGAACATGTGCGCTTAGGGCTTTCCATAAGTAAATTAATTATCAGAAGGTTTTCAAAACGAATAAAACTTACTCCGAAAGAAATTCGTTTGTTTTAGAATTTGCAGAAAGTGTCTTTAAATTTGATTAAATCTAAACTTTTCAAAAATGAAAAATTGTGTTAGCAGATGGTTTTGACAGTTAAATACTGTCAAAACGAAAGGAAATGTAGAATTTAATTTAAATTGGTTTTTAAAGAAA